>CM053624.1:6307319-6382738 GCA_028646595.1 Phalanger gymnotis | reverse complement strand
GGGATAGGATGGGACACCTCTTGCTAGGGTTCTTGTCTCCTTCAGGGCAGGGCTCTACGGACAACAGGCACTTGAGAAAGGCCTGATGGTGGTCTCTGACCCATCATGGAGTGACCGGAGTTCCATCCTCTCCCTTCTCTGCCTCTTCCCTTCTCCATCTCTTCCCTTCTTTTGTGGTGCCCTTCTCTTGAAGAAGGCCTGCATGCTGGGGGAAATCTGAGACAACATTTTTACAAAAAGTAATTTACTGGTGATTTTTCAGCATTTTCCCTGCCATGACTGCAAAATGTGTGTCTGAATAAATTTGTCCTATCATGCGATTCATCATGAAAATTGCCAGCGAGTGCCCACAGCCGACCATTGGTTTTGGAAGGTATTCTGAATCAGCAATCTCCTCTAACTAATAAAGCAACGTTAGACATGATAATTACTTGTGGCAAGAGAAATTACAACTCAGTGCTATAACTTTGGGACATTGGAGAATTGATAAGCTGACCAGCATCTGGAGAAGGCCAAGCAGCATGGCAAAGGGCCTCACCATCACTAGGTGCAGGGTGGCCAAGGAAGAGACAACAGAAAACACCAGTGAAATACTTATGACCCCTGACCTTCTCCCTAAAGGAAGTCACTGTCACAGAGGACTAGTGTGAAGAGAGGAACCCATCGGGTGACCCTGTGCTGTGTCCTTCAGTTCCGGCCCTTAGAGGCCCCCGTTCCTGACCACCCTTAGCAAAGGGCTGGCACCAGTGACGCCAGTGGGGTACCACGAAAAACACCCCTTACTGCCAAAGGACTCCTTAGACAAGACATTCTCTGATTTGGCAACTACCTCCATCTCAGCAGGAAGATCTGAGTTCTTGTATTACCTTTCAACACTTGCCAGCTAGGTATGAGACATAGGACAGGTACTTGACACAGGACAAAGCACTCTCTGCTTTGATTTCCTATCTATTAAATGAGGATAATAGCAACTCTGCCCAGTCTTGTTACGGGAATCCAGTGAGGTACCAGCTGTATGGTACTTTACAAACCTTAGAGTGCTCTAGATATTCCAGTGGTGGTTGCTGTTGACGATGATGAATCTTGGTTTGCTTTGGGGCATGTTGCTGGGTTTGTAGAGATTATTCACCCTAAAGCTCCTAGGTACTGCCGTGTTTGGCATATAAAACCCTTCTCAGCCTGGCTTCTGGCTCCACGTCCTGGTTTATTCCATTTTATTCCCCGTTTTGCCCTCTACAGTCCAGCCAAACTGTCCTTCCTACTGCCCACTGTACCCACTCCTGCTGCCCCGTACAGGCTCCCCTTCATGTCTCTCCTTTCTCCCCTCTCTCTGGAATCCATTCTTCTTGAGGCCTTTACTGATGAGCTCAGCTGTGAGCATCCACTTCCCTCTTCTGCGAAATATCACTTAGTGAGTACTTCGAGTGTGTATGTACATACATATGTATGTAAACATGTATTGTACAATCCACCTTTACACAGGCATGTGCGTACACTTATTTGTAGCTGCTCTTTATCCTAGTATATTGTGTAGGCTCCATGAAGTAAGGGAGTGTTTGATTTTGTCAGCGTGTCCCCACCCCCTTGTCAGGCCTCACCTGGCACATAGGTAGGTGCTCAGCGAATGCTCGTTCACTGATTGCTTAATGAATGCATGCTGGCCATGAAGATCTGCTAAAGGGCTGGAAGCTGTTGGACCTGGAGGAGGGCAGGGGGGCCCTTGGGTTTAGATCACCATTCAGTGGGGCTCCCTCAGGAGTCATGGAAGAGCCAGAGCTTTCTTCCGTTTGGCCCCTTAGAGTCAGAGTAGCGTGTGGAATGCACGCGCAAGGGTTCTCTTAGTGTGAAATGTTCTGCCTTCCAAGTTGTGTCTTCCATTCAGGAGAGGTCTTCGAGTAAAGGCTGCCTGATGCCTCTCCAGCTCTGGAGTTAAAGGATTCTTTTTCTAGTACAGATTGAACTCCGTGGCCTAAGAGCTTCCTTCCATGTCTGAGATTCTGTAAATATCTGCTTTTTTTCCCTTATTAGCAAAAATCAAATAATGCCTTTGATTTCAAATTTCTTTGAAGACACTGAGAAAGAGGTCTATTTTTTTCCAACCTTTATATTGTCCTGATTTTACAAATAACAGTGAGACTTGGGTAATTTGTTCTTTATAGAATTTCACAAGAAGAAATTGCTGTTCTTGCAAGTTCATTACCCAGCCTTGGAAATAGTCCACATAAACATGTTTTAGGCCAAAACCCAACCCCCTCCCCAGTACTCCTTCCATATTGCTGATGGCCACAGGCATCCTTTCCTGTTGTTTACAATTAAGAGGTTGTTGGTGTAAGAAACCCTCTAGGCCTTCTCTCTTTGCTGTATTTTTAAAATAACTAGAACATTGATTTTGCCTAGTTTGGCTTATCACCTGATAGGGGATCAACTGAAGTAACATAAAGAGGGCCTTTTGAGCATCTTTAAAGAGCCAGAGATCTTCTTACTTTGGTGCTCCACTGGACTTCGTAATTCCAGCATTTTGGACTTCACTTGACGTCACTCGCAATGTTGATTCTTTAAGAACTGGCAGAGCCATGCGCTCACTGGGTGATGGCCTCTTCCCAGCTCAGCGCAGCTAGTCCTTGGATAACAGACACACAGTTCATCCTGAATCCTGAATCCTGATCCGAAATTTACCAGCATTGCCCTTGAGAACCAAGGTTCCTCCAGTCCCATTCAGAGATGACTGTATGTTTTCAAAGGCCAAACACAATCGGTAGCCAGTTCCTCTGGGCTCTACTTCAGTCCCCGACTGTCTGAAAATGGAGACATGGTGCCATGGAAGCCAAGGACCCTGCGAAGCAGCTGGACCAACACAAAGAAACCCATGTGTGGTGTAATGTAACATTGAAACAGTGAACAGTTGATTTTCAAGCTATTTGAAAGAGGAAAAGAGACCAACATACCGCAAAGGATCAGGTAGCATTGACTGCACCCCCCAAGAAGTGATCAAGAAGAGACCAGAAGTTGTGAACTCATACGCTTTCTCATCCCTATAATATCTTGATAAGAATTATCTCTTCTAGACACATGTGTGTACACATGGTGTGCGTAGGAGAGTGGAAGAGGTGGGCCTTTGCAAGTGATTTTACACATCATTTTGCACTTTAAAAGTCTTGACTGAAATGTATCAAAAATGTAAAAGCCCATTGTGTTATGTCATTAAAAAAATTTGACTTGGGAGAGTGAAATTCTGCTGCAAGAGTCTCTTTCCATTTGGTTTCTTCCTTGTGTAGGTTAAGATGATCCAGGATCTGTTAATAGATATAATCTGAGAGATCTGTGTCCAGTGACCTAAGCCATGGGCCGAGATAAATGCTGATATCATTCGGGACATGAACATGAAAGTCCACATGTGAGAGGGCTTCCCTAGATGTGTCACTGCCCTTCAGCTGATTGATTCCAGCCTCAGAGGACTGCCAAACTCTTCAGTGAATGAATATTGTGGAGATGTAACCTGTCAGCTGGGCAGACTATTACATGAATCTGTCAGTACAGAGCTTTTGAGCAGGAAGTGTCGATGGACAATGAGCTGGACCCAGAATTAAAGAGGGAAAAGTGGACAGTAGGCTTGATTGCGAGTTTTACAAGTTGTTAAAAATATCTCCCGGTCATGTTTTATGGCTGCAAATTATGAATACTATAATTGCTGAAGAATTAAATTTTGAGAGACACGTGATGGGTAACAGGTGGCTTAAGCACATTATAGATGATGAAGAAAAAGGGGCAGAAGAGTATGAAAATCTACTGCCCAGTAAACTGATGGCCAGAAGTGGATCCATCATAGAGAGAAGGGGGTAGGGGGTGGGGAGAGACCAGATGGGATCGCAGCCCATGGAGTGCATGGGTGCACAGAATGCTGATTGACCTATAGGAATAATTCCTAAATGTTGAATAGAGGATTTGCAGAGCTGGAGAAATTGTGGATCGTTGTGATTTGTACTGCTAAATAAGATTAGAGATCTGTTGCTGGTACGTTTGGTGGCAGTGGTAGTGGTCTTGGTGGTCTAATGGATTAGGCTCAGACAACTTTCTAGATGACAGGATTAGAAATCTTAGTGTTGGATGCATATTTACTGGGAGTTGGGTATCCCCTTCTCCACCTTCCAGAAGAGAAAATTGTCCCAAATAGTTGGGTTGAATTTTCTCAGATCACAGTTGGGTGAGTGACAGAGTAGGATCCGACCCCAGGTCTTCTAATTCCACATCTAGGCCCTGCCATACAGTATCATTATGTTGAGCTGAAGGTGAATTTTTAAAAATGAATTCATAAATAAAACTTCATAGTTCACGTGGGGTATGTGGTTAATGCCCAGTAATTTCAAATTAGAGATGAATTATCATGCCTGCTCAGACTGAAGAACAGCGCACTCACAGGTCTATGGAAGAACACAAATATTTGTTTGGGGAAAACACTGAAGTTATTGGACCGTCAGCAAGAGCAGGCCCCAAAGGGCTAGATTTTATTGTTTCATTGAAATTTCGAACAAACCGAAATGCAGTAAGAAAGGAGAGCAGATCCAGAGTCTTAGTGCTACAGTGGGACGTCAGAAGAAGACCTGTGGAAGATCTCCAGTCCTTTGAATGGAGCTTCTGTGAAAGATTCCTGGAAGGACATGGCCGAGGTTGGCCTAGGAGAAGAGTCCTGAATGGTTTGAGATTGACAGTAGTGAAGAGATCACTGACAGTAATTACAGGGGTCCATGAAGTATTAATGAATGAGTTTCAGAATTTTGGGGACCTCATAATTCAGTGAGACATCTCTCTATTAGTTCTTTGATGAAGACTTGAGCCTAGATTAGCCCAGGAAGGAGCCACATTTTGCTACTTCTGGTCTATTTCATAAGCTTGGAATTTGGCCATATAATATGATGCCACATAAGATTATAGACCAAAATCCATTTTGGAATGCTTTAACAGAGGATGTTGCCAAGAAATGCCTCAATACATACTGAGGCCAGAAGATCTCACCAGTGCCTGGTCAGCAGTCTGGATAACTCAGGAAGGGCCGTGGGGTTTTATCAGCTTTCTTGGTGGCTGATTCATGGTTAAGACACCTTGAAGGCAGAGACGCTGACTCCCATTGGAGATGGATTTGGCCAGCATTTTATTTCACTGCTGTGGGATAGTCATTAGGTTTGGCAGTTTGGCCTAAGGAAACGGTAAAAGCTGTTATGGTCGTAATTATACCAATGATAGGCTAAAATAAAGTATCCTTATTGAGAGACTTTCTCTGGGTTCATAAAGAGTTAATTTTGAAATCGGCTCCATCGGCACCCATTGATTGTTCAAAAACGGAGCTGTCCTTTTTCTCTGGGCACAAACCACTGCTAGATGAGTATTTGCTAGATTCATTATTCAGCTTAATCTACTCATACAACAAATAGGTATTTTTTTAGATATTTGTTCTCTTTAACGGAGGTCTGGGATTCACATTTTCATGGCCCCAAAAGGGTAGGTTAGCAGAGTAAATCTACTGGGTGATAACTTTTTTGAATGATACATTGGGTATGGGAGGAAGCTGAGTCAGTAAAGCAGGGACTTGCCCCCGCGTCAGGTTCTAAGCATTTGTGCATTTCGGTTGCTCCGACAAGGAGTCAGAGCAAAAGACACTGGTTCACAGTAATGAAAAGGTCAGGCTGAATTAGGTAAAAATTGGAATTTTAAATAGGAATTTTAAAAGTAAATGCTGTTTTCTAATTATTCTTAGTATGGTCCTACAGGACCTACTCTAAGGAAGGCATAAAAATCAAAATAATTAACTGCAATTATATCCAAGTGGTTATAATGGATCGGAGAATGTCTGCTGTCAAATTATCGGCATTTCCATTACTTCCCTACTAATCCTGTCCTTTCCCTTCCACCCCCAGGTGAAGGTAAACTGGGTCCCAATTATCATGAATTCTGTAGTTGTGGGCACCAAATTAATGAGGTCTAACTCCCTGTTTAAAACCAACAGAGGAGATGTTTGTAAAAGTGAATTGGGTTCATTGTCACCCTAGGGCATGTTCAATCCAGATTTTCAGATCACTCTGTCCACATCACCTGGTTGACTCCTTGGATTTCCTTTTTTCTTTAGCTGCCATACAAATGTCTTGTAATTGAAATAGGAGCCTGAAATTCCCTGCAGTTGTGCTGCTAATAACAGTAAAAATAAAAGGGGCCTTGCCTATGCTGTTGTAAACTACGAAAGTATGCCATGGATTTCCCATTTAGTATCTCACTCGGTCTGTCTTCTTCCCAAATCTGCCTCCTGTGTAGCCTTCTTCTGTCTACATCTATATTGGTACCTATATGTGCATCAATCTCTCTCTCTCTCTCTCTCTCTCTCTCTCTCTCTCTCTGTGTGTGTGTGTGTGTGTGTGTGTGTGTGTGTGTGTTCTCTGGGAATGTAAACTTCTTGACAGCAGGGAGTTTTTCTCTGGCTCTGTGCCTGGCACTTAGTAGGAGCCTGGCTGATGGATTGACAAAGCAAATGCTTCTTTGTCTTCACATCAGCATAGAATAAAGCCACTTCTGACTGTTTAAACTGGTAGATTCCCAGACATTCCTTAGGCTAATGGTAATTCCAAATGAGGAGTAACAGCTTGGTCTCATGGAAGCCACACTGGCCTTGAATCAGGAAAACAGAGATTGGGGAACAAGTATGTAAGTCTTTGTTCTAGGCCCTTCTGTTGTGCCCTGGTGATACTGAAGCCAGCACAGCCCTTGCTCTCATGGAGTCCACATTTCAATGAGACAATGGAGACAAATAACTAGGTACCAACAATATATATGGAAGGTGACCTCAGAAGGGAAGGTGCTGGCATTCAGCAAGATGGAAGAAGGTAGCATTTGAGCTGAGTTTCCACGGGCAGCCAAGAAACCTGAAAGTAGCAGGTGGGAAGGGAAAGAATTCCAGGCATGGGGGCAGGTGGAAGCATCTTGTTCATGGAAGAGCCGAAGTCATGTGACTCTGAATTAGAGAGTTTGTGGAGAGGACTCAAGTGTAAGAGACTGGAAACATAGAAAAGGCCGGTCTACAAAAGGCTTTCAGTGCCCAGCAGAAGCGTCCATATCTGATCCTGCAGGAGACAGGGAGGCAGGGGAAATTTTCTTTTTACCATAACTGTACCTTCGAGGATACATCTGTGAGTCTGTGTTTGCAATGGGGTCAACCTCTTATTATTAAATATAAGGATTGTGCTATGTTAAGTAGGAATCTGACCAGAAAATAACCACCTTCGTCTGCATCTGTTTACTCTATTTTTCTACCAACCTAGAGAGCCATTCGGTCTGGTCTTTCATCAACTGGTGATTTCTATTACCGAAGACTAAATCTCATTTTCAGAAGACATCTCAGAAGCCCTGGTCCACTCCCCACATTTTACAGATGAGAAAACTTAGAACTTGATTGAGTATATTCTTCTTAAAAAAGAAAAAAAGTTTGGGCATGGAGTTTGACATCCTTTACTCTCTCATCTCCTCTCAGCAATCCAATTCTATATCAAAGAGCAAGAGCCCAGCGCCATTCACTAGGCTAAGCTGTCTCTTCTTCTAGACCCCACTGTGGGGTGAGGCAATCCAACCCTTTCACTTTACACATTAGCCATCTGAGGCACAGGGAATAAAGGGACTATTCTAAGGTGATATAGTGATGGTGGAGAAGATCAAGACCCACCTTGAAGGCTGACTCAGCGCTGCTGAACAGTTTTCTATCCCAAGCCATGTCGAAGGATCGGTAGCTGCGTGTTTCACCATGAATTCCAAGTCTCCAACCCGTATGGCAGCATTCTTGCTTGTTCCTTGATTCTTCTGCCATGCGAAGCTGTCGGCCTGCCGTAACTAAGTATCTACGGTAGGATTTCTGCTTTGAGGTAACCGTTTACTACACATGGAATCATCTTGATTCCCAGGTCTCATCTGTCTTTCTGGCAAGGCCATGCAGGCACCTATACATTACCACTGGCACTGGAGCTCACTTAGTATTTTTCACTGAGGTGGCATTGAGATATAGGCTAGGAAGGATCCCAAATGCCTTTTCTACTCAGCCTGGCCCAAAGGCCGACTCTGGAAAGTCCTTGATTCACTGCAGAGGTGGGTAAGCCAAAAGGAAAGGCTGAAAGACACACATTTTGTAAGTGATTTCTATTTATAATTGAACGGTAGGATGTGTAGAAAATGTTTCCCAGGGAGAATACAGAACCTTCATAGAGCTGATGCACCTTCCAGAGAAGCCAGATGCCTTGTAGTCTTAAAGCCTCCTCTCCTTTTCCTTCATCCTGCCAGAGATACCAATTCTGACTCAGTTTCATTTCTAAATTCTTTGTCTTGATTCCTAGGCCACCCATGCTGGGATCAGCATAACTGGGTGAATTGGGGATAAATGGTTATTCCCTAAATGGAGCAACAGAAAAGTTGGAAATGTAGTAAAAGTTTGCTTGCTAGAGAATCTCCCTTAAGATGGGAGGTGCAAGTTTGGTAACAGAAGCACCAGAGGAGAACATGTTTGCAGAGGAATATCCTTGGGTTGGGAAAGGAAGGAAGGCATGAGGAGGATGGCAGGTTATTGAGATGTCTTATGCGTTGGATGCCCCTCTGCTATGCCCTCTGCCCACCTCATGTGGTGTAGCCATGGCTCTTGAAGTGTGGGTCCACTGAGTGTAATCTTAGGCAGGTCCTGTCAGGTGGGAAATGCTTCACATTCAGGCTTTATTGTGGATGCTGTCAACCACCTGCATGAAGGGCAGCATCGATAAATCCCAAGAAGTCCATCACCAGAGGGCTTAGGCTTTCCAGGTTATGATGCGTTTTGTTTTTCTTTTGGGATCCACATTAGTGAAAGGCATGTTGAACCCAATGAGACCCTCTACTCTTGATGCACTCAAGGATGGGCATCCCTCAAAGCTAAGGACGTTCACTTTTCGTCGTATGAGATTTTGGTATTTGTTTTATTGGTGATGTCCAAAGGGCCGTCACATTTTATTCCTTCGAAGCCGATTTTCTGAATCTCCCATCAGTGATAACATTCATTCCTGCCATATTGGCTTATCCCAGCTTGTTGTACATATGGATGTGTGTTTGTGTGGATGTGTGTGCATCTTAAGTGTAGAACCCAGGTTTTTCCACTGAAGGTATCAGACCTCCCTTTCTTTAATCTTAATTCTGGAAAATTCAAGGGGAAAAAGCAACTTTTTTTTAGTTTGAAAATGCTTTGATTTGGAGCATGCCTGATCTTTTGAATTAGTTCTTTTTGACCTCAATCTCTGGATGTCTATATGTAGCAGAGGTTGGGGTGTAGTTCCCCCTGAGTAATCCCCATAAACCCAACCACGACTGGACAATAGCTATTCCTCACTAACGGGCAGAGGGTCTAGTCGCCTTGTAAGAGAATACAGCTTTCTGCTGTATTTCTGCTCCTTTGTATGTGAAGCTTTGTTTGGGCCTTTGGCCTCCAACTTATTATCCTAGAATTCAGAGCTAGGAGGGATCTTAAAGGCCATGTGGACCGATTTCTTCATTTTATACCTAAAGAAAAGCTGTGGCATGGAGAGGCTAAGGTCACTTAGGGATTGAGAAGCAGAGGATGACATGGGCTAAGGAGGCATTTTCACACAAGGGACTCACTCCCCCAAAGCTAAGAGGTTTGCCAGACTGTTAACTAACAAGGAGTTGTCTTTTTGTTTGTTTGTGGTTTTTTGATTTTTTTTTTTTTTGGAGTGCCTAGAACATGTGACTCTACTGGTAAGGAAATTTTTTTCCTATGCCCAAAGGAATGCATTTTGCAGACCAAACATATAATAAAGTAAACTTATACTCCAAATCTTAATGTGTGACAGTCTCTGTGCCACTCCTTTGGCATTTAATGATACTCTAATTCAGAGTTAAGAAAGTTCACTCAGGCTGGGTGGCTGGAAAATCTTCATGGCCAATGTAAGACTTCAGCTGGGTCTAAAATCAGGATGGGAATAATACCTGCCAATAGGAGAAGGAAACAAGGAGGGCAGGGCTGAGTAAGATGCACGTGCCCCCATGCCATGTTTATTCTCAGACTCCGAGTGAAGGAAATTGGCCCTAGAGATTTGAAGATTGTGTGACTAGCACAGGGACACAAATCAGAGGCCAGCTCTTAAAATGGAAGCGAGAAAAATAGCAAAGGCTACACAAGCAGTGAGAACAACCTGAGCCGTTAAAAGAAATTAGATGTCAGTGGATTATTGAGGCATACGGCAGGAGGTTTGCCATACTATGGGTGATTTGCTTAATTGAAAATTAAAATAGTTTGTCCTCATAATATATCTTACAGTGGAGGTAAAGAGCAGTAGCCCCAAGGTGGCCCAGATGACAGGGTAAATATTAAAAATGTCCTGTGAAAAATGGCCATCAGGCACAAAGTCCTGACTCAGAGATAAGTGGGAGATTATTTCTCACAACTGGCACGTAGTAGGCATTTAATAAATGCTTGTTCGATTGAATCAGTATAGTTGATGGGTAAGAGAAATTGTCCACAGAGCATTTTTAAGATTAAAAATAGGATGCTAAATTTAAGTGAGAATGATGGTTAAAAGTTTGATATTGGTTTTTGCTGCATAGCAGGGGTGAGAAACCATATTTTATTCACAGAAGTCAATTGAGGGTCAGACTCTGGTGTGACAGTTATGTTATTGAGAGGTTTGGAGTTTCTCCAGGATTGTGAGTGAGTGAGTGCAGGTGAGTGTGGGTGGCTTTGAGTGTTTTCCAGTTAAAAGAGAATGGTAGCCTCCTCTCAAATTCCTTTTTGTTTTATATTCTGGGTCTAGTACAATGCCTGATGAACTAAATTGGATTAAATAAAGAAACAGAAAGTTTTCAATTCAAAGGGATTTTTAAATCAGAAAAAAGATTTTCAAAACTTCTCCACTAAAATATCACAGATATTTAGAAATAGCGCCCAGTTAGACTAGGAAGAAGACTGAAGGGATGGAGGAAGAGGAAAGCAGAAAGAGAGGAGCAGAATGGGGCAGATGGAGGAGCAGGAGGTTCCAAAGCAAGCCTTAACCTGCCTAGCCTGCCCATGTGACCTGCTTTCTGTTCAGCATTCTGGCAGTGGGCTGCTCAGGATGCCCCTTGAAAGGCTCAACAGTCTCTCTTGAGACTCCTCATTGTGATTTGAAGCCATGCATGGAAAAGCCAGTGGAGACCAGTCCTTCCCCTGTTCTGGGAGGCCAGCAAACAAGATTTTACCCTTCCCTGAGGGAAGAGACAAGGGCAATGTAACTCAGGCCCCTGAGGGAAATCTCAAATCCTGGGAAATTTTCTTCTCTTGCTGTGCTGGGAAATAAACCTGGGAAATGTTGCTTACAATGCTGCCACAGATGGGACTTTGAGATAGAAACTTTGGGCATTATTCTGCCCATCCTGCAAATGCAGAAACTGAGCAAGGGAGAAGGAAAAGTGACAGTCTAGATTTGTACCTGTAGTAAGTGCCAGTGGCTTCCCTTCTCTCAACCTCATTTTTTTATCTGCAAGATCGGTATGAGAATACTTGTAGCAGCCACTTTGCCATGTAGTTGTGGGATCTGGTCTAGATACTTGTTACAGGTGCAGGATGGAAGACCTAGAAGCTGCTCTCTATTCCAAAAGCTTTTTCGATATTACAGAGAACAATTACCTGCTGTCATCAAAATCCCCAAATCACCAGGTTGTAAGTAGAACAAAAGAAATCTTTAATCCCAAACCCAAAGGCCCTTCCCAGTGATTGTTTCTGGATCCTCTCCATTTTTGCTAATAGTGTGGGTGTTTAAGAGACTGTAAGTCATTGTTTAAAATAAATGAATGGCATTTGTAAAATACTCATATCTGTTTGGAGAGAAAGGATGCTGGGCACATGCAGAGCTATCCTACTTTCATGGGTACCCTAGAAAAGTAGGTGTCACTGGAGGGTGCCCAAGGAGTTGTCAGTTTGGCCATCTTTAAAAACCCCAAGTGACCAACACATCACAGGCTCGATAGCCTGAGGATCTCATCACGACCTATTGGATCAGTCAATATGCATCTGTTTCCTGTACAGTTTGAGAAGATCTCACTGGGGTTTCCTATTTCATTCTACTCAACACATTTATGTTAAGCTCCTATTATGCATAGGTCCTATGTGAGGTACTGAGTGCCACAAAGGCAATTCTTATTTATCCCAATGGAGGCTTCATAGGCTTTTCCAACTGACCATGTCTGAAGGAGAACTCATCTTTCTCCATTAACACCTCTGCTCTCCCATTTCTTTCAAGTACCTCCCAGTCCCTCATGGTTGCCACCTTGGGTGCCAGACTTCCTATCTAGAGCTAATCTTTGGCCAAGTCTGATGGATTCTTCTTCTGTGCCATCTCATTCTCTTCCTCTCTAATTCAAGACCTAATTGCCTTTCCCTTGGGTAACCTCTTAATTGGGCTTCTTGCTTCATCTTTCCCTTTTTTCCAAGACATCCTCCATAAAACTCCCAAACTGATCATTATATTGCCTAAGTTTGACCGTATCACTCTCCTACTAAAGCTTCTGTAACTCCCTGTTATTTCTAGGATAAAATATCAGTGTGACTTTTGGCATTTTAAGCCCTTCACAATCTAGCTCCACCTTGTCTTTTTACACTTCTGTGCCTCACTCCCCCCATGCACACCCTATGTGCCACTCTTTGTAAAAGACATTCCCCCGCCACCTCTGCAGCTTTCCTCTGGCTCTCCCTACACCTGGGATCCTCTCTCTCCTCAGTCCCCCCATGCACACCCTATGTGCCACTCTTTGTAAAAGACATTCCCCCTCCACCTCTGCAGCTTTCCTCTGGCTCTCTCCATGCCTGGGATCCTCTCTCTCCTCACTCTCCCCTTTTCTTATCCCTAGTTCCTCATCCAAGGTTCAACTCGACTGCCGCCTGGCACGTTCATTCAGCACTTAGCCCAGTAGCTAATCCCTTTACCATCACTATTTCTTTTCTAATCTGTCAATATATGTTATCCCATCATGAAATAAAGATTCTTGAGTGGAGACTGACCTTTTATTCTTTGCATCCTCGTTGCTTAAGAGAGAACTTTGTACACAGTAGGCATCTAAGAATGGTCATTGAATTGATCTTTTTCAGAGCCCTGACTGATGGCAAGAGCCTTACTTCTGGCATCTTATGAAAGGGGGGTACAGTAACACTGATATTGTGGGGACGGGGTAGAGCCTGGCTAGTGAGTCAACAAAAAAAAGAAACAAAACAAACAGCAAAACCCTGTAATGACTGTATGGTCATAGGTGATGGTCCGTCCCACTCCTTGGCTTTGAGTTTCAGGTCTCCTTTCCTGGGCCACATGTAAGCTGTATGTACACTTGTCTATAACCACCCTGCCGCTGCAGGGCATTTTGCAACAACTTTCAATTTGTAGTTTCTACCCCAAACTGAATTAGTTTGAAAATCAGGCAAACTGATTTCCCTGGGTCTTTTGTGGAATCGTGATTTCATCCGTTTCAGTGGCTTCTCTGGGCCCTCTGATCCTGTGGGTTTCTTTTCCGTGTTTTGGTATAACTTTTCCATAGAGGACTGATCAACACATTTGTGGGTCTTACATGTCCTTGATGGTGTCTTTTGTCCTTAATCATTGGTAACAAGTTATAAATTACTTATGCCCATCATTCATCTCTTCATTGCTTCATTTTAATTTTTCTGAGATCATAGTGTTGCCAAATGAAGAAACAGAGGATGTTTTGAGAAATCAAGGGGGTGTGATGGCTATAATCAAGTTATGGATGGGCTCTTGCATCAAGGAGGGTAATTAGACTTCATCTTTTTGACCTCAGAGGGCAGAAATGGAAGTTTCTAAGAAGAGGTAAACTCGTACTTGATGCCTAGAAAACTTTATTAACCATTAGAACTGTCCTGAAGTGGAAAGGGCTGCTTGGGAAGCCACAAAGCTTATCTACATGGCAAGGTTTCCAAGCCAAGGTGGGCTGACCCTTTGGTAGATATGCAGTAGTGGGCCGAACTTTTCAGGTTTGGGCTGGAGTAGTGGCTAGTGAGGTCCCCACACTTCTACCAATGTGATTTCCTGATTCCTAGGGATGGTAAATCATGCGATTTGTAAATCATGGGCTATCATCACATATGCATTAGTTGTGAAAAGAAAGTCACATTGCAAATGAGAAAAATCACTGATATTTGATAAAATAGACTTTTTAACCTAATCCAATTCTCCATATGGATCTTCTTGTACCTTGAAGTTTAACTTGATTGAGTGAATGCTGAAACTGATTAGGGCTGTGTTTCCTCAAAGATCAATAAAGTTTTTCCGTGAACAGCTGAGTTTTACATTGCACTGAACAGTTTCCAAAGTGCTCTCCTGATGAGGGAGCTGAAACCCTGCAGAGGTTAATGGAATGATATACGATCTCCTAGTTCCTGTGAGACAGAGACAGGTTTGGAACATGGGGGTCCTGAGGGCTCTAAGGCGCCCATTCTCCACATTGGACTGTGCCACCTTGTTTGGCCTCAGATAGATTAAATGCCTGGTAAAGTTCAGTAGATGGTATTTTAATGTAACATGGATACTCATAGCTGATTCACACAAGCTTGGAGACAGTAATAAGTTGGAGACAATATAAACAACAGTGACAGAACCACCACCCCCACCAATACCAATAATAATAAAAGTACCTAAAATTCATATAGAATATTCAGGTTTGCAAAGCACTTTACAAATATTATATTATTTCATTTTATCCTTCCAACAACCCAGGGAATTAGGTGCTATTATCACCACCATTTTGCAGATGAGGCAGCTGGTGGTTAGGCTTTTCTCAATTTACATGATGTCAGGGGAGGAATGGCCTTTCCATATATTGAAAAATTGCATTGGAATGCAATGAGGATTTATTGCTTAATTGTTAATTCCTTCAATGAAGGCTTCCCCATCTGTAAAATGGGGATGATTATAGTACTTTATTCCCAAAGCTATTGTGAGGAAAAACTTCAAATGGGGGTCCATCATAGCCTGGGCATCTGTTATTTGAAGAAGGTTGACCACCATGGTATGAGTAGAATGACAATGATATTGAGTCTGGGAGGGTGAGGTCTGAGTCATATTGGCTTGCTCTAGCTACCAACTCCCTCCTCTGTAGACCTCACTTTCCTCAACTGTAAAAGGAGGGGTCAGGACTAAGTGATCCCCACAGACTCTTGTTGGCTATCTACAAAATCTAAACATCACGACCTTGAGCACGGGTCTATTTCAAATAATTTTAGTCACTAAAATTCACAGTATTTCAGCCTTGATTGATTAGATTCCTATAGTACTATCTCTCATTTACAGATTAACTGTTCCTTCTCCCTTGTAACCATGTCCCTCTCCCCTAAACATTTGCTCCTGGAACAATGATTTTAAAACAAAACAGATTACAATCTTTTAAATTAATTAGCAATTATCTGCCACGAAAGCATACTCTTAGAGGCGTAAAGATTTCTCTTGCCTCCCTAGACAAAGATCATTGAGAAATAAGACCTATTGGCACTTGTGGGGAAGTGTTTCCTGTATGACACAGCTCTATGCCCATGTCTTTGCCCTCCACCTTTTTCTTTGTGATGTAATTGGGTGGCACAGAGAATAAAGTGTAGGGCTAGGAAGAACAGAGTTTGAATTCTGCCTCGAACATGTATCTTGGACGAGTTACTTAATTCCTGCCTACCTCAATTTCTTCATCTGTAAAATAGAAATAATAGCCAATACTTCATAGAGTTGTTGTGCAACCAAATGATTGTACATGTGTATGTTTATGTGTGTGTATACATATATACACACACATGTACATACATACACATATCTCCTTGCAAATCTTAAAGTGCCTACATAGTGGTTATATTTAGTGAGTGCATATATGTGAGTGTGTATATGTATGAACACATGTACGTGTATATGGTATCAATGAGCTCTAATTCCTACTATGTTTTTAGTGTTCTTCAGAGTAGTGTCTCTAAGAGCCCTGGATTTGGGGTCCTGGAAGATTCGGGTTCAGGTCTAACCTCTGGCATTTACTCCTGGGTAACCTCACTTATTCTTCCTGAGACTCAGTTTCCTCTTCTGTCGAATGGGGATAGCAATTTCTGTAGTTTTGACCCTCCAGGGTTGTGTGGTTCAGATGAGATAGTGACTATAAAGAGCTTTCCAAACTGTAAGCCCCAGAATGCTGGTTGTTGTAAATGGTTGTTGACCAATTAGTTGTTTAGTCTTATCACCATTTGCTGGATGAGGAGACAGTGGCAGAGTTTACGGATCACGTGTTGTAGTGGTTTGATTACATAATATTATCAACAGTGGATTTTTGTTAGGAAACCTGGAGAGCTTGATCCCCATCCCCAGTTATCTAGAGACATTTGGGGAGGCCTTCAAGGCACATCTGCCTTTCCCCATTCCCAAAGCTTCTCATCCAAACACTGAAAGTATTTACTGGATGTGGTAAAGACGGGTCAGGGTTTTTTCTCTCTATTATATATTAACTTTTTTTTCTTGACCTATTAGCTGCTGTTTTAAATAGAAGTATGTGTCCTTTAAAAACTTTCTAAATCATTTCCCCTTAAGCAAGCTTACAGCTAGGTGTTGTGGCCACCACCTTCTAGTTCCACAGTTCAGAAAACAAAATGCCGAATGTTCTCATCCTTGTTCTGTCTCTGGAGGGGCCAAAGGAAGCTGCTATGGCTTTTCTTCATTACCTTGTTCTGACTTTTTTTGTTTTAATTCTACCCCTAGTGTTTCCATTTATTTTCCCAGGCCTGAGAATTCTACCTTAGTCATATTTTAAATGGAAAACTTATCTCTTTATCCATATCATTATTACTGTTTATCAGAAGCTGCATAGTGTATACAGCCTGGTGGTCATAGCAAGAAATGCATCCGAATCTCTCCTCTGATGCTTACAGATTCTGTGAGCAGAGTCAACTTCCTTAATTTCTCTGGGCCTCGGTTTTATCATCTGTAGAATGGAGATGATATCTGTAGTACTGGTCTGCAGTGTCCTTAGGAAATTCAAATGCTGTAATGTGTGTACAACGTTTTGTAGGCTTGGAAGCTCCAGAGTCAGTAACCATCATTGTCATCATCCTCATAATTATCTTTTTAAATGGCAATTTTTGGCACCATCTTGAATTCACCCTCAAATTGTTTGTAGGGAGTGTTTGATTGGTGTCTTGTGGGGAAGTTGGATGAGTCAGAAGACCCGGCTTCCAGTGCTGCAGTCTTGCTCCCTGTTCCCTTGGGGACTTTCAAAAAGTCATTCTGCCTCTGCTGGGCCTCAGTTTCTTTCTCTGTATAACAAGGAGGTTGTACCTTTTTGACCTGACGACTCATCAGGGCCATTCAGCCTCCAAATCTCTGATCCTCTCACCCCTTCTAACCTAGATATACAATTCTCAGTGTGCATATGGTTCCCCTCTTATTTCTGTCGATGAGGTCCTTCAGTGACAGCCCTGAAGAAAAAACTGGGTAGGAAGAGAAAATAGCCTAAATTAAAAGGGACAGTGAAGTAGAAGCTTTCCATGTGGATTCTCATCCAGACCATGACCTAGTCTCAAGCAATTCACCTCTCTCTGACTCAGTTTCTACTCCTCTGATGTGAGGCAGGGAGGAGGGGCCCTCTCTATTTTCAGATCTGTGAGATTTGTGAAACCAACATGTGGGGAGTCCATATGTACTGAAGAGGGGACACATGTCTTTAGTGGCTCAGTGAGTCCGGAGAGCCAGCATGGCCTGTGCTCTTCTAAACCACAGAATCAAAATGACATCCCTCCCAGAAGTGCCAGATAGCATCCAGGCTAATCAAGGCCACAGCAGTCCAGGGAAGCATGGTAGGGGCATGAGTTTGGGCTTCCTAGGGAGCAGAGGCTTTTCTCTGCAGTCAGACTCAGGCATCTTCAGGGCCTGGCACCCTGCTCCCTCCCAGGGCTCTGCATACAGGCTTGTGCTATGACTGGCTGCAAATAGAAGCGCGTCTCAGCAACAAAAGAGATAAACACAATGACCGCACTCCCAGAAATTAGTTAGTGCCAAAGAGATAAGGGAAAAAGAAAAAAAAAACAGGTCTGAGAAACACGGAAAAACAAGAAAAAAAGTAGGCAGCTTCCTGAAACAGGGCCCCCGAGGCACAGCGGCTGGTCAAGTCGAAAAGCATTTATGAAGTGTTTAGTGTGTGCCAGGCAGTATGCTAGCCACTGAGCACAAAGCATAAGGCAAAAAACGGCTCCATGCCCTCCTGCAGCTCCCTTTCTAAGGGGAGAGAGAGTCTTACAGGACTTGCGGATGAGTCCAAATCCTGACTGAAACACCCTACAGCTGTGTGAACTATAAGAGGTCAGCCTCAGTTTGCTTGCCTGTTAAGTGAGCATCATAATAGTGCCTTCCTCACCCGGCTCTTGTGAGACTCCAAGGAGATCCAAAGAGCCTTGCAGTTATTAAAGGGCTGTAGAAATATTGACTATCACGATCACTGTTGTTATTGTCATCATAGTTCTGATCAAATGAATTTCCCCAACATGAATCTATTGGCATGTGCAGCTGAAGGCACCCTAAGGAAGCCCAGGGTTTCCCAGATGGATGTGAGACTCCCCTTTGGCAAATGGAGATGGTTTCTAGGCAGAGACTCTGCTGAGAGAAGTTCCAGGACTCTCAGATAAATCCCCCTCAGCTATGATGTTTATGGAATCAGACAGCAATGGCTGCTCCTTCTTCCCCATGAATACTGAGTGTGGAAAGGGGGTGATGCTCTCTCTCTTTTTGGGGCTGCTCTTCATTTCTTCCTCATCCTGTGGCCTGCTTATCATTTCTGTCATGGCCTATAGTTTACTGCTTTTAATGCTACACCCAGGACCACATTATTAAGGATTAAATTGGATTTTTCCATAGTAACTGCAATATAAACTTCAACCAGCATTTAGCCATGCTGTTTATTCCTTCAGCGGTTCATTCATCCTTAGGGTAGTCTCCTGTCTACACTGGTACATGAACACTTCATCATTGACACCTGACACCTCAAGTCATTTCTTGGGCCAATACTCTCACCCAGTGAATGGCACCTGAGTGATAAAGATGGTGTCTCTGGACTTGGCCACTGCTTTGTGCCCATTCAGTGAGACATCATGACAACCAGCTAACTTATTAATTCCCTCTGATCCCTGCACTGTGCTAGGTGCTGAGGAAGATACAACATTGAAGTAAGATAAAATCCCACCCTCAAGGAATGACAGCCTCCGAAAGGTATGAAAGCATGACTATGTCACTGAAATCAGCAAGCATTTACTAAACACTCCTTCTCAGGCTCTAGAGAAAGGCTATAATTCTTAAACAGGGAGAACTTCATTTTGCTCATTTCCCAAATGGGAGGAGTATACACTGTGTACTATATACTGTCTTCCCGCTTGTATTATTACAGGTAAAGTGCTTGGCAAATCTCACTATACTAAAGGAGTGAGAGCTGTTATCATTCATTCATTCATGCACCAAACATTTATTAAGTGCAATGCTCTGTGCTAGATGTTAAAGACCATGACAAAACACATGAGTCCCTTCAAAAAGCTTCTACGTTGTTATCTCATCTTGTATTTTTTTTTTATTTTTTTTCCCTTTATTTGGGCATAATTTAGATAGAAATCACCTTGGAACAAGTCAATATTCTAAGATTCCTTTTTACTTAATATTCTATGGATTATCATTATTGTCATCATGGTTACTTTTGTTAGGGTGTTAGGTTATTAGGTTAGGTTTCTTTAGGTTGTCTAGGTCAGTCCTCTCCAAAATTGTTGTCTGAACCAGAAATGGAGCTTTGGTCCAATAGTTTAGGAGTATTAAGAAGATGTGCTGATCTCTCTTTGTTCCTTGCATCAACTCTCATATTTGGGAGCTAATTTTCTGTCAGATCCCATTAGAGTCGGGAGGTCTGCAGGCAACAAGGAGAGACAGCAGCTACAGGCTTAGCATATTTCGTTTTTATTTATTTTTGTGGTTTGCCCACAGATAATACCTGAGCACACCTTAGCTGCCCTTAGCTCATCCCATTCATTACTATTTGCCTAATGGCCATTTGCCAAATGCCTCCAACTCATCCTCTGGTATTCTAGGAGCTTTTGTGGTAAGTACCTGCTAGCTCTACCCAAACTTTGGACCTAGGGAAGCCTGGTTTCCCACATCTCCCTCATCTTCTTGGTTAGCGAGCATCTCAGAGCCCTGCTTCTCAGGCTGCGTTAGCTGTTTCTGGCCCCTATAGTCCCAGTTAAGAAGGGAAATGCTACAGTTTCCAGTGAAATCCCCAAAGGATATTATTTTTTACAGTGAATGGGGGATGACTCACCTGCCCAGTTGAAAGCCATTAGCTGGGGGCAATCCCCAGATTGAATCCTCATTCCAAGTGGGAAAAAAATAGTGTTTATGCAAGAAATGGATTTAAACATTGCTCAATATCATCCTGTTAAGGAAATTCATCTGATCACAGGCTATACAATTAATAATGAATTTAAAGTCTCATCCAACTGTCTGCATATGACTTTCTGGGTAATGTTTACAGTATTGTGATGTGAAATATTAATCTCATTAAGTTTAGTTTAAAATATTTAAATTAGCACCATGATATTGTGAAATATTAAAATCAAATTTGTAAAGAGATTTTTAAAAATCAGCCTTGTTAGATGAGGGTAATTTGCCCTATGGAACAAATGAGTAACCTAACAGTTATGACAGCTAAATTTGGGGGAGAGGTTTTTGGGATACTCTGTATGGACTCTGAGGGCCTCCCAATCGGGGCTTTCCTGAAATTAGTGAGACCTTAAGTGATTCTGGTTTATCTGGGGAGTCCTGCTTTCTGATCTCTGATTCTCCAGGAGTTAGTCTGTGATTACCTGAGCTAAGAGCTACCCTCTAAGCTGCCAGGGGTAGGAAGTGCAATAACTACGTCAAGATTTCACAGCCCAGTTACTCAGTGGGCTTGTCCTTGCTCTATAAGGAAGAATCCTGGCGACCAAATGTATTTCAGGGCAACATTGATCCCAGGTCCACTTCAATGGATCTCCTGTGCTATGATGGAATTGTCATCCTCACTTTAGTAGTAGTCCTATTAGTAGTACTATTCCCCCACCCCAATTTCTTTCCATACTTCTCTGGGGATCCTTGTTTTTTCTAAAAAAGAAACAGCCAACTAACCAAAAAAAACAAAAAACAAAAAAACAAAAACAGCCATGTGGAACAGTGACCAGGAGGATCTTATTAGCTATAGAAATGTCAGCACAAGCTCAGTGCTGGAGGGGCTGACATCTCCTATTTCATAGGCCTCTTCTTCTCAGATCAGGTTTGGCTTTTTATGCTAATTTTAACAAGCTGTACCTTCCTTGGGTCCTGATGATGTCTTTCACCAGGCCATTATCACCTTTGACACTGCCAGATGGAAGGCCAAGGTCCCTTAGGCAGCCAGCAGGTAACAGCAACATCTGGAGATGGCCTCTACTAGACTCAGGCTGGTTAGCTGAGGGAGCTGACCTTGGTTACTGCCCAGATGCCTTACTTAGCTATCATCTCTTGTGTTTCTTTTGTGAATAGTCCTAATTCTATATGTGATTAAGGATCCTCTCTCTCTCTCTCTCTCTCTCTCTCTCTCTCTCTCTCTTTCTCTCTCTCTCTCTCTCTCTCTCTCTCTCACACACACACACACTCACACTTAAAGACAAAAGTCTAGAGGGTTAACTAGAGGAGATTTAAAGTTATGGTCTCCTTTTCAAGGGCATGTTGTTTTTTTTTTTCTTTTAGAGAAATGAAGTCCATTTAAACCCTTTATTTTTTTTTCTTTCCCTGAAAGAAATGCATTTAGTGAAGTGACAGGAGACTTGACTTGGATGTGACAAATAATCTATGCAAAATCTTGCAATTAGTAACAGCTAGATTAGACATTTTCAAAATATGCCTTTAATAAAACCATCACGAGGAGCAGTGCTATCTAATGTACGTAGTAAACATAGAGAGTGAATTATTAATAACTAGTGGGGCATGCGGCTGACAGGACTCTCATTTTTCTCCGAGCTATTTGTGTTCAGGTCTCTTAGAAAAAGGAACAGAAAGACAAATATGAACTTTTCTTCAGAAAGTAATTATAGTCCCCCAGGACCAAAATGTCCCTGGCCCAGTGAACAGACCCCCAAATGGGCCCAGTGGCAGGCACTGTTCTGCAAAGAGAAATACACCTCCATTTCTGCCTTGCTCCTTAGGGTCAGTTCCATGCCATTAAAATTAAATTTATCTGGATGTTATGTAGTCCTCATTAGGAGTGTCACTGGTCATGTGATTTAGATGTTCATTTGTCAGCCCTCTCCCAATTTGTAACCTTCACGGTCACATCCTTGCTGAAATTGGCTGACTATGAACACAGAACCAAGCAAGCTTTCTTTTTTCTTTTCTTCCTTTCTTTCTTTTTTAAACTAGTATGAGTCTTCAAATTGCTTCTGACATGGTCCTTTATCTACTCTGCTTTTTTTTTTTTTTCCTGAGATTTGCTTGTGGAATTGTCTTTCCTCTGGAAAGCCCAGGAAAAGCCCTCTCAAAGTTCCTGCTGCCAGTTGCCAATGAGTTAATTTTCTCCCATTGATGCTTCTGCGGAATTGGGACTGTTTAAGTAGACAAGGTCAAATTAAAGTGTCTCACTGTTCATAGGGTGGGAGGGGGAGAAGGAGGGCTGCAGCTCTTTCTCCTGGGGTACTGCCCTGGCTAGGCAAGAAGCAGAAAAGTGGAGACAGCTAGCTCCCAGGAGCCAGCCCAAGGCACAGAGATATCTCCTAATAATGCCCCAGCAGCAAGGCTTCCACTGATCGTCCATCCATCTGTCCTGCACTCCTCTCTCCCTGCTTTGGTCCCCAACTCCAGTTCCCTGTGGCATCTGGATGCCAGCTAAGGTCACAGGGGAGGGTTTGCTCCCTCCAGGAGCCCTCCTCCCTAGCAAGCTGCAAGATGCAGCGCCCCAGCCTCTGCCTAGCTTGACTTTGGTGCTAGATGCCCCCACCGGCTGCTGCTGCTGCTGCTGCTGCATTTATGCGCCCCCCACGCCGGCTCAGGCTCCCGGCTCCCGTTCCAAACGGGATGCCCGCCCAGCCACTCCACTCCAAGGCGCGCAGTGGCCCCTACCGAATACTACGCTTCTCGGCGGCAAATGCCCGTCCCAGGCTGGCGCCACGCAATAGCAGGCGGCCTCGGGTCCCAGGGAAGGTGAAAGGCAGCGGGGGCCTGGAGGTGCCAGGAAGGCGGGGGAGAGGAGGAGGACTGGAGGATGGCACTAAGCCTTGGGATCTGCTAGGTGCCCCCCGCTCGGCAAGGGGTGCTGACCATTTTCGCTGCCCGGGACAGGCAGGCGAGCCCCAGAAGTTGGGCGGTACCTTTGGGGTGCTCGCCCCAACTCCGAGGAACTAAGCCCCGGGGCCAGGGCCCCTGCCCGAACCCCCTGTCCGCGGCTTGCCCCCGTGGCACTGCGCCTCCCCTCTCCAAGCCTGGGCGGGTTTCTAGAACAAACAGCTAAGGACCTGAGCGGTGTTCCCTTCCTTGGCCTGGACCACCTTCCCCACCCCCGCCCCCCCAACCTTGGCGGCCATCAAAGTTCGCGGCAGCTGCGAGCTAGCCAGAGAACCAGCTATGTAGGGGCACTCCGGGGAGGGGGTTGCGTAACCACGGCCCCCTCCCATCTCCTGCCGTCTTTATTCCTGCCCTCCCTGCTACCATCCTTTCCCCTGCCCCCCACCAGCCACACACACTAGGCTTGGGGCGGCCACATTTGGCGTCTGCCTGCCTGTCTCCGGACTTTGCCGGCTAAAGTTGCACCCCTGACGCCCAAGCAGAGGCCAGCCAACAGCCGCCAGGAAGGAGCCCAGCACGGACACCCTCTCTGGTCTGGGGGGGCTGGGCTAGGCTGGGGAGCAGCAGCCCTGCGATCTACGCTAACACGTCGAACTGCAGCGGGAGGTGGCGGGTGGGGGGGCTCAGGGGACGGGGATTGGGGTGGGGGGGCCTGGTTGGGGCCGCCGGCTTACCTTGGGCTCCCTTAGCAGTGAGTGTGGGGCTGCGCGGTGACCGGCTGCTGCATCTCTCGGCGCAGCGCGGGCTGGGGCCGGCCAAGGGGAGCGGGAGCGGCTCCGGCTCCGGGTCCGGGGGCGCGGGTGCCCCGCATCCGCGGCCGCTGGCGGCCGGGGCAGCCCGCCGCCTCGCAGCGTCGGGGGGCGTCCACCCGCTCCTAGGGCGCGCCCGAGCCTCCTAGCTGCGCTGCGCTGCCCACCCGGCCCCGGCGCAGCTGCCAACGCCTCCGCCGCCTCTTCCACTACTACCGGCCGCCGCCGCCGCCACCGCCGCCTCCTTCTCCTCCTCCTCCTCCTCCTGCCCCTCCTCCCCCCGCGGGGCGGGTGCTCCCCCGGTGCTCCTCCCCCCTAGGTGTCGGAGCTCGCCATGGAGCCGGCGGCGGTGGCGGCGGCGGCGGCAGCAGCACCAGGGACAGAGGCAGCAGGGGCAGCCCGGGCGGCGGGGGCGGTGGCAGCAGCACCACGGACAGGGGCAGCAGGGGCTGCGCGCACGGAAGGGGTCCCTGTCAGGCCGGCTCCGGCCAGGGGCGGGGGCGCGGGCACCGGCGGCAGTGGCAGGAGAGGCGGCCGGTCCCCAGCGCCCCCCGCCTCCAGTGTCCTCATTGACTGCGCTCCGCTTGGGTTCTGGCGAGAGATCTGGGCTGGCTGGCAGTGGGGGAGGAGGGGGCGGAGAGGAGGAGGAGGGCGAGTGCCGGGGAGGGAGGAGAAGGAGAGCTCGAGAGGGGAGGTGGGGAGAAGGCAGAGGAGGAGGGGGAGAGCCCGAGAGGGAGATGGAAGAGAAGTAGGAAGGGAAGAGGGGAAATCAGAGAGGGAGAAGGAGGAGAGCTGGAGAGGGAGGAGGGGGAGCTCAGGGAAAGAGGAAGGGGAGCCCAAGGAGGGAGGAAGGCGAGCCCAGGGAGGGAAGAAGGGGAGCCCAGGCAGGGAGAAAGGGGAGCCGAGGGAGGAAGGAAGGGGAGCTGGGGAAGTCCTAGCAGCAGCAGCAGCGGAGGCGGCAGAGGCGGCCGCCGGCTCATTTCTGCTCTCCGTACATGGCCAGCTTGAGAAAGCAGGGAACTGCTCCCAAGCCCCTGGCCCTACCCCCTTGCTCTTTGCAGGCCCCCTTGCTCTCTCTTCGAAGGAAAGGTCAACACCCTCCTGGGGATGGTGCGGGAGAGTGGAAGCGTATGGGGGAGCCTCTGGGCTAGGCTGCCGGGGCTGCCCTCACCAAGCCTCCCTGCTGTTCCGCTCTGGCTCCCTTCGTCTCTGGCAGCAGGGCAATGGTGCGCGTGGCCCCGGACAGCTACTGAGCCTACGACTCCATCATCGGTCGCTCTTCCTCCGCTAGGGAGAGTTGTGGAGTTTCCTCTGATGTTATGGTTTGGCCCTGGAACTTGTTGAGTGCTCCCTGCAGGTGGCAGTCCCCTGCCTCAGGATCGTCCCTCCCTGGCAGGCCCCAGTTTGGAGATCAGGCCCAGAAGAGCTCGCACTGTCCCCGAGGGCTTCTCTTTGGGAGGGGAGGCGTTGGCTGCAGAGACATCACAACACCCTTGTTTTTCAAAGGGGAAGAGGGGACTCCAAACTGGCTACCAGGAACCCCCAATCCTTTGTATTTTGGGAATTAAATACACACCTTTAGGGGAGGGTTAGAATCTTAACCTGTCACCTCATGGACTGCTGGGCTGCTGGGCTCACGCACAGCTCCAAGACTCATCCTCTCTTTGCTTGCCTGGCTCAAGAGCTGAAGCAGTCTGGCGTCTCCTCCCCCCGCCCCCCTCTTCATTTTCTCCACAATCTGACTCTTGATTTCTTTCCCAGGGTTGTTTTTCCCCCTACTTCCTTACCTCTAGGATAGGCACCTCTGGCCATTCCCCGACCCTGACCTGTCCATTTCCATCCCTTTGGGCTGTATCTCGATAATCCTAATTTTAATGAAATTGGTCTCCATTGTAAGACTTTATATTATATTTAATGCATTTCAAACATTCTGAGAATGGATCCAGAGGTTTCCCCAGGCTGTCAGATGAGTCCATGCCATCAGCAGAAATCAGATCCCCAGTTCTCTAGTTGAAGGTCCTGGGTCTCTGACAGCTGAAGTGAATTATTTCCCATAGTCACGGGAGCTCGGTTGTGCCTCAGGTAGCTGGGCAGTCAGAACCCCTCCCTTAGAGGCCCAGCCCCGATTTGTGACTTAACTCTTCCAGGGTATTTATTGTTCTGTACCCATTGCTATGTGTCTTGTCCTCTGCCCCCCACCTCAGTGGCAGAGGCCAGATTTCACCTGTTCCCCTTGGCCACCTGGGCCTGTGCTGCCTCCAGTGTCCCGGCCCTACCTCTTCTTTTTCCTTTGCATCATCCTGCCCTAACAGGCCTTGGACAGAGGAAACCCTTAATAAAGGCTGTATTGAACTGGGTCTGTATAATGAAGGCAGGGGCAGGAATGGAGGGCCTCTAGTGGTCCTTCCTTAGAATCAAATCACCCAGAGAAAATGAAGTTTGGTCCCCTTAGATCCCTAGTACTATCCAAAGACTAGGTGGTGTGGTGGCGGTGAGAAGCATCCCTCCTCAGCCTTCTTCTCTGCTCCTCCCCCCACATGCCTTTTAATGCTCAGGATGATCTGCCCCACAAGCTGGCTGCCCACTTGGCTGCTCCCAGCTGAAAGTGGAGAGAGCCCTGGGGTATTGACAGATGATTCCCACAACCCGTAAAACCCTCTATTTTCCAGGGGAGGGAATTTAGCCTTAAAGATTTTGAGTGAGCTGCCCCCATAGTCACAAGAGCTAGGAAGGGCCACATATGGGCCCCAGCAGGAAGAATGCTGTGCCCAGGTTTCTTCTACCATGCCCCACTGTCTTCCTGCCAAGAATTCTCAGCTTGCTGCTTGTCCTTACCTGTATGTATACTTGGTTCTGGATTCAGCCTGGGGGGAGGGGGGATTCTTAGTTTGAGGGTTAGGGGAAAGAAGCCTGCACTCACACCTCTGTACACAACACACACACACGCACACACGCACACATATACACATATGTATATGTGTGTATGCATATATGTATATATATGTGTATATATAGTTGTTGTTGAGTCATTTCAGTCATGTCTGACTCTTTGTGGCCCCATTTGGGATTTTCTTGGCAAAAATCCTAGAATGCTTTACCATTTGCTTCTCCAGACCATTTTACAGATGAAGGCAAACAGGGTTAAGTGGCTGACCCAGGGTCACACAGCTAGGAAGTATCTGTGGCCAGATTTGGAATCAGGAAGAGTTCTTTTCTTGACTCCAGGTCCAGCACTCTAGCCACTGTTCCATCTAGTTGTCCACAAATGTATACGAATCATTTGTAAAAGTTGGTCTGTTGGAGTCTTGAGGTTTTTCTGATTTGTGACATTACATGTCCTTGGGCATTGCTTTGAAAGTTACTGGAGAGCTCTCAAGATAGAGCTCAACCCACTGAATCATCCAGAAAGAAAGAAGGAAGGGAAGAGAGAAAGAAAGGATGGAAGGAAGGAAGGAAGAAAACCAAATAGCAAATTGGAACTTCTGGCTTAATTTTGGACATTAGCATGTGGTCATTTTTGGCTCTATTTCTCTCCCTTTTTTTTTTCTTACTAATGATGATGTTTGCTTCTGACCTTGAGGGACTGCCTCCCCTAGGCTGATGCCCTTCCAAATGGTGTAGTGGGGTGAAGTCTGGAGTCATAGTCAGGGGGACTGGGGTCGACTCCTGGTTCTACCACTAATTACCACCTTTGTGATCTTGGACAAGTCACTTCTCTTGAACCTCTGTTTTGTAAGGTTTAAAAAAGAAGAAGAAAGGCAGGGGGATTGGACTAGATGCCATTATGGTCCCTGGCGAACCTGTACCCACCAGGTAGGGGATAGTTCATGTATCCATGAACACACATGCATGTTCTTTGAGTCCATGCTATGAAAATGCCTCATTTGAGCCTCACAAAAATCCTGGGAAGCAGGGAAATCCTTCACAGTGATTATTATCCTCCTTTTACACATGAGGAAATGGACAGATAGAGAGCTGAGAAGCCCTGAGGACACTCTGGGGGGGCAGTCCTGGCTCTGGATTCTGAGCCCCCAGTTTCCATCACTGCCTCTGATGCTTCCTCCTTCTTGAACCTCAGGGCACAGCTTAGCCTTCTTCCTCCTGTGCCATACAGCCACTAGTGCCCCACGTCATTACCTTAGTTCTCAACTCCTGGGACTCCTTCTTGGTCTAATCCAACTCCTTGACTTTCCAGGAGATGCCCAGTCTTGTACGGGGAGCCTGGGCTGAACTTGCTGGGAGATGTGTGCCTAGGAATGTCACTCAGTAGTTCTTGGTCTGGGCCCTTTCTCTCCCTGGGACTATTTTTTTAATCTATAAAATGAGGGAGTTTGTCTCAGCTCCCGTCTGAAGAATTAATATTCTCTGGCCTGTTCTTCAGAACCAAGTCCTCTGCCCTCCATTATAGGCTCTGCATTGTACCATGCTAAGTGACAGCTGTTGACAGACCACTTCAGACTGATAGATGGGAGGGCTTGGCCTAGCTCAGTCTCCTCTACCTGGTTCCCATGGTTCAGTATGGGATGTTGGGCCTGTTTGTTCCCATAATTCTCCTGGTGGTTTGGGGGCCTTTCTGTAAATCTTCCTTTATTGCTAATCCATAAAATCTAAATCTGCCTTCCATCTCTCTTAAACATGTCACTATAAATAACGCTGCCAAGGAAAGATGGAAATTACACTTGGTAACAATGGAGAACTCCATTTTTCCGGGTTGTGTGTGCAAACATAAAAATCCCCATGTGTGTACGTAGCATAGCCAAGAGGCAAGCCACATGGGGCTTGAGAGGAGGGCAGGAAACACAGAAAGTACCACTTAAGACCAGCAAATTCAATGCCTTAAGAAAAAAAAAATTGGAAAAATTAAAAAAAAAAAGCCAAATAGCAAGGTTGAAAATTCCACAGGTTAAGTTTTAAGTGAACATTTTCAAATCTATAATTTGGGAGAAGTGAACAATAGAAAGCCACTCTTAGCAGTTTAGGCTTTTAGTAGAGTGGTCTGTAAGCAAAACCATTTGTGGCACTGAAGAGAGAGTGTAGAACCTGAGTGTGACCTTGAGCATGCGATACTTTGGGATCTGGGACCAAGCTTAATTTTTACAAATATTCTCCCATTCGATCCTCAAACCCACCCTGGCATATGGATGCTGTTATCACCATTGCCATCTTGTATTTAAGAAACAGACAAGGTTGAATGATTTGCCCAGGGTCACTCAGCTAGTGAGTGTCTGGGGCTGTACTGGGGCCAGCATTCAATCCACTCTATGATTTTGCTGTCCCTAACTTGTTAGAGCCTCAGTCTCCGCATTTGTCAAATGAAGGGAAGGGTATGCACCTTACAGGCTCAAACGTGCAGAACACAGAGAACACTGCGTAACTTGGCTTTGGATCTCCCCTCCTTAGCTGCCACACTGTCTCAGGGGCCACAGTTTCCTTGGTTCCACTTACGCCGACGAGCCTGTTTATAAACATGCTACATTCTCACAGAAACCTTCGCCTCATTTCACTCAATCCACCCAATATTTCAAGCACCTATCACATCCGAGGCACTGTGTTAGGGGCTAGGATCAAAGATAAAATTCAGCTGTTCCTCTCCCCAGGGTTGGTGTAGAATACAGCATCATTCACAGACAAGTTGACACCAAGTAGTTTCAGGTGGCAGGGAGTGCATCCACGTGTGGACTGGAACTAGGTCAGGCTGCTGCTGTTTTTTCCTCCTAGCAGTCTCTGGTCAGCATCTCTCAGACCCACTTAGTCTACGTCTCCCTGGCCTTTGTGGGTGGTTCTTTGCAAGCTCATTGCCAAAGGTGAGTACTCATACGTGGTCATGTTTGGTTTCCTCTGGAGAAGATTTAAGAAGATAAAGCCTAAAGTGTTTTCAGGAGACTGTGTGGACCTTGGCCTCTCATCCATCTTTTTTGTTTGCTTCTTTTGTTTTATTTTCCCCAAGCTGAGGGACTAACTAAGGTGCTCAGAGAGGGCCCATGGCTGGAAGACTTTAAGGGAGAAGGGACAAAAATAAGCATTTCTTCAGTGTCTACTTTGTGATGGGAACTGTACTAAGCACTTACAAATGTGATCTCATTTGATTCTGCCAATGGCCTTGTGAGGCAGGGGCTGTTATCATCACATTTTAGAGGTGAGGATACTGTGGCACATAATGGGTAAGTGACTGGCCCAGGGATACACAGGTAGTGAGTCTCTGAGGCCACATTTGAACTTGTCTTCTAAGATTTTCTTCTCTCCTTTAGAGCCTCTTTCTTGTCTCTTCTTATTGCTTCTGGATGAATGGTTCCATTTCTATGAAAATATAACGTAGGTTCGCATATGAGCATTTTTTTCTCATTTGCTCAATTAGTCAGTGGCCCTGAAGCCAAAGCTTCCTGTGCACCAGGCCAGGCATTGTGTTGGGTGCTGGGGGTTGGGTAGGAACTCCATTTTACAGAAGAGAAAATCAAGGTTCAGAGAAGCATCCGGGATGGCGCAGCCAGTAAGTGTGTGAGGCCAGACCGAACCAAGCCTCCCAACTGCAGGTCCAGAGAACTGTCTGTCTGGTGACACTTCTTTCAAAGTTCTAACACATTTGTTCCTCCTTGTGATGTGGGCCCGAGGCCCACAATTTACTATGGTTAGAGCTGGAAGGGGCCTCAGAGGCCATCTAATCCAATATCCTCATTTCACGGCTCAGGAGCACATGCTAACCAGTCTTGTATTTTTGAGGAGCGTGTAGATCCTTCCCAAGGAAAGGCAAGTGCTGGGAAGAACATGGCAGCTGGAGCCAGTTGACCTGGGTTCAAGTAATAGTCCAGCCACATGGCCTCGGACAGCCCTTTCTCTCCTTTTGATTGTGTCTTCAGTGATTTCTGCTCCTCCTTAAAGCAGACATCACACTTCTCCACCACTAACTCTGTGATCCTATCAGTGTTTGGCATAGGAACGACCTCCATTCTTCTGGCATCCATTAAATTCAGTGAGCATTCATTAAAACCAGGCATGTGAAACATTCCCTGTCCTCCAGGAGTTTACATTTTGTTTTCCCCAAGCCAAGATTTTCTGCTTTACCATGAGGACCCTGGAGAAGAATGGTCCTACTATCCCCTTCTCCTTTTCCAAAATACCCTTGTGGTCATACGTAGTGGGTAGGAGCGGAGGATGATAGGACCATGGAAGGGGCCCATCTTTGTTTCCATTTTAGTTGGGTTTCACCCATTTCTTTAAGGGTGCTCAGTTCCAAGGAAGTGAGTTATGGTCTTTGTTGCCTCCAACCTCACTGATTAGTTAGAGGGGGTAGACTCCTTATTTAACTCTAAGCTCTTCTAGTCAACATTTTAACGAGAAAACTTTTCCAGCTGGTCAATGTCCTTTCCCTCCCAGCAAGATCAGCTGCAGCCCTCTGGCTTGGCAGGGTGCTAAGTACTCATTTTGAAAAGGGATAGACGTAGAGAGGCAGTATAGGATGGGAAGAGCCAGAGGCCCTGGGTTTGAATCCTGGCTTAGCTAATACCAGCCTTTGTGAACTGAAGGAAGTCTCCTTCCTTCCTGGGCTTCCTGCTAAAATAACATCTTTGCTACCTGTCTCACTCACCGGTTATTAGGGGGATCCCAAGAGATGATGGAGATAAAGCCCTTTGTAAACTGTTAAGGGCTGTGTAAATGTCAGTTACAATGAAGGAGATGATCAACACACCTTCTGAAATCAGACATCTCAATATAATTAAGCCTAGCAATGTCTTTTGGAAAGCTCTTGCTATCTTGTAGATGAGCATGAACATGCCCTCCCTTATTCTCAAGACCATGGCTTATTTGGTTATGGCTGATTGGTCCCAGGTGCTCAGACATCCCAGGCCAGAGCCATGAGAGCAGAGCATGTGGTCCGGCTTGTGCAACATGCAAGGGGTGCGAATGGGCTTCTTTGAAGGTGAAAAGGGGTATGTCTTATTTCATTTGTAACTTCTGAATGGGTGATGTTAATTCACACTTTCTTGTGCTTTCTGCCAACAGCTAGTGTTTTTGTAGCACTAAAAAGTTTGCCGAGCTTTTTGAGTATGTGATCTCATTTGGTCTTCATAACAACTCTGTCCATCTAATCCTCGCATAGAGTGATTAATAAATACTAGTCAGTCGAATGCCAAAGATCAGGACACTAAGAAGTATTTGAGAAAGCATTTACTTCACGTCTTTTTGACTCCATGTCCAACTTTTCAATCCACTATGACCCCAGCTGCCCCTTCATCGTCTTCTGCTCCCTCCCCCATTTTCTTTCATTTTCCTCAAATCAGTGTTGCTGAATTATGATGAAAAAGAAGCAGAAGGGGAAAGTAAACATGCATTCTTTTTTTCTGGTCTATCCCCAACACTTACTTCCAGCTAAGGCATTCAATTGTAAAGTGACTTTGAAAAATGCTGTTATTTGATTAATCCTTTTATTTAATTTGAGAGTGTCTGGTGACTCCTTAAGCTCAGCTGATATCACAGTGATCTACAATGCCCCCCAGTTGGGGTGGGGATGGGTAACTTATGGCTACAAGGTGATGCTGTAGTGCACAGAACCCTGGACCTGGAGTCAGGAAGATCTGAGTTCAAATTCAATCTTAGACACTAGCTCTATGATCCTGGCCAGTCAACTTAATCTCCATTTTCCACATCTGTAAAATGCAGATAATAATAGCATCTTCTCCAAATTATCATAAGAATCAAACGAGATTATATTTGGGAGTGCTTTGTAAACCTTAAAACACAAAAGTTCCTAGATTGAAGCTTTTCCTGGGAATGTTGCTGAAAGTATATAAGATTTTACTAATTCGTTTCTGCCTTATGTGTGGAACAGAGAAATGAGCTTGCCATTGTCATGAATCCACTCTAAGCTGTTTCTTAGATGCTTGCTTTATTTCTTTTAAAACCATTCAGGTTTTCACATCCCAGTACAATATAAGCTTCCTGAGGGCAAAAACTGGTTTTTTTTTAATCTTTTCTGCTTAACGAATGTATCACCTTTTAACTGAACAGTTTTATACAATCGTGTTGCCCCAAGGTGTAGACACAGTTTCTTTTAAAGGTTGTCAGTGAGCTCTTGTTCATATCTCGAGAACAAGAATGATGCAAGTGAGCGCAAGGTCCCAGGTCTGATTGTGATCCTTGTAGCAGACGTTGATCAAACTGGAGAGGGGAAATCAATGAATAGATCAGGTTCCCTAGAAAAACCTCTCCGAAGGCTGGACCCACTTGAGCCTGGGTCAATGGCATCCCTTTCCTGTCAAGGAGACAGCATTTTACCATGATTTTGCTAAGTCACAATAAATATGAAACATGACCATTACAATCCACCCTCTGATATTTTCATTTTCTTAATTATGGTAAGTATTTATTAATCACTCACTTTCTGGAAAGCATATAAAAATGAAGCTAAAAAACGTCCTTCCTCTTGAGCAGCTCACATCATACTTGAGAGAATAGAACAGACGCTTGCCTGATGAGTCTGACCACACACAATGAAGTGACCGGGTCAGTAGAGTAAAGACTCCTCAAAGTAATTTGAGAAGGAGAGAATGCTAATATTGAGGAAATCTTGGGAGAAGGCTCATTTAGCAGACGCCTTCGGAGTCGCGCACAGGAAGGAGGGAGGGAGCCGGAGGCAGACAGTGGATCGACTCACACGCGCCCTTCTCTCCTACATGAATTAAACTGTATACTTTTCTGGTTGTGACAGGAAGCAGTTTTCTGTTAATTTTCTCCTTTATTGTGAAAATTGAAGTTTGAGTATGGAAATGGAATGGGTGGAAATTTGCAGGCTGTAAGGCCGTTCCTGAAAGAGTCTCTGCTTCCAAGTAGGGGTTGAAGCAATGGTGGTGTTGTGAGTAGTCCCCAAATGAGCAAATCCCAGCAAGTTGGTTCCATGATACAGGTGCTAGGTACAGAGAGGAGATGGGTGTGAGGAAGATGGATGGAAGGGGAACGATGCCCAGAATGACTACCTCGGGGTCCTGTTGGAAAGGTAGTTGCAGTTGGCATCGTTAGAGATGATTTTTGCCTTCCCAGAACGTCCTTCTCTTTTCATTTTGGAAATCTTCTGAGTCCCTTCCAAATAGAGATCACTTGTTTTCTGTCCATGGGTTCTGTAGCAGAAAATGCCCCATTGCAATTTGATGAGAGTATCTTGGCCGGGCGTGCTCCCGCTTTGAAGATGTAACGTAAAGGGGAATTCAGTGATGATTTGTTTTCTCGGCTGAAGCGACATATGAAAATGCATCTCCAAGTTTTCTGCAAGTGGGGAAAATGTTGTCTCTTGAGAATTCTGGTGACGCTTCAGATTACATCTAAAAACTGGTTCATGATTCATTCATGCTGTGAAAGTAGTCACCAGCCAGCATTTTCACCTTCAAAATCATAAGTTATTGGCGCCTTCTTTTTTAGGCATAGGGTGTTAATGAACGTTTTCACCTATGAAGCCCTTTTTTCTTTGGAAAACTTTGGTTGGGATCCAAGATTCTATTTCAAGGAATGTTCTGGCACTATGTCTTGAAGTTGTCCTGGTGCATCAACAGTTGTTAAGCACCTACTGTGTTTAAGGCACTGTGCTAGGCTCTGGGCCTGTGGATTCTCTGCCCAAGTGGAATTAGCATTCTACTGGGCAGTTGTGGTGTTATGCAGACAGGTAAATATAAAGAATATACAAGCAACCCATGGAAGATTTCAAAAAGAAGAAAGGCCTAGTAAATGATGGGACTGGGAAATGCCTCATGTTGTAGGTAACAGATGAGGGAGGGAGGCTAGCAGCCAGGGCGTCGACCAGCATCCGTAACTCCATCTCTGAACTAGAAATGTGGGCTGGCCTGTGTTTGCATCATTAGATAGCTTTGTTCACAGGCCTGGTGGGCCCCTTGTGGGAGTTAAGAGAAATGCAAAATGGAATCAACTTGTTAAAAGGATGCTCATATTTGAGGATTTCATTTTTGGGGGGGGAGGTGTCGAGGGGAGTGAGTGTTGGCACCTGATGCTTTTACTTGGTTCTTTCTTGAGGCTGCTAAATTTTCTCAGAAGGATGATTTTTACAATGAAATTTTTCAGAAACTGCTGGATTTACATACATGTGTTTGTACATGTGTGCGCATGAGTCTTTCTATGTAAATAATGATTGTGATGGTTGTTTTCTGATTGTAGTGTGCCTGGTACACAGTAGATGCTGAGTGAATGCTTGGTAGTTTGCCATTCATCTAAACTTATCTCAAAGAAATTCCTGTTTTCGAAAAGAGGAGTATCATTTCTGTTGATTAAATGGCACTGGTGTTGATTTTATAGATTTCCCTGGTATTAGGAAGATTTTAATTCCTAAAAGGTATGTAGATGCAGTGAATTCAGATACTAAGTGATTGGTGCCAAGTGCAAGCAGAGAGTCCACATTTAATTTCTGAATCTTGATCGACAAATTAGGGGGATATTCCTTACTTTCCTAATGGATATCTCTCCTCACCCACAACCGAGAACACATCTAATTGTCTCCCCTGGCCAGATCCCCAGTCTGTCTTGTTGTTTACAGTCCAGGCATAACTCGTTTTATCGTGCTGCCCAGATATTGCGGTTTGTACAAATGGAAGGTCTGTGGCAACCCTGCATCCAACAAGTCTGTCAGCGCCACTGCCCCAACAGTGTGTGCTCACATTGTGACTCTGTATACCATTTTGGTACTTCTCACATTTCAGACTTTTTCATTATTATTATGTCTGATGTGATGGTTTGTGATCGGTGTTTTCTGATGTCACTGTTGTCATTGTTTTGGGGTGCTACAAACCATATCCATAGAAGAGGGTGAACTTAATCAATACAAGTTCCCCATCTCTTTCCCTCTCTTTGGGCCTCCCTGCTCTCTGAGACACAACAATATTTAAATTGGACCAATTAATAACCCTGCAATGGCCTCCAAGTGTTCCAGTGACAGACTGAATCGATTTGGCAAACTTCCTTGTGGTCTTCTTTTTTTAAATTGCTACAACTCCCCTAACCTTCAGGAACTACCACCCTGATGCCCCCACCAGCAAAAGCATTCCTCACTGAAGGCTCAGATGATGGTTAACATTTTTTAGCAATAAAGTATTTTCTAATTAAGGTATGTGCTTTTTTAAGACATGTTACTATTGCACACTAAATAATCTACAGTACAGAAGAAACACAAACTTTTGTATGCACTGGAAAACCAAAATGTGGCGTGACTCGCTTTATTGGGCTATTTCCTTGATTGCAGTGGTCTAGAACCAAACCTGCAATATCCCCAAAGTGTGCATGTACTAAGTGTAGTTTATATAGGATAGCTTAGACTACTAGGTATAGTATATTAATATACCTTCTATGGAGCAGGTATTTTACTTTGACATTGTCTGTAGCATTCTACGTATATATTATCTCTGATATTTTATTGGATAGCCAAGAACATATACAAAGTCTGCTCTAGGGTAGAAGCATCTTATCATCTGATCTGCTCTGGTCTGGTCTAGCTCATCCCTCTCTTTACCCTAACTGCAGAGTACATTATTGGCACCGGCATTACTTTTATTGGTGGTGATTATTGGTGTCTATCGTTAGATTCTCACAAAACACACTGTGCAGTTGGAAGGTCAACCAAAGATCTATGGTTCTTCCAAAGATCTATGGTTTCATTATCATGGATATTTTATCCACGTACACATCATCCTCCATAGTTTATCATAATTGTTATTGGTTTCAAGAATAGCTGCCGCACAGAATCAGCCCTCATTATTGTTGGGGCCTACTTTTAGGTGCTGGGCCTTGTTGTACGTACATCGATCGGCACTTCCCCGCTCGCTCCGCAGTCGGACACCGGCCCTGCACTTGGCACTGTATGGCTCGATTGGACTGGCCGGGGCTTGTGCTCTTCGCCCAGGGTCACCTTCATGCAACAATGAGCTTCATTGGGCCATTAATTTTCTCAGGTCTTGAAATATTGTTTCGGCAGAGAGAAAGAAGCACACTTAGTGAATAGTCCTGAGAAGGAGAAAGGGAGAAGGGTTGGTGCCTATTCTTGGTTATGAGGCCCAGGGATACTTACTAAGAAGAAACTGGGCTCATTCCATATTGTATTATATACTCTACTATAACCATTTTTGCCTTCCGCCTCTGACTTCGAAAATGGGGCTCCTCGTTGACCCTGACTCAAGGTGCTGTGTGGGAATTGAGAAATCAATTCCAGCCCAGCCCAGCAAAGAGGATTCTTGATGAGTGCCATACTGTGCTTAAAACCTAAATGAATAGAATACTGAATTCATCATAAAGGGACCCTGATGGTTTTGGGGGCGGGGTAGTGATCTTTCCAGTCAAAGTCACGTATTTGCTATTTCTCATAAATGGCATCACAGCTCCTACTGGGCTTTTGTCAAAACTGCCTTCTGTGCCTAGCACATCCTCCTCTTCCTCCTATTCTTCCTCCTTCTCCTCTTCCTCCCCCTCTCCCTCCTCCTTCTCCCCCTCTTCCTCCTTCTCCTCCACCTCTTCCTCTCTTCCTCCTCCTCCACTTCCTCCTCTTCCTCCTCCTCCCCCTCTTCTTCTTCCTCCTCCTCCTCTTCACTTCTTGGAGAAACACCAGGGTTCCACTATGCCTTAGTTCATACACTATCTCCTATGTGAGTTTTTGCCAAACACTCCAGTCATACATGGATCCCCATTGATTATGAAATGGTTGGAGAAAGAAAAGCCTGTGAGGATCATTATCCTTTCCTTATAAATGAGGAAAACAGTCAGATTGGTGCAGAGACGCCCAGTGAGCCTGTGTCCTCCTGGCTTCAAAACCTGCCTCCCAGTCCTGTACTGTATCAACTAACCCTTTGTAGACCTGAGGAAGGAAACAGGGCAGATTCGCAGATCAGATGGTTCTGTCTAGTTAGTCACTCAGTATAAACTTAGCTCCTTTCAGGCAAGTATTACTGTTCTCATTACTCAAATGAGGAAATCAAAGAAGTTGGGGCAGCTAGGTGGCACAGTGCATAGAGCTCCAGGCCTGGAGTCGGGAGCACCTGAGTTCAAATCCAGCCTCAGAGAACTCCTAGCTGGGTGACCCTGGGCAAGTCTCTTAACCCTGTTGCCTCAGTTTCCTCATCTGTAAGTGATTTGGAGAAGAAGATAGCAAACCACAAGGGGGTCATGAAGAGTTGGACATGAGGGAAAGGACTGAACAACAATATTGATGGAGAGGTTTAGTAACTTGCCTGGGGTCCCATAGCTGGTGAGTGTCACACGTTTGAACCCCAGTCTTCTGATTCTAAACCCAGCATTTTATTCTTTACACTTCCTTTAGGGCTAGCCTTCTTATCAGATGGCTTTTGCACATTGCTTGCCATGTATATTAAAAATATTATGGCTGCTATGAAGTAAGAAACTTTCCAACAATAATTCAGAGCCTGGAGCCCCAGTTATGATTTTCAGGAGCTGGGAACAACATATGAGTGCTTTGAGATTTATCCTGTCTCTCCTTCTACATTGCGCCCCTCCCCTCCCCATACCAGTTCCCGAGCACCAAAGACTCACCTCCTCTCTCCATCCTTTCCTTCCTAGTGCCTGCTGCCCAAAGACAATGATGTTTGGTAATGAAAGAAAGATGAGACTGGTCTGTTTGGTGCCTCCCTGATCTGCTCTGCTGTGCAGCCCCCGAGAGCCCCATGGATGAGTCAAAGCCTTGTTAGGAGCCAAGGCTAGATGGTTGATGTGGAATTTTTCTTTTTCTCTGATTTATTTCGGAGCTTGATGGGAGAGAAGAGAGTGTTGCCCTGGAGGCAGACGGCCTGGAGGCCCCTGGAGTGCCTTTGTTGGTGGAGGCTTCTCCTTGAAGAGTGCGCCTTGGCCCAGCTGCAGGAGGCTGCCCTTACCCTTGTCTAATTGTTCTTTGTGCTGGAAGAGCGGTTAAATAGTAGCTTGAGATCAGATCACACATTAAAACCAGGGCCTTTCGTGTGTCAGAATTGTCCTTCTCAAGGCAGGTGTTGGATGTGGCTTTGCATCGGCTGTGGTGTTGTGAGAGGTCCCCAAATTCAAATGCTCATGCTGCTGTTTAGTAGACACGGAACCTTGGGGGAATCGTTGACTATCTCCAAGTCTTGCTTTTCCTGTCTTTAAGCAAAGGATTTGGATTCTGTGGTCTCAGAGGATGCTGCCCTTTCTAAATCTGTGATCCTGAATGTGTTAATATGGGGTAGGGATGTGTGAGAGACAGCTTCCTGACAATGGATAATTGCTTTAAACATGCATAAAATTATAAAATATTAACCATATGAAAACTCATATTAGGGGATATGAATCAAAAGAGTCCTGGGTTTGGAGTCAGAAGCCTGAGATTCAAATCTGAACTCTTCTGCCTCCTTGCTGATTGACATTGGGTAAATCATTTCCTTTCAGTTTCCTGTCTGTAAAATGGGAAGGTTAGCTGGATGGTCTCGCAAGTCCTGAGCGGCTCTAGAACTGTGTTCCTTTAATGCTACTCTTAGTCCTACTGCTATTCTGAAAAATTAATATTTAATTAGCAAGATGTTTGGACAGAATTACTCTTCATAATAATCCACATTTTATGGTGCTTTCTTAGAAATGAGCAACCTGTGAGTTAGCTGAGATGATTGTGTAATCCTTACTTTTCAGATGTGGAAACTGAGTCTCCAGAGATGATTATACTCATTCAGATAGATAAATAGTTAGACAGAACATCTGTTAAGCTCTTACTCTGTGCCCCACACTGTACTAGTTCATATCAGGGGCAGGATTTAGACACAGGCTCCTGACTCCAATCTTTGTATTTCTTCCCCTCCACCCTGTAGCCCCTCTGTTAATATGTGCTGCGACCATAATTGTTTTTTCGATTGTTTATTTGTTTTTAATGGTCAGAGCTGCCATCATCCATTGATGGCCAAGCCTCACTTCCCAAGTGATGATGAAAAAAGCACTCTTCGTTTTTCTCCTTTCTCTCTTATTGGGTGAGGACGCGTGTGATCCAGACCCCACTTTTCTGAAGCATTTTTAGTGAAGGAAAGTCTCCTTAAATTTACCTACTTAGTGGATGACTAGTCACACTCAAGGTTCCTAGGATATCCAGAGGCAATATTTTAGTACAAGGCTTTAATTCAACCAGCAAGGAGCATTGCTTTGAGAACTTGGTTTCATTCCCCTCCCTCTGAGGTTTAATTTGACGAATAGCATTGTTTAACTTATGAGCAGAGCACGATTGCCTGCTAGATTAAAAAAGTCACCAGGGTTTTAGGCCTTCACTTTAATTTTCTTAAAAAAAAAAAACAAACATACACACATGCCATTTGAAATGGGAAAAATCCTATTGGGCCACCTTTAAGGCGGAGACATGGTAGGGCAAAGAGGTGAGCCAAGAATGGTAATGGCTGTGCCCCCCCCATTTATAATAATAATACGTAATATTTTAAATCTTGTAGAGGATCTTCTATGTACATTATCTCCTTCTTGACCCCATTAGAGCCTTATCACAATTCTGTGTGAATTTTATCACTGTCATCCACGTTTTACAGATGAGGAAACTGAGGCTTAGGGAAGATGTGATTTACCCACAGTTACCCAGCTAGTTCAAAAGCAGGTCTTCTCAACTCCAAGCCCATTAATGTTCCTTGTGTATCTACACTCACAAGGCCTATGGTTCATCTGGAATTTATAGGCCCTCAGAATGGAGGAAATTTTGTACCTTTCTTGACATGTGAAGATGCAGCTTATTCTTATTTTATTGGATATTTAGATATTTACTTTGATAAAATGGTTTATTCCATCTAAATAGTAAGCTTCTTTCCCTGAATGCATGTTTGTATATGACAGTGGGTTGATTGCATCAGATCCTGGGATACCAGTACATGACCCAAGGAAAATCTGTAGTCATTTAAGAGAAGTTGGCCTCCCAGTCCATGGCAAGGGGCTTCTCAGTGCCTAGCCTGGAGTCAAGAAGACAGTTCAAATCCAGCCTCAGACACTTACTAGTGGCATGAACCTGGGCAAGTCACTTCACCCTTCTCATTCGACTCTGCATCAGTTCTTACGAGTCTCTCTTGATTCCTCTGGCTTCCTCCTATTTAGTGCACATAAATGTCCATTATCTTCATATATTACAGCTAAACTATTCCCCAGCTGATGGGCCCCCGCTCTGTCTCCTATCCTTTGCTACACTGAAAGCGGTACTATTCGTGTTTGTGTATGTGTGCAGCCACATGTGTTTGTCTTAACAGTGGTGTTCTCTGAGTGATGGCTTGTGTATTCTAGAGTATCCCAGTTTGTTTGTTTTTTTACAGAGACTTGCTGCTCATATGTAATGCAGTGGGATGTCACATGGTGGATGAAAGTATGTGGTAGCCTATTTCTAGTGATAGTAGCAACACAAGAACTTGCATAAGGAATGTCATCCAGAAAACGTCCAGACAAAAGTGGGTCCTAGGAGTGAGAGACAGATTTGTTCTTCCTTAGGCCACAGAGTATTAACGACCCAGAGGAAGGGCTCCATCCCCTTGAGGAGCAATTCTGGAAACTGTGGGCAAGCACAGAAAAGCGTTGCATAAGATGAGAAGACTTGATTGGGGGGCAGGGAGTCCTTCATTAATGACATCCCAGACTTGGTTTTTGGTGAGTTGGATGAGACTCCAAAGGCCATCTGGTCCATCTCATCCTTGACCCATGATTTGCTCATTAATGCAAGAGCAACTGAAACTGTATGGTCTGATGCCTTTTTTCTTTGTATTTCAAAGGAAGTCTTACATTTTGAAATGAAAGATGGAAAAGTCATCAGTAAGGAAAAATATGTTCTCACCAAGTCCAATGACAAATACCATATCAGAGCAAATCTATCTTCTGAGTGGGAGAAAACAATTGGAAGATCCCAGGATTCTCTTTTTAGCTGTAAGCTAGACAAGTTTATTAAACAATTAAGAGTATTATCAAGTTCCTGAATGATAGATGATCTGAAATATGTTTGTCTAAAAGAAAAGATCAGAACAATAAAGCTAAGCCAAAAGCTTTCTAATTAGAATGGCCAGTCTTGGCCCTGGAGAAGACAATGAGGCAGTGATATGAGACTACGTATGTGGAATGCTACATGCTCTGTCAAATCGTGTCACTGTGTCCAATGGATTTGATTAACTGTTTTCCTCTATCAAAAGGGAAAATTCACTAGATGCAGGGGAGGGATCTGTGTCTGAAAATCACTGTGAAAAAAAACTAGTCATTTATTAAACAGCTTCTAAGTGCCAGGTACCACTGTGCTAAGCCAAAGAAAGACAAAAACCAGTTGATGCTGTCAGGGTGCTCACGGTCAAGAAGAAGACAACACAGAACCAACTATACAAATGAGATTTATACAGGAGAAACTGAGGCCAGTCTTAGAAGGAAGACTCTAAAATTAGGGAAGTCTGGGAAAGGCATTTATTTATCTACCCACTTCTATTCCACAGTCAGAGTTTCTCCAAGGTTCTTTGCACACATTAGGTGCTCTATAAATACTTGCTGAATGAACAAATGAATGTTCACTTTCTTCTGGCTGCTTAGACTAATCCATTGTTTGATGATTATTTTTTATTATAGATGAATTCTTCCCTTTTCAAAATCGGCTCTTTAATCAGCTGCTGGTTATATTTAATCGCAGTAGCTGCTTGACCCTGAGGTTGGGAGCACAGAAACTCTCATGCTGGTTGGAGAGTTAATATTCCCGAACTCCTTAGAATCCACTTGTGTCCATTTAATGAGATTTCTGGGTCTAATTTTCCTCCTGTTCCATTTCTGCTCACAAAGAACAGTCAATGGCTTCATCTGAAAGGCCAAGGCTTAGGTTAAGCAAAATCAAAGCCAGTGATATAGATCATAGACTTGGAAGTTTTCATTTTATGGTCATTTGGACACATTTTGATTTTACATCATTCCTAGTTCTGTTGTCAACCAAGAAAGAGACTTCTCCCAACCTCCGAACAAATGTTGTATCTCTTAGTTCTTTCTGCTTCTCCTATGGAGGGGACTCCCTGGCTCTTCACATAGAGGAAATATTACTGAGCTTTTCTCTCTAGATAATACTAGACAGTGTGTCCATAGGCTTAAAGTATTATAAATGGTACATTGTGTCATATGAGTACTCAACTGGGGAGCTGAGGTGCCTGGCAATCCATAGCAAGAGTATCCTGGGGTCTTTTGAGACCCTGTGCAAGCAGTCTGGAGGGCAGGAAAAGAAGTTGAGGCAACAGAATGGAGAAGCCTGGGCACTCAGTTTCAATATCTGGAATCACAACAGGGCTTGGGGCCCCTATGCTGGCCTCAAAGGGACACTAACACTCCATCTTTCCTGAAAAAAAAAAAAACCTGTTGAATATAAAAAATACACTAATTCTGAGTACAACATGATTTCTTTTCATTTCTCCTCTGCCTCATTTCATATGAAATTTGGGCGCTGTCTGCTTGGTCTCATTTCCACTCCCCTCTCACCACTGGGGAGGCCCTCATTGCTGACACAAGGACCAGGATGGCTTTGGCTGTTTTTACAGCACAGCCTTCCAGCCCCAGAGCTCTGATTGGAGCAGAAGCCGGGAGGACAATGACCTCTGCTGGTCTCTCTCCCTCTTCTTTTCTCTCTTTCTCGCTCTTTCTTTCCCTGGTGGATTTTTTCCCCAGGGTCTGTTCAGTAATCCCAAGTTTCCATCATGTTGCCAGCTTTTCCCTGAATTGTCACATACCTCACGTTTCTGAAATCATAGCATTGTAAGGAGATTGGTGGGCTGAAATCGTGTGTATGTCAAATAGTGGGTGACCTTTAATGTGTTCCAGAGCTATTTATCCCAAATCTCTTGTACATCCCTGATGGTGGGGAACACCAAAAACAAAAGGACAATGTGAGGGGCAGCACACAGTGGCTCTCCTGTTGGCATTGTCGAGTATTTTATTTTATTTGATTTTTCCTCTCTCAGATCTCCTCAAGTTAGAGCACAGCCTGGCATTCTAGAGCGAGGCTAATTTCTCTTACAATCACCTTAGAGTACAGAAACTAAAATCTAGAACTGATGCTGCGAGACCTCTCTTTCTAGACTTCTCATAACATCTGCCGGTGAGGGTGGGTCTCATGGTTGCCATCCCACAAAATTAGAGTAACATCCTTCGCCAATGATCGTGGATGGGCCTGCTGTGTGCCAAGCACTGGGCTGAGGGGACGAGAGAGGGAATTGAGGGCAGGGTAATAGATATCTCCATGGAGTTTACCATCTAGTGGAGAGATGAGATGCAAATATAGCTAAAGACCATATATCACTGTTTCTCCAAGGTGTTCATGGATTAGTCATCTCAAAGGACCAGAGCTGAAGGCTTCAAAAGGACCCAAAACATGGAGTAATATATCGAATACCAGCAGTAGCATTTTCATCTCCTTAGGGAAGGTATAGATGCTTACCTCCCTCTTCTCTTTCCCTTTCTGTGATAATCTTTGTTCCAGATGCCCAGCCATTTTTATCAGGGAAACAGTGAATAGAGAAAAGACTGCTGGATATTAATTCACTAAGATCTGTATCCCAGCTTGGATGTATTTTAACTGGGTGATATCAGGTGACTTAGCTTACCTTTCTGAGCCTACTTCCTGTATATGTAAAATTAAATTATTGCATTTACATTCCCAAGGGTATGGTAAAGAGAGTACTTTGTGAAACCTTAAAGCACTATTGAGATGTAAGTTATTAGTCTTTGTACATGGAATGTCTTTGTGTAAGGAATTTGTTTATTTTTAATCTGAGATGAAAATCCATCAGTTGTGACATGAGTTGAATGGCAGCATCATGGTACTTTCATGGCATGCCTAGAGTTAGAGTCAGAGGCACTCAGTTGAAATCTCAGCCTGGAGCTCACTATTTGTGTGACCTTAGGCTGGGCGTTTCCTTCCCTGAGTCCCAGGATTCCCAAATGTAAAAGGAGAGGACAATTAAAGTAGCTACCAATTCTAACCCTTTGATACTAAAGCCCCATGTTTTTAAATGATATTTATAACAGTTTCAAACATTTCAATCTGATCCTTTAAATAGTGGAGTCAAGTTGAAAAGCATTTATTAAATGCAAGTACTGGGCGTACAAAGAAAGGCAAAAGTCAGTCCCTGCCCTCAAGGAGCTCACAGTATAGTGGGAAAGACAACATGTAGACAACTGTGTGCAAACAATACACATATGTGCAAGCACATGTATGCACACACACACACACACACATACAAGTTGGAGTGGAGGCAACCTCTGAGGGAAGGCAATAAGATGAAGGAGGAGTAGGAAAGGCTGAGACTTAAAGGAAGCCAGGAAAGTCAAGAGGCAGAGATGAGGAGGGAGAGAATTCCAGGCATGGGAGAGATGTGCATAAAGTTGGGAGATGGAATGGTGTGTGTGTGTGTGTGTGTGTGTGTGTGTGTGTGTGTGTGTGTGTGTGTGTGTAACAGCAGGAGACCAGTCACCACACCAGACTAAGGTGTAAGAAACCTGGAAGTGTAGGAAGCGGTCAGCTGATGAAGGGCTTTGACCTTAAAACAAAGAATTAGATATTTACTCATGGAGTTTCTTAAGTAGGAGATATCCTATGATCTGGCTGGAATTTTTGGAGGATTAATTTGGCAGCTGATGGAGGATGGACTGGGGTGGAGAGAGTCTCAAGGCAGGCAGACTCCCCCAGTGGGGGGAGTAGTCCAGGTATGAGGTAATGAGAGCCAGCACCACAGTGGGGGCAATGTCAGGGGAGAGAAGGGGGCATATAGGAGAGATGTTGAAAAATATTGTTCGTAGAGCTTCTAGGGGCCATCTGATCTAATCCCCTCCATTTACAAGTGATAAAACTAATGTTGGTGTCTTCTTTACCATCATGGTAAATGGCAAAAAAAAAAAAAAAAAAAAAAAAGTTTCCTGACTGCAGAAGTGTCTGTGATAAAGTGGTCTTTCTTCTGTATCATATTGTCTCGTCCCTATTAAAGGAATGTGCTTTGAGGAATTAGCCAATAATAATAATCATTTTAATTAATACTGGCAGTTAGTGCATATGTGTAGTGGATGTAGAGAGGCATCATAATGTTATTAATTCCTTTGATAACGCACATTCCAATTATCATCATTAAAAATATAATTATCACTATTTTTCATCAGTAATATCTCCTGTAATTTGATTTTTCAAGTGATTACATCAATTTAGTTTCCTGCATCTTTGGGTTAATTGCATGAACAAATCATAAAATCCCTGATAAAACTGCACTGCTTAATCTGGGCCATTTGGTGCCAAAAACATTGAATACAAAGTTATGTCTGCCTACCTAAATCGATAAAAGTGCTTCATCCCTTGTCCTTTGAAACCAATTGCATGTAGTCATTTTCTTAATCAATCACTGACGATAACCCTGAGGAAAAAATAAGCCTGGTAACTTTACCCAGAATTCTCACTTGTCTTGAATTGCTGCCAACCGTGGATGCCCAAGTTGGAGTGTTGTGTGCACTTGTACAACGCCCAGCGCATTCTTCCACCAGACCTTTCTTCTTTGGCATGCCCTCATTTACTTGGTTTCCTCTTCCAGGGCTCCTGATGGCCCCTTGGGCACCTGGTGAAGCGTGTGGATCCCTTGTCAGAATTGTGACATATTGTGAAATAAACTACATAGGAGCATAAAGGAAATCAATTCTGTTGAAACACAATCGTCAAAATATTTTAATAAAACAAGTTCATGGACCCCAGGACCCTGCACTAATGGGTGGTCACATAAGAAAAGAAATAATCTTTATTTCTCTTATTATATGTTAACAATGGGATGGCATTGTGGATAACGGGAATGATAGATTGCTCACTGGGAAATGTTTGTCCTTTGGTGTGGCGTCCCTATCCTTAAATACAAGACCAGGCACACAGTAAGCACTTAATGAGTGCTTGTTGGTTAAGTGACTTAATGTGAAAATACTGGGATCACATCTGGCCTCTGACACTAACTGGCTTCGTGACCCTGAGAAAGTCACTGCCTCTCTTTGCTTGAGGCTTTTTCTCCTGCTTTAGTCACAAGTGTAGGGAACATCACTTGCTTATATTCCCAAAGAGTTTTGGTTTTGTTTTACTGAGGGCGGGAGCAATGTAGACCTCAGAACTGAATTCTACTCTCAGAGAGATTTCAGCATCTCCAGTTCGGAGAGCTCCCATGTTGTCATATGCTCCTTCTATGTCAATGATTCACAAAACTCATTAGGCAATTAATTTTGCTGCCATTTTTTCAATAACCCAAAGACTCAATTCTTTAATTTAGGCATCTTGATGTGGCTATAGAAGAAGCATGTTCGCATACATCAAATGTCTTTAAATTTCCCTTTGCAAGTTGAATGCTTATTCCCGACTCCCCCCCTCCTCCCCAAGTGTTTTCTAGAAGTTCTAATTATCTTTCATTCAGACGCCTAGAAGATGTGTATCTTCCCATGCTGAAAGCAGAATTTCCATGGTATTCCCATGGGTGTCAGGGATTTTAGCAGCCATTCTGAACGTGCAGCAATGTGGCTCATTCTCTTCTGGACTTCTCTCCACACCAGAGAATTAGGCTTGTTGTTCTGAACAGATCAAGTATCATTTGGAATACCAGGGAAGACAGCTTCCTGTATGGTTGTCCTGAAATGAGAGCATTTGCTTCACAGGGATGGCGACGGCGTACTTCACAGGGCACGAGAAAATTGTCACTCTTCGGAATTTATATTTTACTATGGGAGTCAAAAATAAAAAGAAACTCTCCCTAAGTTGCAGGTGGAAAGAGAAAATTAGAGAAATGTTTAAGGCTTGAAATCTATTAATGGGTCCTCAAAAACCTAGTCTGACGAGTCTGAGCTTTTCTCATACTTCTTGGATAATAATGGAGTATGGAAATTTTAGAGCAAAATAGAGGAAATAAAAACCTCTTTTCGTATGCTGTAAAAGTCTTATGCATCCTACAGAAATGGACTGCACAGTTATATATATATTACAAAGGGAGTTTGGAGGTAGCATGTTTTATCTTACAAGGAGTTTCTTGTGGAACCAACCCTGGACAAATCACTTAACCTCTCTGCCTCAGTCTCCCCACTGTAAAATGTTGATAATATCAGGGTTCTTGTGAGGACCAAACAAGATAATAATTGTAAAGTGCTTACAGAACATACTGTAGAAATGCTAAATGGCGATGATGACGATAATGACGATGATGATGATGATGATGGTGATGATGATGATAATGATTCCACTGCTTTATTTAGCTAGGTCAAGTCAGGCACTTTACTAGGTGTTGAGCAGACAAAGAGAGCAAAGCCAGTCCCTGTCCTCAAAGATGTTATAATCTAGTTGGGGAGGGATCATGCAGTCAGCTATGTACAAACAGTCATATATATATATATATATAACACATATATATACAGAGAGAGAGACATATAGACAATATATAGACATATAGACATTCCATCATTCCATGTATGTATATGGATGTGTATATTATGTATATGTGTGCATAATACATATATATTCACACACTGACATGTGTGTATACGTATACATATATAATGTTTATATATGTGTGTATATATATATATATATATATAATATAATATATAAAAACCATGATAACTTGGAGATAACCACCAAAGACATGAAGCAGCATCAAGGAAGATTGGGAAAGGCTTTTTGAGGAGGCAGGATTTTGGCTGAAACTTGAAGGAAGCCAGCAAAGCCAGGCAGCAGAGATGACATGGGAGAGCTCAGTGACAGGATGGGCAGGATCAGCCCTGTCCTCAAGCTATTTCCCTCTGTCTTCGAGGCAAACTTTACTTTCCACTCACCCATTTTACACTTTGGTCTCATGTAGTATCTCTTAGGGTCCACCCTTTCTGCCAAGTCTCTTCATCTGATTCATTTATAATCTATCTCAGCTCATTCAATAAATTATGCCAGTAAGGACTCTTTCCCATTTTACCTAAGGCTCAGATAAGGAGTGTAGTTTCCTGGAGCGCCTTAGTCAGACTTGCCTATTTCCTTTATTTCTCATCTCTTTTGTTCGCCATTGGATTCGTGGCTCTGTGAGATTGCACTCTGACCCTAAATGCGCTCTGAGAAGGAGATTTCATTCTTGCTCTCTTCTGTTCCAGAGGGGGAAAACTGTGTATCCCATCAAGTTAGGTGCTAAAAAGCAGTTATGTGAGCAAGCTGATAGTGGTCACACTTGGCCAAATAATAGTAATGATAAAAATACTTCGTTATTCTAATGAAATGGAGCCCTTGTCAATATGGACATTTGCACTCATGACAAAGAGCACAGTTCTTCCAAGCCCTGCCATTCAAAGTTCTGAGGTCCTTCCTCACCTTCTTTTGGATTCCTATGGTTCACTTGGCTTGTCCAAATGTTACCTGTTGCTCTTGCCACATGACGAGGCCATTTTCCTTTCCTTTTTCTGGTTGTGCATTTCTTTGATGACATCCTTGACAGCCCTCTTGCTGTATAATTCATCCTTTGCAACCTCCTACATCTTCTTCCTGCCCATTTTGAGCCTTCTGGTGTAGGGGTGGTTGAAGTGTTACTAGTGATGGTGGAGGCAGTAGTAGTAGTAGTAGTAGTAGTAGTAGTAGTAGTTAGTAGTAGTAGTAGTAGTAGTAATATAGTGGATAAAGACCCCTCTCTACCTAACTATAGGGAGTTAGGAAGGCCTGAGTTTAAATGCTATTTCTGACATATAGTATGTAACAATAATAGAATTTATTTACTCCATTAAAGTTGGCAAGGATATTTATAAATATCTTATTTTTTAACAACTCTGGGAGATAGGAGCCATTATTATCCAAATTTTACAGAAGAAGAACCTGAGTCAGAAGTTAAATGACTTGCCAAGGTCGCCCTTCTAGTAAGTGTTGGAGGAAGGATTTCTATTCTTGTCTTCCTAACTCTCAAATCTGTACTCTGTCCACCCTATGTGTCCCTGAGGATTTCACTGAACTAAGTGCCCTTGGCTCTCTTTAAGGATGTAAGCTTCAAAACAGGTTCTGAGCAGCATTGAGGAATTTTTTAATTGTGAGTCCCCTGCACTTATTAGAACTAGCACTGAGAACACAAAAATTCTTTAGTATTGCTTTATTGCAAAATTTCTTTAAGGTTTGAAAAGCACAATGTAGAATCTTGCATTTGAGTCTTGTCTGAGAGATCAGGTTATCTATCCTTTCATTTACTCCATTTGGTCTGATTACAAGTCATTTCTCTGTGACATTAATGCAGTGCCTTCAACTACCTCGTCTTTTTGCCCATTTCTATCTCAGATCCTCCATAGTCCATTCTCAACTATCTACTATGTCTCAACTATGAGGAGTCCAGCCTGTCTCCCCACCCTGGCCACTGTAACTAGAATCAGTCCTCTGCCTGGTGCATCTGGGGCCTCTGCTAGGGGAAGATCACAGCAATGGATGGTGACTCAACAGCCCTGCTGGCTTTGTTGAATATTGAAACAAATACGATTGCTTTGATAAGACATTTTAACTGATGTTCGCTCAGCTTAACTGGAGATGGTACAGATACTTAGAATATGCCTTTGTAACATTGGTGTAGGGAGAAATTATATCAAAATATGTCGGACACAGGGGGAAGTGGCAGAGAATTATATATGGAAATCTTCAGAAGGACCCAGACACAAAACCCATTAGCAAACTGTGGACCCCTGAAATCAAGTGGTGAGAGGAACTTTCATTTCTCAGCATCCCCCTCCACCAGACAGCACCATCCTTCTTCTCCTGCTGAGACAGTCTATTCTGAATATTCATTTGACTTTCCAATAACCAAATAGTTCAGTGGTTCCTTTGTATGTGAATGTACATGCAAGGAAATGTCTCTCTGGAGTAAATGCTTCTCAACCTTGACAGGAGGATTTATGTAGCAGGATTGAAGGTAATAGAATTCCTGATCCCTGAGAGCCTGGGAAGTGACTGGCTGGGGAATTGGTGAATGAGATTGTCTTCTGGGGGGTGAGTATTCAGCAGCGTTCGAAGACTGTATCTTTTTTAATGTCTTCCTTTGAAATCACAGGCGAGCTTGGGAAAATGGGTTTTTTCAATGCATCATTCATTAATAGGTTCACATTGCCCCCATTAGGACTAGATAAGCGTGAACCTTTACCAGCCTTAATGAGAAAATTAAAATAAAATGTGCGAGCATGCAGGCATACATATATATATGTGCATGTGTATGCACACACACACAGAATTGAAATTGATTGTGGAAAGAAGCAAATTTCCCCTAAGCCATCCACCATTATTGTAATGTACTTTGTTGAAGACAATGATTAGGAGGAGGTGACGGACAGACGCGTACCATATATTTTCTGGATTGTAACTAGAGGAGGAATGCCAATTGAGAGGCAGTAGCGATGCACTGGCTAGAATCTTGGTCCTGGAATCACAAAGACCTGATGGTGTGACCCAGGCAAGTCACTTTCAGTTTCCTCGACTGTTAAAAAGGAGATCATGATGTCACCTACCTCCTTGGGTTGTCAGTATCAGATGAGATAATGTTTGTAAAAGGGCTTAGCACAGTGCCTGGCACATAGTAGGACTACATAAATACTTATTCCCTTCTCCCTCCCCCCCTTCCCCAGTGTCTAAAGTTGATTGTTGTCTTTCTATGGAAGCTGGTTAAACTATAAGCACTACATCCTCTGGCATCTCTCTAAGACCACCTGAATGTCCTAGGAGTTGGAGGGTACATCCAGTAAGGGAGAAAATAGGCATAATAATGTGTTCCTCCCATGAGGAGGAATCTATCTTCTTGACTGCCAAGGAGACTATTCGTGGGCGATTGTCCCATCACCCACTGATAGCTAATGGGCTGGCTCATTCACAGAGGTGCCACGCAGCAGAAAGTAAAGTGTCAGTGACATAAAAATGGGTGGGATGCAGCCTGGCTTAGTGAAGGGCAAGCCAGCCCCAGAAGCAGGAAGACCTGGTCCAAGAAATGATTCTGATGCCTATTGAATGTGTGATCTTAGGTACATCAATTAATTTCATAGTACTCCAGGCAGCTCTCTAAGACTTTATTGGCAAAGAAGGCACTGAGCCTCAGTTTCCACATCCATAAAATGGGGACAATAATACCTTTCTCATCAATATTTGAAAGTCAAATGAAATAATGATTTGTAAGTGATGTTTAATCAGAGAGTGCTATAGAATTGGAAGATGTTCGGTAATTCATAATTAATATTGATAATTCTTTCAGTAATTCAGATGGTCTGCGATTTAGTCAGATGGGTCACCGGGAGCCTCCCTGGGTTGTAGCACTGACCAGGACTCAGGCTCCCTTGGCAAAGCCTTCAGAGCTCAGGGTGATGTCCCTGCCACTGAGAGGTGCCCGGGGAAGACTTAGTGTCACCATAACAAGAAGTCAGAATCCATCAGCTTAATGCTCTTATAAATCTGTGTCTGGCATTATTTCCTCCCCTTTAGTCTTTCCAAATCCAAATCTGCTGAGTGGCACAATCCTGTTCTCTCTTCCCCTTGGTGCTTCCTCCATGTCTAACCTTGTCTTCTTTAGCTGGCTCAATGAGCAGCCTTGAATCAGAGATGAAGCCAGTGAGCCTCCCTTCTTCCCATTCCATGTTTGGGGGCTCATTACACTAAGAGAAGGAAGAGGAGGGGAAGAAACAACCTCTGATGACTGCCAGGGCTTCCTCGCCTCCTGTGTCCAACATATGTTTGTATTATTTTTTTTTTTAAAACTCTGGGAAAACTGAGCATTTTACCTTCTAAAAGATGAAACTAAATGTAGCTTTTCATTCCTATACATGACTCATCCTAGAGTGTGTTTGAGAGAGGTTCAACTTAAAAATGTAATAATACTCATGAGAAAGTGTTGGCAATAATCCTTCGGAAAGGATTTTAGTGTTTGCTCATCGCTTCATATTCTGTATCTCATTTGAACCTTTGTTATCATTCAGTCGTTTTCAGTTGTGTCCCACTCTTCGCAGCCCCATTTGGGGTTTTCTTGACAGAGACACTGGAGTGGTTTACCATTTCCTTCCCCAGCTCATTTTAAAGATGGGGAAACTGAGGCAAACAGGGTTAGGTTACTTGCTCCTGAGTATCTGAGGCCGAATTTGAACTCTTGAAGACAAGTCTTCCTGACATCAGACTTGGCACCCTATGCACTATGGCGCCCCCTAGCCACCCACAATTGAGCCTTACAACAACCATTGAGGGATATTCTTATCCCAATTTTATAGAATAGGAAACTAAGTTTAAATGATTTTCCCTACGGTCCAATACATACATACACATACACACGTACATGTACATACACATACACATATACACACGTACCTGTATATACACACATACATGTACATACACATACACATGTACCTATACACATACACACATGCATATAGATAGATACACACATAACACCCGTACACACATACATACATGCACACATCCATATATACGTATACCAATACATGGTGTGTATTAAATGTAAGATTTCAGACCAACTCCTCCTGATTCCCGATTGAGGTCTTTGTCTTTTACTAGATACAAACTCTCAACCAGTTGACACTCGGGCAGTTCAGATCAGCCCAAACCCAGAAAGCACAAGCCAGCTGTGTGCAGGGTGTTGGCATTTTACCTCCCATTTTGCTTCTAAAAAACAAACAAAAAACCAAATGTCGCTTCACTTCCTATGATCACTACCCAGCATCCTTCCCAATAGATCAATGCATATATATATACGTTTTTCTTTTTTCTTTGTCATATTCCCTTATCTTCTTGAAGAAGTAACTCTGGAATGATGGGACAATCACTCCTCAAAATCATAAATGTAGTTGTATTTTGAGATGGAAGTTGACTAAACATTTTCACACATTGGACAATAAAGTTTTCACATGCTTTGGTGTCATTTATATCCCCCTCCCTGCAAAAAAAAAAAATTGCGATTTGGCCTTTCTGAGAAGTGAAAATTCCAGTGTGTAATGACTTTCACTGATCTGTGGGATGTCTCATTTCTTCTGTGAGCCACAGTAGTTCATTTGCAGAAATGCAAGCTCGCCATGCCTCAGGAGTCAGCTTCCTTGTTCATGGGGTTCCCTAGAGACCACCAGTCTGCCCTCTGTGCTCCAGGTATTCCTGCTGAGTCTCAGGAATGGTCTTGACTGGGGCAGAGGATGATGATGTCACAGAATCATAGGATGTCTGTGCTGGACCATCCTCCAGAGGTCATTGACCATCATCAGGTCATAAGCCTGGATAGGGCCTAAAAGGTCACTAAGCCTCACTCCTAATATTGAGGCCTCCAGAAGGCGAAGCACTCACCTCCGATCCCACAGGCCAAAGTCATTTTCACCCATATTGTCTTGCCACCATCACACGGTGCCATCCTAAGTTGATCTGCCTGGGGATTTAGAATGAGAACATTCCTTCAAGGTAGGTCCTTTGGTCCAGCCTTCTCACTCAGAGAGGCATCTCAACAGAGGCATAGGGGGGGCTGTGACCAGATCACTCGTCTTAGTTTGTTACTGGCAGAACCAAGTCCACTATCAGGTCTTTTCAATCTTGAGAGTTTTCTTTCCATTATCCCATGAAGCATCTCTTCAAATTTTAAATTTCAGCAGTTGGTTGGATGCCTTTTAGAGAGCCTACTTCCTGCCTCTCGTCCATTCAGTCAACTCCAGAAGCAAACATGAAGTTTTCTGATGTTTCTTTAAAGCTCTTCCCAGTCTCTCCCCTCATCTCCATCCAGTCTTCTTGTACTCCTTCCCACCCTCACCCCAAGTATCTTGTGATCCAGCTAAAGTGCCCTCCTTCCTGCCCCTCACATTTGGCATTCTGTCTCATATCTCTACATCTTTGAAAAGCCAGCATTACCGCCACACCTCCCATATGTTTGGAGGCTTTCCCTGCTCATCTCTACCTCTTGTTTTCCCTGCCTGTCATCAAGGTCCTGCTCCAGTCCCATCTGAAGGAGATTCTCGCAATGCTCTGCTCCCTCCTCTCCCCATGCTGGTGCTTTCCCTTTCTCTACGTTGCACATATGTTCTACACACCCATTTATTTGCATGGTGTTTCCCCCATTGGAAGGCAAGGTGCTTGGGGGCAAAGGCTGTTTTTGCCTTTCTTTGAACCCTCAGCACTCAGCACATGGCCTCAAACATAGTAAACACTTCCGGACAGTGACTGAGCCTGCCACTCTAAACACCAAGCCAGCCTTGAGCAGCTGGCAGCCAGCCAGCTCCATGGGTTGAGATGGTTTGGGCCAACTCTTTGTCATCAGTTGTGAGAATAATGAGTGTGAAGAAAAGATGGTTTCTCACCTTGGTGGCCAGAGCCTCCTGGAAATGTCAAGCAAGCCCCAGCAGGTCCCATAGTCTTGTGTAGGTCCTTCTGAGAGCAGTGTGAGTGATAGGCTAGTTGTCAGCAAGCCCAATAGAGATTCTGGGGCTGGTTCCTCCATTGCAAGCATGATAAGGACACACACACGTGCGCACACACGCATGCACGCACACACTCACCCAGGCACACCCGTTCATCCTCCTTGTAAGCTCATTGCATATGTAGCACTTTTGGCTTTTTCATCGGGTGGGCAAACCATCATCTCTCCTCTGACTCCTTTATTTACATTTCCGGTGATGCAGAGGGGCCAGCTGGCTTACCGACACCCACCTTTCCTGTCAGTTACTCCACAGGGCCAGAGTTGGTGACTAAGCTCAAAAGCTTGTTTTCTGTTGGATGGCTCAGAGCGTGCACATTCCCTAAGTTACCTTCTACTTCTTAACACCCACAGTGGGCACCTGGATGGGCCTGCCCCCATCTGTTGAAAGAAGCCAGGAAGAATTTCTTTCCTTCTTTCAATTGTTTTGGACTCTCTGGACTCTGGGCCTTCTTATCATGAAGTGTATCCTACCTGTCTCATTTCTTTCCCTCCATCTTCTGCTCTTTCTACATCTCTCTTGGGAACACTTTTTTTTTTTTTGCTCTCTGTGTGACGTTAAGGAAGAGCCAAATGCCCAATCCCAGTGTCCTAATGCATGAAGGCCAAAGTCCAAGTGTGGAGGGGACCTTGAGCTCCTGAAGTCCGTGACCCAGAGACTACCCAGTCTTGTGTGTCCTTCCATCATGCCTGAGGGTCTGCATGTTTCAGCCCAATGATGGACTGTATTTATCTTGTCCAAGGACCAGCCTTGTTCATTCCTGAGCTAGTCACCACACTGACTGCAGGCTTAGGACCTGAGCTCCGAGCAAATCACTTCAGTTTGCCGAGGTTAAGTTTTCTCTTTTCTAAAACAAGGCTGGACTGAATGACTTTTTAGAAAAGGCCCTTCCAGCTGTAAACCTGTGATCGATGCATTTTTGTTGTTCCCTACCTCAGCAAGTTTAAAAAAAAAAGTCTTTCAAGTTAGGAAGGTTTACAATTTCCGTCTGTTCAATGAGTACCAACTATAACAAAGTAGTACTATGTGTATACGTGTCCACATATTGGGAAAACCGATTATAGGTAAAACTACATCTGGGTTCATTTATGCACACACACATATGTCTACACATGTGTTAGAGAGGACATAGTGCATTATAGTGGAGAGAGAGACTGTGGTTCTGAGTCTCGAAAGCCTGACACATCTTGGCCACGTGACCCTTGGCACGTCCCGGACAATTTTCTTATATGCAAAGTGGTGTGACCCGCATTGGGAAAGAGTTTCTTCGCCCTGGGATTCCCTAGATCAAAGAAATCACGTCATCCTCTTCTGGCCTTCCTTGGTCCCCGCCAATTCCCCCGGCCGGTAGAGCGTGTTGTGCTCACGGGGCCCTCCCCCGAGGGTTCTCGCGTTTCTTGATTGTGATCTGGACTGTAATAAAGCTCTGTCAGGTTCTACCCCACTTTGGAGTTAAGGCTCCTAGGATTCTGGCCAAGAAGAGCCTGGGTAAGTTCAGAGAGTCTCCTCCCTTAATCTTATTCGGAGGGTCCTCTGGACCAACCTGTCCCCATCTATACTCTCCAAAGCCTCCCTCACAAGGGCTAGGAAACCTCCGAGGAACGGCAGCAGAGCCCTTCTCGAGCCTGCCCATTCCGATTGTGAGTGCTTGATCCTGGGAGGAAGGTTCTTCCTGATATCGAGCCAAAATCTGCCTTGGCAATTGCTGCCTGTTGATTCTGGTTTTTTCCTCTGGGGCCAAGAAGGACAATAAATGAATGAAGAGATACATAGATGGGTGAATGAATGAATATGTGTGTGTGTATATATGTATGAATATGCTCATTTTATATATTTATATATTCATTCATTTATTCATTTGTTAGTTTCTTTGTTTACTTATTAGGACCCTATCCTGCCCTCATTGTGGGGATCCTACTAGAAAAAGCTCTATTGTCCTTTGTGTCAATTCTGATTGGAGGAGACGGCGCCAGAGTGTAAAGACAGATCAGCTGCAGGATGGATCGGAAGGCCTACAGGGCCCAATTGAGCAGAAGGAGGGCAGGTGGTGAGGTCCATCAGTCCTTAAGTTACATCTGTAGGTCCTATGATGAAGCTAGGGGTCTGCCAGGTGTAGAGGCAGAGAATGGGAGCCTCAGACATTAACTAGCTGTGTGAACCTGGGGCAGTCATGTCACCCTGTTTGCCTCAGTTTCTTCACCTGTGGAATGAGCTGGAGAAGGAAATGAAAAACTACTCCAGTGTCTTTGTCTTTGAACATCACTAGTCAAACCCAGAATGGGCAATCACAATATAGAAAGTTAGAGCCTGAAGGAACTTTAAAAATCATCTAGTCTAGTCTTCCCACTTTTTAGTCCGAGAAACTGAGGCCCAGGTAGAGGAAATGCCCTTCTTAATGTCCCCTGGATCCAAGATGATAATATTTACAAAGTGCTTCGCACAGGGCCTGCCACATATAGGTGCTGCGTTATGAGGTTCTCCCCTCCCCACATAACAAAGAGCCATGATAGAATTCAAACTGAATGTCTAACTCAATTTGTTGACACTTCGGTGACATTACCACGAGGAAAATGACTCTTTGGGGCTGCTTCCATAAAGTCCTGCTCCTAGGTTTCTAGATTATTTTTTTTTTAAAGAAGAATGTTGTTTTTCTTAAGGGAAGCGTTCTTGTATAATTTGAGATTTAGTCCTCCTAGTTTTACCTAACCAGAATGAAAAAATGAAATCAATATCTAAGTGTTTATTAAATGATTGCCATTGTTGTTTATTTGTTTCAGTTGTGCCTGACACTTCGTGACCCCATTTGGGGTTTTCTTGGCAAAGATATTAGAGAGTACTTTGCCATTTCCTTCTCCAGCTCATTTTACAGATGAGGAAACTGAGGCAAACAGGGTTAAGTGACTTTCCCAGGGTCACACAGATAGTAAGTATCTGAGGCCAGATTTGAGCTCAGGTCCTCCTGACTGCAGGCACAGCGCCCTATCTACCATGCCACCCAGCTGCCTAGGTGGCCCCATAGGGCAGCAGATTGATACATTCATTCTGTAACACTGCCAATATTGGTTTGATAAGGTTTCTCTGATGGGAAAGTCAGGTAGGAGAGTGAGAGTGTTCATTTGTTGGGGGGAGAATATGGCCTAGGAACAAAAAGACATGTGTCTGAAGCCTGCCTTCTTATAATGATGTCACCAATCAAGGTGGCGGCCGTCCCAGAATGGGTAAGTCCTCTGTTCCAGGACCCCAGGCATCGGGCAAGAAGCATCAGAGAGAATCGGAACTATAGTTTGGAATTGCGCTCCTCCATTCCTCACTCATCCCGTTATTGTTGTAAGTGGCTCCTCTTTTGGTCTTCTCCTATTTCTTTTATTACATTAAACTACTGAGTGAGTTAAAATATGCCATGACAGGTACTTAGTAGGCAGCTCACATCTGAAGTACGTGGGATCTGTCATTCAAAATAAGGTTCTGTCTGGGGATCAGTGTCGGATCCATGTCCTGCCCTGTTAGTAACACAGAATCTCACAACTGGATTGAATTAGACAAGTTACCTAGAGCATCCTCTGCCATTTTCCAGAGTGGGATTATGGAGGTTCGTGTGATAGTTTCTCTCTGAAACTCCTTTTCCTCATCTCTTGGAGAAGGAAGTTGGGATAAACATTTCTCATCCGGTCAAGAGTTTAGCCTCTCTGTGTAATCTCCTGTCTTGAAATGGCCCCTTGCTCATAACCAGCAAATTATTTCTTATCTTTTCTCTATTCTTCAATTATTCCTTTAATTTAATAAAATGTTTAGTTCTATTTCAATTAACATAGCTTTACCACTAACTGTTTGGGGGAAAAAAAAACCCTCTATGTCCTTTGATACTTGGTGGTTCTCATCTGAAAAAAAAAAATGATAAAGAAACCTATCTGCTACAAATGGGAAATAAGGTTATTTTCAACATTGCACAGATTGTCTGACTGCCTAACAAAGCCCTATTAGAGGGACTGTGTTTGACAGGGACCTCTTTAATTTAATGAAATTCTATCACTGAAATGCAGTTTTAATAGCATTGTTCATTTCATTCTGTCTCTGAGATATCATGGTGGGCAAGTTCCTGCTTTATGCATTAGGTATGGGTGAGGGCCTGTGTGGGACATATGGGACATCACAATGATGGGAGGCAGGGCCATGGTACTGAGCAGCCCGAATACAAACAGGGGTTTTTTTGCGCCTTGAATTTGGGGGCATTTATTTTTAATCATCATCAAAGCTTACTAATGACCTGTTAAAGACAATTGCTTAATTAGTTTATTTAATCACCTTTATTGTCATCAGTATCTTTTCCACAAACTCTGAAAAATAAATTTCCTTGCTAGAAACCCTAACAAAGTAACTATTATTTATCAGCTTCTGAGACATACTTCTGGAAAATATAAAAACACATTTAACGTGGCTTCTAAGTTATTTGTCTTTCTCTTTGCTGAGTTTATTCGTTTCTTTGCTTGTGTTCTCTCTTGAAATTGCTTTGTGTGAATTTATATCATTTTCAATTACTTGTTTACCTGATGATCCCATAGAGTGTAATCTTCCTGAGGGCAGGCAGGACTTGTTTTCTTTTTGTCTTCAGATCTCCAGCACCGTGCACTGTGGCTGGCATAAGTGATCTCTTAGTAAACTTGGAATGACCTCATTGAGTTGGCATCTTCTAAGTGTGAAATGATTGCATTAGGGTTTATATGGTATCCTTTTAATAGATTTCATTCTATTACAACCTTGAACCCAAGTCTCTCTGTCTTTGTTTTTGTCTCTGTCTCTGTCTCACCCTCTCTCTTGTATCTCTCTTGTAAAGGCTATTTTCTTCTAAAAGTTCTAATTGGTAAGGGATCTTCAGCTTCATTAACTGCATGTCCTGTCAAACTTTATGGTTTTATAATTTAGGGTCCTCTTTTTAATAATATGTGAGTACTTATTTTAAATATGTTTCCTCTTTTTTAAAAAATTGTGGTGGCATAGTTTTGTCTTAAAGGGAGTTAACTATTACAAACAACTTTTTGAATGTTTTTCTTTTAAATGGTGCCTTAATCTGATCCCAGATGTTTTAAAGGATCATGTCTTGGAAATGTAAATTATGAAAGTGAGTCATGGAGACATTTGGTTCTTATGCCTTTTTAAAGGCTCGAGAGTATAGTATTTTATATTATACTGTGTTATCTCATCTCATCATAGCATGTGTTACATATTTTTGTGTATACATACATACATGCATGCATGCGTGTGTGTGTGTGTGTGTGTGTGTTTAGGGTATATATTGAACACGAGGTAAGAAGGGCATCCCCTGCTCATCGATGCCAGATCCCAGCTGCCTGACCACTCCTTGCGTTTAGTATTGATGGGGCATTCTGTGATACGTCGACATTGGCCTCTTGCTGTCCCTGTCCCAAGCCCTCCATCTCCAGACTCCAGGCATTTTCACTGGCTGTGTCCTATGCCTGGAATGCTCTCCTTCCCTCTCTCTCTCTCTCTCTGCCTCCCAGCTTCTCTGGTTTCCATCTAGTCCCAGCTAAAAGCCCACCTTGTGCAGGAAGCCTTTCCTAGTCCTTCTTAATGGGAGTTATCCCTTTCCTGATTATTTCCAGTCTAGCCTGTCTAGATCTTGTTTATACACCGCTGTTTGGTTGTTGTCTCTCCCATTAGATTATGGGCTCCTTGAGGGCAGGGACTCTTGTTTTGGTTTTCCTTTCTTTGTATTTCCTGCACCCAAGCACATAGTACCTGCTCTGTAAATGTTCTTTGACCGACTGATGGATGGTCAGAGCTGACTCTTGTTGCTTTGAGATTGTGGAATCTAGTGCTTGGAAGAGCAAGGGTTAGTAAACCACAGGATGAGAATGTGTGGTCAGGAATGATCCGGATTGATGGAGGTTGTGCTCCCCCTCCCCCATCCCCTGGGGACTGTGGTTTTCTTGCTACATCACCATCTCAAACACATACCGGGCTTGTTTTGTTTTGGATTGGTTTGGTTCGTCTTGGTTTTCTTTCTCAACCCATTAGAGCTTCCCTGGCTGTCATCTTGGAGTTGCACTGATTGCTAAAATGCCAAAGCCCCTTGAGGAGTGCTCGGCCTCTCTGTGAGGCGTGCCCAGCCCTCCGGAGATCCTGGAATCCCGCCTGCAAAGTTCTCTGTTGTTCAAATGCTGTGAGATGTCCCAATCTATGAGCTTCCTCGTACACCACGTAGAATGAGTCCTCAGTAAATGCTGGACAGGAAACAATCTTTCTGTGGATTAACTTGACAGCTCTTGTATATAAAACCAGACCATACCATTGTTAGTAGTCACACACTTCGCTTGGGTTTCGTTCCTTTACAAGTTGTTGCATTTCTGCTATTTAACCCAGTAAACAAACTTGTCCATTTGGAGGTAATAACAGTAAATGGATGTTCTCTTAAGTTTTTGCTTCCAAACTACCTTCCTGCCTCACTCAGGCTCTTGTTCTCCATTTGAAACACTCATTTGCTACATTCTTTTTCTGTGAAATCACATCTTTCCATGATTCACCAATTAAGTAATTAAGAAAGAATTCAGTTTCTCATTTAATTTCATCTAAATGGGCTTTTTTTTTTGCCACATTAACCCAGCTCATCTTGGTGGACTAGAGTGATAATACCAACAAAGAGCAGTTCTAAAGAAAATTATTTCAAAGAGATAATAGATAGGGAGCGATTACAGGCCAGAGTCTGTGGAGATAAATATGAGTAAAAAAGAAAGATCGTCCCTCTCCTCAAGAAACTTACATTCTAATGGTGAAGACAGCACGTCAAAGGAAGGGCTGAAGGATGGGAAGAGGCAGATACCAGAAGGAGTCAGGGCACCTACCAATCACTCGCTGGCTTAATTTTTTGAGACTAGTTAGAGTCTCCTACAATGCGAATTCTTTCCTCTGTTGAGTGAATGTGGAAGAAAGGAGAATATTTATCTAGCATCATCATATAAAGGCAAATTACTGACATTTTAATCGATAAAAGATCAATGTATTATGATATCGAATAATATAATAATCATAGCTAGCAGTTCTATTAGACCTTTAAAGGTTTGGAGAGTGTTTGAAAATATCTCATTGTATCCTCACAACAGTGGATAGAGGTCCTGGCCTGCAATCAGAAAGACTCCTCTTGGAGAGACTAACTGTGTGATCCTGGGTGAGTCATTTGACCCTGTTGACCTCAGTCTTTCATCTGTAAATGAGCTAGAGAAGGAAATGGGAAATTCTTCTAATAATCTTTGCAGGAAAACCCCAGGTGGGGTCACAAAGCATGAGAAAGGACTGGAAAACGACTGAATTGATCCTCACAAAAGTCTTGGGAGATTGGTCACACTGTTATACCCGTTTTACAGATAGACAAACTGAGGTACGTGCCAGCTAAATGACGTGCTCAGGGTTATACAGAAAGTAAGTGTCTAAGGTCAAAGGCCAGACTTAAACTCGGGTCTTCCTGATTCCAAGTCTAATGCTCTATTCCCTGAACCATTTGGTCAATAGATGTAGATTTTGAAAGCCTACAGCGATGTTATTGATACTATCTGCTGTTATTATAGGGCTTGTTATGGACAGTACTCCAAGCCTGGAAGGTGATGCTCCCTCCCTTTGGAGTTCCTGTGCCAATTCTATCCCAGACCCAGACTTTCCCCTGTCTGCCTCACAGCTGATCTAGGCTGACTCTTGACCTGAAGCATCCCCCATCAAGGACTCACCTAGCATCTTCTGGACAGCCCTTGTCTTAGACAACACATGACCTCAAGTGATGAAGGAACCCACTGCCAAGATGGCAGAATCCTTGCCAAGGGTCAGTGGCGGAGCCTGCCAGGCCCCTCCATGCTGGAGGGAGCTAAGCAAGTCCTCCTGAGAAGGAGCAGAACCTGCCTCTGTGGGCTTTCGACCATGTATTCGTATTCATATTCATTCATTCATGTGCCATTTCCCTCTCAGAGTCTTTTCTTCTCTGGGTTCAACATCCCTATTGCCTTCAGCTTATGTGTCAAGTTTGTGACATTCTTGTATCATCTTTGTCACTCTGCTTTGTACCTGCTAAAACTGGTCAATGTCTAGCTTGAAACATGACTGCAATCAATAAACATTTACTAAACACCTACTGTATACCAGGACCCCTGCTAGGCCCGGGTTCTAGTGCTCATATTCCAGTGAGGGTCTGACGAAGCATAGACAATAGTGTGATTGTAACTGTCTCCCTCTGAGCATTCAGCCCTGTGAGTACTAGATGCCTCCACTATTGAGGATGGTCTTTATAAGAAGGAATCCTTAGCCTTTCCCCCGAAGCTGCTGTGTGCCCTCCCTTCCTACCCCTGGGCACTTCATATTTGTTTTAACTCAAGTGCAGAGCTTTATGTTTCTCCACAGTACATTTCATGGTAGGATATTGGGCCCATTTTTCTTGTTTGTTCGAACCTTTGGGATTTCTGACTCACTCTCCTGGCCGGCGGGTGAGCTCTTCCTCCCATGTCAGGGGAAAATTGGACCCACAGTGCCACCGAGGCCTTCCTCCAATTTATTAATCTTCATCCATTTTTAAAGTCCTCTTTAGTTGTTGGAGGACAGATTTTTGACCAACATACACTCCCTAGTATGTGTCTATATGTGAATACCAGTATACGCAGACCTCATTAATTCAGGACTTGTAGCAGCTGGAACGGTGACTGAGATGAAGGTTATCTGTGCATTAGTGAAGACACCAAGTGTTTACTAGACAAACGAAATGTAAGGACAATGAAAGGGATTCTTTGTGATGCTCTCCAGGTGCCCACTTAGATACCTGCGTTTGGAGGTCGTTCTCAGCTGCTCATTAAAGATCCTCCAAGGCATATCATGATGGTTTTTAGTGATATTTGGATGTGCAGGTAACATTCTTTTGAACTGTGGGTGAAATTCAAACTTTTGATTCTTCCCTGAGGCAGGTTGGTGACTATGCACCTATACCACACAGGGCACCATCCTAGGGGCTGAGGATATGAAGAGAAAAGGAGTTGCTAGAGCCCCTGAGAGCCTATGGGTTCCCCAAAAGCCAAAGTATTCTCCTTCCCATTCTTCTCTTCCTCATCAATGAACAGTGTCCCAAATTGAGGCCGTCACATGCAATACTCATAATCATCCAGTCGAACAGTGTGTATTTATTAAGCACCTACAACATACAGTCACTGTGGTAAAGGCTGAAGTTACAATGAGAAAAAATAGCCTCTGTGTTCAAGAACTGAGAGAGCCTCCTCTTCGTCAGCAGTGAAGAGCCTTTCTAGTAAATGCTGCCGTGTGGAATACTTGTAATCTATTAACCATACACATGTATTCAGACACTTACTGTGTTCCAGTCTGTGTCATGGCATGATGGCACAAAGGCAAACAGTGAAATCATATCCACTCTCAAGGTACTCTCGAGACATAGACACATATCTGTATGAGTGCATACATGTCATCCCTATTGTAACAGCAAGGATGGTCTCCTGAGCCAGGGCGAGATGAGGAGGCAACCCAGGGCCTTCCTACCATTACAGAAACCAGTCCTTGGATCCAACTATGGAGGGGGGGGTGGTGAGAGAGAGAGAGAGAGAGAGAGACAGAGACAGAGACAGAGAGAGAGAGAGAGAGAGAGAGAGACAGAGAGAGAGAGAGAGACAGAGAGAGAGAGAGAGAGAGAGAGAGAGAGAGAGAGAGAGAGAAAGAGACAGAGAGCGACAGAGAGAGAAGGAGGAGGAAGAGGAGAACGAGGCAGCAGGGAGGGAGGGAGGGAGACAGTCAGTTCCAGGGCCATTTCTCTCATGACTGTTGAATACGATGAAGAAAAGGCAGATAATTGCAATATGATGAGCATCTGTGTAGTGCCTTTGCATCCACGATCTCATCTGAGCCCCCAATCAACTTATAAGGGGGGAGATTCCATATGAGTTACTGTCCCCATTTTACGGATGAACAGATAGAGGATCAGTGATAGAGCATTTTGCCTAAGGCTACACAGCTAATCTTTGGGTTTTGGGGTCCAGCGTTTGCCTTGCTTCCCCCACTGCTTTCCCTTTATCCCCGGAGAGCTGTGCGTTTCTTTTGGGAGAGGGTGGCAGCCTGAGCAGCGTTGCTCGGGCAGCTCTAGCTCTCAGACATACAAATGAGAAGACCGTGTTGCTGCTGGAAAGATACATTTCCTATCCTTGTACTGAGGTCATGTCTCTGCCCATTATAGGAAAAGGAAAACATTCATGATTTCCCATTTGAAAATGGGAAAAATGGAGGCCAAATTAAACATGCAGGCAGATGTTGAGAAAGACTGATTCCAGCGCCGTTGGTTCATCCTGGGAGCGTCTGTTCTCATTGCATTCGGGAGACAGGGTTGATGATTTGCTGAGAGACTTTTGCTCATTCCTTAGGACAATGCTGGAATGCCTTCATCCTGGATCGGAAAGATTTGTTACTTCCATCCAGAGGGACTGGGCAGGACATGGACCCTCCAGCTCATACTCTTCTTGACCCCAAGATAGTTCCCTTTTTGGTATGAACCAGAGTGCACCATTCTGTGTCCATGCTCTGTGAACTTGGCATGTAAGGCTTAGTCCCTCTTTCCTCCCCTGTTTAGGACCTTGTGGCATTGTAGGGGTTGAGGGGAGGCCCTGGATATGGAGTCAGAGGACCTGCATTTAAATCCATCAATTGCTATTGACTTCCAGTGTGACCTTAACCAAGTTTGCCTCCCTCTCTGGCCTCAGCTTCCTTCTCTATAAAATGTCTGTTTCATTCAGCAAAGACTTACTCAGAAAGGACTTGAATAAGTCCTTGTGTGTTTTGGAGGAAGTGGCGTATACAGCAAGCGGAATGCGGAATTCACATGCCCAAGTGTCCTTTGGGTTCAGAATTTGAAAACAACCCGCCCCACCCCCACCCTTGCCACAAACCTCCAGCTGGACTCCATTTTCCTTTGAAAATGATAAATCATAGAGAACTGTCTTGAGAAAAGATTTGATTGCCTGTGTCTTGGAAATATTTCTGATACACCAAATATTGTTTCATCAAATTCCACCGTAATGAAAACCTCCATGAAGCTAAGGGATGCTCAATGGTGATGACACCAGTTCCAAGCAATCATCAACATTACAAATTAAACCACAGTAATGGCAGGTTCCTGTAGCTTAGCGTAAAGGGATCTGACTGGCATCTGGCACATGGTCCTTTATGTTACACAACATCTTGTCCACATTATCTAATTTATTCCTCATAACAACTTCATGAGATAGATCCTTCTTATATCCATGTTGCCATTGGGCTCGTTGAGGCCCAGAGGGGTAAGAGATTTGTCTAGGCTCATGCAGCTGGAAATGAGATGCAGTCATGATGGTCCCTTATCTTGGGACCACCAATTTGGAGCTGGGAAGGCTTTCAAAGTCAGCTTGTGCATTTACTGAGGAGAAGCGGGAGGCCCAGAGAGATGGGCTTACCCAGCATCTTGTGTAGGCTGGGGTTGGAAATGAGCTTTCCTGATCTGAAATCTGGCAGACTTTGCACTCAGTCCCTCCTCTTCACCAAATCCCAATCTGTACTTACTAATATCTTTCCCTTGCTAGGCATCTCCATGGTCCCTTTAGCTCAGAGGTTTGTTTGCCACATTTGGTATCAGCTTGTCATTAGGAAGGGGCAAGGAGTTTCTTTAAAGCCTCCAACAATATTAAGAAGAAGCTTTTGTCTCCCTTGTCATTCAAATTAGCATTTCTTTAATGAACACTGAGCTCTCCAATGTTCAATATTTTTTCCCTGTTTCTACCATAAACCAATTCATATTCTCTCTGTAAATTGCAGTCCTGTTGATTGCAGTCAAACATTACCATTCCAGGGGGAGGGAACTATCCCATTGGGCTTCTTCATTCTTCTCCCCATTGAGTTCTTCATGTTATCTTTCCAGCTGTCCCCTATGAACTGATACCACCACCAGCACCTTCCTCCCATATCCTGCCTTCCTTTCAATTAATTCCTGGGAGGTGGAAAAGCTGAGGCTGCTGACACCATGCAAGCGTGAGCCGTCTGGCCACGGCTGCATTTCGACTCCAATGATCACCTTGACTATTTGGGCCCCAGTCATCCATCTGATTGAAATTCAGAGCCAGCGGACTTCATTAGGCCTTATCCTTTCCATTGGTGCATAAATGAGCAACATTCCATTTCACAACATTTTAATTATCTAACCAGGTAATTAGCCTGTGAAAAATATGCTGAAATTTGAAAACCAGCAATGATTCTGGAAAGTAATTAAAATTCTTCATTATTGTGTGAATTTTTAGATTTCCTTTCTTATTAGTGTCATAAGTCTGTCTTCTAAGGAATCAAATGCCGGCTAAATGTCTGTTGTAAAGTCCATTACTGCTTTCCTGAGTTCCTTGGGTTGGGAGCTGGACAGAGCTTAAATTTGAGAAATGTCAAGCTGAGACCTGCAGACCCCTTTCTCCTACCCTGTTCAATCATCAGTGCCATTTGACAAACACCAGTTAAACTCCTCCTGTGGAACAGGTATTGGAAAAGATGCTCTGGATCTGAAGACAAGACTGAACCAATCCTTACCATGAGAGAGATCCCATTCTCTTAGAAGGAGATTCCATCCTGCTTTATAAGGAGAAAGAAATGGAAGGAAATTTGGAGAGGAAGACATTCACACTGAAGGGCGTCAGGAAAGCCTCCCTAGAAGGTGATTCTCCGCCATCCCAGACTGAGCCTAGGCTTCCATTGTGGTCCTACATAAGGAATTACAGCAAGCCCTGTATTGGGGGAAATGCCCCAAACGATCTGAGTCAAACTTATGTCAGCAGCTTGGTATCTTCTTCCTCGATGAGAACATAGTGGTCATAGAGAGTTCTGTTCAAGAGCCTGTTGTCCACCTGGTCACTTTAAAACATGGGTACTCCAATGTGCACTTAGATGGTACAATGCATAGAGCGCTGGGCTTGGAATTAGGAGGATTCATCTTCATGAATTTAAATCCAGCCTCAGACACTCACTAGATCTGTGACCCTGGGCAAGTCGCTTAACCCTGTTTACCTTGTTTGGGGTTGTCGAAAGAGTCAGACAGAACTGAACAGCAGCAGCAGCAATTACAATCGAAGTTGTCTCTTCTGTTTCCCTGTTGCTTAGCAGGATGCCTGGCACGCAATACTTAATAATAAGTACTTCAGAAGTGCTTGGTAGCATAACTACATTGCTAAGTGTTCGATTGAAGGGTTGACTAGGCCGTAGCGTACATGGACAGGTTGGTTCCTGTACGCTTTTAGCTAAGACCTACCCATGCACCTCACAGGGGCAGCCGCCCACATGTTTGTCCAGTATGGCGGTGTGCAGCCCTATGAAACATACTTTTCTAGTTCTTGACTTTTCCTTTGCTGTAGATACTGAACTTTTTATTTTTTCCAGCCTCCCTCTAATTACCAGGTTTTTCAACATTATCATATATGGACTCTGTAACTAATCTGCCGGTGCTGTCCGTGAGACACTAATTCGGACACACGAACTCCATGAGAGTTTCTTCCACCTTTTCTTCATCATTGGCACTTCCATCATCATCAATCATTAGATAAAATTCCTGAAATAATTAAATGAAGATGATGATGGATTCCCCCAATCACAGGTCTGAGGGATTGTGGGTGCAGTCTCACGTCACATACGTGCTCCTTTGGGTTGCCGAGTCCTCCTTTTCCAAAGCCTTCAGTTACATAAACCGCTTGTTTCCACATTGCCCTTTTTTGCTCTTTTCCCCAAGATTCTTGGTGGCAAGACAGGAAGTGTGTGCTCTGGCTCCTGAACGTTTTCCTTTTTCGGGCACTTAGCATAGAATGGAAACAGCTGTTCGGTTTGTCAGATTACTCTCTCCATGTGGATGGAGGACTCCAGGCTTTCATGCCTAAAATAAATTTGGGGGGACTTGTTCATTTCCCTGTCTTCTAGGTATAGCATACAGAAAAAAGCCAGCCTCTCTGGAGAATTGCTAAGGCACAGATAGATCACTTTGTAAAATTCGGTCTTTGCAGTGAAATGGAGATTTCCCGTTAGCAGGCAAAGCCTGCCTCCCTCCCAGGTTGAATAAGAGCAGGACTTGAAAAACAACAACAAAAACCCAGCTGGGTCTATTTAGTTTCCTATAACATAGTGGACACCGGCTTATTTTTTTTTTTTAACACCGTCTTAATAATCTTCCACTTGTTACATTTTGAAGGATTGTGAGAAAATGGTGATTTTTTTTTCCTTCTTACACTTTTTGAATTTAACCTGTTTACTTGACCTTTGTTCTTGAATATGATCTAGATGCAGACTTACCAGCTCCCTAAATGAAGACAGCCACCTCAGTCTCATCACAAACATCCCCAGGTCTTCAGGGTCCTAGTGGGAAATCTGTGTGATTCATAGAATCCTTGAACTCTGATGTTGGGAGGGTCCTTGAAGTCCATTTTATCTAATTCTCCACTTTTACAGGTGAGGAAACTGATGGGGTTGTAGCTTGTGCCAGGTACCTTGGCTCTGTCAGAGAAACATTTGAATGGACTTCTATGACCACACCATGGGATGAAGGGCTTGGACGGCTGGTGGAAGGTGTTATGAATATACTGTACCCTTCTCCATACCTCCTCAAGAAGGTGAAGAAAATGCAAGTTCCCTGTTCTCACGTTTCTCTGGAAGTTTCCATATTTGGGCACCCCCCATTTTTTGGGAGAACAATACTGCCTTCCCATTTACCTTGTTTCATAACCTTAGAATCATCCTTGTATCTTCCCACCTCCATATTCAATTAGTTACCAAGTTTCAACGATTCTACCTACACAACATTTTGCGCCTATTTCCTTCTGTCTAATCTAGGCACCTATCGCCTCTCGCTTGGATTTTTAAGGTAGCTTCCTATTTCTTCTTTCCACTTCAGATATTTCACCTCTCCCTAATGCACCCATCTGACTATGCCATTGCCTTGCCCAACAGAATCTATTGGCTCCATTCCCTGCTGGATGAAATGACCAAAGATATGAATAATCAGTTCTCAAAACAAAAATATAAGTAATCAAGATTCATAAGAAAAAGTGATATAAATCCTGAATAATGAGATAAATGTAAATTAAAATATCGCAAGTTCTACCCCACACCAACACACACACATCAGATTGCCTGCTATGATAAAAAAGGATGAGGAAAATTGTTTGAGGTCGCAAATAGACGCTAATGCGCTGTTGTTGGAGCTGTGAATTGTCCAATGATTTTGGAAAGCAATTTGGAATTCTCCACCCAAAGTCATTAAACCATGCCCACCCTTAGGCCAGTAATGGCACTCCTTGGCAAAGAGTTCAGAGACAGAGGAAAGGCTTCCTTTGTCAATAGAATCAAATAAAATTGTAGCAATGTTTTTTTTTTTGTTTTTTGTTTTTTGTTTTTTTTATTGTAGCAAAGTCCTAACAACTCAGGAGATATCCATCATTTCTGGAGCAGATGACCACATTATTGTATGTGGATACAATGGAATAGTCTTGACCCATAAGGAATGATGAATGGTACATATTTAGAAGGATCCAGGAAAGACTCGTATCAACTGCAGCAGGCAAATCGAACAGAACAGGAGAATTATTTAGACAATGAACATCACATTGTCAACGTAAACACCAGGGAAAGTCTTCAGAACTCTGATCGATGAAATTACATTGTATTGACTTTTTGGTATTTTTTGTAAATTGCTTATGCCGTTTTTCAAAACAATGTAAATTCCTTGAAGGCAAGGCCTTTTTCATTCTTCTGTTTATATCCCAACACTTAGTGTGGCACACAGTAGGCACTTAATAAATGCTTGGTGAGTGAATTATTCTCCTTGCTGGTTTGTTATTTTGTCAAATACATTAGAAAAGCTTCAGGCTTCACATTAATTTTATTTATGTAAAAGCAATTCTTTGATTTCCCCCCTCTAAAAGTAGTGAAAATAATTGAGAAAGCAGAAGGTCTTTCTGAGCCCCATACTAAAATTCCATTTTATCTCAAAGAGAATTTCCTAAACAATCTATTACCTGGACAGTAACAGTCCTTTATGGACAGAAATCAACCTTGACATATTGATCTGTCCTTCAATACTAAGATTTTATTAAAACTGAATTACTCTTGTTTCTATCTAGATACAGTTACAAACAATGCATCATGGAATAAAACTTAGAAAATCATAAGCTTTCTTGGGCTCTCCTTTTGCCTATTTTATTGATTTTTAAAAGATTAATTTTTCAGCATTCCCAGTTGTTTGTCTTGTGCTCTGAATGAATAAATTACGTTAGGAAATTGCAGGCAGGCTGCGGTTTGCATGCAGGATGCTGTAAATTGCCCCTGTCCCCAGTGAGCCGTTGCTGGAGCCTCCTTGGCCCAGCTCTTTGGACCGCCGTGAGAATGCCTAGAGATTGTTGCATGGCATATTGCTGTACTACAGAATAGGGAGAGGAGAATAACGAGAAGGAGTGAGAGCTGGGTGCGGATTTTCCCTTCTGGCTCATGTGTTATGGAAACAACTGCCGGTGTTAGCAGGAATTCTTTTCAAAATTTGATTCTTGCTTTTGTGGCTCTGGTGACAGAAGCCACTTGTTTTTGAGCCCTTTTTCAGTTGCGTCTGACTCTTCAAGACCCCATCTGGGGTGTTCTTGGAAGACATTGGAGTGGTTTGTCCTTTTACTCTCCAGGTCATTTTACAGATGAGGAAACTGAGGCAAACAGTTAAAGTGACTTTCCCAGAGTCTGAAGCCTGGTTCGAATTCAGGAAGAGGAATCTTCCTGACTCCAAGCCCAGCGTTCTAGCCGCTGTGCTACCTAGCCACCCAGGAGACACTAGACCTGGCCGAATTCAACTTGACCTTCCATGCCCCCATAATATAATGTTGGTATGATGTTGCTGTTCATTAGGTCTCATCATCTTACAGGTGGACATATCTACTTTGAGTGTCTTCTTAAAAAAATCTTCATTTTGTTTCACAGACATCCAACATTCTGATAGTAAACAATGAAAACTGAACTGCTCTAGGCAGTCAGCCTTTAGTTTACCCTGAATATTTCCTTGGATGAAGAAAAGAATTAGACATTGGTTCCCCTTTTCATGATGGTAAGCTGCTTCATAGGGAACTACTTGCATCTGACAGCAGCTCCAGTGGATTCTGCCCTTTCCCCAGACTCAGGTTGTCCTAGAGAATGACTCATGACCAGGCCCGGGTGTGACCCTGACGATGTCTCAGGATCCAGCTTCTCCCAGTGAAAGTGTGAAAAACACAGCTCGAGAGATGATGGCTTCCTGTCAGGAGACAGTTATCAAAAACTGACTAGCTCTGTCCTCTGTGGCCCGGGAAAGTCATGTAAGGCCTCAGAGCCTTGGTTTTCTCTTCTGCCAAATGGGGCCATGCAACTTGCTGTGGCATATCTCAAAAGACTGTCATGGGTTAAATATTTTGGAGCTGCTTACACTGGTATCAAAATGCAAGTTCTTATTGTCCTTGTTGCTTTATGATATTCTCAAGAAATAAGTTCACCAAACTAACAAGCAGGGTTAAGTGACTTGCTCAGAGTCACACATGTAGTAAGTTTCTGATGCTGGATTTGAACTCAGGGCTTCCTAACTTCAGTCCAGCACTCTATCTACCAGGATATCTAGCTGCCTGAAAGAAACTTTTTTTTAAAATGAAAAGCCTTCAGTCCTGCCCTGGCATCTGTGTTTTCAAGTCATGAGGTCTTTCAGAACTACATCCCCAGGTCCTCAGAGAGAGGGGAAGATGTGAACTTTAAACCTCTGGGAGAACTGGCAGACACTGATGACTGAATGCGCCTCAGTCTCCTGGGGAGTCAGTCCAAGGCTGCTTCTGTCCTTGGTACTTCTGCAGCGTCGGAACTCGTGGCACCCTCCGGTTTTAGGGATTCGGAGTGATCTTTCTTGTGGCTCATATTTAACAATTCTTTCTAAAGCTCCCCATTTTCCTGTCCTTCTGCACCTCCTGTGGGTACTCCAGTGGCTTGGGGGTAGCGGGGGAAAGGGGAGGGCTGACTCGGACATTTCCTCCCGGGATGCCTCCTGGAGCCTGTGGGCTGCCTGCTCTATCCAGGGGGCTCCCGTCCCTGGCTTCCCATCACTTCGCCCCGGGGAGGCTCTTGTAGGCTGCCTGCTCCATCCAGGGGGACTCCTTTCTGGGGCTTCCCATCACTTGCCGCGGGGAGGCTCCCGTGGGCTGCCTGCTCCATCCAGGGGGGTTCCTTTCTGGGGCTTCCCATCACTTCCCCCCAGGGAGGCTTCCCGGTGCTGGCCCCAGCCCCGCTCGCCCCTAGCATCATGAGGACCCCTCCACATCCTTCGCGCTGTCCTTTTCCCTTTCCAGCTGTCTGTTTTCTCCATGGCTGCCTGCTTCCCCTTGCCGAGTGTCTGCCACTGCCCTCCGCGTCCGCGTGAGGCTCATTTTGTGTTCTTTAGGGTCTCTAGGGTTCCGTGTCTTGTGGCTCTCAAAATCTGGCCGGGGAGGTATAGGTATCGTAAAGATTGGCCTTTGTTTCTGGCCCCCGCCGGGGGCCATTAAAGGAGTTTTGCAATTTCCTGAAGGCCATCCAGGCTTTCTCCTGCTCCTGTTCAATTCTGGCTGCGGCTCAGAGTCAGTCTGTACTGTCTGCTCGAGATAGAGACGAGAGAGGCAGCCTGGCATAGGGGATAGAGAACCGGCCTCAGCCTCTGGGCGACCTAGGTTCAAGTCCGCCTCTGGCCCCTTCTAGCTGCGTCACCCTGGGCATCTCACTTAATCTCTCAGTGCCCCAGGCAACTCTCTTTGACATCAGCTGCAGAAAAAGCCCGGATTTGCCTGTCTTTTCTCAGTCTTTTGTCCTTCCTGCCGCCTTCCACACTGCTCCCTGCCCTCCCCCTCTCTCCTGGGCCCCTTCTGCTCTCTGGGCTTTTTCGGGGCTGCTCTCTCCTATCTCCTGCACGACTGACTGCCCCTTCTTACTCTCTATAACTGGATCCTCGTCCCTATGCTGTTCGCTTCACTGGGACTGTCCCCCAGGCTTCTGTCCTGGACCCTCTTCCTCCTTTATTCACTCTCCCTTGGGGACCCATGAGTTTAGTTGGCATGCCCTTGATAGATGCGCCTCAGATCTACATAGCAGCCCCTGTCTCTTGCTGGGCTCCAGTCTCCCATTGCCAGCTGTTTCTAAAACGTTTCAAATTGGATGCCTCTTAATCAGTTCAGACTCAACCTGTACAAAACTAAACTCATGATCTTTTTTTAAATTTTTTTATTATTTAATATATTTAGTTTTCAGCGTTGATTTTCACAGGAGTTTGAATTACAAATTTTCTCCCCATTTCTACCCTCCCCCCCCCACTCCAAGATGGCGGATATTCTGGTTGTCCTGTTCCCCAGTCAGCCCTCCCTTCTGTCACCTCACTCCCCTCCTATCCCCTTTTCTCTTTCTTTCTTGTAGGGCAAGATAAATTTCTGTGCCCCATTGCCTGTGTATCTTATTTTCTAGTTGCATGCAAAAGCTTTTTTGTTTTTTTATTTTTGAACATCTATTTTTTGAAACTTTGAGTTCCAAATTCTCTCCTAACTTCCCTTCCCACCCACCCTCCCTAAGAAGTCCAGCAATTCAACATGGGCCACATGCATATCATTATGTATAACCCTTCCACAACACTCATGTTGTGAAAGACTAACTATATTGTGCTTCTTCCTAACCTATCCCCCTTTATTGAATTTTCTCCCTTGACCCTGTCTCTTTTCGAAAGTGTTTGTTTTTGATTACCTCCACCCCCATCTGCCCCCCCCCTTCTATCATCCCCTCCTTTTTTTTATCTTCTTCCTTCTTTCCTGTGGGGTAA
>CM053624.1:6243428-6306819 GCA_028646595.1 Phalanger gymnotis | reverse complement strand
CTCTATGACTTTGTTAACTTCATCTGACTGTATGTTTTGGTCTTCTTTGTCACCAAAGAAGGATTCCAGAGTCTGAGACTGAATCTGGGTGTATTTTCGCTGCCTGGCCATGTTCCCAGCCAACTTACTTAACCCTTGAGTTTTTCATCGGGGCATGACTGCTTGTAGACTAAAGAGTTCTATGTTCCACGCTTGGGAGGATGCGCTGCCTCACCAGCACTCCTCCTTCCCCAAGAACCCCCTACCGGGACTGGGCTTAAATCTTCAGCAGGCTCTTCAGTCCTGCTCTGATCTGCCACTTAATTCCTCCCACCAGGTGGGCCTGGGGCCAGAAGCAACTGCAGCTGTAGTTCTGTAGCTGCCCCACCTCTGCTGACCCTGGGGCAGTGGCTGAACCACAAACTCCCTGTCCCCAGCAGCTTCTTCCTCTAACTTACTCTGTTGTCTTTGGTGTTTGTGGGTTGAGAAGTCCGGTAACTGCCGTAGCTCACTGATTCAGGGCGCTAGGGCACACTCCGCCTGGCTCCCAGTCTGGTCAGTCCACGCTGCCCATGCTGGGCTCTGCTCCACTCAGCTCCGCTCCCCTCTGCTCCCAGCTCTGTGCGGGATAGACCTTACCAAGAGACCATCCAGGCTGTCCTGGGCTAGAGCACTGCTTCCCTATGCTATTTTGTGGGTTCTGTAGTTCTAGAATTGGTTCGAAGCCATTTTTTATAGGTTTTTGGAGGGACTTGGCGGGGAGCTCATGCTAGTCCCTGTTTTCCAGCTGCCATCTTGGGTCCACCCCCCTAAACTCATGATCTTCACTTTAAACCCACCCCTCTGCCAACCATCCCTGTTTCTTTCCAAGGCACCACACCACTGGGCTTGCCAGACTCCTCGGTTACTAACTGCTGTTAGCATTGTGCCTGGGGCATGGCAAGAGTTTGGTGAATGCTTGTGTCCTTCCTGTGGCTTCCTCAGTTGCTTCCTCTCCCTTATTTCACAAGTCTGTTGCCAAACTGTGCTGTTTCTAGCTCTCCAACATCTGTTCTATGCAAGCCGGTGTCCCCACGCCCAGTGCTGCCATGTTAGTTCAGAATCTCATCACCCCTTACCTGGACTGCTACTCTGGCCTGCTAATTACTCTTCCTGCCTCAGGTCTTTTCCTCCCTCCTGTCCATCCTTAAGTCAGCTGCCAAAGCAACTTCCTTGGCTACAGATCACACCCAGACATTCCCCTGATCACAAAATTCTAGTGACTCCCTGTTGCCGGGAGCCCAACATGTCATTTCCTCCGCTTGGCTTTTCAAGCCCAATTCATCTTGCCCCCAATACATTTTTCAGGCTTAGTGGACATTGTGCTCCCCACTGTCTCCTTTGTTCTTCTCAGTCTGGCCTTCTATCCCTTCCTAATATGTGGACTCCAACTCTCATCTCTAAGGCTTTGTATTAACCACTTCCCATGCATGGAAAGCATGCCTTCTTCATCCCTTCTTAATGGCTACCTTCATTTTAATGCCTTGCATAAGTGCATTCTTCTTCACAAGGCCCTCTTCATCTTTTGTGTTTATTCAGCAAATATTTATATTCTGTGTGTATTTATTTACATTTTTGCTGCTTCCACCCCTCCTTAGTAGAAGATAAAATCCTTGATAGGAGAGATTCTTTCATTTTTGTATGTGTGTCCAGTGCCAGGCGTAGTGCTTGGAGACCAATGGGTGCTTACTTGAGAGGTGCTTGGGAGAGGAAATTTTTTCACAGGTTTGATCCGTGTGTGTGTGTGTGTCTGTGTGTGTGTGTGTGTGTGTGTATGTGTGCGTGTGTGTGTGTGTATCTGGGCATGTGTGAGTGCACAAGTGTGTACGTACATGTGTGTGCATGGGTGTGTGCATGTGCACGAATCTGTTGTGTAAAGGGAGGAACAGAGCAGGTAACTATAGTGAAGAATTGCAGATGACATGCCCCAATTCCTTTTAGAGCCATTTTAAAGAATTTAATATGGATTCAGAAACTATTGGAAAGTGGCTTTCCGTTAATCAATTTCTTGATAGATTGACAAATTCCACAAAACCAGTGGGAAAGCCTGAGTTGGGTTTCCCCATCCCCACACCAGCTTCAGTTCCCTGGTGCCCAGGAAGGTTGCCTCATCTGAAGCTGTTTTGTCATGTCTGGTCTGACCTCTCCTCCAGGCCTCCTTCCTTGCCATGGAGACAGCATCAGTTCATATACGTCTTTCCAGGTTATTATGAAGTTCACCTGCTCCTCATTTCTTATAGCACAATAGTATTCCATTATAGTCATATACCAAAATTTGTTTAGCCATTCCACAGTTGATGGGCATCCCTTTGATCACAACAAAAAGAGCTGCTATAAATATTTTTGTACATATGGGTCCTTTACCCACTTGTGTGATCTCTTTGGAATATGGCCCTAGCAGTGGCATTGCTGGGTCAAAGGTATGCACGTTTTTATAGCCCTTTGGGTAAAGTTCCAAATTGCTCTTCAGAATGGTTGGATCAGTTCACAACTCTACCAACGATGCATTAATGTTCCAATTTTCCTACATCTTCTCCAGCATTCATAATTTTTCTGTTTTGTCATGTTAAGAGGCTAGCATTTTTCAAAGCAGGTCCGTGTGGTAGTAAAGCCCCGGCAGCTGCTAGGGGAGACCTCTGGGCCCTTTAAGCACTGCATTCGATGTTATGTTTTGCTTTTTTTCTGACCTCTCTGGACTTTACCCCAATTCTCTCCTGCCTTCCTCCTTACTTCTGGCCTTTCTGCCTCCATAACCTCCTTCTCTCATTGGGGGGTTCCTCCTGGAGCCTCCATTTTGAGGAAGGATTCTACCCATTCACCCTTCCTTCTCCTCCTCCTCCCAGCTCTGATTCTGATTCCTTGGCCCGTCCTTCCAGCTCACCTCCCCATTGATGTCTTGTCCCTCCCACCTTGCATTTATAAGCTTTTTAAAGCTTTTTTGGTTTCTTTTTTTTTTTTTTTTTTGCCTCTCCGTTGCTCAGCATGGTGCCTGGCGCATACTAACAAGCCCTTAACAACTGCATGTTGGCTCTTGGTGACTTGGATGTCCCTTCTGGTTCCAAATCATGACAGTGAACAGGAGGGCCCATCCTTCCGAAAGGGTTCCAGGATGGCCTCAGCCTAGAGTTGGCTCTAGGAAAGAGCTGGGAAGCATTGGAACATTTGAGCGTGAGCAAAGAACGTGTTCCACTAGTTTGGGAGCAGCCTGTGCATGGAAGTGGCTCCTACATGGTTACAAATGACCCGGTGGTACTCAGAGCTCTGGAGAGGGGCCCTCTCACATCCATTTGCAGAGTGCATTAGGAACTGGACTGATCTCAGTTCATTTTGTCCTGCCCGCCAGCTGGAGCAGAGGGAGTCATTGGCCCAGCCCTGTGAATACGAATCACCAGGCCAGGGACTGCCTGGATGAGGATCATTCAGCTCCAGAGTTCATTGTTTCTTGGGCTTTTGGAATCAGAAGAGAAAAATAAGGCAGTAATTTATTTCGGGCCTCCTTTTCCATTATGTCTTAATACCGCTGATGGACTTTTTATCAACCTGGAGGGGAATATTGGGGACATTCATAACTGTAGTCATTACTGCTCTGCTGAGATGGGAAATGGATTACCGAGATTCAATGACTCTCCTGAAAGCACAGAACAAACATTGTCTGGCCAAAGAGAATGCTGAAGTTTCTGCGCGTGTCTGATGTTGTGGTCTGTGCTGAGCTCATGCCAAGACAAATCCCATCCTACGGCGCTTTGTAGGATCTGCGAGCTGGAAGGACCCCCAGGGGCCGTTGGATCTGTACTCTGACTCCCCAGCAGCCCTTCTGCCACAGGCCGGACCAGAGCTCTTCTAGGCTTCCCTGGGCCTTTCTGGTCCCTGGCTCCTCCGGCCTCTGCTCCTTTCCAAGGCTGCTGTCCCCTTCTGCTTGGGGACAGCTCTCTCTCACAGGGAGGAAGAAATTTGGGGCATCAAGCCCTAACTGGACTCTTTGCAGCTTATGGCTCTGTGTTCTGGGGCCCTTCAGATACCTGACAAGACCTTTCACACCTCCCTCCCCCAAGCCTTTTCAAGGCCAAAGTCCTTTTAGAGGCTCCTCAGTGACCCAGAGAACTGTCCCTATCCTGATGAATCTCCCTACCCTCTCTTCTGCTGAGCAGTGTCCTTGCAAAAAGTCAGACTAGAACTGAACACAAATCTTCCAACATGGCTGAATCAGGGCCTAGTACAATGTCTCTATCTCCGACTGTAGCCTAATATGGCCTTCTCTTTCTTGACTGCTCTCTCATGTATCACATCATAATTCATGCTGAAGCATATTGAGCTTGTAGTCTACTGAAGCCCCCAGATCAGAGAGTTAGGGAGGCCCAGTGCAGAGAGCTCCAGCCTTGGAGCTGGCATGACTTTCTAGCAATATCTGTAGCTTCAAACCTCCCCTCTCCACATTCATAAGAGTCCCTCTTACTCAGGCCTGTATTATCATTGTCCCTGACCCATCCATCCTCCACTCATCTCCCTCTAAGGTTAATGAGGAATAAGATCTTCCCCGCCCATCAATAGGCCTCATGTAGAGCCCATTAAGGGAAGCTCGCTTGCTTGGAGGAAGGCCTACACACATTTTGATAATTTCTAATTAGGCACTGAGCTTAAAGAGTACATACTGTGAGAGGTGAGCTTTTGCTTTGGGGGCTCACTTATGAGACAGTTGTTGTGATTCTCTGGTCGAGACTCTGAGTGGCCATATGTTCAGAGCTCCCTGCCTGCTCAGAGGTGAAGGCTGTCTTCATTCACTGGTGGATGTAAAGCTTTGATTCAGGCAGTAGAGCCCTGCCTGTTGGTCTTTATTTCTCTGCTCGGTGTTATTCTCTGTTTGTATTTTATGTAATTAAAAAAGATTGTTGACCCCTGAAACAACTGTCTTTCCTTAGTAAAGCAGATAAAAGAACCTTCACTAGCAGCCATCCTGGGTGTGCCAGTGTGCTTGCCTTTATACTACCCAAGTCTTCTTCCTTAGGCTCTGCCTGCTGCACCTCGAAAACCTTCTAGATCTCCCTGTTTCCTGGAAGCCAAATGTGTCTTTAAGAGAACCTAGGAGAATCCTCCAGGATACTGCATTGGTAATCCTGAAGAAACTGGCCAGCTCCATCCTGAAGATGGATGCCATGAGGATTTTAACCAGCTAAAGGAACCCAGTGGATGGGCCTATATTAAGGAAGACTGCAGCTTAGATCCAGCTTCAGATACCTAGCTGTGTGATCTTGGGTGATCACTTAACTTGTTTGCCTCAGTTTCCTCAAATGTAAAATGAAAATAATTATAACACCTGCCTCCCCGCCAATATCAATTAAGTTCGGTGTCTTTGATTCAGTCTTATTCGGTGCTAAGCCTATGTGGGCGTGAAACCCTCAGGGTCCTAAGGGGAGTTGCTAATACCAGAGCCAATAGTAGGAACCTAAGTTCTGGTCACTCAGATGACATTTGATGATGGCTAAAGAGTGTATAAAAAGAGAGAGCAGAGCTATTTGTGGGGGCTCTCACTCTTGGAGGTGTGTTGACATGGAGACTCTGAGCAGCTGTAGTTAAGAGCCCTCTAGCTTGTAAACCCGGACGTTTGGTCTTTGTTAAACCCTGGTAACTATGCATTGAGATTTGAATCAGACAAGGTCTGTCTGTTGCTGTTTGTAATTTGTAATTTTTCTGAAGTTCAAGGTGCTGGCTTTTTCCCCTGAACTAAGTGAATGATATTTATATGTTGGATTGAAATAAGATTGTTAACCACCTTAAAACTGCTTTCCTTAGTAAAGCAGATCAAAAGAACCTGTGTTGGCAGCTTTCTGTGTGCTGGTTGTTAGTGGGTCTTACAACCCTTCAGCAACCACTAGCAGATTGTTGCAACACCCCCCTCCAGCTTCTTTTCTCCATTTCCTCCTGTAAAGTCACATAGAAAGATGGCCAACTGGAGTCTTGTTCTGTGGAGTCCCATGACCATCCCCACCTCCCAAAGCTGTTGTAAGCTAGCTCAGCAAAGGAAAATTTTCTAAACCTTAATGTGTGTCAATAAGGTGAATTGTAACATAAGTAAGGTGGATTTTAGTGTGTATAAGGTAGATTTTTGTTATTATTATTATTTCTTAGGGTTCAGTTTCCCAGGATCCATAGCCATAACAATCTCTGTTTCCCAGGTATTACATATGAGTTCCCAGGCTCATGGTTCAAAACATCTCCACTGTGCTTGTGCAGCATTATATAAGGAGAAATAACATAAAAGTGTGTGCTGAAACTGTAAACGTCCACTGTGACTGCGCGGTGAGATATAGGGATGTGGTGATGTAAACTTGTGAGGCTCTTGCTGACAATATAACTTCTTTGTCTGATGTCCTTTAAAACAGGTGGGCATTAGTTAGAGAGTTGGGGAACCTTTATGGTTGAATTACGAGCTGGAATGCTGTGTGCCTTGACCGGCCCCCATCAAGGCTTGGGACGGGGGAGTCTGTTTGCCTCAACCGGCCCCCATTGAGGCTTGAGGGGACTTAGGGGATGACCAAGTTGTGTCTATCTCTGCTGACCCCAGCAATACATAGGGGTAGTTGCCCTCTCTTCTTGCCAGCCCCTGCAAGAGGGTGATTAGGGAATGCTGTAAGAGTTTGCGGTGCTTCCATTATCAGCAATTCTGTGTTAGAGAAGGCTAGACTAGAATAAAGTTTATTATTAACCCCTTTGAAGCTGTTTTCCTGTCTGACCAGATCAAGAGTGAACTTGTTGGAGGCTGGAGTCCAAACCTCCAGTGCCTCCTGTGTATTATCTGTCTAATGATGTGTTATAGAAATACAAGCTATTATTGCTGTTACCATTTTCATTATTAGCAATAGCACTATTTAAATTTTCCTGTGACTTTGGCCAGATTTCTCCTTTTCCCATATTGCATTTTGCCTTTTGTAGTTCTTCATAGATATTAGAGATTAAGAAAGAGAACAGACCAGAAATGAAAGAAGGAGCCTTAGGAGATCATGGGCGGCTCCTCATTGGATGTCTTCAGGCAGAGGCTAGACCACCACTTGTCTAGTTTGTCATAGAGGGAATTCTCTTCCATATAGATAGAGAGGGAGGGAGGAGGAGGAGGAGGAGAAGGAAAAGGAAGAGGGAGAGAGAGAGGGAGAGGAAGAGAGAGGGGGAGAGATGGGGCACGTATTAAGAGTTTATTATTTGCCATGTTGGAAGCAAAAGCAAAGAGAGCCTCTGCCTTCTGGGGCTTCCATTTTAATTGGTTAAGACAACACATAAAGCAGTGCTCACCAAAGGGTGTGGGTGGGTGATCTCTGGGGAGGCGGCATGGCAGGTTGCAGGGAGGTCTTGCCCCTGAAAGGATAAGTCCAAAGCAGAGGAGCCAGAGGTGACATCCCAAGCTTCCCATAAGATGGAGTTGGTTGGTGAGTAGGTCCTTGGCAAGGTTACTTCAGCAAGGGTTTTGTAACCTATTCAGTTATGGTTGGGACTAATGCCTTTGAGGCCCCTTCCAGATCTGAGATTTTAGTAAACATTCTCTGTTACATTAATTTTCCTCTCTATTAGATTGTAACAATTCTAAAAGTGGAAGCCCTGGATTGTTTGATTTTTGCATCCCAACGGAGGCCATGGTGCCTTCCTTGTAGCAGATGTGTGTTGGATTTTGAGGAATTTTCCTGCACTCCCTGATTTCTCCCCACCTGCTTCTCTGAACCTTGACAGCATTCCCCATCACCACAGCAGCTTAGCACTTGGCTGCTTGGGCCGTTCACCTGCGCTGGGAACTAACGTTTGTTACAGTCATTTGAAATCCAGCTTCAGCAGGTGTAGGAATCCGAGCACGGTGGCTTTTATTCCCTCACACACCACTTTTTAAATCCACAAACTTTTGCACAACTTCTCCCCTTTGACTACCCCAGGCTTGGTGTTTGCAAATGTAGGACACACTGAACATTTCTGTCATGGAGACAAAATCAGCAACAATCACTTAAGGAAAAGTCCCAGGAGCCAGCTCTTTCTCCTCATGTGAACAGCAGACTTGAGTTCTAATGAGGTTTGGATACCTAGCTTTTCTTTTCTTTTTTTTTTTTTTGGTCCCATCAGTCACTGTCAAATGAGATTCTCCTTGTAATAACTTAAGTTTTTGCTAAAGAGAAAGCACAACTTGAGGAGCAGAGGGAGTGCACCCATTTGAAATGGAAATGTTCCTCTGCTATTCATCACCAAACTGGAATCCATTTTTTTACCTGAAAAACATATGGAATTTTCTTGGTCACAGGTCTTCAAATTTATTCTCACTTAAGAGAGGCAGGATGCCAACTGTTGGGACTAGTCCAGGGCCATGAATGGGGCTCTAATTTTGAATTACATTCAATCAATCGACAGGAGCCCTTAATGTCTTTCTGGACTTGCCCTGTACCATTTTAGGAAGGTTACCATCGATTCCACCTTGGCCACAGTTACATACATTATTGCCTGTATCATTATTCAGAAGGATAATGTATGGAAAGGGGGAAAAAAAGTCCATTTCCTAATGGGTTGCCTCAAATCAACTTCTAAAAGAGCTGACCTCAGCAAACCTGACTTGGGGGGGGTGGGCGAGAGAGAGAAAGAGAGAGGGGAGAGGGAGGAAGAGGCGGGGAGAGAGAGACAGAGACAGATAAACAGAGACAGATAGAGGGGGAGGGGGAGAGAGAGAGAGAGAGAGAGAGAGAGAGAGAGAGAGAGAGAGAAGAAATCAGTGCAAGTAAGCCCTGGGATGGAGAAGGATCTGTGGGAAATATGGCAAAGCACAAATAAATGAATGAATGAACAAATAGATAAATAAAACATTTGTTTATTTATTTTTTCTTCTGTGTTTTATTAGATTGTATTCATACCTTTTGTTTCCACTTCACCTAAATTTCCCTTTGTGGCCTTTGGCTTCCCCATCCCAAAGAGTCATCACTTAGAATAACTTATTTTTAAAAAATAAAAAATGGAGAAAAACAGTCAGCAAATTTAATCACTACATTGGGAAAATTGATATGCATACTTCCCCATCCACAAAGAGCAGAACGAGCTAAAACATTTATTACAAATAGCATTTCCAAACTTGTTTCTCCACAAGCCAGCTGTGGGCATGGTGGACAGAGTGCTGACTGGGGAGTGAGAAAGACTTGAGTCCAAATCCAAGCTCCAGCAGCAGATGCTTACTCCATGTGGGATCCTGGGCATATCACCTAACCTTTCCTTATCTGTACAGTGAGGTTGCTAAGATCCCCCGCCTGCCATCACAGACATTCTGACACAGTATTTGTGAAGCTGCTTCGCAATCCTTAGAGCATTGTGTAGGTGCCGCCATTATAATCCAGTACTTAGCATGGTGCTGATGCACAGTGGGTGCTTAATGAATGCTTGTTAAATAACTGATGAACTGGCCACTGACAATTTATATTTCCTCCTATGCAAATTTTCTGTGTGTTTCCTTTGGCCATCACTGTATTTGACACAGCAATCTCTTGGCAATTCTAGAAGAAATGCAATTAAACACACATCGTATTGAAACAATGAATTGGAAGTCAGGATGCCTGGTCCTGGTCCTAAATTTTCCCCTCTTGGAGATGATCACTTCCTCAGTTTCCCTCATCTGTAAAATGAAGGTGCAGGGCTAGGTGGTCTGAAAGGTTCCTTCTCTGTGAATTTTCTAGGTGAAATATTTCACGATTTCATGACAGTTACTGGAGTAAAAGAGATGATTTGCATTTACCTGCAAAGATCATTTGTTGAAATGTTAAGGAGTACAGGACACAGAAGCTTCAGGTCAGGATCCCTTTAGCTTAACTTGAGCTCTCCATGTTTTTTATCTATCTCCAAGGTTTGTATTTAGCTGCAGACATTGCAGTTGGTGCATTCTGGAGCCACGACCTTGAACATTCACTGGGCAGCTACAACTCAGCAATCATCCTTCTTCAGTCACTTCCATTTCAGCTCCATTTGTATGAGGGCCTCATATTATGATTATTGCTATTTTCCATTTTCATAAAGGTTCCTTTGAGGAATGATAGGGCAGCGTAAATGCGTGCCGTATAGAGACAAAGTATCTAGACCAGCATCTGATTTTAAATACTTTACTGGCATAAGAATATTCGCTATTATTAAGTCATAAGTCACTGAAGCATTGAAATTGGCTATTTATTAAAGGAAAGTTAGAGAAAAACTGGCAATTCAAAAGTGAATCTGAGAGGAAACAATTAGGTTCAGAATAATTCAAACTAGAGTTGGACTCCATTGACAAATATTGGAAACACCCAACACATCCGTGTTCATTTTTGGTGAAACCCTACCTGTGATGTAGGAAATCATTTACTCTTCACTCAGGTAAGGAGCACAAAGCCAAAGCTGGAGTCCAAGTTTCCAGAATTAAAATATTCAAGTGTTTTCTGTGGTGAGAACTGTCATTGAGTCTTGTGGAAACATCAAGTCTGATTGGCATCGTCACTGTCCCTACCTCAAGCTGGATCTTTGCTTTCTGTCTAGGTCCTCACTTTCTCTTCTTGTTTCATTTGCCTTTCTTCCTGATCTGCTCAGGCAGCCAGATATCCATTTTCTCCCACTTTACATCCTGATGAGCGCAGATCCCAGTTATCAATCTTTTTCTTATGGAGAATTGGAACATTCCTCATTTTTGAGGTAGCAGTGAAGGTTATGAGATTGGCTTAAAGAGGATAAATGTAGATTTTTTGAAATAAAAGGCATCTTATTTTTTAGCTCACTGCTGAGAACAGAGACACGCTTGTCTCTTAGCTCTTCTGGGTGGCAAGTCTTTAAAAAAGTGAAAAAGAAGTTCAATTCTATTTTTGACTTATTTGGATAGCAACAGCAATGACCATAATAATAAAAATAATAACTCGGATGTCCATAGCACATTGTGGTTTGTATGGGCATTTTGTTCCTAAGAACCCTATGAGGGGGTAGGGGCATGTTTTCACCCTCATTTTACAGATAAGGTATCTGATTCCCCAAGAGGAGAGACATCAGTGATCGCTCATTAAATGTCACAACTGGAGCCTAAACCCTGAGGTTTCTGGCTCTTAAGTCATGGAGGCCTTTTCCCTGGCACTGTCCTCTCTTGCTTTCACTGCGTTTCCAAAATGAGCTCTCTGCCTTGAGCGTAGACTCGTGTTCTGTGGCATGTGGTCTGTATGTCTGATTGAAAAAAGAGCCAAAGAGGGCCAGGGAGGGGGGTGGCAGGAAGCAAAGAATTGAGTCAGGCTTATCAGCCTAAGTCACTGTCCCATTCAGGACTGGAGCTGAGTTTCTCTGGTCTTCTGTCCCTCAAGAGTAGAATGAGGATTGGGGGCATAAAAATAAATAAGATGCAGTCTTAAACTTTCATAGTATAATGAAAGAATGCTGGATTTGAAGCCAAAGGATCCATTTTTGAATCTTGGTTCTGTGAACTTAGCAGGATGTCTAGCACACTGTGGGTGCCTGGCACATTTTGGGTACCTCTTCGATGCTAGCTGACTGCCTGACTCTCTTCTTATCATGTGTTCAAGGAGCATTGTATCTGCCCTTCCCGGTGTTCTGTGAGTATTAGGTGCATAATCCATATTTGTGGAGTGAATGAAAGGAAGACTGAATGTGCAATAGGTGCTTAATACATTTTTCTTAAGTTTTCCCTCATTTGTATCTTTCCAAGCATCCCAAGTCTTGCAAACCCAAAATGCATAAGTTAGTGAATGCTTGGGAGCCTAACTTGCATTATCAAGGAGCCATTCCTTGAATAAGAATTGGGGGAGGGAGGATTCTGATTGTGTTAACCTTTTTCCTTGTAATCTTGCCTCAAAGGCCTTTCCCCTCCTAGGACTGGAGGAGTCAGTGAAATGGAAGCTGATACACTTAGCACATTAGAGTTGGATGGTTCTTCTAAAGCCCACTGAAGGAGCTGATAGCTTGTGCCTGATTTTCTTCGGCTGTTGATTTGTTTGTAAGCTTCAACTTCATCTCACCTTGTTTTCTTGGTTGTTTCCTTCCCAGGGCAACTTTGTGGCAAGCATGACAGCGATTCTAAGACAAATGGAAGATTATCACTATGCCCACCTGATCAAGACTTTTGGAAAGATGAGGACTGATGTGGTGGTGAGTTCATTGCGGACCCTCAGCCCCTACCAGAGGGGCTGGCAGAGTGATGGCATATGTGCCTTAGCATCTCAAGTCACAGCCTTAGCCTTTGTAGCTGTTTGAAATGGGAAAAAAATAGTGAATGTGTACTCACAAAATTGGAAGGGAGTAGGGCAGCAGACCTAAAGCCAGAAATAGTTCTCAAGTCCATTGAAATACAGATTCAGGGTATTGTAAAATGTAGCTAATATCTAGGGTCAAAGGGATATCTCCACTGTGGTCATAGCTCTGGATGGTGACATTTGGATCAACTCACTTGGGAGTTATCAACCTTCACCTTTGCTCATCCATGGCCTGCTGTCCCATTGTCTACAGTGTACAGTCCAGAAAAGTCATCTTGCAGGAGGATTGGAGTGGTAATAAAAAGCATCCACCTTAATTTATTGTGCCCCTACTGTGTACCAGAGCCAAAGTGTCCTGAGACAACATAAAACCAAGCAAACAGTCCCCAGCCCTCAAGGAGCTGCCACTTTTGGTGAGCTTGGTAAAAATATCCATTTGAATGTGGCTATGTCCCAGAATTTGCCACATACAAAACAACTAAACCACTCTGAGCTGAGCTGAAGAGGGCTTACTTTCCCCTTCATAGGCCCTGTCGCAGATGTTCCTGTATCCCAGTTCTTGCTGAGATATCCATGTGCACCAAGGACCTGCTTATTCAGAACCCTCTCTGGAGTCTTCTGGGAGGAAAGTCAGTGAGTGAGAAGGCTGAGTTTCAAAGTGATTCCCTTTCAGCTGCAGGGAAAGTAAAACAGAAGAAGGGTTTGGTGCAAACAAATCAAACAATTAATTAAAGTAGGTGTTAACTATCAGCAGGCTTGCCATTGATTTATGCTTTCTGTACATTGGAATTTGGGAGAAGCTAGGAGGGATAATCAAAAATAGCCAGTGATTAGTTTGTGAGTAGAATTTCCCCTTTTGTAAGAAGGAGCCCAAGTGTGTTTGCAGTTTTAAATGGCCCTGCATTATTAATTAGCTCTGAAGACTGAAGCTCAGCTCCATTTCTTTCTGTTGTTCTTTAGTTGTTCTCACTAAAACTATGACACGACTTAATTAGGGACCCTCCAAGAGAGGGGGATTTATCACTACTTTCCTAATGACCTGGAAATTGCATCACTATACAGCAAGTACCTTTTGCAAATTACCCACCCAACATGTTGGCCTCAGTCCCTTCAATTAGGGGCTGACCTCAACCTGTATAAGTTAACCTTCAGATCCTGCCATCTGGGGACTCCGGTCACAATGGGAGAGAGCGTCGGGGGAATATTTCAGTTAAATTTCTTTGTTGCGGAAGCAACTTTGTTGAGGAGTCAAAAAGTACTTTATCTTTTTCATCAAGTGACAGAGTCTCAGAGGTGGAAGGGACCTCAGAAAATCTCTGGTTGAACCTTTGCCTGAGTGAGAGTCCCATATACACCATCCCATCTATTGGGCATCCGACTTTTCCTTAAAGATCTCTTGTTTTCAAGGTGGAACCCAACACCTCCTCCACTTTCTGATGACTCCAACTGTCAACAGCATTTTAGTTATAGTGAACCTTTATTTTGTTCCTGTAACGTCCTACCCAATACGCCTAGTTCTTGTCTTTGGAGCCAAGAAGAACATAGATGAGCAATGAATGCCAGGCATTATCGTCGTCTTCATCGTCATGACCTTCATCATCAGGTCACACAGCAGGTTTACGCGTCCGGTTTCCCTAAATTTAAGTCCGACGCTTTATCCGTAAGGCCATCTGGCTGCTTCTGCTTTTTACATCACTTTCCTTTAATTTTTTAAACAAAGTGATTGACTTTATTCTTTAACTTAGTGTTTTCTAAAGGGCTATAGTAGACTGGGTTACCCATAAAGGCACCTTAAGTCAGGACCCATAGCAGTCAGCAGCAATCTGCCTGCGTGCGGCTTCCCTGTTTGTGCTGCACGTGTCTGCGTGCTCCTGGGCCGTGCACATACAGTATTCCCTAGGATACCAATCTGCCCCCAATCTGCTTTACGCCAAATCAGAAAGAACAAATCCCTTTGATGACTCACTGCTCATTTCCATTTAGGTCCTTTGCTGTCTTTTTTTTCCCCCTGAAAGCCTCACATTAATGAAGGATTATTTTATTTCTGTATCATTCAGGCTTAATCTTCAAACAGATCTCTGAACCACATTTAGGTCAGTGGACATAATGAACGAGAGAGTTTTGCCATATGGAAAAACAGAGTCATCGAGCTCAAGCTTGCCAGCAAAATAAGGGTTGACTCCTAACATCTAAGACTTTTCCTCCTTATCCTGGCTTGGTAGGAAACCTTGGTGTAGGGCATAATTGGAGGGATTTTTGAGTATTTAACACCAGGAATACAATAGGAAGACAAAGTGTTCTGTGGATAGAAGGCTTGCATTGGCGTCATGATGACCTGGGTTCTAATTCTGCCTCTGATACATATAATTGTCCATGAACTTCTCAGCATCCTTCAAGGTGCAGGAGGTCTTTGTCTGCATGGAGGGGAGTTTGTTTACCTTAGTGTTCTTCATCCTTGTGAATTCACAAGGTGATTTATACCACACTCTCCCCTAACTAAAATAGTCCTGTATGTTGTTTCTTTAAAATGTGTGTGTGTGTGTAAGGTAGTCTGGTCTCAGGCTTTAGATTGATAGAAACACAAGATCCTGACACAAGAAGACCTAACTCAGTGAGCCTACTGTGTGCAAAGTATGGTACTGGGGAGAGGGAGTTGACCTATGAGTTTATTGGCACATGGAACATCCATATGAGAAAACTCTCTCTATCAATGCAGGTTATCACTTTCTTTGTAACTTATAGTCTTAGAGAATTGTCCATAGCACTCAAAGATTATGGAACTTAACCAGCGTCAAACAGCTAGTATGTGTAGGAAGTGGGACTTGAACCCAAAGATCCCTGGGAACGACAATACCTCCCACCCCCTGGACCACCTCTCCTGCTTCTAGGCCAGCCTTGATGGCCATTGTCCGGGGAGAGGTGGCCAGCCAGCCCCATCAACTGCCGTTCACAAGGCAAGAGAGCCAGACATGCCAGGCACCACCCCCACCTTGTCCACCATCTTTTGGACCCCAGTGGAGACTCTTGAACCCAAGATCCTTGGGAACAGCCATGCTTCCATCCCAGGCCCCTCAGCCATGGTCCTTGAGAGTCAACCCTTGGGGAGATGCAGCCTGGTCATGTGCCTGTAAATACTCCTGAAGATCAAAGAAAGAAAGTTCTGTCCCCAAAGTGGTTGGTGCTATCAGATGGTCCCTCCTTAGAAGTGAAGAAGAAGCCTCCCCATCTACTCTGCGGCTGCTCCCTCAGGACCTGGGACCTTTCCCTTTGAATTGCAGCTGAAACTTTCCCTAAGCTTTTTGTCTTTCATTAGAATGCGGTCTCCCTGAGAGCAGGAGCTGTCCAGCTCTCTAATCTGGGGAGCCCTTAGTACAATTCTCTGCACATAGTAAACAATTAAGATGCACAAGTCATTCTTTCTTGGTGGGATGGCCAGCTCTCAACACTAGGCTGTGCTGCTCTCAGGCCAGGCTCTCAAGAAAAACATTAAACACAGTCCTTGCCCTAAGCAGCTTCCATTTGGGGAGGGGGGTGCAAAGTGTCTGCGGGTAAGCTAGTTCTGAAGTAATTGAGAGGAGGGACAGAGAATGCTGACTAGCTAGATTACAAAAGGCTTCCCGTAGGAAAGGATCTGGAGTTTAACTTATAGGACGACAAGGAACAAGGATCCTGGGACATGGAGATGGGCAGCTCAGCCACGCAGGATGCCAGAGTGTGAAAGTGGGTGATGGGAAATCCCTGTAGTCAGGTGAGGCTGGGCTGGGTGTTTGGCAGTGGTTGTTGGAACAAACCCCCCAGCTTTCACCTCTCATTGCTGATGGAAAATTCCCTTCTGTGACTGCCCACCCCCCATCCCATGCTGGCCTTGGGACAATCTTCTTTCCCTTAGGCCTTGCCTACCTTCTCTCAGGCTCTAACTACTGAACTATAACGTTGGACCAGGATTACTTTAAATGGCCGTGCACTTTAATAGCAGGTTCGGATAGCCAGAAACACTGGCAACCGGTAAAATACAGCATTTTATGTAGGCGATTCTCCTTTAAAATTTTTCTCTGCATATTTAAATGTTCATATTTGTCTATCTTTTGCTAGATTCATCTAATAAAAACGAGGACATTTCTTTTAAAATAAAATAATAAAACAAATTGCCCAAATCTGCAGTATGAGTAGAAGCCAGGGAGTTCAATCTTGTTCCCCCTCCTCCCCCTCCTCCAGTCCTTGTCTTCACGGTCAGAGCGGGGCCAGGAAGAAAAGGCTGGGCAGATAAATGAAGTCAGACTTCCCCAGGCAATGTGGCAGGAGAATCTTTGTCTGCTCGATGTCATCTTTCTTCCAGTCTGGTCTAGCTGGTCTGTCCAGTGGCACCTCATCTTATTGGGTCTTCACATCTCTTCTGCTCCAGGTCTGATCATGTGTACCTGGCCCTGATTTCTATGCAATGTTTCCAAATCCATTTCCTTGTCAGGAGGAATAGTGATTTGAGGTTATGCCTTTCTCCATCTCCCACTCCCCACCTCATGACTTCCCCATAGAATGAAGTTTCTTCAAGGTCAGAAGACCCAGAAACTTGGGCAAGTCTGAGAAATGCCATTGCACCAGCACCCATCCTCCCTTTCCTCTAGCCAATCAAGCATCCTCGGGTGTGTGTCTGGAGGAGAGGGGCTGCCTCCCATGAGAGAAACAGCCACAAGGACAGTTGGGCTCCCAGTAGGCCAGAGTGTCATGGAGAATGATAAACAATATGCCTGGAAAGGTAGGGTCAAGCCAGAGATTAAAGGGCTTTAAATACCAAGCAGGAGCTTGTGTTCCATCCTCACAACCCTAGATACCTTGTCCTTTGTCTCATGAAAGGAGAGTTACTTAATCAGAACCAAAAAACCTCAACCTCTTAGAAAATTCCCCTGGACCTTTTGGAGAGTTATCGTTGGCCTGGACAGCCCTAGTCTATTATGATAAGGATTAGGCAAAATGATGGTAATAAAATTAATCTGATTTACTGGAGCCTAATGGCAATCATTCCTTGAGCACATGGCAAAGGCGAAGGATCTGGCATTTAGAACTTATGTGGTCTTGATTTCCCAGGGGAATTGTTTCTCTCCTCTGAGCAGTCCTGAATAACAATTAAAGGGAGACAATTTCGTTTCCATTTCCAACTGACATTTGTGTCTTGAATGTCATCAAATTATGCTGATGAAATTTTTAACCTCTTTTTACAGTAGTTGATCCTATGTAAAATTTTTTAGATTATGTCCATATCCATTAACCACAGAGATTTGCTTAAAAAAAATCTTTGGAACTCAGCATATTAGGAGCTAAATACTAAACGCATTAGGTTAGAAATCAGGAATTTTTTAAAGTTCTATCTTCTGAATGTTTCAATGTTCTAAAATGTCCATTATTTTTTAATTTATTCATCTAATATTTTAATTAATGATGCATTTTTAACACCACCCTCTTCCCAACACACATCCAAACAAACCCCCTACAAAGTACATTCCCTGAAATTTTTTTTTTAGCAAATCCAGCCAGTCTCCAGATTGTAAATGAGAGGACCCATTGCTTTCCATTTTCGTAGGCTAGCAACCCACCCGTTGGTTGTGAAAAGGAAAGACCAAATGTTGCCAGCTTGGGCTGTTCCATTTAGGCCTGTTTTGTTGTCTCTTCCTTACCGTTGTCTTCATTTTTGTTGTTTTTATCCAGTTTTTTCTCTTCTTTCTGTACACGGTATCTTTTCATGGGAATCTGCTAGTGTTTGCCCCCCAAGTGACACATGGTGGGGTCAGTTTTCAGCTATTGCCCAGCGGTCGCTTCTATTGGAAGTGTCCATGAATTTTTTTTGGGGGGGGGTATGTGTTTGTGTGTGCATATTGGGTGTGGGTTGCATGTGGCTTTGTTCACATGCATTGGTTTGCATGTGTGTGTGGTGTGGGTGTACACATCAGTGTGTCTGTGCTCTCTCAAACAGCACAGACCCTGAAAGCTCAGTAGGAGGACAGATCAAAAGCTTCATCACCCTGGAGCTAACCCAGTGATGATGCTCTCGCAGTTTGGTGATCTTCTTATTGAGGGAACAGAAACACAGTACATTGCTGGGCCTGTTCCCAAAGGCTCTGCTGCGCCCTAACAGGAGTAGAGAATGACACCTCTGGAGAAGAAGTGTCCGACCACCACTGACATCTCATATGACAAGTGCTTTTACATTATTGGTGAAGCTGCAACAGGAATTTAATACATAGCATGGTATTGCAATCAACTTAACTGGTATTTATTTAATGGGACCACTGAAATTTTTTTTTTGCTTTCCTTTTTTTTTATTTAATATTTTTAGTTTTCAGCATTGATTTTCACAAGTGTTTCAATTATATATTTTCTCCCCATTTCTACCCTCCACCCACTCCAAGATGGCATGTATTCTAGTTGCCCCCATTCCCCAGTTAGCTCTCCCTTCTTTCACTCCACTCCCCCCCATCCCCTTTTCCCTCACTTTCTTGTAGGGCAAGATAAAATTCTATGCCCTGTTGCCTGTATATCTTATTTCCTAGTTGCATGCAAAAACTTTTTTTAACATCCGTTTTTAAAACTTTGAGTTCCAGATTCTCTGCCTTCTTCCTTCCTCACCCACCCTCACTAAGAAAACAAGCAATTCCACATAGGCCACATACGTATCATTATGTACAACCCTTCCACAATACTCATGTTGTGAAAGACTAACTATATTTTGCTCCTTCCTATCTTATCCCCCTTTATTCAGTTTTCTTCCTTGACCCTGTCCCTTTTTGAAAGTGTTTGTTTTTGATTACCTCCTCCCCCATCTGCCCTCTCTTTTTTATCTCCTCCTCCTTCTTTCCTGTAGGGTATGATACCCAATTGAGTATGTATGTAATTCCCTCCTCAGGTCAAATCCGATGAGAGCAAGATTCACTCATTCCCCCTCATCTGCCCCCTCTTCCCTTCCTACAGAACTATTTTTCTTGCCACTTTTATATGAGATAATTTACCCCATTCTCTCTCTCCCTTTCTCCCTCTCTCAATATATTCCTCTCTCATCCCTTAATTTGATTTTAGTTTTTTAGATATCATCCCTACATATTCAACTCACCCTGTGCCCTCTGTCAATACACACACACACACACACACATATGTATATTCCCTTCAGCTACCCTAATACTGAGGTCTCATGAATTATACACATCATCTTTCCATGTAGGAATGTAAACAAAAACAGTTCAAATTCAGTAAGTCCCTTATAATTTCTCTTTCTTGTTTAACTTTTCATGCTTTTCTTGAGTCTTATGTTTGAAAGTCAAATTTTCTATTCAGCTCTGGTCTTTTCACTGAGAAAGCTTGAAAGTCCTCTATTTTATTGAAAATCCATATTTTGCGTTGGAGCATGATACTTAGTTTTGCTGGGTAGGTGATTCTTAGTTTTAATCCTAGATCATATTCCAAGACTTTCAGTCCCTTAATGTAGAAGCTGCTAGATCTTGTGTTATCTTGATTTTGTTTCCACAATACTCAAATTGATTCTTTCTGGCTGCTTGCAGTATTTTCTCCTTGATGTGGGAACTTGCGAATTTGGCAACAATATTCTTAGGAGTTTTCTTTTGGGGATCTTTTTGAGGAGGTGATTTGTGGATTCTTTCAATTTCTATTTTACCCTCTGGCTCTAGAATATCAAGGCAGTTCTCCTTGATAATTTCTTGACAGATGATATCTAGGCTCTTTTTTGGATCATGGCTTTCAGGTAGTCCAATAATTTTTATGTTATCTCTTCGGATCTATTTTCCAGGTCAGTGGTTTTTCCAATGAGATATTTCACTTTATCTTCCATTTTTTCATTCCTTTGGTTCTGTTTTATAATATCTTGATTTCTCATCAAGTCACTAGCTTCCACTTGCTCCAATCTAATTTTTAAGAAAGTCTTTTCTTCAGTGGTCTTTTGGGCCTCCTTTTCCATTTGCGTAATTCTTTCTTTCAAGTCATTCTTGTCCTTGGCTTTTTGGAGCTCTTTTGCCATTTGAGTTAGTCTATTTTTTAAGGTGTTATTTTCTTCAGTATTTTGGGGGGGGTCTCCTTTAGCCAGTCATTGACTTGTTTGTCATGGTTTTTTCACATCACTCTCATTTCTCTTCCTAATTTTTCCTCTACTTCTCTAACTTGCTTTTCCAAATCCTTTTTGAGCTCTTCCATGGCCTGAGACCAGTTCATGTTTTTTTTTTTTTTTCTTGGAGTAGGCTCTTTGACTTTGTTGACTTCTTCTGGCTGTGTGTTTTGGTCTTCTTTGCCACCAAAGAAAGATTTCTAAGTCTGCGTCTGAATCTGAGTCTGTTTTCACTACCTGGCCATGTTCCCAGCCAACTGTTTCAACAATCCAGCTAGCAGCTGTTGTGGGGGTGAAAGACCAACACAAGCCCAACAATAAGCATGCTACCAGCACACTGCAAATGCCCAGGTTCTTTTTATCTGCTTCACTAAGGAAAGGAATGTTAAGGGGTTGACAGGCTTCCTGCAATTCAGCATACAAATATCATTCACTTAATTCAGGGGAAAAAACCAGCACCCTAAACTTCAGAGCAAAATACAAACAAAGTACAAACAGCGACAGACAGACTTTGTCTGATTCAAATCCCAATACATAGTTACCAGAGTTTAACCAAGTCCCAACATCGGGGTTTACAAGTTGGAGGGCTCTTAGCTACAGCTGCCCAGAGTCTCTGCAAGCCACCAAAAGTGAGAGCCCTTCACAAATGGCTCTGTCTTCTCTTCTTAAAGTATTTTAGACGTCATCAAACATCATCTGAATGACCAGAACTTAGGCTCCTATGATTGGCTCTGGAGTTAGCACCTCCCCTTAGTTAGCCCCACCTTGGGCCCCACCTTAGTTACCAATACACATCCACATAGGTTTTACACCTAATAGGGGTTTGGGCCTGGGGTTTAGCACCTAGTAAGACTCAATGAAATACACTGAATTATTCAAAGGAAACAAAAGCCAAGCTCTTTAAGGGCACTTGGTAGAACTGAATGCTAAGAGCCCATTTTGCTTACCAACCCACCAAGTTACTTGACCCTTGAGTTTTTCATCAGGGTGTGACTACTTGTAGTGTGTAGAGTACTTTGCCCCAAGGTTGATGGGTTGCGCTGTTGTTTCCAGAGTTATTTCTACACAGCATGCTCTGCCACACCAGTGCTACTCCTCCCGCAAGAACCTCCAACCCAGACAGGATTCAGATCTAAGCTAGCTCTGCACTCCCACTCAGATCTGCCACTTAATTCCTGCCACCTGGTGGGCCTGGGACAGGAAGCAACTGCAGCCGAACTGCGAACTCCTCTCACCCTGTCTCAGTAGCTTTTCCCACTAATCTTCCCTGTTGTCTTTGGTGTTTGTGGGTTGAGAAGTCTGGTAACTGCTACAGCTTACTGATTCAGGCTGCTAGAGCCTGTTGGCCAGGCTCCTGGTCTGGTTGGTCCAGGCACGGTTCACGCTGGGCTCTGCTCTGTTCCGCTCCCAGATAGACCTTACCCTGCAACCATCCAGGCTATCCTGGGCTGGAGCCCTGCTTCCCTCTGCTATTTCATGGGTTCTGCATTTCTAGAATTTGTTCAAAGCCATTTTTTATAGGTGTTTGGAGGTACCTGGGGGGAGCTCATACAAGTCCCTGCTTTCCAGCCACCATCTTGGCTCCGCCCCACCTGTGAAATTTCCAAGACTATATTATGTGATATTAAACATTGACTGAAGATAAGCAGAAATATGTAAAACTTCTTACACCTCATGCAATGTGATCTGGATATGCTGAAAAGCCCCTGAGCTGGGATTTATGCTTCACACTAGAAAATGCAGAAGGCTAATGTAAGTTTATTTGAATATTCATCTTTGAAGAATGACCTGTGAAGCCACTGGGAATTTCATGTAAATAAAATTAAACTGAATCTTGGGACTCAGTAAAAAGTGCAACTTGATTGTTAAAACATGAACTCTGTTCCAAAATAAATTTTTAATAAAAACATAAAAAGAATTTCCCCAATGAATCCCAAAAAAGGATACAGTGAAATACCTATGTTCTTTAACGTAACGTAACGTAACGTAACATGGCTTTGCTGACTTTTGACAAAATCTAGTGTTGACAGCAAGACTCAGGGCCCTGGGTAGCATAGAATATCTGATTGTTTGCCACTGGCTTTTCCAGAATTCCATTGTCTGAAGTGTAAAACGAGGAGAAATATAATAAAATCAGCTGTTAGTTGTAAAGTGAAACCCTCCCAGGGTCTCTAACAAAAGCAAGACGTGACATTTGCAGTGAACATGCTAAGGAGGAGAAGGCTCTGAACTCCAGCTTCAGGTGCCCATCCCTCAAGTTTTACCTAACATCGTTACAGCATAGGCCCCATCAAGCTTTTTGATGGCCAAGGCTTCCCTAGCTTCTTCCAACCCTGTGCTGTTCCCTCAAGCAACACTCTCCTAGGTGCTGCTGTGGGCTTTCCCACCCTGCTACCTAATTATGATTTAAGAGATTAAGAAAATGAGAAAATTCAATTCAGCTGTTCCAGCTCATGTTCCATCAATGCCAAGTTGCTTTTCTTTTTTCCATTTTAATTTGTCAATGAGCAAGTTGAGGTTCCTGAAAATTGAGTGTGGTATGCTGACCCTCCCTTGGAGTGTGGTTCACCTCAGAGAGATGTGTGCTACCTCAGAGAGGCGCGGCCAGAGAGAAGGAATACCCAGAAGCCCTGTCCCCTTCTCTGCCATGCCAGCGGGAGAGTTGGCCGAATAGAAACCAACAGGAGCACCGGCTTTCATCTTAATGACAGTTTAAAGGAGTCCACAGAACTCGTCAGACCTTCTAGTAGGTGATAGTCATAGCCAGCATTTATATGTTGCTTCAAGATTTTCAGAGCATATTCAATTCAGTTAAATTTTATTAAGCATCTCCTGTGTTCCAGGCACTGTGCTGGGGATACAAACTGAGGCAAAAGCCAGTCTCTGCCCTCAAGGAGCTTATAGTCCAATGGAGGAGACAACATGCAAGCAAATAGATGCAATTAAAACTCTATAAAGGATATGGAAGAAATAAATACCCGAGAGAAGGCACTAGAATGAAGAGGGGTTAGAGAAGGCTTCTTATAGAAAGTGGGATTGGGGGCAGCTAGGTGGCGCAGTGAGTAGAGCACTGGCCCTGAAGCCAGGAGGATTAGAGTTCAAATCCAGCCTCAGATACTTGACACATTCACTAGCTGTGTGACCTTAGGCAAGTCACTTAACCCCAATTGCCCTGCCTTCCCCCCTCTAAAAAAAATTAAAAAAAAAAAAGAAAGTGGGATTTAAGTTTTGACTTAAAGAAAGCCACAGAGGTCAGTGGTCTGCAGAGGAGGAAGAGCATGCCAGGCCTGGGGGATTGACAGAAAAAATACCTGAAGCATGAGGTGCTTCTCCCCTCAGAACGGCCCTAAGAGCTCTTATGCCCATTTACAGGTGAAGTAATTAAGGTAGGGAAAGGTCAGCTAGTAAGGATCAGAAGCAAAATCTGAACTTCTTCACTCATGTCTTCACTCATGTCCAGGGATTTATTCACTGCCCCTTCCCCCGCCCATGCCTGTTATTGGCTGTAATTAGGTAGCTGTGGAATAATGATATAGGAATGTCTGGCATTTGTAATCCTACTGAACTGTGCCCCGTAGCACAGAAGCCCTGTGGGAGATTACAATATCTTTTCTTGATTTAGCACATTTTTTTTAAAGAATGTAATAAACAAGGAAACAAAAAGGCCATTTTCACCGATGTTTGTTATTATCTCCATTCTGAATAGAAAAGCTAGAGACTGGGAAAGCTTGTTGATGCAGAAGGCAGATCTAAGCCCAACTTCCCTTCAGCATCTTGCGATGACAAAAAATGCACCAAGCAGACTAAAAGAACAATAATAGAATACAGGAGAAAGGAAATAAATCCTCCCAAAGAAAGTGGCCCTGACAAGCCAGCAAAGGGACTGAAGGAATGAGTCAACACAAAAGAGCTCTCAATATGGTGAAGAAATAGAAGGTAATAGAATGCCAAGAGATATCTCCAGAAGTTAACTGTGACACTCTGCTCCCTGCAGCGAGGTCTTGAGAAACAAGAGTTGAATGCACTCAAGGAGCCCCGGGCACAATTGAAGAGCTTAACTGGTGACATTTGGTGCAGACTATTCCCCAAGGGGTGTGAGGACTATCAGGCTTGCTGTCCTTTGATGGTTTCAGTGTGTGGCCACTCTTGGCTTTGGCCATTTTATCCTATGATGGGAGAGAGTGACCCAGATTTAAGGTTATTATTCTAGAGTTTTCCATTTATTGAATAAATGTTAGGATTATTCTTGAGGAAAAAGGGAAAGAAATGAGGTACAGAATTAGAATTATTTAATAAGATTTTAAAAAGAGAATTGATGGTTTTAAGGAGAAGGTGGAAATTTTTAGTAAAGAGTTATACAGCCTGGCAAAGTAAATGGAAGTGACGGAAATCACACACACGGAACTCCCACAAGAAATACCAAACAAAAGACCAGGGGCAGGAAAATTGGAAGAAAGCATGAGATTTCTACAGACAGAATCGAAAGGCCTAGAAGTCTGACAGCATTAAACAAACAAACACACAATAACGACCACAACAAAACCCCACGATTCAATGTAATACCACTATGTCATTTCTGCAAATCATACTAACTTTTTTTTTCCCTGAAAATATTGGAACTGGAATAGACTTTCAGAATCAACAGGAGGCAAACAAAATGGAATCTCTGAGTGTAAAGGACATCAGGGGCCATCTCATCTCACCCATGCACTTAAGGAATCCCCAAGAGAACAACCCAACAAGTGTTCATCTGTGCCTGCTTCATGCCCTCACCTCCTGAGGCAGCCCCACCCACTTTGGGACAGTTCTCATTGGCAGGAAGTTGTTTTTTTTTTTTTCCTGACATTGAACCAACGTTGGCTTCTCTTCCACTTCGTGATCCTATTTCCTCTTCCTAGACTCATCCTACATGCTTCCAGTCAAGACCCTTTTGGATCCTGACTGTCCTCCAAGATGGTCACTAGGCCTCCTGGCTGTGTGTTTGCTGCAGATTTTATGAGTATTTCATCTATGCCTTTGTCCAAGTCACTGATACAAAGTGATAGAGCACAAGGCCAAGTACAAATCCCTGGGCTTCTCCCTTGGACACCTCTTGCTTCACTGATGGAGCATTATTAACAACAACTCTTTCTGCTGGCTCGTCCATCCCATCAGTTTATCTGGATATAGCTGGCATCTCTCCGTCTTCTCCACAAGAAAAAAAAATTGGGAAAAATCAAAGCAGTACAACTAGAATCAGAAAAAAAGATATCGACTAGAGGGAGAAATTGCTTTATATATCATTGATAAAACTCTAGCATAAAAATCTATAAAATTCAGAGCTATTCCCCAGTAAACTAATGCTAAAAGCATATCAACAGTTTTCAAAAGACAAATGAACTATCAATAACCACTCAGCGAAATATTCTGAATCACCAGTAATAGAGAAACACAATTGAAAGCAGCCACCAAACTAACCAATATCTTAAAAGATTTGAAGGAATCCTTCAAGTAGATACATCAAGATGAGCACAGTAATGCCCTGTTCATGCCACTGGAAATAGGCTCAGGCAAGGTCAAAACAGTTTTGAATTGTCCACGCAAATTAAGTAATTGGTTTGTGCCCTTTAATCCAGAGATCTCCCTACCAGAACTTTATTCCTAGAAGTCACTGAAAAGAGTAGAGGCATAAAAGAAAAATGCTTATAATGATGTTATTTTGATAAGAAGGTAGAAACCAAAGCATGTGCTCAGTCCTTGGGGATTGGCCACCTAACTGGTCCATGTGTGCATTGCATGGTCATGCAGTATCATGTTGCTGTATTATAATGGGATGGGTGGTGGACATGAAGAGTTCAGGAAAACATGGGCAGATCACTTGTAAAGTGAAGACGGGATGAATGGAGACCCAAGAGAAGAGAGCACACAGTGACCACAGCAACGTAACTAAGGAGGGGCTACAACAGGTCCATAACTTGGAGTGAAAGACAGAAAGGATCACAAGCAGTACATTATCAATGTTAAAGCAGCCATGTTTCATTTATGTTGACAATCAGTAAAGGAGAAAATGAAACGTGGCATGTTATGTTGCTCTCCGTGGTTCTTTGAGGATGGTCTCTCTAGGGCAGGGCTTCTCATGATCCTATGTGTTGGATCCCCATTAGGCAATCTGGTGAAGCCCGTGAATCCTTTTTCAGAATAATTTTCAATGCACAAAATAAAAAAAAAAACCAATTATTAGAATATAAGTAACAAAACTATTTTTAAAAGCCAAGTTCACCTACCCAAGTTAAAGAGAAAGATGGTTATTGTAAATTGCCTATTGTGTCAAAAAGCTCTTTTCTTCTTAAGAATGACTGTAACATTCCCACAATTTCATTATCTTATTCACTGTTTCATCCCTCAACTACATGCTAAGCTCCATGAGGTTGGGTCTTTGACTTATCTCCACTTTATATCTTTTCCACTATTTATCACAGTTGTAAGTCAAGGTTGTACATTCATTTATATTCACTAAACATCACTCAGTCATGTTATTAGTCTCTGATGCTGTCTTTGCACAACTATAATTTAAGTATAAAGGCTATAAAGTTGTGTTGGCTTCTTTATCAACATAAATCCTTTACAAATGAATGAAATACAATGGAATGGTCTTGGAGTGCTGAGTTCACCATTCCCTTCAAGTAGTCTCATGGAAGTGCTGGGTAGCTCTCTGTTAATAATATTGTAAAGAAGACCCAGGCTCTGGGTGCTGTCTGATGCTTCCATTTCCTAGATTCAGTGATTCAAAGAACTTCCCCGATCGTTTATTTCAGACACGTCTAAAAAGGTCTTTCCATGTGAGAGAAATTGTTTGAAAAGGAAGCTATAATTAATATGGAATTCCTATAAAATACATCTACATTAGTGTGCTGTGTGTTTTTCATTTAGCTAAAAGAGTGAGGTTCTTTGAAAATCTAGTCCATTAATCAAGGAAGTTTTGTCAGCCATTTGGTATCACTTGGGATCTTCGATGATGGTGGCTCTTTTCAAATATTTTTCCCTTTTGTTTTAGGACTTTCTAATGGAAACATTCATCATGTTTAAAAATCTCATTGGCAAGAACGTCTATCCTTCCGACTGGATTATAATGAATATGATGCAGAATAAGTAAGTACAAAGAAAAAACCCACCATGGGTCCTGGGAGGGCAATTTCCTGAAGAATCTGGAACAATGACATTGCTCTGAGATGCTCTGTTTCATTGTGCCCGTTGCATGATTTGGGTTTTGGACCCAAGGAACTTTGGGGAGGATTCTGATGTAGGGAGTAGCTGTGGTCTAAGGTGGGAGGGAGGATGGAAAGAGGGGAAGAAAGAAGCAAAGAAGGGAGGGAGGGAGGTGCTTGTAGAAAAGCGAGACTGATTTATCTCGGTTGTGTAACTTACAGTTTATTGCTTTCCTTTGCTTCATTCTCTCTTCCAGAATTCCTCTAACCTCATGAATGTGTTTGCATTTCACATAACTCGTATCAAAGGGAAGAAATAATCAGTGTTTCATATTGAGTGGACCTTGATGCTTGTTTAGCTCGACAGTTGGAGCACTTTCTCTTTTCCAATTTCATGGACTCGGGTTTGAAACTTGACTTCTGGTTGTTTTGTGAAAAGACAATGGACCAGCATGTTGGCTTATCTAGCTAGCAGACCTTTTTGGCCTCTTCTTTTCTGCTCACATTTGGACACTGTTCAAATTTTCCGTTTAAAAGGAATGTTTTAGGAAGTGTTTGCTGTTGGGGGAGAAAAGCATCATTCCCAACCTAACTTTGAATTCTGCCAATTACAAAGGGAGCTGCTCCTTGTGTGGCCTTCCCTTCATGGATCTGGATCAGGTAGAGGCGGTCATGCCCCGCCATCTTTGCCTTCTCTTTGGGGTGCTCTGGTTTTCATAGTAGGGCTTGCATTTATTATTTGTGGTCCTTTCTCCAGAGAGGACAGCAGAGTGGGGAAGATTTTCTCTTTAATAAAGCCGCCAGTCACCATACATTTTCTACCCTGTGTTTTCAAATTCCCAGTCTCCTTTTCACGCTCAGGTTTTTCAGACTGCTGTTGACTTCAGACCCAGAAACAGTTCAAATGCTAAGGCTTTGAATGTAGTTGGTTTGAGTAGAAAAGCAGACTGTGTAATGAGTTCCTTGTCCACAATAATCTAATCCACAAAGCCTCTCTTAAGTGTGTGTGCTAAGTGCTGCCAAGGTTGAGCGCTCAGATTACAACCAAAAGCCAAGACCCGTTCTGCCCTCCAGAAGTGGACATTCTAATAGCTCGTCTGTACGTGTTTTATTTTCTTCTCACAAAAAAGCATCAATTTAAGTGTGATCAAGAAAAAGTCTAGGAAACATCCGGGCCATAGGTTAGTTTCTATTTTTATTTTTACAAAAATGAATGAAATATTCGCTGACTGTATTCATAAGTAATCGGAAGCATTGACATCAAGCTGACCAAAGGTAGTGGTAAGGATGGTAAAGTGCTGTAGTCGAAGCAGAATAGATGGTTGTTGCGTGGATTTTACCATCTTGCTGTGAGACCTGTTTCTTTGGAGGCAGTGTGGTGGCTAGGAAGGTGCTCTCGAGCTGGGATCTGGAGGGAGCTAGGTTCAAGTCGACCCCTGACCATTACTGGCTGAGGTGGGAGGGAGGCGGCTCTTCCCCCGTATAATCCTCAGTTTATCATTCGTAAAATGGGGATAATAATGCCTGGAAGACTGACCCCTAAACGCTTCTGCAAGGAGACACGAGGCCGTAGAACTCAGATGGGGCGCCCTCTCTCGAGGTCCGGTCCTCCTTGATTGTTGTTGATGTTGTTTTGGGCCACCCGGTGACTTTACTGATTTGGGAAACTCCCGGGAGAGAAATTCGCTCTGTCAGTGAAGAGGAGCCATTATTCTGTAGCTGATGGTCATCGAGGCTCTCCAAGGGCGTGGGGAGATCAAGTGACCGGCGCAGGGTCCTCCCACCCGTCAGACACGGGCCTGGAGCCTGACCGGTGTTCTTCATTGTGGCTGGGGAGGCATTTGGTTTTGTACTTGTTGTAGAGACTTACAAAACGGCTTTACTCACAGTCGGCCTCAGAAGGACAGGGGGGAAGGTAGTTTTGTTCATAGTTTGTATATTAGGGAGTTCAGTCTCAGAGAGAGGAAAGAACCAATGGACAAATCAGGAAAGCAGTCCTTAGATCTTGGATTGTTCTGATCTGAGATCTCATTATCTAGGATGTATCTGACACCCTGGGGCCGTAAGGAGGAAGCACTTTAAACAGAAAATTCATCTGGTGCTGTTGGGCTGAAGGAGAAAAAGTCTGGTGTAAGTCAGAGAGATTGGAGTCCTGGGCCCTCAGTAATTCTTTCTCCATTGGGCCCAGGCTGTGCTTGTTGCAAGTAGTATCAGCAAGAGGGTATGTCACGATAAAAGAAACTTGTCCCTTGTTCAGGAGAGAGTATTTCATTAATTTGTATATATATATACATATATATATAAAAACCTATAATATATAATTAGTGTATAGTGTATATGTAATATCTATAGTATATATAATATCTATATATAAAAATAAGTTTTTATATATATGTATGTATATATATATATATATGTCTCCACTGTTTAAGAGTGTCTAGAACATACAAAGTGCTTAACAAATGCTTATGATTAATCAGTTAAAAGCTGAAACTTTAGTTAATCATGATCAGATTAATAATTATGTGAATAAATTCGTATCTTTCCTCCCCTTTCCCATAAACGAAGTAGTGTGAAAAAGGTGATTTCATAGGCATGCTCTTAGGGCATGTTAAATGCCCCTGTTACTTGGTTGTGGCCCATGCGGCACTTCCCACCTCCCACCCGGCGTGTACAACACTGTTCTCTTGGTACTTGTGTCTAACTTGAATTAGCATCCTGCCTCAGACTCATATTAGCTGTGTGACCCTGAACAAGTCCCAGCCTTTCGCAGCCTGTTTTGTCATCTGTAAAATCAGAATGATGATCCCACCTGCCTCCGAGGGTGGTGGTTGTAAAAATCAGTTGAGATCACATGACTAGTACTTCGCAAACCTATATAAATGCTGGCTGTTTTTATTGTTATCACTATCATGCCAAATATATGTTGTTACAATAAAACGGGTCTCCAAGGATTATTTCTGTTCTATGTTTCATATCCTTGGGATACTCAGAACCTTTTTGGACTACAACCACCCATGGGCTCTCTATGAACCAGCTCCCTTTATCAGGAGCCAAATGCTTGAGGGCATAATCAGCTAGCCACTGCTAGATTTGGGGCCACTAAGGTTCATAGACCCAGCGCAGGTAGGCAACAGAGGTCTTCTAATTTCCCCGTCTCAGGTTTTAATATCAATTAACCAATAAGCATTATTAAGTGCCTATTACATGCCAGGCATTTGGTCTATAGACCATCTTGCCCTCCAAGAGCTTTCGTTAATCATGGATTTCAAATAAGGAAACTGAGGACCAGAGAAGTTGAGCATGGTATAGGAAGTGTTGGAGCTGGGATCGGGACCCATGGCCTCCACTTCCCTTTGCCCCTCCAGGCTGCCTCTTCTAACCTCTCCCCCTTAGCCTCATCCAAGCTTTCAAATTAAAGTGCTTGTTCCTACATTAGTGGAAAAGCACAGTCTTGTTGGAAGTTGATGATGGAAGTTTCAGTGCTGGAGAAGGACATGGCAAAACCCTCCAGTGTCTCTACCAAGAAGACCCAGGTGGGGTCACCAAGAGTCGGACCCAACCAAACAACTTCACCTCCTCCAAGGGGCACGCTCAGAGTCCCTCATGAATGCAACTCTTCACCCTACTCTAAGATTCAGCTTGCATAGAATCTCATTATTAGCGGAGAAGGAAAATTATTTTTTAATATTTTTTCCTTCAATGCTTATGAATTAATTTGCTCTTGCATAGGCCCTGCTGTGAACTCATATTAGGAGGAAACAAAAAAAAAACCTGCTTAGATTTATAATAAAATTATTTTGGTGTAGAAAGGATTGAGCCAGAACAGTCTGTGTCCATGGTTAATACTGCTTTATGCCATTATCTGTTCCCCATTGTTTGTCCAGTATGTGCTTAGCTCGTGGTCTGGTAGGTTGCCTAGGCTCTCCCCCTGCTTCTGCTGTGCTCTAAGGGCTTTCCCTCATCTCAGGCAGCCCATGCGACTCTTTCCCAGAAGCCCATGGTGTCTCTATTTAAGTTTTAATGGCACAGCTGGGCACCCTGTGTTGCCACCCAGTTTCTACAAATAGACAAAATACAGCTTTACGTTCCATAAAATATTTGTGGATTTTTGCAGTCGCTTGGATTTGTGTTGTTGAATCTGCGATTCTTCAGTCTCAGAAGCTTGTGAAACTTAATTAAAAGGTAGCATCAGTTGGTTTACAGAGCTGCTTATTTATGTCAAATCCCAGAATCCCCCACTTTCAGAGGGAGCAGGACCGGGAGAGGCTTCTAAGGATGTCCCCTCTGGAACATACCTGCCCACGGTCTCTCCTCATCCGTTCATCCTCAGATCCTGGCATTGCTGAGCTCATAGTAACCTTAGAGCCTGGCCAGCCTGACCTCTGACCCAACATGAATCCCACGCCCGTGCTTCCTAGTGATCATCTTACCACCTTGTTTCCCCTCCATTGTTCACCAGGCCACACACAGTAGCAGGCCCTTCACTAACAGGAAAAAGAAATCTAAATAGTCATGTTATTGCAGGTTGAGCTCATGTGTCCATTGGCACAGTTGCCATCACTGTGTTTATGATTTCCTCACTTGATAGATTTGGGGAGTCCAGCCTTTTCACATTGCATCTATGCATCTGTCCATGCTTTAGCATCAGTCGGCGATGTGGCTGGGACACAGCAGACACTTAATAAATGTTTGTACCCTGGCTGTCTGACCAATGTATATGCAGATAGAAATCCTGGGTAATAAAAGGACTACATGTTGCTTTTTTTCTGCCTCTTTTCCTCAAGGAGTACCTTTCTCTCACTGCTAGTCCTTGTTTAGTCTATGCTAATTTGGGTTGTTATTCTTTGGTTGTTTTTCAGTCATTTCTAACTTTTCATGACTATTTGAGGTTTTCTTGCCATTTGCTTCTCCAGCTCATTTTACAGATGAGGAAACTGAGGCAAACAAGGTTAAGTGACTTGCCTGGAGTCACACAGCTACTAAGTGTCTGAGGCTGGATTTGAACTCAGGTCTTCCTGACCCTAAGCACAGGGCTCTACCAATGCATCACCAACATCAAATAGCAGTATGATGAAGATGAGGACAAGGGTGGTGGTGACAACATTAGCCACAACAAGTAACATTTCTGTCTGGCTTCACCATCTCCACAGCTCGAAGGTGCGTGATCTCCTTTGATCCTCACCACACCCTGTGAGCTGGGCACTCTGGTTATCCCCATTTACTGATGAGGGCAGTAAGACCCAGGGACAGTGAGCTGCATTCCTGGGGTCACACAAGCCAGGAAGGGCCGAGGGGAGAGTCACACTTCTCTCTTCTGATTCCACGTGCATGTCTCTTTGGTTGATTGTGATTTGTGTTTTGGGAAATTAAACGTGGCTCGCTCTCCCTGGAATCCTCTTTCCTGGGCAGGGGTCATGTGGCTGCCTTTCTCAGTGCCTCCAGAGCTGAGCCCAGTGCCTGGAATGTGGTGGTTGCTTCCTAAATGCTTGTTGAGCTCCCCCCGGGGCCTGTGCCTTCTCATCACTGGCCGTCCTGCTGCGATTTTATGTTCATGAAGGACGAAAGCCCACGTATGCCCTGAATGCTTAATCTAGGAGAGCTCCTGCAAACTCTAAACAGAATTGGGGGGATATATTTCTCTGTGGTCTTATCGAGGTTTCCTGTGGTGACTGTCTTCTATCCTACATGTGCACCTTCAGAGTGTTTGGGGGAACGGGTCACCTCAGACCAAAGGCAGATGCTAGTGTGGGTTCCAGAAAGAAGCCAATGAAGCATACTTCCTGCCTTTGGGTAGAGAGGTGGGGGGCTACTGAGCTGAATGCTGCATACACAATATGATATGGTTGATCTGTAGATAGATTTCTTCCTTGCACACTGGGAATTGGGAGTGATGTGCTGGAAAATGATTGTGGTGAGAAAAGAAAAAACTAACAAAAGGCAATAAAACTAAATGTTTGTCTTTATTATGCGGTTTTTCCTAAGATAAGGGATTTAGAGCTGGAAGGGATTGGGGAGGGCTTTGAATGCAATGACCTCACTTTTTTTTTTTAAAGAATGTTTTTATTTTATTTTTTCTCAATCACATGGAACAACCATTTTTAGCATTTTAGCCTTTTTTCATACTTTTTGCGCTCCAGATTCCCTCTGCTGTCCCTGAGAAGGCAGCACTGGCTGTAGATTCTACATGTGTAGTCCTGTGTATTAGCCCTCTGACCCCTTATCTTACAGATTCCCCCAAGGTCACAAAACAGTTAGGTTACTGAGGGAGGATTGGAGCCCAGGTCAGCTGATTTCAGGGCTCTCCACACTCTGCCACCCTCCCTTCCCTCAGTCCACCAGGGACAACATAAAGAAGTTCTTGAGTAAGTCATAATAATACCATCCACAAGGGCAACATTTATATAGCCCTACTGTGCTCAGTATTTACAAATATCGTCTCGGTTGATCCTCATAATAATCCTGGGAGCTTGGTGTTATCATCCTCAAATTACAGCTGAGGAAACCAAGGCAGACCACTGTTAGCTGATTGCCCAGGGTTACCCAGCTGTCAGTGTCTGTGGCTGGATTTGAATTCTCTTCCTCGACCCTCAGCCCAGCTCTCTGGCAGCCATTGAGCTGCCTGACTACCTGTGAAAATCTAATTGAATGCTCATGCTAAGGAAATGAAGGCCTTTCTTTGGAGTCGGCCCCTGGGTCTTAGAATAGATTTTCCTCCCCATTCATTTATATCTAGTCTCCCTACCCAGGCCCAGATCAGATGGAGTTTCGTGTCTCCGTAATTCTTTGAACTCGTTTTTCCCTCCGTAAGGATGGTTTTGTTTACATTCTTGAACCTGTCACCAAAATAACAACCCTGCTTCTTGGTCCCCTAGTCCCGTAGTGTCTGGCCAACTTAAGCATGAGCCTAGGCACGTGTTCTATCCGTGGGGATGAGCCCCAGGGAGGGGACACTGAGGCTGCCCCGGCTTAGCCCTGGGGCCTAGAGAGGCACTGCAAATACCCCGTCCCCATCTCTTGGTGAAGAATTACAATCTCCTGCACTGTTGTTTTCCGAAGTCCTGGTGCCCAAACCCCTCCCCACCCCACCGAGAGGATCCAGGCATCTGCCATCTTTGGCATCTGTGTGCAGTGACCCATGCGCCGTGCCAGGGCCTGAGTGGCTGACATTTCAAAACCACTTTTGTGCCCCCTCGAAGAAGAAGGATCTGATCAGACAGCAAGAAGTCCTGATGGCGTGGGAAACGGCGTGCTGAGAGTCACACCTGTGCTAGACCCTGTGCCAGGTGCTGAGACCCCGCCCACAGGGAGACTGCGTTCCAAGGGGAGAACACAGCCTACCGCACCTCTTTTGGGCAAAGCGAATCGAATTACGTAGAGTTGGATTTCTACCTTCTGTGCTTTGCTCTTTCCAGCTTCTCAAACCCCTGTGAGACCCTCAGGGCCCAGAGGAAATGGTGACCTGGGATCAGCCTGGAAAGTGGTTTGGGTGGTTTGGTGGCTGTTTCACAGCGTGTTTGATTTCGGAAGCAAAGTGCCTGTGACAGCTGCAGACTCTTTCCAGCTCGATCAATAGGAACTGGTCAATATCGAGCTGAATAAGACTGTGTCAGGTGCCTTGTCTCACTTTTGGCATGAAAGTCTCTTTCATCTCTTGGTCCTCTTGGCATCTGAATGGCCCTGGGTAACTCCCGCTCTGGGAACCTCATGCGGTCCCCGGGGGCTGGCCCAGCTGCCCCAGCATCCCGCAGACGTTTATCCTTCTCCTTTCCTGCTTCGTTGTTCTCTCTCGGTAGAACGGAAGCTCTACGAGGGTAAGGACTGTCCTGCTTGTTTGGATTTTCGTCCCCTGCCCTTGGCCCTGGGCTCCCTGGTTCATAGTAGGTGCTTGCTCAGCCTTCTATTTGTCCATCTTTCTGAAGGCTGATGTCTTCTCGTATCTCTGTGTTGTTCCTTCTGTTGTTATGTCCAAGAAACTTCTCGAGAGCATGAAGCTCTCTCTTTTAGTGTAAGGGATGTCAATGTTAGAGTAAACACTTGGAAGCTGTTCAGAAGGAAGAGTGCTCAGACTTTAAATGACCTGGGATTTTACCCATGACCTCTCCATGGCCAACACATCTCTCTCTGGAGCCAACCCTCCATGATACATCTTTCTTTACTTAACTGGTCTCATCCCCAGACAAGAGGTCACCACTGAACCCTTTCCTTGAAGACTGGTCACAGGGGTAGGACAGAGCTTAGGCTCTGCTGCCATCATGACCTTTGAGAACCCAGGATCATCTCCATGCCAAGATAGGCCAACCTAGAACTGCTCTGCACTGGGTCTCCTACAAATTACAAGCCATTCACAGCTGCTTATCCAGTCCTTGTCTTCCCTTAAATTCACCACAGTTTGTTCATGCAACATCCTGTAGGCCTAGCTTGTATTTGCCTGATATCAGTCAGATGCCAGTGTATTACTTGGACTTTCCTGCCATCATCCCTTAACCATACCATTCACTCAGCCAATCTTCTCTTATTAATATCCATTTTACCTTTAAAATTAATATAAAATCCTATGTTTGGCATTCAGTCCACTCCTAACCTGGCTCCTTCCCACCTTTCCAGTTTTCTTATACCTTACTCCACTGGCCTCCATGCTCTTCTGCACACAGGATAGACACTCCATCTCTCCACTCCAGGCATTTCCTGGCTGTCTCCTCATCCACGGAACTCTTTCTTCCCATCTCAGCCTCCTAACTTCAAATCTCAGCTAAAACCTCAGTGTCTACAAAAAGCCCTTCCCCCTTCCTCTTTAATCTTAGGGCTTTTCTTCTGAGACTACTCCCAGTTTTTCTCGTATCTTTTCTGTGTATACATGCTTGTTTACATGTTGTCTCTCTTATTAGATTGTGAGTTCCTTGTGAGCAGGGACTTTTGTTTTTTGGAGGGGGGAGTATACCCAGCATTTGGCACCATGACTGGCACATAGTAGGTACTTAATAAATACTTGTTGACCTGACTTATCCCACATTTCTTTGATGACATATTTTTTGAAGATGCTTCTTGGTTCTAAGCTGTTGCCTGCTCTTGCCCATCATGTTCCTCTGCATTGTCTTCTTTCTGCTTCTGTCTGTGGATAACATTATCCTGGTAGCTTCAAACCTCAGGACCTTGCAGGGCCTCTTTGAGGAGACCCATATTCGCTCCACTGAGATTGACCTGACCGTCCATCACTGAATGACCAAGTGGATGAGGAATATCTCTCACCTACATGGTGGCATGAATTTGGATGAACAGCCTCTAGAGGTTGCCTCCTAGAGTGTCCATCTGGCAGAGCAAGGCAGGTGGGATCAGAATGAAACAAAGAGAATTACAAGAGGCTGGATTGTCTTTGGGAAACTCCACAACTCCTTTAATGACCCAAAGTTTCTCAGGCAACGACAGCCTATCCTTTATATACCTGTTTTCCGCAAGTCCTACTGTGCGCCTGCCAAACTTGGAATGCAATAGACTCCAAAGACTTGAAAATTAATAATGTACAGAGAAAGACTAATGGAGGAGGAGGAGGAAGATAAAAATCCATCTGCTCTCATATGGTCCCACTTTTACAAAGGATTCTTGAGGCCAGCCACACCTGAACACATCAGACTGGGATAGGTTTCCCTGCTTGTTCCATCCTTTTGGCTTTTGCTCAAATACTTCCTGGGAGCGAGTTCCTGAAGGAACTCATCTGTGTGCTTTTGGACGGCTCTCGGCGTTAGGGAGTTTTTGCTGACATCACACCTCCCGTCAGTCTATTGGACTTTTCCTAATATGAGCCACACCTCAAAACCTAGCCTTTCTATATAGTAGCCAGTTGATAAATGCTCACTCACATGAATTGAACTGAATTTGCATTAATTTTATTTGTATTCCTCTCTGTTAAATCAGAAACTCTTTGAAAAAAAGGTCTATATTTTTGTTTTGTTTTATTTTTAATAGTTGTACAGTCCTGGAATGAACATGAACTGTGGAAGTAGAGGATATGGGTTCAAATCCCTCCTTGAACCCTAGAACCTTTTTTACTCTTGCCAGATCCCTTAGCACTCCTTGTCTTTGGTTCTCTCAGCCTTAAAATGAGGGAGTTACTGGACCAGGTGACCTCCAAGGTCCTTTTCAGTTCTAAATCAAAGAGTGTGTGAAACTCTCCCTACACCCATCACACACCCCCTTAGGTTCTTGTCAGCATTTATTGCCTCTCGCTAAATAACTGGTGTTAGTACCTGCTGCTTTCCTCCTGTGCTGACTGGCTTCCTTCCCCCTTTGGGCACCAAAGCTCCTCCTTGTTCCTCTTCTTTCTCCATCCTTGGGATCTCTGATTGGCCACATCAGCCCCTCAGCAATTTTCCACATGAATGGAATTGATCTTGCTAGTGGTGTCGGTGTTTGGGTCAGATGGTTGGAAGGGAGAGAAAATCCTTTTCTCAGATAACTCTGGACAGCCTCCCTTGATTTCCTGATTCTTTTCCTTGGGGGGAAAAGACACAAAACACAAAGAGCTGGAAGCTCTGTTGGGATCTGTCACATGGCTAGACTGATCACGGTGTCACTCCTCTAGGACGGTGGGTCTACAGGTGTCTCTCAGCTGCTGGGTGATCCTGCTGGACCCATGGGTGTCCTCCCTGAAGGCATGTTTGATCCACTGATGATCAAGTTGGTCTGCCTAAATTTTCTCCACTCCACTCATCATTGTGGCTTATGCTGATTCTTCCTCCTTGGGAATTCTCTTGACTCCCAAGGTCGAAGTAGGTTTTCTGTGGGGAGTTGGAGCTCTGCCTCTAGGGCGGCCATCTGTGGAGGACTAGGGACTTGTAAGATACAGGGATTCCCTGCATTGCTCAGAATTTAAAGGGACTGAAATTGGGTTTGACTCTCCAATCAGGCTAATGAGAGTGGCTGGTTTTTTTGTCATGTTTTGCCATAATATGCATTTTCACTGAGGTATTAACCTAGAAACAAACTTGAAATGCATCTTGAAGTAAATATTGGATAGGTTTCTTTCGTTTTTGATACTAAAATTAAATCGACCAAATTTTATTCAAAGCAGTTGGAATGGAGTGTTGTTTTTAAGATGACTACTTAGAGACAATCAGGATTTGCATATTATTCATGTATCATTAACATCTTAAACTAGTGTTTATTAAACCTTTAGATCTTCATGGATACCACAGAGCTTAAAGAGCTCAGATCTTGTATGGCTCCTTGTCCTACAGTGACCTTCCTCTCCTCGCCTCTTACCTCCAGCCCATGTACTACCCCTCCTCTTCCACCTTCCTTCTTCCCCGTTCCTTCTCATACATCGATCATCTGCTCCCAAACCCTGACACTCCAGAGAACCACTCCCTCTTTCATATGAATTCCAGGAAAAGACCACTGTGAATACAAAGAAAAAGAAACCAAAAAAGAAATATGTAAATTATGGCAATTAAAAAGGGAAAGATAGTCCTTTTGATAGAACCCAATAATTGTTTCTTAAGGATCTACTGTGTGCAAAGCCCTGTGCTCAGAAGTGGACCCTGCCTTCTAGAAGCTTCCACTCTCTAGGGATTCCCTTGGAAGGGACTATGGGCAGAGAAGGCATTCAGTCTGAGCCCTTGTCAAGGAGAAAGGAGATTCCAGGAGCTAAGATCCTGGGCCCTCAGTCATGGTATTGGATTGGTTCGCATTGGAGATAATCAAGAGAGGAAAGACCTAGAATTAAGAGGGATCAGGTCCAAGGCAAAGGGGCAGTGGTGTGGTGGCTACAGCAAGATACAGATCTAGATCCCACCTTGGACATTTGCTAGCTGCATGACTCTGTGCCTCAGTTTCCTAATTTGTAAAACAGGCAGATTGAACTCAGTGACCTCTAAGCTCCCTGCCAGGTCTAAATCTATAACCCCATGGAAGTTATTCTGGGAGAAAAAGGGCACTCTTTAAATAGAATGCTGTGCTGGACCTGGCCAGGATTTTCTGGGTACAAAAATCAACGACCTTAGATTTAGAACTGTGAGGAGCCCAGAGGTCATCTAATCATTTTTTAAAATGAAATTTATTTTTTTTCCAATTAAGGAAAGCCCCCTGCTCTCCCTCTCACCTCTCTCATCTCCAGTGAAAAAGAAAGAAAAACAAATACTTGTAACATCCATTGTGGAGCAAATTCAAACATTGGCTATCCTTTTTAAGAGGTCCCTGCCTTCAAGCTCTGAAACCATCAGAAGTCTCAGAGTGAGCCATGTTGTGAGTCCTCAGCAATCGTGCAGAGCCCCTCCATTTAGAAATAAGGCAACTGAGTCCTAGCAATGGGAAATGGCATGCCCAAAGTCACACAGGTGGCTCATGGCAGGCAGGGAAAAATTCCTCTGGGAAATGCACCAAATTCTGACCTTCTCTTGCCCTCTAATTTTTAGTGCGGTTCTCTGACGTTAAAGTTCATGTCAGTCTTGTGCTTAATCCTGCAGCCTGGCATTGTGCCCAAAGGATTCAGCTTAAGAGTAAGGCAGACCTGGGTTCAAGCACCACCCCAGTTTCTCTGACCCTCAGTTCCTTCATTTGCAAAACAGTGCTAATAATGGCACCTACCTCCTAGGGTTTTAGCATTGATCAAATGAGAAGCATATAGAAAGTGCTTTGCAAACTTGAAAACACTGAGGAAAATGAGTATTTCATTAACTATAATAAAATAATATATTGTCAATAATAATTTCAGGGCTCTGTATTTTAATAATCTAAATTTGGATAAAAAAAAGATATAGCATTGCTTTAGGAGGCTTTGGGCCTTGGCCCTGGAATTCAAGAGTTTGAGAAGGGAAAATTAAAAAATAAAACAGAACTTTGCCAAATTTCATGAATTTACCTGTAGAAGGATTGCAGTGATGCTTCTGGGTGTTACAATGGTTAGAAGGCTGGACTCAGAGTAAGGAAGACCTGAGTTCAAATCCTTTCTTGACCACTTGACCAGCTATGTAATTCTGGACAAGTCACCTAATCACCCTCTGCCTCATTTACATCAGCTGTAAAATGAGAGCGTTGGCCTCTGACCTTCCTTCTAGCTCTAAATCTTTGGTCTTATGACTTACAAATGTGAGGACAGAGCTCCTTGCAGTGGCTCAGAGCCGAGGAAGTCAGCCCAATAGATGAACTTGGGAGCCAAGGAGAGGAGAGCAATGATGGTGGGCCCGATGAAGTTCTCTCCCTGAAGTGGCTGCCATTCTAGCCTTTAGCTCCTGGGGATATGCACAGGGGAGCTGTACACCTTGGAGGAGTGCCCTGAACAGCTTTTGGCCTCCAGGATTTACCTAGGATGGTACGCTCAGGGTCAGCTTGTCCACAGCCCCGTTTATTCTTGGGGAATTTGTCATATAAATTTCATTTCTAAGGTGAATGCAATACCTGAGCTAAGTCCAGGAAATATTTGTTAATGTTTCCTCTGTACAGAGCCCTGTGCCAGCCTCTGAGGAAGAGGAATTGTTTAGATGAGAAATGGTCTCTAATCTAAAGGGGCTCGTAGCCTTGTACAAAACATTGTGGTATAGGCAGGAAGCTTTAGACTCAGTAGAGTTTAGTGTTTGGACGCCATCTTGTTGTAGCTGAAAATCCACTAACTTGGAGGACGTGACCTGAAGTCAAATTCTGGTGAGTACTTGCTTGGCTAAGAGGCATCATGGTACCATGTAAAGAGAAGAGACTACAGATTCCAAAGACCTTGGTTCAAATCCTCTAAGAGCTGAGTGGGTAGTTTTGGGGAGGTAGATTGGAAGTCAGGAAGACCTCAGTACAAATTCTACCTCAGAGACTAGATGGATAGATAGATAGAGATAGAGAGATGGAGGAAGAGAGAGAGAGAGAGAGAGAGAGAGAGAGAGAGAGAGAGAGAGAGAGAGAAAGAGAGAAAGAAGAGAGAGAGAGAGATGGAGAGAAAGAGAGAGAGAGGGAGAGAGATGGAGAGAGAGAGAGAGAAAGAGAGAGAGAGATGACAGGCAGACAGAGATAGATAGAAATATATAAAAGTAGAAGTGATAGATAGCTGTAGATAGATGACCAACATAGCTGATAGATTGATAGACATAGATGGGAGGTGGCTATAGAAGGATAGCTCATAGAGAAAGGTAGATGATAGAGAAAGATAGATATAGATGACAGACAGAGACAGAGGATTGATAGATGCTGTGTTCCAGGAACTGAGCTAGACCCTGTCAGTAGAAACAAGAGCAAACTTGATGGTCTCTTCCCTCCAGGAGCTTCTATTCTGATGGAGGAAGACAGAATAAAGAAGGTCCCTTTCTGGGCCTCTGTGTCTCTATCTATGAAATGAAACCATCAGACTTGGTCCCTTCCAGATCTAAATATATGATCCTAGGGCTTATGTTCCTCAGTTTCTTCATTTGTAAAATAAGAAGGTTGCACTAGTGTCTGAATCCCCTAATAACTGCAAAACTATAGTCCTTATGTATGTATGTATATATGTAGTTATGTATGTATGAGGTTAAGTTTAACCTCATTAGGCCTCATTTTCCTCATCTCTAATATGACAGGGTTGGATAAGAGAACCCTTCCCTATGTCTAGGAATCCTCCACAGCCCTTGCCTTAAATTCTGCAAATAAATAAAAGGCCAATGTGACCCCTGATAGGTGGAGGTAGAGGTGGGGGGGGAGCCATTTTTCTTGACTGCCTCTCGCTATCTTCAGCCTGGCACAAATGTCTGGGTGAAATATAAATGAATTAGGTATATGTTTATATGTGTTTGAACATACACACACCCATTGAGGTACGTAGACAGACAGACCTATGATTTGTTGGTTAATGGGTCCACTAATTGATAGCCCAGAAATTACCCAAGCACACATCCATAGAGAGTGAATGAAACAGGCCCCAGCAGGTGACTCTCCCTCAAGCCTTATGTAATGTCCATGCAGGAGGGGTCTCCTGAAATGCAAAAGACAGATAAAGACATTGCTTTAAATACAGTATATTAAATCATCCTTCTGTGAACATCTCCAAATGGATTTTGTCTTTTAAGCCGCAGCTCACCCTATTAGCCATCAAACCCTTTCCAGCTCAAAATAGCCCCTTTCAAATTTGCCGTCCTCCACGTTCCCTTGTGGAAACAGCTCTTAGGGTTGAGCTGAGGATAGTCCCTCTGTATGGGCCTTGCTCATTAAAGGCCTCCTACCTAAGGGCTGGAGGACACTAAAGTAATTACTTTGCAGTAATTAGATCTTACCATCCACATGCATTCTTGTAGGCCCATTATTCTGCAACGAGGCTGCCTGGATTCCCTTCCCTTTGTCAGTATCCTCTCTTCTAAATTTAACTAGCATCTCTTGGCTGCCACCATTGATGTCACAGTCTTGCTGCCCTACGATTCATGGGGGCTTTTTTTTAAGACCACAAAAAGTCAGATTACTGATAACTTCAAATCTACTACGTTTTCTTCTACTCCCTTCCCCACCCTTCCCTCCCCCAAAAATGGCGGTGCGATTGCGGTGTGTGGCCAATGATCAGTTAGCTGGCCATTCTCTGGTCTAGATTTGGAAAAAAATAACAATTTCCAAGGTGATTACAAATTAAATTGCCCTTATGAAGAGATGTAAAGCAGGCTGAGGCTGGCCAATCTCTTGTGCTTTGAGCTTGGGTGTTGTGAGCTGCGGTAACGACTCTGTCTGTCAATTCTTGGCTGAGCTCCTGAGATTAGGGGGCCACCAGACTGTCCAAGTTGGGGCAAGCCAGCCCACGTTTGTCAGGCAAACCAAGCCATGAGTGGCCCTGCACTTCTAGCTTCAGAGAGATAGGGAAGTGCAGTCTTAAACTTAAAAAAATCAAAAAGAGGAGGGTCAGTCAGACAACAAGCATTTTTTAAAATTACCTACTATGTGTCAGGCATTGTGCTAGGCACTGGCAAAAGGCAGTTGCTGCCCTCAAGGATCTGTCAGTGTTTACTCCTGTTCCAGGCACTGAGAATCCAGAAGAAAAGCAATGAAAGCACCCCCCTTGCCCTCTCCCAAAGGGAATAAAAAAGGCTTCCTGTAAGAAGTGGCCATTGAGAAGAGTCTGGAAGGGAGCTAGGAATTTGAAGAGGTAGAGGTAAGGAAGTGAGTTCATTCCAGACTTAGCGAGGCATTCTGTGCCAATCAAGGCTTTGTTCCAAGGGATTGGAGGATGAAGGAAGTCCTTGCCCCAGGAGGACAACATAATGATCAGAAAAGGGATCAGGGGGCGATTCACTTAGGCAGGAGAATTGAATGTTTATATTTGAGGCTGGTTTTAGAGGAGTCAAAATCCCACCCATTCTGATTCTGAACACCCATTCATCTAGTCTATGGGCATTCCTGCAGTGTCTCTTATGGCTCAGAAGCTGTGTTGTGCCAGGATGCAAAGACAGAAGCCCCTCTCCAGTCCAAGGAGCCAGCATCCCATTGGGGAAATCGCCCTCGGTGTCCCTGGTAGGCAGTTATCCTAATAGACTATGCCAGGAAGTTAGCAAGGAAGGGAAGGACAGGGTAAGGTAGGAAGGGATTGATTTTCCTCCTCCAAAATTGGCCATATTGTATAACAGTATGATCCATATTAAAGACAAAAAAGGAAAAAGTGATTTTCATTGCATCTCAAACTTGGAAGTTCCCTTTCTTGCTTTTCTTGTTTTTTGAGGCATTCTGATCTGCAATTGCCAAAATGTTCAATGGTAAAAGGGTCTGGTGGCCTGCGGTGTATATGCCTGTATGTCGGAGGGTCAGGATGAAACATGGTTAACCATTACAAAATCGATACAATTATGCTTTCACTTTAATCAATGCCTGAGCTCCCTGATGTGGCAGCTATCTGCATCAGTCCAGTCCAGAGCCTTTACTGGTCCCAGAGAGTTCTGTGACTTCTGCTGGGTGGTGCAAAGAGTGGAGCCAGCCAAGAGGCTGGGGGCAGAGGGTCATCATCTGAGCTGGGGCTTTTCACCTCAGGTCCAAGAACAGCATTTTTTAAAATCCTGATACCTGTACCTCGGTATCATCGCACTCCTTTGTAATCTCTTATGTTTTATGTACTTCAGAGCATCTGCAGGCTTCATCAGTATTCCAAAGGGATCTGTGACCAAAACAAAAAATGGTTAAGAAGCCCCGTTCTGATTTTCACTGGTCTGCTTCTGCCTGAGAAGTGCATCACTTGTGGGTGTTTGCATCAGAGAGGCAGCGTGGGGGTCAGTGGCTGGAGAACTGGCCTTGGAGCTGGGCAGACCCCATCCAAGTCTCATCTGGCTGTCACTTCACATTTCGCTTCAGAGCAGCTCAGCTGCTGTTTTGCACTGGTGGAAGAAGTTTGCTCACTGGGAATAGCCCATACTTCCCCTCACCCCCACCCTCTCATTCCCCATGCCACATATATGTACCCATGTGTATTCACTCCTATGCCTTCTTCTAGTAGAAAGAATGTTAGCACCTCGAGAGCAGAGACTGCTTTCTCCCCCTCCACCTTTTCTCATCCACTCCCTCTCCCCAAAGCCTGGTACAATTTACAGATCTTTGTATTGAATCGAAACTATCATTCCAGCTTCAAATGATGGTCTTTCTAAGGTAATTCCTTATACTCCACATATAAACCCTTTCTGGGGCTGTACAAGGCTTTTCTCCTTTTTGGCCGATTTTTCCGCCTGTGGCCTCATTCATCACATGGCCACGTCCTTAATACATTACAACGTCCCTCAGAAGCTAAACGAGCCATTAGCGGCGGATGCATCAGCCCGTGAATGGGCCGCATCATCTGGTTAGAATGTTCCCCCATCATTTGCCTTCCGACTCACAGCCCAAGGGGCAGCAGACTTCTCGATAACAGCGTATCTTGGAGAAACATTCTGCTCGCCCTTTCTCGGAAGGAAAACCCATTGTTACCACCCATAACCTTCTGCTGGTGAAATCAATGTTTGGACATGCAAATCTCACTGGCGTTTCAGTGGGAAATGTGTTAGTATTCAGTGCAGGGTTGTCCTTGCCTTTTCAAGATACGCAGCACCAGGCAGCTCAGCCACAGAAGACGCAGCGATCCCTGGTGGCGGTCCTTTCCTTCCAGTGTGCCATGGACGTGTTAGTCACTCAGCCTGCCTCGTCTGTGGACTCACCGGTGAATGTTATGGTGGCTAAAGGATTGCCCGGGGAAGCCCAGGGGCTATTTTACTGGGGAACCTCTCACTTGCCAATAGCTATCAGCAATCCCTTTGAGAAATACTTTAATTCAGCCGATGAAACAACGAGAATTTATTAGTTCAGTACTTACTGGAAGCCCAGTTACCAGAAGAGCGTCTTAATGCCTAAAAAGCCTACGTCTGACCAGCCAGGTGTCCGGAGGAGATGAGCGCTGCACGGGACTCAGGTAGGACCTGAATTCGAATTCAGCCTCAGACTAGCTGTGCGATCCTGCACAAGTTACTCAACTGTATCTGTAAAAGAGACACCTGCCTCACAAAGCTTTTGTGAAGATTAGCACAGATAATGTGTCTGACGGGCTTTGCAAGCAATTGTGAAGAACTTTGACAGTCTTAAAACGCTACATAAAGATGCTACCTTGTATTCATATGAGGTAATAGGTGGCTCCACAGTGGATAGAGCATGGGGCCTGAAGTCACGAAAACTCCTCTTCGTGAGTTCAAATCCAGCGTCAGACATTTGACTAGCTGTGTGACCCTGGACAAGTCACTTAACCCATTTACCTTAGTTTCCTCAACTCTAAGATGAAATGAAGAAGGAAATGGCAAACCATTCCAGTGTCTCTGCCAAGAAAACCCCAATTGGGGTCAGGAAGAGTTGGACAGGACTGAAATGACTGAACAACATTAATTATTCATGTTATCGCTGTTTCACTTCGCTTAAAAAACCCAACAAAAACAAAAACACCACCATCTGACTCCTTAGTGTCTCTTAGATAAAATCCTATCTCCCCAGCCTAGCACTGAAAGCTGCCCAGAACTGTCTGCTTCTTCTTTCTCCCTATCATGTCCTTGACATTCTGGAAGGACTGCAATCTCCCATCTCTGTGCTTTTGCACAGGCTGCCTCTCCCTCTCCCCACCCCAGTGGAAGCACCCCTTACTTCCAGCTCCCAGCGTCCTTGGCTTCCTCCCAATGACTGCTCTGGCACCCCCTTTGTCCTGATGCCTGCTCAGCAGCCTTTCCCTTCTGAAGTGACTTGGCTTTGCCTTAAGTCCACTCTGTATTTAATTATCTGCATATACTTTCTTTCCTCCAGTAGCTTAGAAGTTTGTTCAGAGCAGGAAAGAGTTCCTGTTTTTCTTTTTCTGAGCAGTGTCTAGAACGAGGGCTCATCCGTAAGTCCATCCATCTTTTACAAACATTTATTACTCTTGTCCTCCGCTCCCCAACTGTCTAATGAGAAGGAAGAAAGCCTTAAACTGCGCCCCCACTGGAATGTTCTTTGAGTGGGTTCGTGCATATGCTTTTTAACCAACTTTAGTAACTGGACAGATAGACAGATCAAGTGTTTACTATATGGCAAACACTGTAATAAGTACCTGGCATACAAATCAAGGTAAACAAGATCAGCCCAAGGAGCTTACATTCAATTGGAGGAAGACAAGAAATAAAGGGGTCCTTGAAGGGGCCACAATAAGGCATGATGGGGGCCCAAGTGCATGGTGTAGAACTGTGTCTGGGAAGTGATATGGACACCCGCATCTGGACAAGACAGCCTGAAGGCTAGACTTCTCAGAGCTTATATATCAGAAAAGTTTATGTTTTCATATACTTGTATATATGTGTACATATGTGTATAAGTAATATGTAAATGAACACAATGTAGAAATTTGTCTAAATCTATATATTTGCATTTAAATATACTTATGTTTTCTATACTTTTATAAACATATACATATGTGTATACATAATATGTAAATAAATAAAATATCTATATTTATATGCAAATATGCTTATAAATATGTGTTTATATGCTTTTATATATATATAGAAGTGACATGTAAACAAAACAAATTTATCTAAATTTATATATTTGTATGTCAGTATACTCATAAACATATTTTAGAATAGATGTGCTTCATGCTACTGTTTTAACAATCTGGCTAGCAGTTGTTGTGGGGGTGAAAGACCAACGCAAGCCCAACAACGAGAACGCTACCAGCACACTGCAAAAGCCCAGGTTCTTTTGATCTGCTTTATTAAGGAAAGCAACGTTAAGGGGTTGACAAGCTTACTTTAATTCAGCATACAAATATCATTCACTTAGTTCAGGGGAAAAGACCAGCACCCTGAACTTCAGAGCAAAATACAAAGTACGAACATCAACAGACAGACCTTGTCTGATTCAAATCCCAATTCATAGTTACCAGAATTTAACAAAGTCCCAACATCTGGGTTAACGAGCTGGAGGGCTCTTAGCTACAGCTGGCCAGAGTCTCCGCATCAGCGCACCAGCACGAGTGAGAGCCCTGCCCAAATGGCTCTGTCTTGTCTTCTTATACCATTTCAGACGTCATCAAGCATCGTCTGAGCGACCAGAACCTAAGCTCCTGTGATCGGCTCTGGTTTTAGCCCCTCCCCTTGGGACCCTGGGAGCTTCACGCCCACATGGGCTTAGCACCTAATAGGGGTTTGGGGCTGGAGCTTAGCACCTAGTAAGACTCAATGAAATACACTGAATTACTCAAAGCAAACAAAAGCCAACTAAGTGCTAAGAGCCCATTTTGCTTACCAACACAGTTACATGAAATATTATGTTCTTGATGAACTGCGTGCTACAGGTATAAAATGAAATATCATCTGTCAGTCCAAGCTGCATTAGAAGGCTGTCATCTTTGCTCTCCGGCTCCTTCTCCGCCATCTTGCCAAGACATTTGGAGTTGTCTTGCTTGCTTTCTTGGTTTTGAGACAAAGTACAGAATAATTAAAGCAGTCCTGAAGCTGACTTTTTTTCTTCTCTTGTTACAAACTATCCATCAGAGAAGGGCCTATTCAGCAGCAGAGCTTTGCCTCCAACCCGAGGCCTCCAGGTCAGCCCCACACAGCTCACAGTTACTAGGCTCACTTACTCAGTGGCTCACCAAGGAGCACTTCCCTGGAGGAGGGTGGAGAATGTTCCACAGCACAAAGAAAGATAATGAAAAGGCCAGCAGGATGTGAGAGATTCAACCTGGATTGGGGAGATTCCGTAGGAGAGCAAGAGCAGCCTGACCAGAGGCCCTGGGCTTACTTCCTGAAGGAGGCAGCACCTGAAAGGAAGGAACTGGAAGTGAACTGGCTTTCCAAAGGTCAGTTTGAGGAGAGGAGCTCATTTGGGTACTGTCTATGCATGGAGAACAGCTCTAGCTTTGATAAAGGCATTTTGATTAGAGAGTAAAGGACCCTTCTTTTATTTGACATGGTGTCTCCCCCCAACCCAAGTTTTCAATGCCTGCCCCACGGGTTAGTACTTGTTTGTCTCCTAGATTGTTTTGGGGTTTTTTGCCCTATTAAAAAGTGAGTTGCAGATATGAGTCCTCAAAATGGACTCCAAGCGTGCTGTTTGATTTTAGAATTGAAAATTGGATTTGTTTCATGTTCTCTAAGAGGTGAATTCCTAATGCTTAGACTTATGCAGAATGTCCTGCCAGAGTAATAGTGATGAGAGCACAAGTTGGGCTTCCCTGGTAATTAACTCTTTGGGCCTTGGCCTAGCTGATGGATGGATCTGTTTCCTGACTTGGTGAGCCTAACATGCTTGCACACACACACGTGTGTGTGTGTGTGTGTGTGTGTGTGTGTGTGTGTGTGTTCCTGCTGATCTAAGCACTGATGGTTTCAAACATACTGGGGTTCATGTGGATGGGGCAATAAGATTATATGACGCTTGCAGGTATGGATAAATTTACTTCCTAGAAGAAGCTCATTGGTTAGGGAGGAATGAAGTTGAGTACATGAGGGCAATGGAACATTATTGCATTATAAGTTGTGATGATCAATATAGCTATAAGAAGAATAGGACAAGTTATCCAAGCTGATGCAGAATAAAATCAGCAGAACCAGGGGAACAGTTTCATCTACAACGGCCACAACAACATACACGGAAAGAACACAATAATTGAAACTTAATGCTGCAAAGTGCCGATCACCAAACTTGCCTCCAAAGAGAGATGAGATGCTGGGAGGCCAAGTCAATAAAAAATGAGGTGTGAAGGTCCGCTTCCCTCTGTCCTATGCCAGAGTGGGGGATTATGGGAGGGCAGCCCCATGGATAACGCCATGCTTTTTGTCATTGTTGTTGGTATCAATTATATTGTATTGGTTAGTTTGCTAAATCTTTTTTTCTTCTTCTCTCTTTTTCATTCTCTCTTTCAACAAATGGCTCTCTGGGAGGAAGCATGGGGAATGATTCAATGCTAAAGATATAAATTTTTTTTAATTTATTTAAATGAAAGATTTGCTTAAAATGGTCCCACTTCAATCCGGTCCATGCAGTATTCCATTTGATCATAAGTCCGAGGACATAAATGCATGTGGAATGCGCTTATGACCCTCCACCCTGCAATGCACTAACTTTGTCTCATTCCCACATCACAACTTTCCCCCACAGCTGCTGTGAAGTGATAGAATCCACTTTTTGGCCAAGCATAATGGGTAGGAAAAAGCCAAGGGAAGCCACCTTTGATAAATGACAAGTTGACTATATATAATTCAGAGAATTAAACTAACATTTCACCTGGACATTTTTTCTAGTAAAAGTGATGGGATTATATCTCTTGAATTGGAAGGAGCCCCAGACAACATTGTGTTCAGTCCCCTCATTTTACAGATCAGAACACTGAGGGGTATGGAGCTTAAGTGACTTGTCCAAGACCACACAGGGCCTAAGTTACAGCTAGGATTTGAACTGAGGCCCCATGACTCTAAATATACCACCATTTACTCCACCATGCTTCCTCCTCACCTTCTGCCATCTTCTATATCTTCTCACCCACTGGTCCCTTCTTTCCTGGCTATATACATGCCCAAGTCATTGTCATCTTTAAAACACTTTCGCTTGATCCCCCTTTCCCCTAATCTATTGACTTTTATGGAATAGCTGGCACAGTAGAGGGCAGAGTAAGGACCCAGACTATCTTGACAAATTGCTTGGTTCTGAATAGAAGGTGAACTATCGTAGAGATAAGTATAAAGTGTGATGGTGGAGTCTGAAGAATCAGCTTCACCAGTACAAGATGGGGGTGGTGTGTCTACAAGAAGACTGGGAGTTGGGGGAATGTCAACTTCAGTCTGAGTCAGCTGTGTAGTTATGGCAGACCAAAAAGAAAACAGAATAGCAAATGTCATCTTGGGCTGCATCGAGAAGCAGTGTCCAAGAGGAGAGAATCTCTAGACTTTCTGTTTTGCTCCATCCTAGACAGAACAAATACGGCGTGCTGCCTTCAGCTCTAACTCTGCACCTTAGTGGGGACATTAATCAACTGTAGAACATCCAGTAATGGGCAAGGAGAATGGCAAAGGCCATTAATCCCATGTATATGAGGAACAATTCAAGGAACCTGAGAGATTTAGGTTAGAGAAGACAAGGCTTGGGGGACATGGTAGCCATATTCAAATACCTAAAGGACTGACCTGTGGAAGACTTATTCCAGCAAAGAGGTAAATTTAAGCTGAATCTCAAGAGAGGCTTCCCATGGGAGAGCAGCTGCCTCGGAAGATGGTAGATTTATCTCCCAAGAAGTTTTTAAGCCAAAGATGTATGTCCAGGTGCCACTGTTCATCTTGGATTGGACCAGATGACCTCTCTGGTCCCTTCCAGCCCTGAAATTCGGTGAACCTGGATTCTTGCCAGCTTTGGGTCTAAACATAGTGGGTATTTTAATAAATGTTTGTTGAATTGACCTGAATTTGCTGAATTCCAGGGATTTGGGGAATCAAGAATTAATATGTAGGGTAAGGTATGGAATACTTGGGAAGATGTGTGAGAAACTGGACCTGGCACCGGACTTGAATGAGCATGTTTTATTCGAGGGGGTTCTTTATCACTTCTCACACTGCATCTGAGCCTGTCCTTTGGAAGGGACTGTGAAAACAATTCCCCATTGGGGCCCATCTTCCTGGAAAGAGCTTTTCTACTCTCCTGCTTTGCTCTTTGTCCAGTCCCTGAAGGCATCTGTCTTTAAAGGGCATCCAGAATGGCTGGAAACACTGGCTAACATTTCTTCTTTGAATTAAATCATTATTCCTCAATATTGACTGTAGCACATCAGGGAGACAAGGGTTCAGAATGTTCTATAACTCAGAGATCCTAGCCATGAAAGCCTGAATAGCATTTGAATGTCAGCACAGCTGGCTCTTCTGAGTGGTCTGCATGTACAGATGTGGATACAAGTCAGGGCTTCTCGGTGGAGGCAAGGGAAGAAGACAAGGGAACAAACTCGAGTGATTTCTATTCAGACACACATTCTGTCACCCATGGCGGGGAGGCAGGTGGGGCATGATATGCATGCCTGGTCACTCTAAAGCTTCCTCCTAGTATGCCCTACATTATCATGCACTAAAGTGATACCGAGTTGGCTTATTCAGGAAAACATCCTGAGTGGAGCCCACCAGATGGTGTTCTTCATGGTGATTAGCGATAGCCTGGCTACTCTCACAGAGATGAATTTTTAAAAGATGAATATAGCAAACATGAAAGCTGCCCATGTGATGAACCATGCTATATTCCACTCATCTTGTCCTCTGAAGTTTTCCATATCCCAGCCTTTTTTATCTACATATATTTGTATGTATATCTATATATCTATATATGTAAATATATATAGATATATATAGATAGATAATGGAATGAGTTTGGGTTTTAGAGTCATGACTGTCCTGGGTTCAAATCTCACCTTCACTTCTCACCTGCTATCTGGTTAAATTACCTAATACCTCTCAGCCTGAGATTTTTTGTTTGGAAAATAGTGATAATGATGCCTATAGTACCCCACTGAGAAGATGGCTAGCGGGATGACCTAAAGTATGCCCCGAGCTTTGCCAACCTTTGGAGACCTTTATAAATGCCTCTGTCTTTCCCTCCCGCCATTTTACTTTAATCCAGAGAGAGGTAAGCCACAGAAACCACTCTGAGGATTGTTCCCCACTTCTGACCTCCCAGTTCTCCCTTGACACTTCCTTGTACATAATAGGTATTTATTTACTCATGGCCATGCAGTAATAATGGTCACTGACTCCCTTGTATCCATGTTCCACCCTCCCACAGAAAGTTCCTTGAGGGCAGGACCAGTTATGTACTTGTCTTTGCATCACCAGGGGCTATCCCAGAGCCTGGCAAATAGTAGGCACTCAATAAATGTTTATTGAACTGAACTGAACTGAATCTGATTAAATTGTTGAGACTTCCTACAGTGCCCTAAGTTAGGAGGTGTGCTTTTTTGTTTCCTGGTGGAGGGTTGCCTTGTAGAAGAGAACACCCAGAGGAAAATAAAGATGTATGAGGGGTGTTTAAGGAACTCTAATGGTGACCCACTCTTTTTCTCCATCTATCCCTGAGTTCCCTCTTCATGCCATGCACACATATTCCAGTATGGAGTTAACCAAGAAGGGCCCTCCAAGTGGACAGTGCCATGGGACCCCAATGGTGTGTGCAGAGCAGCTGTGCTCTGCTCTCCTCTCCTGGTGAATTCTGCTAAGAGGCAAAGGATGTTCCTAGGCTCCATGGCAGGTCACCGTGCCCTTTCATTGTAAGGCAGGCATGGAATTCCAGCTGGGCCTTCTGCTCCTGGAGCACTAACAAAGGTGCTTTCTTCTACCACCTTTACAAATGAACTGTCGTCCTCCTTCCTGTGGCATTTCTTTCCCTGCTCCTGCTCCCAGACTGGTTGTTTTATTCCTTATCAGCCAGGCAGGAGCAGTTTGGTGAAAATGGTAGAATAGAAAAGAGAGAGAAGGCCCCCCCGCCTCAACCTCCAGCAAGCTCACCAAGCCCCAAGATCCGTCCTTTGGATACACAGGGCCCAATTTTGGAGCAATCATCTGAGGAAAATTGCAGATTCTCCCTTTGCTGCTCTATCTACTGGACCATAATCTTTCCTAATTTTCACAAAATAAAGAAGGCACCATCATAGAGTAGAAAGATGCCCAGATTTGAAGCCAGACAGACTGAGTTTAAATAGCAAACGGCAATGAAGAGAGTTCTCCATTTGGGTGTTGTGGGCCATGTGTTCCAGTTTGTGTTGTTCACTTGCAGCCAGGTAGACAGGGAGATGGGCCCAGAGAGGACAAGAAATAGAGAGTGGGCTGGTGTGAGCAGCCTTGTTTCCAACTCCAGGCTTTCACTAAGAGGCCAAACCCAGCTTTTCAGTTCATTTTACGTCAATGAGACCTAGAGTCCTGCTGCCTCTAAGGGACCACAGCGGAGCATCCCACGGGTGGCGGGATGTGCCTGGCGTCGTGGGTATGAGCCACTTACCCCCATGTAACTGACAGGAGCTCTGAAGAGGAGGATAAGGAAGGATGTGGGCAAAGACATGTGTGATACAAAGAGAAGATGGGCTGATCTTGTGGTCGGAGTGAGGGATGATGGGGAGATGGCTTCAGGCTCTCCTACCCCTGCGATGTCAGGAGTAAGCAAGGAAGCCTTCCATTCTACCCAGGCTTGCATGCATTAAATAACTGCTGTATTTTGTAGCAAAAAGCAGCATGGTAGAGTATAAGGGCCCAGCCTTAGAGTGTGAGGAAGACCTGAGTTCAAGTCTTGACTCTTATAAATCTTGACTTTGGGACATTGGGCCTGCCCTGTAACCTCATTCCCCCAGGAAATTTGCACACATATCTATCTGTCTGTCTGTGTCTCTGTCTGTCTGTATGTATACATACATATTGATTCATTTATATTGGAACTATATAAGAAGACTGAATAGCAGAGAATTTACTATTTTCCTTTAAAAAAGGGACTTTCCTCGGAGTTCCCTATGTTGAAAAAATCACAGATACGCCCCTAAAATGAACACGGCATTGTGCTCAACCCTGGAGACAAAGAAGAAGACATGTTTCCTGCCCTCAAGAAGATTATCCTCTCCTGCAGATTCTCTGCCTTTATCTGAAGTTCAGGACTTCAGGGGTCTGTGGTGGCTTCTGTACAGGTACGCCATCCACCAAAGCAGGTCACAGGTCTTCTGCTCAGCAGGAGCTCCCGTGGGTGAACAATGCCTCACTCACCCTCCATGGACCCTCCAGGGATTCAGATTTCCCATAGTGAGCACTGGAAGAAGACTAGAGAAAATACAGACAAAGAGAAGACAAAGAAGAACAACATGACCAGGGTCAGGCTGGGCCAGGCCAGGCAGAACACACTGGGAAACTTTGGGATTGGATGCAAACATGGAAATCCATAAGTGAAGGGAAAGAAAATCAGCAAGTGGAGTCCAGCGCAGACCAGCGAGAAGGTTGCCTGTTCACTGGCTTCTTGGGGAGTCTCGGTGGAACATTGGGGCATGTGCTTGTCCAGCATAACAGCTTAGGAAAGCAACATTGCTCAGGGCAAAGAGCCCTGCACTTGGATCAGAAGGCCAGCACTTAGGCCTGCCTCTTCTATGTGGGTCACACCCTGAACTGCAGGAAGCATGTATTAAGCACCAGCTGTGTGTAAGGCATTGTGAGAAGTGCTGAGGGTACCCAGACAGCAGACCCTGCCCTCCACACTCTTACTTTGGTTGTCTAGGGGAATGGAGGGGAGATGATGGAGACAAGAAATGCACACAGTTGAGGAAATAACAAATATGCCCAGACTAAATCCAAATGAGACTCCCAGAGAGCGAGGGACTTGGCCAAGCCTTTGCACAGCAGTTTCTTCATCTGTGGCACAAGGGAATTGGATGACCTGAGCTCCTTTTTGGCTGCCCCTCTGTGGTGATGCACACCTGGGACCAGCTATGAGCCTACGTGTTCAGGGCTTCCTGGGCCATCCTTTCCAATCAGAGTCACAAATGGACCTTCCAGGATTATTTTCCTTTGGATCGTTTGTTTTGTTTCCTTCTCCCTGGTTATCTGTGACAAACATGTTTTCAGCTTCCTTCCCAAGCCTGACGTGAAGAGGGGTTTGCCAAGGTCTGATTTCCATGAATCTCAATTCCCCAACCTCTTATGGAAGGCCTATTATGTGCTACGCATTGGGGGTTTGGGAGGAAAGAGGAGAGGAAGACAAACAGACTTTACTCCAAGCAGAGTGCCATGCCCCGTGGGCACATCGGTGAATTGCCTTCTCATCTAGCACAGCTCACTGCTGTCGTGAGCTAGAGACCATTAGGACATTGGTGGGAGCTCCGGCCAGCTTGCTTATAGCCTTGCTAAGCCAGCCTCATTCCCCATTGTATCTTTCCTGGAGCCAATGCTAGAAAGAAGCCGTGTCTACGAGTGGCTCTGATTTGTTACAGGATGAATGAGAGGTTGGTAGCAAACAGAAGGGGCCTAGGAACAGCAACCCTAAAATAGCCAAATAGAGTCCTGGTCAGGAGGGGCCCCTCCCTGTGTGACATCCCAGCCCCGCCCATTGCTATATTTTTTGAGGGATTAGGAGCTCCTCTCCATTGGTTCAATAGTGTGTATTTAAAAAAGAATAAGGAGCTGGCATCAGGACTTTGGGTCCTGGCATTTCAGATTGAATTTCAAGCTTTACTTGCCACAGAAGGCAAGCACTTCCAGGCCATGACTGAATGATGTGACGCTGTCCACAGGGAATTCATCTTGGCAGACAGCTTTCACACCCGGTGTCCCAGCCAAAACCATAAGGAGTATTAAAAACAGGGAGCGAAAGTCTCAACTTGGCAGATTTAATTTGTCGTGGAGATGTCTGCAAAATGAAAAGAAGCATGTAGCCCAGCGGGTTCAAGAGGAGAGGAGGGAGGAAAGAGGAAGGAGTCCATCCCCATGCAAAGAAGGAGCCCTATGGGGCTTGGCCACACCCAGAAATCCTGCCTTGGGGAACACAGAAAAGAGGCTGCCCAGGACAGAATCCAGGAGGATAGGGCGGGGAGAATCCTTAGAGCTTTCAGGTGGTCTTCAGGTGGCCTCGAGGGCCTTCACCAACCTGGCCGCCTTCTGCTCAGGGCTCTCCAGGGAATTAATGTTCTTACTAGAAAGCTGTTTGGAAGAGGGATGGGCCATCATATTGGAAGCCTTTGAGAAGAGGACGGATGACCCCTCATCAGATGTTTTGTAGGGGGGATGGTGGGCTAACTGTCCATCTCAGAAATTTAGTGAAGGAGTTGCATTTCCCCTCAAGATCACAGAATTGACTTAGGGATTTGGGGGGCAAATATTCTAATTATTTATTTAGGCCCAGGAAGGATCAGTGATTTGCCCATAGTCACAAAGGTCATAAGCATCATAGGCAGAATTTGAATCCAGATCCTTTGGCAGTGTGGTGTAGTTTATAGTGTTAGGTTTAGAATCCGATGAACAGGAGATTGTGGCTTACTTGTCATATGTTTCCCTGAGTGCCCTGCAGGTTTCTTTGCAGGGAGCCCTTGCCCAATAAATGTTGGTCATATCACATTTTATTTTGGCTGAAAATAATCACCAGTAAACTGTCCAAGAGATTTCCCTTTCTGAAAGAGGAAGTGCTTTACACACAGGGCCACTAGGTGGTGCCATAGTATATAGAGCGCCAGGCCTAGAGTCAGGAAGACAGGATCCTGAGTTCAAATCCAGCTTCAGGCATTCACTACCTGCGTGACCCTGGACAAGTCACTTAACCCTGTTTGCCTCAGTTTCCTTATCTTTAAAGTGAGCTGGAGAAGTAAATGGTAAACCACTCCAATAGCTTTACCATGAAAACCCCAAATGGGCTCGCAGAGCGTTGGAAACGACTGAGCAACAAGCTTTGTAGATAGAGGCTCCTTCCTCTCCAAGTTCATGGAGGTGGGTGAGAAATGGTGAGTTTGGGAAATAGCTGAGCGCCCAGTTTGGCTGACGTGGTTTCAGACTCAGCTCATTTGAGGAAGGAACTCAGGTCAGGTTCTGTTGGGTACTGTTTTCTCTTTTCTTCCACGATGAAATCCCAGAAAGACCTTGTCCCATATTGGTGGGTGTCGTCTAATGAGTTTTTTTTTTTAACAGATTTTTTTTTTTTTTGCCTGCGATATCCTTGGTGTATGGAACTACCCATCAATCAACAAGCAATTATTAAGCACCTGCTGTGTGCTATGGTTACATTGTAATGGGGTAACAACAAATGAATATAAAAATCTGTATTTCCTATTGATGAGACAATGCCCTTTGACAATGCAGATTAGCACCTACTGTGCCAATTATCATCTGAGAAAGTTGCCTAGTGATCTTAGGCTTGCCCTAGATCACACCACCATGATGTGTCAGAACTGGAACCCAGGACTTACATACTGAGGCTCTCTCTTTCTGCTATTCAGTGCTACTTTGTTTATCAAATTGTAATAAATTAATGTGCAAAATACCTTTGGGCTGCAAGCTCAGCCAACCTGCAGGTCAAACACTAAATCCTGGGGTTCTGTATTTTGTAAGTCTAGTCTTGAGAATGGCTAGAATTACATTGCATTAGCCAGCCATGTTTGGAGTTAGCTTGGGAAACCATTCTGGTAAAGGTTCTATCAGTTAGAGAAGAGAAGAACAGCAAGTGATGGCACAAACCGGTAATGACTTTCTAAGCTTCCCTATAAAGAGTTATTTAGTCATTATGTGAAGCTCAGTCAACATTTATGTTATCATGAGAAAAGGAAAAAAAACCACATTTCCTGTTAAATCCCAACCTACATGTATTGGAAGAGCGGGTTTTCCCCCAAGTAGCATTGCTCGAGCTGTTGGGGGAATGTAATCCATCAAGTGGCTTCTTTCCATTTTCATCACTGTTCTTGAGACCCACTTTTTCCACACTTGTGAATGTTGTGACCATCAGTACCTTCCCTTGTGCCTTTGTGTCCATCCAGTGGTCTTGTAGGACCTTTGGGTGTCAACAGCAGTGAGCCTTACACGGAGATGAGCATCAGCGATAGAAAACCTGCCCATCTGAGTGCATCACCAGGGCACCTCGAGTTCAGTTTGCTTTCAAATGTGGGATCGTTTCTGGCTTAATTACATAACAAGTCTCACTAACGATTATTTTAGATAAACTCTGGCTTCCTGCGTATTTTCAATAAATCCGCTGTTAACAAAAGTGAAACTTCCGAGTTAAATTACCTCTCTCTGAATTCATTGCAAGTTAACTCGGGTAAATTTACTGTTGTATCCTTCAGTTCTCCTTGGCTACACTAAGCGATCACTTTGGCCCTTGTCAGCCATCAAGACTTTCCCTCAAGCATCTCTCTCTTTCCCTGACTGGACCATAAATTGTTGCTCTCCCCGGATGGCTGTCCTCCACTGGGGAATGGAGCGGCTGGTCATAGACCTCAGAAATGGGCACTGTTAAATCTCAGGAAGGCTCATAAAAACAGTTACGGGTGGATCGAAAGGGAAACATCAGCTTTTTTTGTTCGTACCGCAAAGCTAAGGGTATGGCATCCAGGGGAAGGCCAGGGGATGTGGAGGCATGACTGCCCTGGCCCCGTCCTCTCCATCACCAATTTGCAAGGAGAAGCAGCTGCCCGTTGATGAGTGGCTCAGCTTCTCCCAGGTCTGGTGTCTGAGAGGCCTTGTTTAGAAGCTAAGTGGCAAGGAGCCTGGTTTTCCTCGTTGTCATATTCATGGTCATTCTCTTTCTTTCACAGAAGGCAGAGGGTGACTGGTAGTCAGAAAAATGTGAGTTCTAATTCTGTGTCAGACAAATGCTTATTGTGTGATCCTGGACAAGTAAATTAACTATCTCATCCTCAGTTTCTTTGTCTGCAAAATGGAGTAATAATAGCATTTGGCTCCCAGCAGAATGGGCAGCTTTCTGGAATAGTGGATAGACTACTGGGCTTGGAGTCAGGAAAACTCCTCTCCCTGAGTTCAAATCCAGCCTCAGACACTTACTATTGATGGGCGACCCTGGGCAACTCACTTAACTCTGTTTGCCTCAGTTTGCTCATCTGTCAAATGTGCCAGAGGAGGAAATAGCAAACCACTCTAGTATCTTTGCCAAGACAAAACCAAATGGGGTCACGAAAACTGAGAAAGGACTAAAGATGGAAGGTCTGTCTTGCTTTTGTATTTCTCACCCTAGTGTTTGGCACAGAGTGCTTACCAAAGTGTTTATTAAATTAAATGAGTTAAATATTAAGTGAAATGAATTAAATTAAATTTCAATTGAATTAAATTAAATGTCATAGCCATCCTTTTACCAATGAGGCAAGCTGCATTCATCCTGCCTTTTTTTTTAGTTTACATGCATTACATCTATTACAATGATGCCATTTGTTTTCGCACCACAACCATTTCCAGGTGGACTCTCCCCAATCACTGAGCACATCTTAGAAACAAACGAGGAAAATCAGGTCGTTGGAGTGATGGTCAGACAGCATCCTTCTCCGAGGGGAGGTGCCGTGTGTCTTTGAGAGCCAGAGAGGTCAGAATTCCTCCTGCCTGATTCCTCAGCAGATCTTTCTTTTTCAGCCTCCCTTTGAGAATGCAAAGCATATTGTATTGATACCTCACTAAAGAAAAGCAGACGCTAGGGGCAGCTAGGTGGTGCAGTGAGTAGAGCACCGGCGCTGGAGTCAGGAGGACCTGAGTTCAAATCTGACCTTAGATACTTGATACAATTCCTAGCTGCGTGACCTTGGGCAAGTCAGTTAACCCCAATTACCCTGCCTTCCCTCACCAAAAAAAAAAATTCTTAAAAAAAGAAGAAAAGCAGACACTGTTTTCTCTGAACAGAAACATGTTTATCTTTGGGACTGACCCTTTTCAAGGAACAGCCAAGTGCATGGAAAGGAAGATGTGTAGACAGGTGTGCAATTCCTCCATGTTCCTGAAGGACAGTGCCAAGCATGGCTGCGATCTTTCTGTCTCTGCCTGATCTGTGTGGGTTCTGGGACTTACTTCATTTCAATAGGTGGATTAATGACTGTCCCTAGAAACCTGGCTAAAACATCAGTGTGGCACCACACTTGATAAACGTAAGCTCTTCTTTTGTTCGAACACTGAGCACTGTGAAATGGTTAGAATTTATTACCATGGAATGATTTCACATTCTCTTAGTTTGATTTAATGAGTTTCTAGAATGAACTTTAATGAACGTGTTATTAGCAAACGTTAGCCCTAATTCTGAGCCCTGGAAAAGGATGCCTTGGCGAAGGACAATTATTTTTATCCAATCAAAAACCTATTTTTCCAAGGCTTTTTAATCACCTCGGAGATGTTTGTATTGGTGTGAGAGTTGGTATAAAAGCTGATTATCATCCTCAGAAATCTTCTAATAAGAGGTAATTAAATAAGGCATCCCTCAGAAAATAGCATTTGTGCTTTTTGCCAAACTTTGGAAAGTGGCAGCACTAGAATGCTTCTGGTGATGGTGTCTCTCATTTTGCCAATAAGCCTCATCCAGAGAACTTGTTGGCACGGTAAAACCTATCCTGGCTTTGCCATGCAGGCTTGGATTTCTTTATCTTCTTGTCAACTGCTTTACATTACAGGAGCAGGATGGATCCCTCCATGTGCGGGGAAGTCCTTTGTAGCAGACTGGCCTGTCCCCCTTGCACACTCTGAATTAGGAGATCAGAAGGCTGGCAGCTTCTAGTACCTCGTTTGGCATGACAGTAATCTAGTGTGTCGAAGCACATCAAGGTGTTTTCCAGGTCTTTTTCCATGGTAACCTTCATGATTGGGGGGTGGAGGACAGGGAATTGTCATGGTCATACAACCTCTGCCTGCCTGGGTCTTGTGATACCTGCCACAGGCAGGTCTGGGAGAGCAGGGCTGAGCTCACAAGGTAGGATGGAGGAGGCAGCTTCCACTGAACTGGTGCCATGCAGGTGTGCATGCCAGGACGTAGGATTTTCTGTGTGTCTCAGACCTTAGGCTGCCTCTAACCCAGTCCTTCTCTAGGTGCATGCACAGCAGAGGAGCATACAAATAAAGATGTGTAACCTGACTCCACAGTGCTTTGTGACCAATTCAATCGGACAGTGATTTACAAAGGGTTTACTAAGCATGTTGATGATGGTGGCAGCTTTGGATAAAGAGGCCAAAATGAAATTTTCCCTGCTGTCAAGAAGCTTACATCCTAGCTCGGTACAAGGGTAGAAATAAGAAAATACAAAGGAAATGCAAATTCTTTTCAAGATAGACAGCAGAAAGAACTGGGAGGATCAGTTAAGGCTTAGTCTGGGCCAGGTCCCTACACTGTGCTGTATCAAAGGCATGGACAGATTACATTCTAGACATAGGGGACAGCTTTGCAAAAGCATGGAGGTGGGAGATACTGGGATCATGCTCCAAGTGATAACTTTACATCTAGGGCCCAATAACTTGAAATGCTTCTCCAATCTTTATTGTGCTTGAGTGCACAGAATGACTCTTGACCCCTGGCTCTCTTGCTTCCCTTCCCTCCTGGATGCCTTGCTCTCAGGGTGCTGTATAATGGCCACCCCACAGTATCAGCCCAGAGAATGTCTCTCCCTGTTTTGATAAGCCACCCTTGTGCAGATTTGGGAGGAGAGGCTGGGGCCCTTCCCCTCAAGGCCATCAGCAGCAGGTTCTATCTTTTTGTTCCTATAGTTTAGCTCTATCCCTATGCTAGCAGGGGTGGGCGTTAGGGCAGAAGCAGCAGCTGACAGGCTTTAAAATGGCCAGGGAGGGAAAGAAGGAAATGTATGAATTAGATGGAAACATAGATGTTAAGATGGAAGGGGTGTGGTGAGACTATTGTTCTTGTCATGTGATGGGGCTGTAAGGAAAAGAGGAAAGGGTCTGGGCAAGAGTAATGTTCCACAAGGACATTTGGAGGCTTCTTTTACTTACTAGGAAATGCAGTGTCTGTTTTTGTCTGTGGCCTCACTGGGACAAAGCTTTTCCCACTCAGTGTCATTTGTAACCTGATGATGAGAAGGGAGACCAGTTGAAAATGTGAGGGGTTTGCATAGAAGTACAGGGATGCCTATAAATACTATGTCTGAATTTGACCTCTCCCACCCCCTCTTTTTTTAATTGGCTTCAACAATTGTTAAATATTAAAGGCAGAAGGATCCTTAGAAATTGTCTAATTCAGAAAGCAGAAAATTGGGGGAAAAATGTTTGTACCAAATATCTCTGATAAAGGCCTTATTTCTCAAATTTATAGAAAACTGAATCAAATTGGTAAAAATAAAAGTCATTCTTCAACTGATAAATAGTCAAAGGAAATGAACAGGCAGTTTTCAGACAAAGAAATCAAAGCTGTCTATAGTCATGTGAAAAATGCTCTAAATCACTATTGATCAGAGAAGTGTAAATCAAGACAACTGAGGTACACAACAAAACAACCACCTCACACACATCAGATTACATGACAGAAAAAGAAATTATAAATGTTGGAAAAGATTTGGGAAAATTAGGACACTAATGCACTGTTGGTGGAGTTGTGAACTGATCCAACCATTCTGGAGAGCAATTTGGAATTATGCCCAAAGAGCTATAAAACTGTGTATACCCTTTGATCCAGCAATGCCACTACTGGGTCTGTGTCCCAAAGGAAAAAGGACCTACTTGTATAAAAATATCTATAGCGGCTCTTTTTGTGGTAGCTAAGAATTGGAAATGAGGAGGATGCCCGTCAACCGGGGAATGGCTAAATAAGTTGTGGCATATGATCGTAAGGGAATATTATTGTGCTATAAGAAATGACAGGAAGGATGATTTCAGAAAAACCCAGACTTATATGAATCAATGCAAAGTGAAGTGAGCGAAACTAAGAGAACATTGTACACAGTAACAGCAATATTGTATGATGAAGAAATGTGAATGACTTACACAATGATTCAAGACAAT
>CM053624.1:6217689-6243328 GCA_028646595.1 Phalanger gymnotis | reverse complement strand
CTTTCTTTCTTTCTTTCTTTCTTTCTTTCTTTCTTTCTTTCTTTCTTTCTTTCTTCCTTCCTTCCTTCCTTCCTTCCTTCCTTCCTTCCTTCCTTCCTTCCTTCCTTCCTTCCTTCCTTCCTTTCTTTCTTTCTTTCTTTCTTTCTTTCTTTCTTTCTTTCTTTCTTTCTTTCTTCTATAAAATGACTAATATGGAAATGTTTTACATGATTGCACATATAACCTATATCCAATTGCTTACCATGGCAGGGAGCAAGGAAGAGAGGGAAGGAGGAATAGAATTTGGAACTCAAATTTCTTTTTAAAATGTTAAAAAAAATTTAACATGTAATTGGGGAAAAATAAAATATTTAAAATTTAAAAAAAAAATAATTGTTTAGCCCAGCAGCCTCATTTTACAAATAAGGAAACCAGACCAGAATAGTGAAATGACTTGCCTAATGTCACATATTTTAAAATATTTTTCATTTGTATAATGGGGCTAAGGGTATTTGGAGAGTTATTGTGAGCAAAGACCCTGTAGACCTTCCTAAGCTATAGAAATGGGAGCTGGGGTTATGTCCACTTCCAAAGGTGATGCCCCAGAAGGTCTCAGTAAAAGTTCACTTTAAGTGCCCGAAGGGATAGGCAAGTGTTGCAGAAGGGATCATACATTTATTTTTTTTTAATTTTTAAAGTTTATTTTTTCATTTTCAACATTTGCTTTTATAAGATTTTGAGTTCTAAATTTCCTCCCTTCCCCCCTCCCCAAGATGGCATGCAATCTGATATAGGCTATACATGTATGATCGTATTAAACATATTTCCTCATTAGTCGTGTTGTGAAAGAAGAATCAGAACGAAAGCAAAAAACCATGTGCTTTGATCTGCATTCAGACTCCAGAGGTTCTTTCTCTGGACGTGGATGACATTTTCCATCATGAGTCTTTTGGAATTGTCTAAGATCCTTGCATTGCTGAGAAGAGCTAAGTCTAACAAAGTTGGTCATTGCGTGGGAACAGACATTTATTAATTACATACTATGTTCCAGGAATTGTGCTAAGTGGTTTACAAATATCTCATTTATCCTCACAACGACTTTGGGAGATAGGTATTATTGCTATCCTAATTTTACAATTCAGGAAACTGAGGCAGATAGAAGTGGTTTTTGCCAGAGTCACACAGTCCAGGGCCAGTGTTCTATCCACCTAGATGTGGTTGGTGTTCTACAGAGGGTAACTTAGAAAACAAAGGGATGAAGCTGCAGACTTATGGATGAAGCAAGGGGTTAGAAACATCCCTTGAACCTCCAATGTGCACTTCCTTAAGTGTTAAAATAGAGCATTTAGCAGCCAATTACCCGGATGCCTGCTCTGTCCAAGGTGCTGAAGAGCATGCAGAATGGTGATGAACTTAACAGTGTTTCTTCCTTGAAAGAAGGAGCCAGATCATATTGTAGGCAGAGAAATAACACACACACACAAATAAGTCTAGAACCTATGGGTTTCTGAGGGCCTGGATGTGTGTGCTCCTTCCAAGGGCTCCAATCAATCTATGAAGCATTGTAGACCATTAATACATATATGTATTCAGTAGAATTTTGTAGAAGTTTATTCCATTGTTTGCTTTGTACAATGCAAACCTTGCCTTGATTTTCAGGCACTAAATCCCCTCAGATGGAGTATAAGACAGACTCCTTATTCTGAATAACTTGATGAAAATCTTTTTTTTTTTTTTAATGTGTGATGGAAATTATCCAAACTGACCGATATCTGTAGGGCACTTTGAGCTTAGCCAAGTCCTTTGTAAACATTATTGCATGTGGCCATGGTGTCCACTTTACAGATGAGGAAACCCATGCTTCAGTGATGTAAAGAGTTTGCCCCAAGTCAGCAGCACTTGCTAGGAGCCCATAGCTAGCACTGACCCACCTCTTTATCTTCCTTGGCTAGGCTGCTGTGCCCACACTGGCCCATACTTCCATCTGCATCCTCAGCTCATCACTTAGGAAGACTCTTCTTACTATTTCCCAAAGCAGTAAGTCTGTTCTATTGCCATGTGTATATGTTATTAAATGAGATGTAAAGAGTTCTTCACCAGGAGACCCATTATCAAGTGGGAGCCCAGATCACCATTTGGATAGAGCCTGGGTGCCTTAAATTAAGTCATTAGTTTCGTGGAGAAGACTCTTTTGCTTCCAGAGGGAGAAGTTTTTTTCTTCTCGTACAGGCTGGCCCAGGCCTCCTATCAAAGTGGCATTTTTGAAGCCTGGAAATTTATCTGGGAAATACATTGTGCACATCCTGAGAACATCATTAGACACTGGAATGACTGTTGAGAGCGTCCTCAGTTTACCAATGGGACACTTTTGGAGCCATTATGAAGCTAAACAGAAAGAACAGTGACAGAGTAGTTTGTTTCTTAAAAAAACCCAAAACTTCACCATAATCTCTCTCTGGATAAGAATTAAGAAAAACATCCTAGTTTCTTATGTGTGATGTAGAACAGTTAAAATACCTCTAATTGAGGATAAATAAAATGCTGATGATAATTTTCCTGTTGTTTTAAGCATCTAAGTAAAATTTGTTTTTTTGAAATCATTCTGGCTTTTGTTTGCTTAATTGTTTTTGTGTTTGTCTAAAAGATCTGCTTCTGGGGTAACTTGTATTCTCAAGGAGCATCTTGTCCTGAAAGTCCATAAATGTCTGACCTCATTGGGGGATCAAAATCTTGCCCTCCACTTGGGGCTGGCTCCTTTGTTCCCATGTTTGAGCATTTGAAGTGGTATTCCCACCTCAGCTTTCCAGAATGTTGTTTGGTCTGATAAAATAGTGAGCATCAGGGGCAGCTAAGTGGTGCAGTGAATAGAGCACCGGCCCTGGAGTCAGGAGGACCCGAGTTCAAATATGACCTCAGATCCTTGACACACTCACTAGCTATGTGACCTTGGGCAAGTCACTTAACACCAATTGCCCTGCCTTCCCCCCTCAAAAGGGAAAAAAAAACTAAATAGTAAGCATCGATGTGACATCATACAGGCAATTAATCATCTGCCTGCCAACCCAACTTTTTTAAATCTGGGCTTACTATTGCTGTCTTCAGAATGGGTGTTAAATACAAATAATTCCTGTTGTTTGTATTGTTTTGTAAACTAATATAACAAGTCATGTGAATAAGAATCTGTGAGTAGCATATGAAATTTTCAATTATTAGATTTCCCAAATCCCAGCATTTGTGAGATTGAAGGGATCATCGTTGACATCTCACCTAGTCATGATAATACTCCTGACAGCTGGCGATAATCCTGTGCTTGAAGACCTATAAAGAAAGGGAGCTCACCACTTTGGAGGTGAACCATCCCCATTTTTATAGCCCTCATTGTCAGGATTGTTTTTTTCCTGAGAGAATGATAACATGTGCCTGCTTTAAACTCCTCCTCCCTCCCCATTGCTCCTGAGGTCCAGTGAGGTGCTATGATACTAGTAATGACTGGCATTTATGTGACACTTTAAGAGTATAAAGCGCTTAATACACGTTATCTCTGTTGACTTTCACAACAGCCCTGGCTGGTAGGTACTATAATCCTCTCTGTTTTACACATGACAAGATTGAGGCTGACAGAGGAAGTGGCACGCTCAAAATCACACACACATACACATGTATGTAAGTCTGTGAAGCAGGATTTGTCATCAGGTCTCCCGGACTCAAAATCCCGTACATTATTCAGGGTGTCTTGCTTCCTATGAAGGCTCGCTTTACCTGCAGGTACTAGAATTTCCTCTGAGTGGGAATGTGTTTTGTTCCTTTTCTGCCTTCCTAATGTAATGAAAACGATTAGATGCTGTGGGATTCATTAGCAAATAGCCCTGGAAAACGAGGAAACCACACTGAAAGCTTAGGTTTTCGTGACACTGTGCCAAATTAACGGAGATGAATAGATACCGAGTAAATAATCCCAGTTTGCCGCTAGCTTATTATGGATTTGTTGGTAGGAAATAAAGTGACTGCCCATTTACAGCACACTGATTTGATAATCTGTTTGTATTACTTAAGTGACATCCTATGAAACTGTTGTCCAAGTAAAGTCATTTGTAACAGACGAGGATATAGAAACTTCTCCCCCAAAAAGAGTTTTCTAAATTGCTTTGCTTAGAGCTATGAAGGCTACCAGAAAAGACAATGTCTCATATTGAATTTTCTCTGTCATGGGAGTGTCCATAGAGCAAGATAGGGAACAGCCTTGTGATTTAAGACTATTTAATGCCCTAGTTGCCATAAAATAGAATGACATAACCTCCAGTGGGCTAATGGAACATCTGACTTCAGTTTCCTGATACCCCAAACTAGGAAGGTGATTTATCATCTATCAGATCTGAAAAGATCATAGTCAAAAGAGGAGGACGAATGAATTGGAGCTATATGGCAGAAAATTACTCTCAAATACTCATCATGTCTACTGACCTTTTTAGTTTTCCAATCCAAACTCATCTGCATGTGCTTGAAGCTTCTTCTAGTTTTGACTCTGTTTCTTATAGGTATATAGATAGGGAAGTCTTTGATTTGGACCTTGGGATAGCACCTAGTTCCTTCACATACCCCAAAGCAGTGTATACTCAAGCCAGATCGATCTGTCCTAATTTGGAAGGAGACTTGGGTTTATACAATCACAGAACCTCAGGGTCGGAGGGGATCTCAGCAGTCATCTAGCTCACACGTGATAACAATCCCTAACACGCCCAACTTAAGGTCATCGAACCTTTGTTTGAAGACCTGTAGTGAAAAAGAATGGCAGCCCATTCTGCTCTTGATGGACATCTAATTGTTATGGATTACCGGCAATATTTGACCCTTCTCCTTCTACCCATGGCTGCTAATTCTGCCCCTGGGACAAAGCCAAACCAGGCTAAGTCTTTCTCCATACAGGAAGAGCCTCTCAAACACTTGAAGAGAGCTGCCATATCCTCCCTCTAGCTCCTCTTCTCCAGGCTGAACCCCCTTGTTTTTTCAATTGATCCTCATGTGGCATGAAGTCAAGGCCCTTTACCATTGTAGGTTCTTTAGAATGGGCACTCCAGTTTATCAGTATCCTTCCTAACATGTGACGCCCAGAGGTTTTCATGCATAGCTCACTGTGTCTGGTTAAATATTTAAACAAACATACAACTATCTCTTAGTCTCTCTGGGCTCAGGTTCCTCATCTGTAATTTTGAGATGAAGATATTTATTTTTCCTTCCTTACAATGTTGCCATTTTATATGGTAAGAATGGACAAATTGGGTACCACAAGAAGGTGGATAGCCTTGGTTACCAGGCTGAAGAGTGTGAATTTTGCCACTCAGACAGTAGGAGATAACTGAAGAGTTTTCAGCAGAGGAGTCACAAGATTAGATTTATGCATCTAAAAATTAGATTGGCAGCTCTGGAAGGGATGGATGCAAGAGAATAAAGACAGGATTTCAAGTAAGGTGGCAGTTGTAAAAATTCCTCACATTTTGGATTGCAATCGATGGGAAGAGAGAGCTAAGGGTGAGTCGGGAGAGGAACTGGAGGGTTAGAATTGTTATTGACTGGATGTGAGACCTCAAGACCAGTCAAGATTCAAAGAAAAGGTATCGAAAACCACTAGAGACTGACGACACAGCCTTCCTACATTCATTTTCTCAATGAGAAACCGGAAGCTCAAAGAAGTCAATTCGTTTCCAACCCCACTAGTGAACAGCAAGTGCTGAGGCCCAAACCCTGGCTGCTTTTCCCACTCTGCAACCATTAATTTGAATTAATAAGGTTTGGGTGCTCTGTAAATATTTGAGTGTAGATAAATATAGACATGAAACCATATGCCAGAGCAAAGTCAGTTTTGCAGTTTCTTTGTTTCTCTCCAGACTGCAAAGAAACATCCGAAGTTCAGTCTGTCTCTCCTCTCCTGTGGTGTCATCATGAACATCATCTTCTAGAGAAGCAGCAGCAAAGACAAAGGGGGAGAAGCTCAAGCAATCACAAAATTTTCTTTCTAAAGCCTTTTTCACTCCATTGGATTCCATTGAGATTTACTCCTGGTTTTAAACCTACTGCTCTCCCATAGAGAGAGAGGAGGGGAAGGAGGGGAGGAGAAAGAAGAAGAGAGAAGGAAGGAGAGAGAGATAAAGAGAAGGGAGAAATAGGAAGGGACAGAGAGAAAAGACAGAAACTTTGAGGGAGATTTGAGTCAGGTAAGACAGCTGGGAAGGTTTTAATTCCATTTAACAATTTTTTTTGTTTTTTAAATCATTGATCTTAAGTCTCTGTGGAGATACAAAGACAAACACCCCAAACAGTCCCTCCCATACACTCTAGAATCCGGCTTTCATGGCCTCCAAGCTCTTTGCCGCAGATGACTCTCCACCATCTGTCTCTGAGCTTGTTATTGGCTATCCCTCCTGCCTGGAATGTTCTTCATTCTTGTCCCTCTGCCTTTGAATTTTTCCATCTTCCAGTCTCAGGTCAGTCCCCACATTCTTCAGGAGACCTTTCCCATTCCTGTCTTGGAGCCTTTTCTTCTACCCTTACCTTCCATTTAGTCTATATGCATATTACATGGCTTAGTAATTTGCATGTTGCTTCCTCCATTAGAATCCGAGCTCCTTGAGGACAGGCCAGAGCTTTAGACTTTCTGTGTATATCCAGCACTCAGCATAGTGCCTGGCATATTGTAAGTACTTTATAAATAACTAGGAAAGTCAATGGTATTATGGTTTTTCGAGCTCTTTCAGAAGTAGAAAGCTCTGTTCAAATGCATTGTTTTACTAATAGTAATTGTGTCAGCTTGAGGTTTGCTGGACTGGCAAAATCCCCCTCTTATACCTGATGACCTGTGCCCATTTTCCACCTCCTATGCCTATTATCTGTGTGTCTGCTGGGAACTCTTTAACTCAACTTTGCCATCTATAAAATGAGGATGTCATAATAATACTCAATATATTGGGATAAACTTGAGACAAATAAATTAGAATGGCATACTTCACAGGATTGATAAGAAGTTTAGAGGAGGTCATGTGTTTGTAACCCTCCTACTGAGAGTCAAGCTTTGGACTTTGACTAGCCAGTGGGTAGCAGCTAGCTGTAGGCATGTGGTAAGTAGCCAGCATTCCAATTTCCCCCCAAGCTTCATCCTCCCCACCCCCATCTACTTGAAGGAAGGAGTATGATCAAGTGATCACCCAGCCTTCTAACTGTCCTTACAGTCATCGGGCTTTCCACATCAAACTATATATTCTTGGTACATTTAAGAACTTGTCCAAGGATAGAATTTTGCACTGTAACCTTTTCATTTTCTTAGAAGATCCTCCGCCCCTTTTTTAGTTAAAAAAATAGCATTGGAATTTTAGTGGTGAGACCGAAGTTAGACTAGACTTTATCTTTTTTTATATTTCCCTGATCTGAAAGCTGTTCTTTCCATAGGGATTTCCACCTTTATGGGGCTCTGGACAAAATCCACATTCTCATGTTACTCCAGTGTGTGTGTGTGTGTGTGTGTGTGTTAAGTGGAGGTTGTTCTTACGAAGCCTGCAGAGTAAACAGTTAGTTTAGTCTTGTCCTAACCTTTAATCATCAGCTGCATAGGATGCAAATGAAAATCACAGATAATGAATAACCTTATATATTATAGCAAGCAGTAAACAGTCATGAGTCGAGTCATCTACATTAGTTTAGAGTAGATAAAGCACAGTACTCTGTGACCCAGAACTGAGATGAAATCTTCACTCAACTGGAGAGAGGATGATCTCACCTTGGTAGTCTACTCTTAGTCATCTTTGAGTACAGGTATTAGGAATTAAGCAACATGTTCCTTAAATGCCCATGGTTTTGGTGGCCTGCAATCCACTATTCCAAGCCTGCACCTTTGCTATTTCGCCTACTCTGTCCTTCTCTGTTTCTCTTCCTGAAATCTCTCAGCCAACCAAGAGCCATGTCTCCTTCCAATAGGCAACACATAGTGTTGGAGGGCCAACCTTTAGGATGGGGTTGTTGCATTTGTATAGTACTTTACAAACTTTAAAACACTATATCCCTATGAGTTATTTTAGTACAGTTTTCTTTGGGCCCCCACCTTTGATTTCCCCTAGAAATATCAAAAATGGTGTGTCTACTTTTCATACTAACGAAGTAGGGCATCCGTTTTTGCTCCTCCACATCATAGCTCCCCAGCTAGCTCTTGCTTCTTCTAAAAAGTAACACTGTTGAGAAGATTTGATGCAGTAACTCCTGTGCAAGGTGGTTCCCTTTCTATGAAGTCAGGGGAAACTAGAAAAGGAGGCAGCACATAGGCTGAGCCTTGAAGGAAGAGGGTGAGGGAGAGAGTGTGAAGGGACAGCATTGGAGGCAAAGGAAATGGTCTTGCTCCATGCATTTAGATGACAGCCAAGAGCTAGTGGGACTTTAGCATGAAGGTCAGGGACTTAAGGGCCTTCTAGGTAAATTCTTTCATTTTACAGAAAAGTTAATTGAGATCCAGGGAGACTAACTGACTTGTCCCAGGTCAGAGAGACAGAAAAGTAGGCTGTAGCCTAATAATAAAGTTCCTTTTAAGCCAGATGGATCAATGTTTCAGTGATGCTAAAGGGTGGATGGGAAGGACAGTAGCTTCATGGGTGACTGTTATTTTTTTTAAGTGGAATGCATGCTATTTCTTCACTCTCTCCTATCCCTTCTCTAGTTAATTTGAGGTGGGGGAATGGGACCTCTTCATAACCTACTATATAAATCTAGAAATTTATCAGAACATCACAGAAAGCTGACCAATGAAGCCAAAGGGTACATTAGTGAATATCTAGTTCAACCCTTAATTTTGCAGATGAAGCAAAGAGTGATTACATAATTTCCATCACATGGCACAGCTAATCAATGGCAGAGCTGAGATTGGAACCCAGGGCTTCTGAGTCCCAGTCCGATGCTCTCTCCATAACACTGGTCTAATTGCTCTCTCTCCCATTTTCCTGTAGAACATTCAGCAAACCACTCAGACCCTTCTATCAGCCTTGATATTTGGTACTCCCCAAATGTTAGCCCTTGTTTTCTCGGTAGATTGCTGTCTTAGCAAAGACCTCCTAGTTCAGAGTGATAACGTTTGAAGATGGGAGGCATTCAGCCTGGTAACGTTTAAATGTTCCTCTAGTTTCTCATGCTGATAAAGCTCTGCTCCTGGGAAGCAACATCCAGAGTAACACAGATGGTAATTACCAAGCTCAACAAGCATGGATTCATAGTCAACAGAGAAAAGAACAATTTATTCCCTCGCCTAACGGACAGCCCAGCAGGGAGTTGTCATTGATACTCAGGAATTCCGGTTACAGACAATTTCCTAAAAATTCGCCACCACCCCAACCATGGCAGAATGCTCACTGCTATGCCCTTATCTTATCCCTTTCTGCATCTGTGCTAGGATCAGGGAACCATTGAATTATGTCTAGAAGAGAGCATAGAGGTCAGGTTGTCAAACTCCCTCCTTTGACAGGTGACAGCACTGAGGACAAGAGAAGTAATTTGTCATTACTGTTCCTTGCACAAGACCCTCAGACTCTGAACTTTTCCCCTCTCTCTTCCTCATGCCTGGAACATTCTCCCTCCTCATTTCCATTTTTTGGATTTCCTGGATTCTTTCAATTCCTAGCTAAAATTCCATTTTCTATAAGACCCTGCTCTGATCCCCTTAGATGCTAGTGTCTACCTCATTGATTATCTCCCATTTTTCCTGTGCATGTCTTGTTTCTATCTAGAAGTTTTTCATGTTGTCTTCTCCATCAGACTGAGCTCCTGGAGAGCAGGGACTGTCTTTTGCCTTTCTTTGTATCCCCAGCACTTAGCACAGTGCCTGGCACATGGTGCTTAATCAATGCATATTGACTAAGTGTGACAAAAAAATCTAGCACGTGACAGAGCTATGATCTGTATTCTCCTGTAACATTTTCCTTCTTCTCAAAATGTAGACTTTGTACCACTTAGGATTATTTAGTAGCCGTTAGCATTCCACCCTGGTCAGGACCTCAGAGAGCTGCCTTTTCCATCTGTGTTCTGTTGTCTCCCCATCCACCTACCCCTTGGATGTGTGCAGCAGTGGATGCTTGCTATGTCCTCCTTTTCTGTAGTAGACAGATTTCACCTAAGGACAAATTGACTTTATCAAGTAAGAAAGAAAAACCTTGTGACTCATGTAGAGTGAAACATGGGTCTCTCCGGCTGCCTCACCTTCTGCTTTTCCACATTCCCCAGTTGTTTTGCTCTGTTAAGAGTTTTATATGGAACGGGATCTGAGCTGCATTTCTGGTGCTTTCTACTCGTCAGAAAAAAACATTGTTTTTTCATGCTCTCTGATGTTGAAATAGGAAGTATCTCTCTTAACTAAGGGGCATCCTGCTTGCACCGGCTTTTTACACTTGGGTGGATGAATTGCCTTCTGATATGAAATTCCTCTAGAGGCCTAGGTTATCATAATGCTGGCTATTTATAGTACATCCTGGTGATGAGACAGGGTCAACTGTGGAAGTGGTGCCCTTTGGAGTTGAGAATATTTTATGTTGGGAGGGGGTGATCATTTCAGGAACCATGATTTCAAAAGATTGTTTTCCCCTTCACTACAAATAGAGGAGAAAAAAATAATAATGGAACAGCCAAGGAAAACAGACACATTTCAAAGTGAGTGATGGCCCCCTTCGGTTTTTCAACAAGCTGAGGATACACTGTTCTTGCCTATTCCAGAGACTGTTGTCCCCTTTGAGGTTGCATAGAAGAAACAACAGCTTAGGAACTTGGGTTAACTGTTGGAATTGTTCAGTTTTGTATTGGTCTGTTTTCCTAGACTTGTAGCGGCTCTGTCCATAGGGAAGGCTACACTTCCTGATTCTGCTAACAGCATCTGGCTCTCCGTGTTTTCTTCAATTTTTGATTTTGAGAAAGATGAGGAGTGATAGGGTGGTAAAAATTGCTATATCTCCAAATACATAAATGTCACTTAGGCACTAGAAGTACATAAAGATGTATTTTCAGAGACTATCTGACTTATTTAAAGTAAAATGTAAATTCCAGAACTAGGGCAGGATCACTAGGACTTGGGCCCAATGTGATGAAATATAGAGTGTTGAAAACACAGCCTAAGGGCTGGCTTCTTGCCCCAACAACCATGCATTAAATGTACTTTCCTCACCTCCCCACCAGTAGTCAATCCTTCACTAGCCTAGAAACCCTATAGTATCCCTCAGCAAAATTCTTCTCCTGGTTGTTGGACCCCAAAAGGAGTTTCCTTCATTTCATATTCCTCCTTATATCTTCCCTTTTCCCAAGCCAAAGAATTTCTAATTAAAGCCCTATGAACAACTCATGAACTTTCTTATTTTTAAGTACCATTTGTCAAGTCCTCAAGGTTTTGTTTTGTTTTGATACCATATAAAATGGTCCTCTGTTACTTTGGGGTCAGGAGTTGGAACAACATGGGCTTCTATTGATGGATAGCTGAGCACAGGAGGCTTCCCAGAAATAATCTCTCAGGAAGTATTGTGGGATTTGGAAAAGCAAAGAACCTTAGAAATCTTCAGATCATTGCCTGAGAGCCAGAAGGGTCCAGCCTCTTTATTTTATTGATGAAGAAACTAATGGCCAGTGAGAGAGTGACTGCCCAAGATCCCATAGGGAATACATACAGAGCAAAAGTTTGATCCCTGGTCCTCTGATTCCTTTATCCAAGGATACCTCTACAGTTCCACCATGTAAACTGACTTCCTTAATGGCACATATCTTGTATGGAGCCAAGGCAAATTTGAGCTCCAAACTTTCTATACTGAGTGTAGTACTGAGTCAAATTTATTAAAAGAAAAAAAGTAAATAAGAACCATTCTCCAAAGGATGTAAACAGGCAGTTTTCAGAAGAAGAAATCAAAGCTATCTATAGTCTTATGGAAAATGCTTTAAATTGCTAATTATAAAAAAGGCAAATTAAAACAACTCTGAGGTACCACCTTACACTTATCAAAATGAAAAATCCTGGAGGGAATGAGGGAAAATAGGTAACACTAATGAACTGTTGGTGGAATAGTGAACTGGCCCAAAGATTCTGGAGAACAATTTAGAACTAGACCTACAGGGCTTTTATTTCTATAAATTTGACTCAGTTCTATATTCAGTATATATTTGAGAATGAGGCCCTTATCAGGCATATCTTCTGTCAAAAATTTGGATGTTAGTTCATTTTTAATGATACCTTTTAGCAAAATGTAGTTTCTCTGCTTATCTCTTTTAATTAGGTCAGTTTTTGTTTTTACTTTGTCTAAGATCATGACTGCTATCCCTGCCTTTTTTAGTTTAGCTGAAGCATATTAGATTCTGCTCCAGCCCTATTTTAACTCTGTGTGTTTGTCTGTGTCTTTGTGTTTTAAGTATGTCGCTTGTATGCAACATATTGTTGGATTCTGATTTCTAATCCATTCTGCTTCCTGCTTCCATTTTATGGGTGAGGTCATCCCATTCACATTCATAGTTATAACTATTAACTGTGTATTTCCCTCCTTTGTATTTTCTTTGGCTTCTCTCTCTCTTTTTACCTTGTCCCTCCTCAAAAGGCTGGGAAACTGACCTTTTGTCGTTTCTGCTACTGCATAATTTTATTTGGGGCATTATTTTAAAGTTGTTTGGAGAGGAATGTTGAGAGTTCATCTGGGTTGACTCTAATCTGTCATCTTTAAAAGCATCCCTTTTCCGACTTTTTAAAAAAATATGAATTAAGGCAACCTCTCTGTTTTCTCATGTATAAAATGCAGGAGTCAGCCTCTGTATAAAGCTATGATACTATGCCTCTCTTTCTTTTTAAAATCCATTTTGCCTTTCCTGTATTTTAAGATTTTCAGATATAGTATTTATGGCTATGTTTCCTTTGCGATTTAACATTAGCATTTGAGTTTATTTTCTCTATGAGTTGTTTGGGCCAAGATATCAATCAGTTAATTGCTAAACATTTATTAAGTACCTACTCTGTGCCACACAATGTCCTAAATCCTGAGCCTACAAAGAAAGGCAAAAGCCAGACCTTCACAGTTTAAAGGGGGAAATGGCACATAAAGAGAAACAGAAAGGTGGGGAGGGATCCCAGGCTTTCAGGGGCATGATAAAGACCTGCAGCCCAATGACAGATGATGAGGTGGCTGCTGTGGGCACCCTCCTTAAATGCAGGCTCTGGGAGGAGCTCTCTGATATCTAGTCAGAGAGAGGGAGGGATCCCAGGCTTAGGGGCTCTGATGAGGTGAGTTTCAGAGTTGATGAAAGATGTCTACCTGCCCCCATCACAAGATAATTTCCAAGGCTCAACTGAGCATCTTGGCCAAAAGAAAAGATCAGGAGAGAAGAATCCGAGGCCAGACTCATCGGACTCCCCTTGGCTCTCGGTCCTAGGGAACCAGCAGCCTTGGGAATCCTAACTATGTACAATGTACAAAGAGCACCCCTCTAACTAAAGAGCCAAAACCAACCAAACCAGCACAAGCAGGTCTAAACATGGCAGGGTGTCATTCCCCTAAAGCCTCCATTTTTATCGACATTGGCTCAGTAGGCTGAAGTCTTGCCATGCTCAGTTACAATATTTTAATGGTTTATTTCACAAATTTTGACAGAGCTGAGGGGAGCTATTTTCAGATTCCGGAGACAGTCTTCCTGGGCCTACATGATAAATTCCAATAATTTCAATATTAACTTTCAGTGACCTCATTATAGACTTATTTTTGCCTGAGCCTCTGGGTATAGGTGCGTGTGTACATACACTATATTTTGATTAGAGCACTGCAGGCTGACACAGTGACATTTCTTTTCTACCCCCCGTCAGAGTCTGCATTTAGATTAGGAATAAAAGGTGGAGCCTACAAGGTTGTTGAATATTATTTTTTTCCTAGAACGAAACCTTGTATGGGAGCTTTTGAATCCAATAAGGTCATATAGATTTTATAACTTCATTTTTTAAGATGCATCAAACTTCAAGTACAGATGCTGAACCTTGGCTGTGTAAAAAGAATAGGGAATTTTTCAAGAATAATGCAGATAGCTAGGGACAAAATAAACTGTCCTGCTGTTTGGTGGAGGGAGTTCCCACACCCCTCTCCCACAATGATGAAACCTTAGGTCATGTATGTTTCAGAGTAATATGGAGCCAATATCTTCCATTGGATTTCTGTGCATGTTGATGCCTAGGATATTGTCTTCATTTACACCTTGCTCATTTTGTCTTTTCCTCTTTTGCTTCTTTCTTTCCTCTGGATCAGACCATGTGGATTTTCCCATGTTTCTTTGAAATTCTCCTATCTCTCCTTCTTTCTAGGCATTCTGGGCATATTACATTGCCTATTCCATAGTTGGCCTAGTTTTTTTCCCCAGGAAGTTATAAGTCCTTCCAACATTTTTCCATTTTTTAAATCATTTTGGGGCCAATTTTCTAGATGTGAGGTGATATAAAAAATAATTGACATTTTATGTCCCCAGTCAACTGGGACATGCTTTCTTCCCGAAGGCATGCTATCACAAGCCAAGGTGCTTTAAGACTCTTTTAGCACATGGGACCTTTTTATGCTATTGATGTCCTTGGCATATGAAAACATTAGTAGAGTCACTAGAGTATGGACAACTTAGTAACTTTTTCATAAAATTCCGATGCTTTTGAATGCATGAATGAATCAACAAACATTAATTGAATACCTTCATTCTACCAAGTCATGGGGATACAAATACAGAAATCAAGGACTGTTCCTGCCCACATGGAAACAACATTCTGCTGAGAGGGACAACATGCATCTTTATCAGCATAGGGGATGATGTGAAGTGTAAATTTTGCCAGCTAGAAGTAGAGACCGAGGGATCATTTGAGCCCTACGGAGAGTATATAGGCCCAAGGATGTGAGGATATGTGCCAGCATGAGGAGCTAGCCTGTCACAAGGGAAGGGTCTTACTACCCTAAAATGACTGTAATTAGTTTCTAATTTTAATTTGTAATTTATAAATAAGATTTGTTTTCAAAATATATTTGAAATTAATTATTGTATGTAGTGTCTCATTAAATATCTTTTTTCTATTTTTTTTCCTCTTGCCTTTTGTTAGTCTTACGTTGTTCAGTCTTTTTCAGTCACGTCTGACTCTTCATGACCCTGTTTGGAATTTACTTGTCATTTCCTTCTCCAGCTCATTTTACAGATAAGGAAAGTGAGGCAAATGGGGTCAAATAACTTGCCCAGGGTCCCACAGTTAGTAAGTGTCTGAGGCCAGATTTGAACTTAGGTCTTCCTGACTCCTGACCTAGCGTTCTGTCTACTATCTACCTAACTTCCTGTTAGTCATACAGAAATACTAATGATTTTTAAAGTTTACCATCATGCTCCTTTGCTTAAAGCTACTAATTGTCTTGGTTTGTTTTTTTTTTTCTTTTTTAATTCTTGGGTGTTTTCCAAGTCAATCATAATAATATCAGCAGATGGGTTTATCTTTTCATTATTTTTGCTGGTGCTTATCTTTCCTTTGGACAATGTCCAGAGAAGGGCAGCCAAGTATCTGTGGGGGCTATCAGCCTATCAGAAATGTGTTAAAAACCCAACTATGGCGTTAGGAATAAAAGAAGCCAGAACACGAGTGGCCACCTAGGTTGGGGCTGCCATATTGTGCTCAGCACATTGTAGTGGATGGATATTAGCGGCCCCCCAGACAAGCTACGGTCTGTGCTCCTCTGTACCAGCTCCACGCTATTCTTCTTCCTTGGTCAATAATTTATAATTCTCCCATTACAAAAGCAAAACATTCACAAATAATACTGACACCAGTCGCAGCATGTGTGACAAGCAGGGATAAGAGAGATGACGGATGGTCTGTGGAGACTCCAGCCCCCACCAGCCATAAGATAACATATTGCACAGACATCAAGACTTACGACTCTTTCCTGCTTCTCAGCTCTGAGTTATCCTCTCATTTTCATGGGCAAGGCATGGTCATTGGGCCGGACCCCTTCCATTCAAATCAGGAATATTCCTCTAAGACAGTACAGGGAAAAAATAATAAAACACCTTTAAAAAATGAAAAATGGATGGCCAACGAAGAGAGTCCCGTGTAACCATCAATTGATGAGCTCTTTAGAGACATTAGATGTCTCCTTAAAGAAAGCTTCTGCTCACAGTTTGTTATTAGCATCATTTTTAAAAGTCCCTGTTTTTTTGGCCTTTATTTTTATACCACACACATTTTAAGATAACCCATTCAGCACTGACCCTTCTCTTGAAACAAAGAGAAATAGTTCAGCAGTAGCAGTTGCTTCAGCTATCCCATCTTCCGTATTCATAGTGGCTAACATTCCCATAGGATAGGTCAAGTGTGTTTCTCCACCATGAGTTGCTTTTGGTGGCTATTATTTCTTTTCCTTTATTTTGGATTTGTTATCATCCCCTTAATATAGTGTTGACTAGGCATGCTGACATTATTCACATTGGAAGAGGACTCGGTTTTGCTCATTACATTGAAAAAAAACTCATACAGAGAATGAAGAACACAATGTGTATACAGTCTGCATATCTTAATCACAGCACTACAGATTGTTGTTTCAATTAAGAACTTTGTTGCTGGAAGTAGCATCATGGAATCTTTTTAGGATGCGATTATGGGCAAGGAGTCACTTGTCATCAAGATAGTAGGTGATCATCATCCTGTAAGATCCCAATCTAAAAAAAACAGCAAACATTGCACAGGATATGTTTTGGACAGTTTTGCTTTTTGTGGCATAAACAAACAAAAACCAGAAATGTAACACGGATGAAATAGAACCTTGGATTCTAGACGGTTGTGTCCGAAAGCTGTGAGCTCCCACAGAGCTGGGAGGCTTTGAGTACGCTCACCAATGGTGTGTCTAGCTACCTGAATCTGAGAGTCTTATCACCAGAAACTGGATGATGAGATAGCACTTCGTTTCCTCCTTCATCCAGAGCAGCCCGCTGATATTGTCTATTAATGCCAATGACTGCAAGATTTGAAGTGCTCCTGAAGCAAGATAGATGAATGCGAGTTACTGAATAGACCAAGGCACTCTCAAGTTCTCTTCCCTGAACCATAAATGCTGGTTTGTTCTGCTTCTCCAGGATAAGATGAGATGTCTCCTGAATCAGTTACCCCACTCTCCTGAAGCAGGGCACATAGTAGAAATATATTATGGGAAGCAGGCAGTGTCTAATTGCTAGCTCTCTCCTATGCCCTAAGGAGCAAAGGGATGTCTTAATACCCCCTCCTCCATGGGTGAATTCTGGAGTCAGATGTGGTTCCAGGCTGTTCCATCCTTTTGGAGTCTATTTCATAGATTTATAGATGTTTAGAGTGCAAACAATGTTATATACCACCTTGCTGCTGTTCAGTCATTCTGTCGTGTGGGACTCTTCATGACCTCGTGGACCATAACACGCCAATACTGTCCGTGGAGTCTTCTTGGCAAAGATACTAGAGTGCTTTGCATTTCCTTCTCTAGCAGATTAAGGCAAACAGAGGTTTAGTGACTTATTGAGGGTCACACAATTGGATTTGAACTCAGGTCTTCCTGACTCCAGGCCCACTGCTCTATCCCTGGAGCTATCTAGCTACCTCTTGCGGATGCCTAGACCCATCCATTTCTGGACAAGCCAAGTGCTCCTCCAGCCTTCACTTAGAGACCTCTTGTGAGAGTGGACCCCTTAGCACCCCAGGCAGTCCATTTTACTTTGAAATAGCAATTGCTGCTAAGAACTTTTTTCTTTATATAAAGTTTCACTTTATTTCTTTGCAGTTTCTATAAGGGATCTTAATTCTACCATATGTGGTCAAGGAGAATAAATCTAACCCCTCTTCCACACGAATCGTTCCTTCAAATAATTAAAACCAAATTTGTTCTCCACCATCCATTCCCCCCAAATCCCAGATCTTCTTTTGTCCAAGCTAGATTGCCTCATTTCCTGGGTCAGTGCTCATTCTACATACTCTCCAGTCCCTCAGCTGCCCTGGTTGGCCTCTTCTGGATCCTCCCAAGCTTTATCAATGCCCTTCCTAGAATATGAACTCTATACCTGATGTGAACCTGGCCAGAATAGAGGAGAGGGGGATAGGCATTTCCTCCTAAAGCCCAGGCACCACGTAGGCCCCATTTGTATTAATATACTTTACTACTATATCACACTGGTGACGTGTATCGGATTTCTACTGAAACCTCTGGATCACCCACAGTTGAGTTGCCACCTGCCCATTCCTCTGCCCTATTGTGTTTCTGAAGTTGATGCTTTGAAGGTGTCATTCATCCCTGTTCAATATCGCAGAGAGATCCTAGGTCTAGATCAGAAAGAGACTCAGAGATCCTCAAGGATGACCCTCTGGGGCCCAGGGGAAGTCAATGAATCCCAAGTGCACATAAATACTAGTAGCACAATGGGATTTGAATTCAGGTCCTATGACCCAAGTTCAATCCTCCAGCTCCAGCTTTCTTCTGACTGAGCCATAGGTGAGCCACCTTTGAAGGCAGTAGGTTCCCTGTCATTAGAAGCCTTCAAGCAACACCTGGGCAACCTCTTAATCAAGTATGTTGTAACTAGAATTCATTCTTTTTCAGATATTAACTGCATCAGTACTCGATGGTCAATGAGATCCCTTCTAACTGAAATTTTTCTCACTCCATGGGATCAAATTGTTTTCTAGACTTTGATTACTGGAAGCTCTAGTCCTTGCCAACCATTTGGTCTTGGGTCAGCATTCTGTTATGAGCAGAGCCAGGGGGTGGGAAAGATGATAAAAGGAAAGGAGACTGAAGAGGGAATGGAAAGTAAAGAAAAAGTTTTGGCTTCTGGAGAATGGATTTTTCAGTCCTTTCTGAAATGCATGTTTCAGTGTTGGTTGATTCAATATCTCCAGTTATAAGGGAGGAACAGTTGCGTTAAGGAGGGCACAGAGCCTGAGGCTGGACCATGTGGCCAAGAAATGAGCTATGTTTCATAGAATCAGCAGCAACATTGCTGTGCAGGACCAACACTCCAATGATGTCAGGGAAGAGAGTCTTGCCTTAAAAGGGCCCTCTGGTTGTGGAAAAGAGCCAAAGTCAGATTAGGGAAAAACCAAGAGGGATTTGTTGGGAGAGGGGCTATGCTCGCCCCATGTGAGAAGTTAGAATTCTGAAGTGGGAAAAGTGTCAAACTGAGTGGCCCCCAGATACACAAATACATTCCTCGTTCTCAAAATGGTGATACAACCTTGGAGATGCTACGGCAATGCAGATGGAAAGAGAGTAACAATGAAAATTCAGTGCAGTGTTGTGTAATGATACTGAAGAGAGGAGAAAATGCATCTATTCCTTTTCAGAGGTTGGGGGCTATCGGTAGAGAGCCCTGAATACAATAATGCTGGTTCATGTGTTAGCTTTTCTGAACAACTTGTTTTCCCTCTCTGTCTCTCCCTTCTGTCTCTGTGTATGTCTCTCTGTGTTTGTCTTTGCTTACCTATCTCTATTTGACTTTTATAAGGCATGGCCATCTCTGGAGGGGAGACCAAGATATTTTTAGAAATGAAGGCATTGTAAAAACAAAATACATAGGGGTTATAATACATAGAATGCTAAATAAGTAATAAGGAAGACCTCAGTTCAAGTCTTGCCTCATTCACTATATGACTATATGTATATGTGTGTGTGTGTATACATATATATATATATATATTATATGTATATAATATATATATGTATACATGTATATATAATATATATATATATATAATATATACATACACACAGCTGTATGCTGTATGACTCTGGGCAAGTCACTTAACCTCTAGTTTCCTCATCTGTAAACTTGCGAGTTGGACACAACAGCTTTTAAGGCCCTTCTGGTTCTAACCATATAATCCTGTACTCAACTTTTTAAAAAGAAGGATTGAAATTTGGTTACACTCAGATAAAATGTAAATTTCCTTCCCTTACATAATTACTCAATCAAAAATATTGCTCAAGTTCCCAATGTAGAAATGGCTGTGCCCAGGAGCATGGTAGTAAAGTAAAAGAATCAGACACATCCCTTGCCATCAAGAATCAGAACATCAATATGCCTATAGATAGTTTTAATTTCTTCCTCTGAAAACTGCCTGTTCACATCCTTAGACCATTTCTCAATTGTGGAATGGCTTTTATTCCTATAAATTTGGCTCAGTTCCCTGCGTATTTCAGATATGAGGCGTTTATCAGAGGCACTGGTTATAAAGATATTCTCCAATTTTCTGTTTCCCTCCTAATCTTGGTTGCATTGGTTTTGTTTATACAAAAACTTTTCAATTTAGCATAATCAAAGTTATCCATTTTGCATTTTTTTAATGCTCCCTATCTCTGGTTGGGTCATGAATTCTTCCCTTTCCCATAAATCTGATAGGTAAACTATTCCATGCTCTCCCAAATTGCTTCTAGTATCAGCCTTTATCTCTAAATCATGAACCCATTTTGACTTTATTTTGGTATACGGTATAAGATATTGGTCTATATCCACTTTCTGCCATACCGTTTTCCAATTTTCCCAGCAGTTTTTGTGGAATAGTGAATTCTTAGCCCAGAAGCTGGATTCTTTGGGTTTATTAAAGAGTAGATTGCTATAGTGACAACTGTGTCTTGTGTACCTATCCTATTCCACTGATCCACAACTCTGTTTGTTAGCCAGTAACAGGTAGTTTTGATGACTGTTGCTTTATTGTACAGTTTGATATCTGGTTTGGATGAGCCCCCTCCTTAGCATTTCTTTCATTAATTCCCTAGATATTCTAGACCTCTTGTTCTTCCAGATGATTTTTTTTATTATTTTATCCAGTGCTGTAAAGTAATTTTTTGGTAGTTCAATTGGTATGGCACTGAATAAGTAAATTAATTTGGGTAAAATTGTCATTTTTATTATATTAGCTCAGAAAAAATGCTCTAAATTACTATTGATTAGAAAAATGCAAATTAGAGAAATGCAAATCAAAACAACTCTTAGGTACCACATCTCTCCTGTCAGATTGGCTAACATGACGAAACAGGAAAATGATAAATGCTGGAGAGGATGTGGGAAAATTCGAACATTAATACATTGTTGGTGGAGTTGTGAACAGATCCAGCCATTCTGGAGAACAATTTGGAACTATACCCAAAAGGCTATAAAAATGTGCATATCCTTTGACCCAAGAGTGATACTACTTCTAGGGATGTATCCCAAAGAGATCACACACATGAGAAAGGTACCTGTGTGTACAAAAGTATTTATAGCTGCTCTTTTGTGGTAGCAAAGTATTGGAAATCAAGGGTATGACCGTCAGTTGGGTAATGGCTGAACAAGTTGTGGTATATGAAGGTAATGGAATACTATTGTGCTACAAGAAATGGGGTTGATAAGGACTTCATAATAACCTGGAAAAACCTACATGATATAATGCTCAGTGAGGGGAGCAGAATCAAGAGAACATTATATACAACCACAGACATATTGATTCTGTGATGACTAACTTTGATAGACTTGGCTCTCTTCAGCAATCAAGGCTCAAAGACAGCTCCAAAGGACTCATGATGGAAAAAGCTAACTACATCCAGAGAAAGAACTCTGGAGTCTGAATGCAGATTGTGGCAAACTATCTACTCTTTTTTTTTTTTCTCTTCTATTTTGGTTTTGTTTCTTCTCTCTCATGACTCATTTTGTCAGTCACAATTCTTTACAACTTGACTATTGTGTAAATAAGTTCAATGCAAAGGTATATATAGAATCTATATCAGACTTCATGCAGTCTTGGGTGGGGGAGGGAAGGGAAGAAAATTTGAAACTCAAGAACATGTCTAACTGAGTGTTGTAATCTAAAAATAAAAAATCTAATTAAAAAAAAAAGAATCAGTACGTCCAGTTGAGAATATAAGCTAAACACAATTTTTGCACTAGTGAACAAAATAAGAAATCCAATGACTGAATTATGAAGCATTTGCAGAGAAGAGGGAGAAAGGAACCATCCACACCCAGGTACTTCCAGACATTAGGAGACAGATCCTCCCTCCATTAAAGCAGATTGCAGCCCATCTCTAGCATGGTAGAGAGCCACTGAGTGGCTGAAACCTTATTAATTCCTCCCAATCTTGGGAGGACCTACTAGTATCTGCATTTCCCTCTAATAACCCTGGAAATGCCAGTGCCACTTTGATGCCGTACTAGAGCATCAGAGGCAGACTCAATTGGTAGAATTTGATTGCTATGCCTAATTTTTTAAAAACAGCTCTTCTCCAATCCATTGTTGGCACTAATGGAAGTGCCAAGCCATTCTGACAGTCCCATGAAGATACTTAAAAATAATTGGGCTTCTTTTCAATTGTGTGCTTCAAAGAAAAAAATCCAAAGACTCTTTTAGGCTCCATGCTGTTTAATGTTAGTGTTTCTCTTCTTCTGAGATGGGCTTCTATATCTGCAGCCCCACCGCCTCCACATGGCTCCCACAGTTGGCCAATGATTGATATGTGCATGTAACCGTGAAAATAAATTGGCGCCTGGTAGGACTGCTCCCGCCATCCTCCTCCTCATTGCCGATCAACTTTTAAAAAGCAATTTCATAAGGAGCTTCTTAGATTTTGACACACAAAAGTCATTAGTTTCTCTATGGCTGGGGAATCTTGATGAAGCCTCTTCACCCTTAGGGCCGTGAGGATGTTCGCAAGTGTTCTGTGAATCTCCCTGAACAATAACTGATGGATATTTGCTCTATAGTCTTCTATTGTCTCTTCTTCCCCTATTTGCAGCTACCTTCTGAGAAGCCAGGACTAGCTGTCTAGCTCTGGACAATTGCCTTCTATTTCTTCTCCAATAGAACCTGTCCTTGTTTTTTATTTCACTGCCTGTTCAAATTCCAGTATATTTGTTTGCCAGGAGGTCATGGGGTAGAGTGGGAAGAGAACTGGATTTGGAGTCAAAACACATAGGTTAGAATCTAGTCTTTAGGACTCCAGTAAAAGCTGCTTAACCCCAGGCTCCTCCGATTCCAAGGCCACAGTCTGTCCACTCTGACATACTACCTAAGGTTCAAAGAGGTGTGGGGCCCCCAAGGCGAGAATGGAGAGAGAACAGTGTGGAGGACAGAACCTTGGGAACAGGACAGGAGAGTGAGGAGAAGGCAGCAAGGTGGACCAAAGTGTCAGGGGAGAACCAGGAAGGTGCAGCGTCATCATAACCACGGGAGTACAAAGGCTTGAGAGGAGGTAAATGAGGGGCCACAGATAGCTAGAGGGAGGAGAAGGAGAGCTGGCCTTTAGATTTCGTGCTGAAGACCTCCTTGGTGACCCTTGCAGAGCTGTCGCAGGAGAGTGGTGGGAGCAGAATCAAGATGTCAAACAGCTGAAAAGTGACTTCATGATGAAGTGAAGTCAGCAAGTATAGCCTCCCCCTTGAACGCATTGGAGGATGGCGAGCAGGCGAGAGAGAATAAATCAAAGCTGAAGATATGAGCCGGGTCCCAAGGCAGGACTTGGTTTGTTTGTTGCTTTTAAAGAAAGAGAAAATCTGAGCTTGTTTATATACCCCCAAAAGGAGGACCCAATGGGAAGCAGAAAAGGTGAATTCAAAATGATTGTAGATTGTGCTTAGAGATTTTAGACCTAGGCTGTACTGCTGAGTAACTAGTTTGGAAATCTCAATCCAAAGGGAACCTAGCAATGAATCCAGATGTTGGAGAATGGACAGCAGATGACGAGAAAAGATAAACTTGCAAAAGTTTTCTCAAAGTTTCAAAGTCTTTTCTGCATGAACCTGAGCAGAGCAGAGGGCAGGCAGTGAACTAGTAAGCACTACAGCAAGCTGGAAGCCTCTCTGGTGATGAGGAGATGGTGGCAATGCAGCCGGCTTTGGGAGCTGACTTGTTATATTGTTGTTATGGGGATGACATCAGTAGAGGAAAGGCTGAGCCAATTGTTACAGTGTGTGTGTGTGTGTGTGTGTGTGTAGATGGAGATATATACATACATACATACTTACCTATATATACACATAATATTTGCAAACCTGTAGGTGCCATGTAAATTGCCATCAGTAGTAGGAGTAGATAGTAGTAGTAGCAGCAGTAGTAGCAGCAGATGAGCACAATGGAATTGGAAAAGCATGGGAAGGCTTATGTGAACTGATGCAAATAAAAAGTGGGACCAGGAAAACTACATATGTGTGTGCGTTATAGTTATATAGTTATTGTAGACACATATAGATGTGTATGTTTATCATATATAGAGATCTATATTTAAAGAATTATTCTACACACATTAGATGTGTGTGTGTGTATATATATATATATTATATATGTATATTTACTACAGAAATGTAAATGAAAAGAACAAAACACACCTAAACTAAGTGCAGCAAAGTGGTGAGGTGCAAGCTTGTCTCCGAGGAAAGAATGAGAGAAGACGCCTGGTGGTCCTTTGCAGATGCGGGGAACACTTCACATCGTACTAGACTCTGATAGCTGATTTGATTCTTGTCCTCTTTTATTTCTTTTTAATTCTTTCTTAAAAGGGAGAGCACTTCAGGAAAGCAGCAGAATGACTTGCATATAAAATTGTGGCGTCTAATGGTTTTTCAGTCACGTTCAAATGCCTGTGACTCCCTTTGAGGTTTTCTTGGTAGGGATATCGGAGTAGTCTGCAATTTCCTTCTAGAATTGTAGATGATGTGAAAACAAAAGATATTGATTACACAATTTTTAAAGTCAACCAGTGACTTGTTGACTTTACTTTAAAAAATCATCGTATAATCTTAATTTCCACAAAAGTTATTAAGGGAAAAATATGCATCTTTAAAGAGCGGATGGAGTAGAGAGTGGATGTTACGTGACATGGTCTTACGAGCCTTCCAAACCCGAAATGACTTATCCGTCTGCCGGAGAGTTCAAGCAGTTCAACACGCACTTAAGAGAAGAGGAAAGTGATCCTGAGCTATGGGAAGCGCCTTCGCTAAGGTCACACAATATTTTTTTCTTTTTTTTTCTTTTTTTAATTCTTTTTTATTTTTAGTTTTACTTTGCAACACACGTTCTACATAATTTTGAGTTCCAGATTTTCTTCCCTCCCTTCCCCACTCCCTCACCAAGACAGCATGGAATCCCATATAAATTCCATGTATAACTTGGCATTGAATTAATTTACACACTAGTCAAGTTGTAGAGAAGAATTATGATCAATGGAATGAATCATGAGAAAGAAGAAACAGAACCAAAAAAAAAAAAAACACAACCCAACAACAAATACGAAAGAGAGAAAAAAAAGGGGCAGGGAGAAAAAGGCGAGCATGAAGTGTGCCTCAATCTGCATTGATACTTCATATTCTTTCTCTATATGTAGATAGCACTCTCCATTGTGAGTCCCTTGGAGCTGTCTCTGCATATTGTGTTGCTGAGAAGAGCAAAGCCTGTCAGGGTTAGTCATCACAGAATCAATATATCTGTGGTTGTGTATAAGGTTCTCCTGGCTCTGCTCTGCTCATTCAGCACTATGTCATGTAGGTTCTTCCAGGCTGTTATGAAGGCCGTATCATCTCCATTTCTTATAGCACAATAGTATTCCATTACCTTCATATACCACAGCTTGTTCAGCCATTCCCCAATTGATGGGCATCCCTTTGATTTCCAGTTCTTAGCTACCACAAAAAG
>CM053624.1:6196802-6217189 GCA_028646595.1 Phalanger gymnotis | reverse complement strand
AATCCAGCTGGCAGCCGGTAGCCTTCCACCAGTGCCTAAGTCAGGGTTCTAGGACCCTGTTCCTTGGGTATCATATTCAGATTAGAAACGAAGAAGAAAAAATGAGAAATCTGCCATTTTAGGGACACCCTTTAGGCAGCAAATCAAAAATCTCCATCTCTTGACTTCATCGTCATTTGGAAGAGCCACAGATAATGTTGAGTCAAGTGCTCTGAAAAATATTCCAGTTTCTAATTTGGTGAGGAGATATGTAAAAGCCTGCGTGTGTCACAACAGGAAACCACATCGATGATTTCATCGAGCTACATCACGGATGAAACAAAACCTCTCTTCGACTAATGTCTGCCAGCAGTCCTAAGCTAATACTGAGGTGATCCTTAGTCTGGACCAGTGACATGGAAGCTCTGGAAGGACTGAGCAGCTGAGAAGCTTCCAGGATGAATCCGAATCTGCTGACCAAGGCTTTCTAGCAAACTTTGGAAAGGACATGTCCAAGAGGCTGGAATCTAGGTGATGAGTTTTTTGTCCAAGGTGACCCAGGAAAAATGATTTTGACTGGCACCGAGGGAGAGATTTCCATGGGTCCCCCTGGGTTCCAGGGCCTGGGGCCTCATGTACTCCATACCAATGAGCTTCCATATCTCAAGGATCCACTAAAATTGTCCTGCCATCTACTTTCTTGAGGAAGCTGAACCTCTGCTAAGGCTGCTTAGTGTATTGACTCCAGTGGTTGTTGACCTTGGTTTTGTGATCTTATCTCTTATCTTCCCTATTTTTCTTACTTTAACCACACTAAGGTATCCTTAGTTATATAAAAAAAAAGTCCCCCGAATGATGGGGAAATTCTCAGAAATTCTCATTTGCTTTCATTTTAAAACTTTGTTCTCCTTGACAATGAAGGACAAACAATAACAAGGCCGATGCACACTCTGAAGAAAAGTAGTGGGGGTGTCTCTTGACATGAGCCAGACAATAACAGTGAAGGAGTCTGGGGATCACTGCTCTGAACAGGCATGGCAGAAAGACAAAGCAAACTGGGAGCTCCCTTGAGGTATGGGAAAGGATAGCTCTGCTGAGGCTTTGGTCCCACCTGCCAGTCCGACGAAGACTAAATCTGAGTCTCCACAAACCCTCGGTCACACTTTGAGGTGCAGCAATCCTGCTGGATATCATACCAAGCCTCAGCCTGGCCTCCAGGTGCTATGGCAAAGACACATTGCCCCTTTCTGGCAGAAAGCCTGCTTAGCTGGCTTCGCCAAGGGCCCTTTGAGGCAAATGATGAATGTGCCAATCTGACCCCACTTAGGAGGAGATAGATAAAACAAAATTAAATCTTAATGGACCTCTCACTCATCTCGGGAGTTTGTAGAAAAGATTGCACGTCCGCCATCAAATCATGGAGACACAGAGCCAGAAAGAGCAAAGGGGGTCATTTCTTCCTGTCCTCTTGTTTGTAGCTGATGAAGGGAGTCCCAGAGAAGGAAAAAGACTTGACAAGGGTCACCCAGGTGATTCATCAGTGAGCCAGAAATAGAGTAAGTCCTCTGACGCGTAGCTAGTGTTCACACCACTTTACCACACTTCTGCCACACCTAGAGCCCCCTGGTGAGCGGAAGGCGGAAGGCCGCGTTCATCAGGTCATTGAGGATGCAGTGAGGCCTTTGTTTGTACTAAGGCCCAGAGGCTTCTCAACCCTGGGGTACAGGATCCAGAGAATCAAATGGTGAACAGCCATTTATCAGTCATGCACTTTGGGGCAGATACTGCGCAAGGCACTAGAGACACATAGACAAAAACGAGACAATCCCTGCCCTCGGGAGGTTTCAATTCTACATATGGGTTTATCACGAAAAAGCCTCCTTCCCACTTTGCCCAAATTCAGTCCTGGGTCTTCTAGAAAGGTGGAGTAGCAAGTGAGCTGGTTCTGATCCCACCTCTGACGGTCGGTCAATCAATAAACATTTATTAAGCACCTGCCATGTGCTAAGAACTGAGCTCATAAAAGAAGGCAAAAGACAGTCCCTGACCTCAAGAAACTCACAGTCCAATAGGGGAGACAACCAGGAAACACATATGTACAAATAAGTTATATACAGGATGAAGACGAAATAGTTAAGAGAGAGAAAGCATTAGGATTAAGAGGCATTGGAAAAGGGGTCCTGTTGATGGTGGGATTTCACTCAGGACTTAAAGGACTCAGGAGGCTGAGATGAGTAGGGAGAACATTCCAAGTACTGGGGACAGCCAGAGAAAATATCCAGTGCTGAGAAATGGAGTGTGTTGTTTGTAGAACAGCCAAGATGCCAGGGTCATTGGATTGAAGAGAAAGAGAGAAAGAAAGAAAGAAAGAAAGAAAGAAAGAAAGAAAGAAAGAAAGAAAGAAAGAAAGAAAGAAAGGAAGGAAGAAAGAGAGAAAGAGACAAAGAGAGAAAGAGAGAAAGAGAGAAAGAAAGAAAGAAAGAAAGAAAGAAAGAAAGAAAGAAAGAAAGAAAGAAAGGAAGGAAGAAAGAGAGAAAGAGACAAAGAGAGAAAGAGAGAAAGAAAGAAAGAAAGGAAGAAAAGGAAGGAGGGAAGAAAGAAGGAAAGAAAGAAAGAGAAAGAAAGAGAGAAAGAAAGAAAGAGAAAGAAAGAAAGAAAAACAAAGAAAGAAAGGAAGAAGGAAAAAAAGAAAGAAGGAAGGAAAAAAAGATAGAGAAAGACTGGAAGGCTAAATGTTGTAACAGAAAATGTAACAGAATGTGACTGAAAGAGGGTACGGAAGAGAGTGAAGTGACGCCTACTGATGGCATGGACCCCCATGACCACTGGTGTTCCATTATGACCCCAAGTCTCTTAACCATCCTGAATCTTAGTTTCCTTGTCTGTAAAACAGCAGTTGCTGTGAGGATCAACCAAGGTAATAGATGTAAATTGTTCGACAAACCTTAATAGACTTTAGAAATGTCGGCTCTTACTATGACAACACCCAGTTGACTAACTACAAGATGAGAGAAGGGCTGCAGAAAATGTGCTCCCATCTATCACCTAGGAAGGAACCTGGCTTATGTCAGCAGCCACTTAGATGGAAGGTAAATCTATGGGTGGAAGCTGATTTTTATTCTTAACAAGCTAAAAGCCTAACATCAGCCTTTGATGAAAACAGGGCCTTGGACTAGATCATTTTTAGGTCCTTGTTGATTTCTAGAATTTGAGAACTCTCTGAATCTACAGGATTATTTTAGATTTCATCACCATTTATAATGTACTAGAATCTCACAATTCTGGACCTGGGAGAGAGCCTGAAGAGGGCCTTTAGTTGTAATACAAATCTAAAAAACAGACTGCCTCTTCCCGGCAACATTTGTGACGAGGGGTTGCTCAGGAGATTCCCAGACCCTCCGACGTAAGGGAACCCAGGAGGCCATCCATTCCCTCTGGATTTGTGACTGTGAGAAAGTCCTTCCTCACACCAAGCCTCCACCTCCCTCCTAGCCATTTCCTCCCAATGTTCCAGGCTTTGTCCTCCAAGGCCAGATAGAAAGCGTTTAAACCTGCTTCAATGCAACAGCCTACAAATACTAGTAGAAAGCTATCTTCCCCACCCCAGACATCCAAATTGTGGGTGGAGAGGGAGGGAGGAGATAAGCATTTATTAAGCACCTACTTTGCCAGGTATTGTGCTAAGCGCCCTACAAATATGATCACATCTGATCTCACAAAAACCCTGGGAGGTAGGCTGCCCCATTTTACACATGGCATGCCTGAAGCACACAGAGGTTAAGGGACTTGCCCAGGGTCACCCAGCTAGTAAGGGTCTGAGGCTGCATTTGAACTCGGGTGTTCCAGACATTGTGCACTGTGGCACCCAAGATGCCTCCAGGAGAGAACAGGAAGGCCACCTAGACTCCTAGTAGTGAGAGGAGATACCTAGGGTGGCCATTTTATTTCCTATTCATTTCTGGACATCTAAGAGAAGGAAAGCAGTCTTCTGCAAACGTGGAAGGTGAAGAGGGCAATGACACCTTCTGTGTGATTAATCTGAATGTCTTTGGCAAAGAGCAGAGATCCCGCCGTAGCTGGGACTGGGAACTTGGCTATTGTGGATTAACCGGTCCAGGGTCTGAGATGGGAAGCCTGGCCGGAGTAAAGGGGGACGGGGGGGAGGACTTTGGAGTCGTGGTGAGAGGACAGAGGAAAAACCCTGAGACAGGGCAGCCTTTGGACCCGGGCATTGATGTCTTATAAGGGTTGGATCCAAAGTCAGTGCGTGTTTTATTGGGGAAGCTATAAAGTCAAACTAGAGAAGGGACCTGGAAGAAGATTCCCACGAGGTCTGGAGGAGCCCCCTGCCCCTGGGCTACGAAGACATGGCTGGGGGAGGTGTCTGCATAGAAGAGATCACCAACTTCTCAAGACCCAAAATGAGGACACTACATTCTCCTAGTCTGTCCGGGTGGACAAATTGCGGGCCTGTGAGATGGGGAGGGGCATGGCTCAGGGAAGGTTATCCTCATTTTATAGGTGAGGGAAAAAAATAAGCTCCTCCTTTATTTTAAACACAAATGGATTTTTGCCTCAATCCTTGGATTGCAGGGTCACAGAACACTCCTCCTGGATGGCAGAGGAGCGAGGTGCTCAAGGGCAGGATTTTGGAGAGGTCACGGGACCCCACGTCAGAGCTGGGAAGGAGCTCAGGGGCCATTGTGTCCAACCTTTTGTTTTAAGGATGAAGAGACTGAGGCCAAGAGCCTGCCAGGGAGCTCCTCAGGGCCACGAGGCCAGTACGAGTCTGAGGGAAGACCGGAGGCCGGCTCTTCCTGACTCCCAGCCAAGGGCTCTGATGGACACCTAGTATGAAGGGACAGAAAATATTTTAAAGGGAAGAAGATCTATTGCAAAAACTGAGGAGAAGATGAAGAGAATTTACACAATGGCCTCCGGGAAAGGAGGGGAGGGAAGAAACATTTATTAAGAACCTACTATGTGCCAGGCACTGAGCTGAGTACTTTAAAATTAATGTCCTGGCTGGTGGTAATATTAATAGTAATAAGAATGATGATAATTAATGATAATAATACTAATGATAACAACAGCATGCACATTTAGGCAGTGCTTACTGTGTACCAGGAACTACTCTGAGCACTTTACAGTCGCTAGTTCATTTGATCCCAACAGCACAGCAACCCTTCGAGGCAGGTGCTGCTGTTATCCCATTTTACAGATGACAAAACTGAAGCAAATACAAGTGAAGTGACTTGCCCAGGGTCACACAGATAGGAAGTGTCTGAAGCCACATTTGAACTCTGGGCTTCCTGACTTGAGGCCCGGCGCTCTGACCACTGCACTACCAGCTTACTCAGAAGTGAACATAGTTCAGGACAGATGGACCACAAAGACATTTGCTGCACATTTTTCAATCTGCCACTCAAACCACATTCCTCTTTCCTACATTTTGGCTTCAGCAGCTCAGTTCCTGAAAATAGTCTGGCTACAATGCACATATGGAGCCCTGGGTCTGGAGCTCAGTACCAGGCTTATTGTCTGGGTAATCTTGGGCAAGTCACTGCACATTCCTGGGTCTTGGGTTACCTGTTTGAAAATGAGGATGCTGAACTAGATGCCTCTGCAGTCCGTTAGTTCTTGAGCACAGATCTCAGGAAGAGGGACAGACTCAGAACAAAGAGGATTGGTAACTTCCTCAATGGAGGAGTGTCTTCATGCAGGGTTCGTCCCAACTCCCCTTGTTTGTAATACAGTAAAGACATTTTGGAGGGTCATCTGAATCTCAAAGACAGTCAATGTTCTGACCAACTGGCCATACTGCCTTTCTTGAGACATCCATGAAAAATACCATTAAGGTCATCCATAATAGATCCGTTTACTCAATGCATCCATCTGTCATTCAATCAACAACCACTTGGTAACATCTAGGATAAGACAGACACCGGGAGGCCCAGGCTGTGGGTAGTCAGAGCTACTCACCTAGGTTGTACCACATATCCCTGATTTCAAAGCCGATCTGCCTCCTCATGTCACCATACCTGGAAAAGGGGGATAAAAAGAAATGAATCACAGCCATAGCTTTATGGGGGAAAGCAGACAAGAAAGTGGGTTTTTGGCAATGAAATGCAACAAAGGGCCTTCCTGCACTGGGTTTTTCCTGGCTTAAGGGAAGGGCAGGGGGGAGGGATGGGGAGCACTAGAGAGAAATTCACCCAGCCCAGGGACTATCTCCTTTTCCTCTCTATCAACTACATCATGGGCTCACTTTCCATTGGGAATGTGGGGGTGGATGCTGGGAGGAATGAAATTCTCTGGTCTCCTGTGGCTGGGGAAGGAGCCCATTACATCTTTCCAGCCTAAGGGTGGAGGGGGTGTGGATATTTTCTGCCCATGCTGTGAGCAGGGGGACTGTGCCTGAAGCTTCCCTGCCTCACCCCTCCCCAATTCATCCTAACATCACAGCACACCAATGAGCAAAAATGAGACCCCAGAGTCACCGAGGGAGAAGGGCTGAATACACACTGCTAACACCCAATAATGCCAGATAAAGGTAAATGAATACTAATTCTCTTCCCAATGGAAAGGGAGAGGTATTTGTTTCACAAGTAAACAGAATGTGATGCTTCAGAAGCTAAACCTTTATTAGCATGTGAGCAGCTCTGCTCTCCCCACCTCTACCTTGTTGCCTCAGGAAACAAAACCCTGATTATATTAAAAATAATAATTTGCAAAAATTTTCCTATACCACCAGAGCTCAGCAGCTGTGCCAAAGAACCTGATCTGTTTACTTCTCTACTCTGGGATCCAAAGAGCCAGGTTGAGTCTTTCTACTGTTTGACGGCAGTCCTTCTGCCTGTTAAGGAGGCACCAAAGACCCATAGTCCTGGGTGTCCTTCCAGTGGGCGAAGCCAATGGAAGCAAGCATCTTTTGCTTTCTTAAATAAGTTTACTGGCATGTTGGGGTTTTAACATCATAGTCATTTCTGACCAAGTCTCCCCTTCCTTCCCTCACTCGAGAATTGAGCCTTCGCTGGAAAGAAAAAAAAAAAAGTTAAACCAAAACAACTGATGGCATCTTATGCAACTTTCTTGGATTCCTTCAGTTCTCTAGAAAGGGAGGGAAATATGTTCTATTATCCATTCCTCAGGACCAAGAACAGTTATTCCAATTAGGCAGAGACTGGCTTCCTTTTAATGTTCTCATCATTTTCATTATCAGTATCATTGTGTATGTTGGTATTTCCCTGCTGATTATTTCACTCCATATCAGTTCATACAAGTCTTCCAGTGATTTTCTGATTTCTTCAGTCATCATTTCTTTGGCACCATAACGTCCCATGACGTTTATGTACCATGGAGTGTTCAGCTACTCCTCAGTGGATGGGCACCTATTTTGTTTGCAGTTTTTTGCTACCTGTGAGGGGTTATGCATAGTTTTGTGTATGTATTTGGCTGTGTGACCTGCTAGGGGTAGATGAGCAATTGCGAGGTAACAGAGTCAAAAGATAAGAACAATCAGTCACTCTTTTTGCATAATTCCATATTAGTTCCACAGAGATCTGACCCCTTCACAGCTACAACAGCATATTAACATGTCCTCCTTCTATGGAAGCCTCTTCCCTAAATCGAAAAGTCAACAAATAAGTAAGTACCAATCTTGTGCCAGGCACTGGGCTAAGTGGTGAGTATACAAATGGTGGCATAAACAAGCCTTGCCCCCCAAGATGTCTACAATCTTTTTTCTTAAATTCAATATTATTTTATTTTCAGATCTACATTCTTATCCTCTTATCTACTTCCCCTACCCCACTGGGCAAAAAAGAACAAAATTCATATTACAAATAAATTTCTGAATTTTTTATGTCCAAAAAAATGTGCTCTTTATATCAAGTGGTGGGTAGCCTATTTCATCATGAGTCCTCTGGAATCATGGTTGATCATTGTGATAACAGAGTTCCTAACACTTTCAAAGCTGTTTATCTTTACAATATTGTTATTATATGAATTACTGCCCTGGTTCTACTCATTTCACTCTGCATCAGTTCATACAAGTTTTCTCAAGCTTCTGTGAAATCATTCCCTTTACCATTTCTTAAAGGAAAATAGTATTTAATCACATTTATACGCTGTCACTTGTTTTTCCACTCCATAATTGGTGGGCATCCCCCTCAGTTTCCAATTCTTTGCCACCACAAAAAGAGTTACTATAGATGTTCATACATTTGGGTCCTTTTCCTTGTCATTTAGTCTGTTTGGCAGCATAGACCGAATGGTGATATCATTGAGTCAAAGAGCAGACACAATTTAATAACTTTTGGGGGAAGTTCCAATGTGCTTTCCAGATTGGCTGGAACAGTTCCACCAACAGTACATTAGTGTGCCTGTTTTCCCACATCCTCTCCAGCGTTTATCATTTTCCACTTTTTAGTCACATTTGCCAATCCGACGGATGTGAAGTAGAACCTCAGAGTTGTTTTAATGTACATTTCTCTAATTATTAGTACTTTAGAGTATTTTGTAAAATAGTGCTAGCCGGCTTGGATTTCTTGCTCTGACATTTGCCGTTTGTATCCTTTGACCATTTATCAATTATGGAATGGCTCTTACTCTACTAAATTCAAATTAGTTGCCTACATATCCTGGAAATGAGATTTTTATTAGAGAAACTTGCTGCAAAGGTAAGTCTGCAGCATTCTAACGGAATTCTCTCTAATCAAGACTGAAGGGTTTGAGTTCAACATCAAAACCGTGGGTGGTTCACCTTGCTTACAAAGCAGCAAGGAGTTCTCAAGGGGTCATCGTCGCTTCTCACTTAAGACTACTGCAGAGGCCTCCTGACTGGTCTCTCCACATCTAGCTCCTTCATACAATATCATATTGGTCTTCCTAAAGGTCTGACCATGTGGCTTTACTGCTCAAGGCTCTGCCAATGGCTCCCTAGCATCCATAAGACCCAACCAATATCAACCTTGACAAGCTGGCCGCCTCCCGTCTTTCCAGGTTTACTCTATTTATGCCATGTTCCTGGCACATCGAGCCACTATACTTCATAAACAGCCTGGCATCATCCACTTCTAACCTTTGCACAGGCTGATTCCCATGCCTCGAATGAACTCCCTCCTCCCCGCTGCCTCGTAGGATCCCTGGACTCCTTCGAATCTCAATTCAAGTATCTCTCCCCATCAGGAAGCCATCCTTACCTCCACCCAATTGCTAGCACCCTGTGTCCAAGATCACACTGTTTCTATTTTGCACATACGTTCTATTTCATGTGCTATGTACATGCTGCTTCTCTTAATAAAATGTCACATCTGAGGACATGGACTGTTTCATCTTCGGACTTTGTTTCCCTACCTCCCAGCACAGACCCTGGCACACAATCCACACTCAGTAAATGCTTGGTAAATGAATGAATGAGTTCAGCTGACCAACTCTGAAGGCACCAGGGTATAAGAGGCTAGTGAAACTAGTCTGCTTAACTGAGGGGTTAAGGAAGATTCTCTGAAATACCAACACTCAGGGGTTCGAATGAGAACTTACTCAGAAATACACACAGATCAACAAGTGTGACCCCAACCTCTATCCAAGGAATGAGCTCCGCCTCTCCTATGGGGAATGCTCCTGGCATCCCAGGATTGATCAGAGAGAACGCAGGCAGTACTGTTGTCAGAGAGAATCTGCCACACTGGGATGTGTTTTATCAGAGCCACAGGCCTGGATAAGCATGGCCCCATATGGAAGCAGCAAGAGAGACCCCCTCCCTCCTTGTGTTCCTCACAGGGCCAAGACTATAATTTGCCTGGTTGTCAATGACTGACTCATTAGAATCTCAGAACCAGAAACTCTGTCCTGAAATGGCTGGAGGAGCTGAAGCTTCAGGGATCAGGTACCCATTATGAATTTATTAAGGGAAGAAGAAAGGGAAAATAAACACCTCCTGCTTCTCTCTCTGGGGTGGTCTGATTCTGAGTCAGCATGCTGGTAGATGAGAACGGCCACGCTCACACCAGGCTTGGAACAGCCACTGCCATCCCCGGGATTAGCCCCCAGAAAACTCGGTCATGATATAGGGCCAGGCTTGCTGGTTTCATCTTCTAAGTGCTTCGGGTGCAATTTATCTCATTCCAAGGTAGAGGCTGACAGGGGATTAATGTCCTCTTTGGTGCAAGAAGTCAGAGACACTTGTGCCCAGACTAATAACACAGGGATCCTGTCTTAGCAGTGAAGAATGAAGAATGTTCTCGTTTGTGTTAAAATATCCTCAATTCGAACTTAACTTCCCTCATTTTCCGGGGGGTAAATCAAATTAAAAGTCTTTTCCTAATGTCTTGGCATGGTCTGAAGATCTGAATTAAAGCCCTAGTTCTGCTGGTTCTTCATTGCATAAATTGGAGCTACTTACTTAATTTTCCTGAACCTCACACACTTAAGAGGAGGTAATGACATGGGTGCTGCCCATGTCACAGAGCAGTGGTAAGGCAAACTCCATTAACGTATCATCAATAGTATTATTCTATTCAAGCACAATTGAGCTCTCTTCTGCTTCTTTGAGTAGGCCCTGACCTTGAGCGGGATCCTGGTGACTGCAAACTGATAATCCGTCAATTAGCCGACATTTATCCTGCGATGTGCCAACCACTGTGCCAGGCTGGGACAGGAAGACAAAGCGACATAGTCTCTGCCCTCAATGAATGGACATTCTATTAAGGAGCTACAGTCCATCAATCCATATGCTGGCTTCCTGATTGATTATGGGTCATGGACTCCGCTAAGTGTAGCATCTTGGCCAACCATAGGCAGGAAATGCCGCCCTGGTCTCAAATTCAACTTGGGCTCTCAATCTTGCAAATATTCCTCTTTCAAAGTACAATCCTGAAGCCAGCAAGGCAAAGCCTGTCAGTATTAAAAATGACATTTTAATAGCTGAGTGAAACAAAGAAGCTGAAGGCCGTGGCTCAGAGGTGAGGGAAGGAAGAGGTGTTAGATGGGAAGGAGATGGTTTTATCTCCCCGACGGAAGGCCCTGACCTTTTCTCGAGTTTTAATAAGGAAGTGGCTTTGAAGAATCCACACGTGTTTGTGAGCCATTCCTGAAGAAGCCGGGTCTGGTGCCTAAACTCTATGGAGAGTTCCCCGAATACTCTATAAGCTCTTCCTGAAGAAAATGAAGCTTTTCAGAATACATAACTTCTCTGGGCTAATACTCCAGACAGAATTGGAGGCTGTTAAAGCTGGGAGGGGAGGGAAGGCATAGGACAGAAGGGAAGGGGAGCAGGGGAGAGGAGAGGGGAGGACTCTTTGAACTTTAGATTAGAAATACCCTTGGGTGAAAGATGGGGGAAAACACAGCAGCGTCATTCCAATTATGCCACAACGAGCCCCTCCCAATGGAGAGGTTGGATTGATAGGAATAACTTTAAAAAGGAGAAATAAACAGTAACAATTGGCATGTTAGGCCTCACTCCTTATAGGGGATCTCAGCTACCCAGCAAAGAGGGTTCAGGGGTACATTAGTGAATTACTCCACATGCAGGATATGAAGACATTGACTTGGAACAGGATAAATACAAAGTCAACCACATCATTCAAGTCTACACACTTCGGTTATATGCCTGATATGCACAAATGGAAGTCTCTGCCTTGAGGGAGCTTACATTCCATAAGGAAGATACGATAAATAGATACAAAGTTATATGACGTAATTTCAAAAAGAAGAAGGCACCAGCCATTGTGGGGTGTGCTTGAGGGATCAGAAACGGCCTGGCGGAGGTGGAGACAGAGGTAGTGGCTGTGAGCTATGCCTTCCAGGAGACTGTTCTACTGAGCAGAGATAAGTCAAGTCAACAAGCATCCATTAAGTGCTTTCTGTATGCCAGTTGCTGGGCAGATGGCTGAGAATACAAATATAAGCAGAAAGAAAGACAGCCGCTACCCTCAAAGAGCTTACCTTCTAATGGAAAAGACAACCCACACACAAAAAGAGAGGTGAAAGGGGGAAGGGAGCAAGTGGGGGAATGACTGATAAAGTCCAGAGAGTCAGGAGAGGAGCCCGGAGATGAGGGACTATATTCCAGCTATAAGGAATAAAACAGGCAAAAGCATGAAGTCAGGAGGTATAACGCCACAAAACAGATCGTTCTGGGACATGATGGAAATGGCAAGGAGCTCGATTTTATGGGCACAACAAGACCTAAGTAGATGTGTGCCTCTAGCCTATGCAGAACAGCCCTGGCAGCTGGGCTTGGGTCCCTCCACTCTGGGGAGCAGGAGATATTGACAAAGTGGGGGATATTGACAAAGTGGGGGAAATCCACAAAGCAGACAATCCATCTAGATGAAATGAATCAGTGGAAGTTTCACTGTTCTTAGCCTCAAGCCGCCTGACCCAGAATACATCGATGCACTCCCACAATCACAGCAGCCCTGGCCTGGTGCAGGGTCCTCACAGTGCAGCCAGACTGGCTCTCTGGGCCTTCCAGGGGTGCTGTACCCCTGGGAAGGTCAGGCATTGGGGTGGGAGAGGAAGTCTCCCCCAGACCATCAGTCAGTGAATGGATCCCAATCTCTCCCCTTTTCTTCCTCCTCCTGTGAGTTGCCCAAGGCCTGGAGGCCTCTGCCTTAGGAGAGAGGGGCAGGAGGGAGGAGGGTGCCTCAGGTGGCAGCTGGCCAGAGGCAGGAAGGCAGAGAAATGGAATGGAGTCATCTTTTCTACACTCTATGACTGAGGAATAGAGGTCCAGGCAGGGTCTCTGCCCCGAAGTTCAGGCTGAATTATTGCAAATATATTTATTAGCTTTGAATATCAGAGGTTGGGAAGAGACTAACTGTGAAATTGAGCAAAAGCTGCTGATCATATGTCCCCCATGCCTTTAAAAATAATTTTTCCAGGTATCTTTCATTTTGGCATTAACAGCCCTTAATAACTCAGCTCTGTCCTGCCTCCTCAACTATCTTACATGTTACCAGGCTCCAAGCAGTCCATGGTCAGCCTCCTTGGCCTTCCAGTGCTGCTAATTTTCTGTCTCCCTACTCTGCACTAGCTGCACTCAGTCCTTCCTTCCTCATCTCTGCTTTTTTTAAAATCACTGGTCTCCTTCCAGACTGCTCAAGTGTCATCTTCTGCAAGAGGACTTTCCCTGTCCTGGTCTATCCCCTTCCCCCTTCCCACATACACCTTACAGTGCCTTTGATCTCAAGGATCCCTTGAATATACTTTATATGTGTCAGGTATGTACCTACACGTGTACACAGATCATAGATCATTGATTATGGTGTCTGGGAATGTTTGAAGGCAGGGATGGTTTTGCTCGTGATTTTGCAGCCCCGGTGCCTAGACCAGCGTCTGGCTCTTAGCAGGTATTAAATTAAGCACTGCTGACTGATAGGAAGATGAGCCCTCTATCCGAGCTTTCCTTAGATATATAAATTCCCACCAAGTATTGCTAACTGAGTGACATAAATGAAGGTGTTTACTTCCCAGCATTTTAGATAGCACAAGTTCTTTGCTCCCAAGGGAATGGATCTGCCTCAAGCCTCAATGCCTGAAGGTGACACACCTGGTATTCCAGTGGGAAGGATCCCTTATTTCAAAGGCCTTGCAACCCATATGCTTTTGACCCAAAGGACTCTCAGAAGCTGGCTATATGTGCCTGATTGTACAACCAATAACGATGCTAACAGCATATGCTTCTTAAGGTTCGCACAGAACTTTACATACGTAAATTATCTCATTAAATCCTCATGATAACTCTGTGAGGTAGATACTATTATTACCCCCTCCCCCATTGCACAGATTAGGAAACTGAGGCACAAAGAACTTAAATGATTTACCTGGGGTCAAATGCTAGTGTTGTTTATTCAGGCACTGTGCTAGGTGCTGGGGACACAAGAAAAGAAAGTGAGAGACCCTGCTCTCAAGAAGCTCAGTCTACAGGCAAAAAGCCATGTGTCTATGTGATACATACGGAGCAGATGGAAAATGTAGATGGAGAATGTTCTAGTACTAGAGAGAACGGGAGTTCTGGGTTGTGAAGGAAGCCAGGGAATCTGAGAGACAGAGGTGAGGAGGCACGGCCTTCCAGGCATGGGACTTGGTCATTGAAAAAGGCTGGAGATGAGCATCCTGTGCCAAGGTTGTGGCTGGATCACAGGGCACATGGTGGGTGGGTGCGTGTCATGTACTAATGCATAAGAATGCTAGAAAGGTAAAAGGGGGCTGGGTTGTGAAGAGCTTTAAATGCCCAATAAAGGAGTTTGTATTTGATCATGGAAACAGTAGAAGCCATGGGATACTGCCTAGTAACGGGAGGGATACAGCCCATCTGTGCTTTAGAAAAGACACTCTGGCACCTCAATACCAAGTGGAATGGAGTGGGGAAAGACTTGAGGCAGGGAAGCCAAGCTATCCATTGTACAACCATGTGAAGCAATCACAGGCTGGTTAGAAATTCACAGGATACTGGCAGAGCCCTAGGCTGGGACTCTCGCACATCACCATCTCCTTAGGCAGTTGGGCTTTTGTGACATGTTACTGTTTTAACAATAGGGAGAATCATGCCCTCCTGATTATACTCCTGTCCATTCCCACCCCCCGGCCTTTTCGTCCTCTTAGGGCAGATTTCAAGGCCCTTCATCATGTCAGGCTCCCTCTTCCACTTTCTCTCCAGCTTGTTACACTCTTAGACTCAGAAACTTTTCTGACCAAAAGCTGCGCAGATGTGGAAAGGGTTGCCTTGAGAGGCAGCAGCTTTGCTCTCACTCGGGGCCATCGATCAGAGGCTGGCTGGTCTCTACATGGCTGGTAGAAGGGGGATTCTTGGTCAGATGGGGTCTGACTGCAATAGGAGACTTTTACAATTCTGTGATTATGTGAAACTGCATCCCTCCCATCAATCTTGAGACTGCAAGTTTTGTCTGTTTTACAGCTGGGAAAACCGAGGCTCAGAGAGGTCATATGTCTCACCCAGGGGTGTGTAGTTAGTAAAGGCCAGGGGCAGGATTTGAATCCAAATGCTCCCTGACTCCAAGTCTGGCCCTCTACCCAGATGGCAAGGGAACTGCAGATACCTGCACAAGACCACACGTTTGGTACGAATTGGGTAAGTGGCCATTCTCCTCCTCCCCCACGTCCCCCAACGCCCACTCTCGTTGAGGGTTGGAGCCTGACTGACCAACCCCCGAAGACGGCCGCAGATGCTGCTCTAGAGAAAGCTGCAGGAAGAAAAGCTTACAGAAAGCTGAGATTGGGGAGAGGCATCCATCCCACAGCAGACATCTTCTCTCAGCTCTCTGCTGCACTAGCCAGGAAACCCTCTTCTCCAGAGTGTCAGCTCCCCTGAGGGCCAGTGACAGCCTCTTTTATTGGCTTTCTCATCTCTATCATTTAACTCATCTGCCTGGAGGCTGGTTCAGTGGGGAGGGTGGACTGCATCCCTCTGAAGGAAGAGACACCCAAGTTATTACAGTGGGAACAACATCTTTCATTTGGCTTTTCTGGTCAAAATAGCCTAAGCGGGTTGTTTGTGAAAGGACTGGTGGGGGCAGGGCTGGGGGAGGTGGGAAACCAATGTTATCCACAGAAGAAACAGAAGAATATTTGGGCTGTTTGTTTGCCTACAAATGTGCTCCCTCTCCCTGAGTAGAGGAGAGGTGGATTTCTATTAATATTATTCATGCATCTGAGCTACTCAATTACTTTCTTAAATGTTAATTTGGTGGTTTTTTAAATTAATTGAGAGCTTTCACTGTGCTATCACATTCACGTTCACATTTAGTCCTCTTCCTGAACCAAGGCCCAGCGCTCTATCCGTTGTGCAGCCTAGCTGCCTCCTTTGCAAATCTTAAAGAGCTATAAAAGTGGATTTGAAAAATTATTATCATTATTATTTGCTGTTGTTGTTACTACCTAAGGTGGGAAGCAACAGAGGCAAGATTTGAGTTCTTTCTTCCATGTACTCAAGTGCCACATGATGCTTCATCACATTCAGGAACCAATTTCCTAAACTACTAAGCCTACTGATTACCACCACTAGGAGAACACACTGACCCCTCTTACACTCTGTGGGGTAATCATTACTACCAGCATCTGCAAGCCCTCTAGACAGCAGCCACCTCTGCAAAGTCTGTAATAAGGAACCTTCTTAGTGAGGACTTTCTGTTCTATAGATTTAGAGTTACTTATGAATCATTAATAGGATGGCTAATCTGCAAATATTATTTTCAGATTGGGGCTGTCATGATCCATATCTGACTTAATAAGCCCAATGTAGACATTAGGACCGATACTTTATTCTCATTCAAATGCAGATATTGGCCCAGAAAATGGGCCTTGGAATACAAAACACTTTATTTCCCCTCCTTCCCTCAGGAAATGTGAAAGTGCAGACCTTCAAGTAAGAAAGACAGGTTTCTATTTCCTGTCAGTTGGAGAAATGGTGCTGTCTATCCTCAGCATGGAATGGATACAATGGAGGATCCCTTCTGGCAATAACATGTTTTTGAATCTAGGTCTACATCAGAGAAAAGAAAATGCAGTTTGAGACAAGTTACACAACTTGTATATCACACACACACACACACACACACACACACACACACACACTCACTCTACTGATCCATTCCACTAAGATTCTATTTGTACATGTAATAATATTGAAGGTCACTTTGAAGTGTGGAGTTATCTGTCACATACTTAATCTCTTCTGCTCCCTTTTCCCTTGGGGGGTGGGTGGGGAAAGATTGGGGTGTGACTTTTTCTGAATCAATGAAATATTTATTAAGCACTGAATGTAAAGCATTGTGCTAAACTCAAGGGATATAAATAGAAAAGAGGTTCACCACCTTCTCCATTCTACCTACTTTCTTTTCTAGAGATTTAATCAACTACTACTAATAATTATCTCACTTTTTGACCTAGGGGCAACCTACTACCACTCTGATTCATGTTCATGTTGTCCTTTAATTTAAAGAGTTACTATCCGAAGAAAAGTTATTAATACAATCATAATAGCTCAGAGCCCCCAGTTGGAAAATTACTTGCCATTCATTAAAACAGAAGTTTGACTCTGTCATAGTTTAAGTATTTTGTTTATCTTAAGTTAACCCATGGCCTTACTCTACTTGAAGCAAATAGGAAGACACAGACAATGTCAGACTCAGAGACAAACATCTATTAAGCACCTGCTAATATGTCAGGCACTATGCTTAGTGCTGGTGATATAAGACCATTCCTGCCTTCACAGGACCTCACAGTCTAATGAGAGAGAACACATAAAAAGAAGCTGAAAAGCAGGGGAAGTAGTGGGAAGAAGTGTTGGTTATCCTATAACTAAGGTGGCAAATGATCTGAAGAAATGAGAATTTCATAGATTATTTCACCTCAAAGAATAATGAGTTTCTGCAGATCATGAAGTTCAGGAAACTATCTAGGTAGGAAAGGATGAGGTGAATTTTTTAGGTCCACCTCCTACCCTCTCTGCTCAGAGAAAGAAAGTGGCCTGGAGGGGGCAGGGGGAAGGCAGGGCTGAGGAGGCATGAGATTCAGGGTTGATTTCATCTTGCAAGATGAGTTCTGGAATCCAGGTGGGAAATGTCTACCCATGTCTAGGTAAAAGATTGAAGCAGAGTATTTTAGAGAGTCTGTTACTAGATGGGGATGAGGATGGGAAGTTAGAGAACTTTTCACGGGTGCCAATACTGAGCGCAACCAGGAGCTTCAGCATGAGCCTTCTGTTCCGGGATGTCCACAGGGGTCTGAAGACCCTTCTCAGGCTTTCCCTTTTCTATTGCAGCTCAGCCCTCCTTTTGTTTTCTCCTTCAGTCTCTCACTTTACCCTTGTGCCTGTCACTCATCTGCTCCTGATTATTTTTGGCTGGGCTAGATAAGTCTTGGAAGGGCTGAGAATGATTTCTCCCCACAGCTGCTGATGCTGCTTAGTCCTTGGAGACATTGCTATTCCTTAGAATATTAGAAAGAATACCTGGGTACGACTTAAGTCTGCTTTCCCTCTCAAAGATCAGGGCTCAGAGGATGCCCATCCCTTTGAACTATACATATCATAGTAAGTCAGTCGGATCTCAAATCCTTAGTTCTCACAGACATTTTAATACTTCAAGAACCTGTGGGGTTCAAATGGGTGGGAACACTCTCCTCTGATGCATGTATAACATTCTTAGAGAGTTGCCTGAAGGCCACAGCAGTTAGGTGGCCTGTCCATGGTTACACAATTAATAAGAATTACAGGCAGAACATGAACCCAGGTTCCTCCAAGTCTCTAGCCAGTATAGGTGACCTGTTTGGGCACTTAATTAAGAATATATGTATGATAATGAAGATTGAGGAATTCTGTCATTTTTGTGTTGCAGTTGGTCTCAAAGTGCAGGCTTAAAAAAAACAACTTCTTCAAATGAAGGAGATTTCCCTGTTATGCTGGATTATTCCCACTTCTATGTTTTGATGATGTGATGCTATGGACATGGGGGCCCCATCCACTGGTACAGATCAGAACTCCTCAAGTGCCGGGCTGGCCCAGCCCATGGGACCCTTGTCTACAAATCCTCCAAAGAGGATCTTCCCAAAGCATGGGGCTCTCTCTTTTGACATTCTGTGATGCCAATACACCTGTAAGGCTGTACTCTAGGTATCCTTTATTTTTGCCATTGGACATAGTAAAATGCCCAGCGGTGGGAAGACCCACTTCCTACATCTACAGGAGATAAGTTGTCATTTAACTCTTCTCTCCCTAGAATACCGGCATCACCACCTGGCCTCAGATCTTGGTAGGGTGCTACAGCCTCAGGCTAGATTTTGGTGCTGGCTGATTTGAGAAGAAGAGCTAAAAGACTTTTGAAATGATCAATGGCCCTTTTCCTCAGGAATTCTATGAGAAAGAAGATTCTTGGGGAAAATGTGTTTCCTGAACATCCTGCTGCTGCTTCCTGTGCTAGCAGAGAAAAGAGGGACCCTGACAGCTAGCAGGCACAAACAAGATGACGTTGGATTTCCTTGGCTCTTGGAGTTGTGAATGCAACATTTGCCCTGCTGAGGGTATCATGTTCTTTGTCATTTCTCATCAGCCCAGATCTTGTGCCTGCCTTTGGTTTTCTATAATGTGTTCAGATCTTAGGCACACAGTCAAGACTGTAGAAGATTGTGGACCAGTCAGAAGAAGCCCTCAGTCAGAGAGGTCCCCAATAAAAAAAAAAAAAGACAGTCCCAATCCAGCAGATGTAATTCTGATGTGTCTATAGCAGCTTTCTGGGAAACGTTGACCTCATTTACATAGTAATAACTGTAAAATGTAATAAGGCCTAAGAAATTCAGTATCTAAAACCAGTAGAGACTGGGGACATCTAGACCAACCTCTTCATTTTATAGATGAGCAAACTGAGGCCCAGAGAGGGTCAGTGACTTGGCCAAGGCCACACAAATACATGGGAGAAAAAGGCAGGAATTGGAACTGGAATTTCTTGCTCCAAAGGTTCCAGACATACTTTACATCTCCTAGGGACATTCCAGAGAGAGGGATAGAATAGTCATACTAAAATCCTGGCTGAGCACGAGGGATGGGCATTTCTCCATTATACCCCCCATCCCATGACTTTCCTTTACAACAATTAAAAGTTAAGGAAAACCACTTCTAGTAGCAGCAAGGAATTGTGAACACTATTGATTTGGGAACAGCTAAAATATGCTGTGGTGCACGAATGCCAGTGAGTCTTACTGGGATCTAAGACGTGATGAACGCAGACAAGCAAAACTGAATGTTGTGAAATGCTAATGACCTACTTCTTTGCAGAAGTGGAGGGCTATGGGTGTGGAACACTGTATACGGTGTCAGGCTTTTCCCAATGTGTCAGTCAGTTTTGTTGAACAGTTTACTTTTTCTTTGAAAATTGTTTCTCAGAGAAAATTGTGGGAAGATGTCAGAGTGGGTCAGAAAATTCCAAGCTCTCTGGATTTCTACCACGAACAAGATAAAATAGTCCCTTAGGGCAAATGGAGAGCAGTAAAAATGAACAAGAGTTAGGGCAGAATAGTGGTCCTCCTGGGACAATCACAGAAGATCAGAAGAAAAATCTCAGGACTGAAGTTTGGTCCCTGTGAAGCGCAAACACCTTCAGGCTAGCTCTGCTGAAACAACAAGCGGCAAGCTCTAGGCCCAGCTGGCTTGAGAGGTAGCCTTGGCCTCAGTCACAAGAATTTTCACCTCCCAGACAGTGTGGGGAGATGGGCATTTGAGCCAGGGAAGATTGAGGGAACCTCTGGGGGCGGAGCCAAGATGGCGGCTGGGAAGCAGTGACTGGCGTGAGCTCCCCACCAAGTTCCTCCAAAAACCTATAAAACAATGGCTCTGAACCAATTTTAGAGCTGCAGAACCCACAAAGTGGCAGAGGGAAGCAGGGCTC
>CM053624.1:6178746-6196302 GCA_028646595.1 Phalanger gymnotis | reverse complement strand
AGGCACTGGTGGAAGGCTACCGGCTGCCAGCTGGATTTTTCTAAAACCCAGAACATAACCATGTCTCTTCTCTACTCAAAAATCACCAGAGACTCCCCATCACCTCCAAGATAAAATACAAAATTGTGGAAGAATCCCTCTGCCTTCCGCGAGTGTCCCAGGTGCCACCTACCACATGAGGTCTTTCCGGCCCCTCCCAGGTGTTAATGCCTTTTTCTTCATAAAATTCCTCTGTATCTGCTTTGTGTTTCCTTATTTCTGTCCACAATTTGACCAGGGGGTGGGGAAGGAAGGGAAGATGTGGAGAGGGAGAGAATCCCTAGTTCTTTGTTCTTGTCTTTTCAACACCTGCTACTAATGGGCTTTGCTCTAAAGGGGGTGACTTTATAAATTTGTTGAATTGAATTATGAAGAGAGAGGCACCCAAGAGCAAATGGAAATAATTGCGTAGCTAATGGAAAGTTCAAAATTTAGTAATACCAGTTAAAGAGGTCCTGACAGAGGAGGAAGAAAAACCCTACTCTGGGTTGGCTTCATGGAATTATAAAACTCTCCATTTTCAATGAAGTAAATAAATGCATGCGAGCACCTGGCTAGCCAGCTCCCTAGCCATCGGCCCTAGGGATGGAGAGCAGATCTCATTTGTTGAGAGTAAGCCTAAGGAAGACCACCCAAATAAGCGTCTGTAGCCTCTGCTCCTGTGCTCCAGAGCTCTGCCTGGCTCTTGGAACCACTGAGAAGGCTGGCTCTAGAAATTTATGGTAACATATCTTCATTTCCCCAGGTGAACACAGCCTGTTTTTCCCCTAAACTGTAGGATTTTTTTAATGGACTTCACTTGGGGAGCACAATCGTCAGTGCCAGGAAAATGAAAATATGAGGTTGATATGTTGATCATCTTCAAATTGGTCACCACCTATCCCTAGCTCAGAACCCATAACCTACAATTTTTTGGTCAAATATTCTCACCCACGAGCATGTGACAACAAAAGCGACCCAGGAGAAGCCAGCCTATCACCCTCCCCTGACCAAGCATTCCACAGCTGCTGCCAGCAGGTTCTGTTGACTTTGAGGAGGTGCAAGTGCCTTGGTGCCAGGGAGAGAGGAATGTTTTCCCCATTCTCAGCCTGTCACATTTTGAGTCGAAAAAGGGAAATCAAAGGCAATCGCTCTCCTGAAATAAAAACACAATACCATTATTTACCCCACTCTGCGGTTATATATCAGAGCAGTGTCTGCTCTGCAGCCAGCAGGAGAGCAGGCTCACCCAGAAGCCGCCTCAATTTACATTGTGTTCATTACAGCATAGGGCAGCCAATAAAATATATAGGATCGGGCCATAACAAATCCTCAAGCAGAAAGATCTTTATCCGCAGAGTTATTGCAAAATGGGAGGCTGGGAAGACTGGGGGAGTGGGTGGGTAGGGGGGCTTTTCAAATGATGAATTCAATTCTGTCTGATTCAACACACATTAATTAAGCACCTACTATATGCCACGCCATGGAGAGGAAGGAGTATGGGGATAGAAGTCCCTGTTCTCAGACACTAACATTGCGTAGTTTAGAGACAGACCATTTGATTTAGGTGGGTTTGAATCTGGCCTCAAACTCTTAGCAGATGTTTAACCCTGGGCAGGGTCCCTAACCTCTGGGCCTTGGTTTCTTCATGTGTAAAATGAAGGTGTTGGACTCAATGATCTCTAAGGGCCTCCTTCCAGCTGTAAGGCCAGGATTCTGGGATCTTGCCTGGGGCTAGGGGAATGGCAAAGAGCCTTGGACTCTGAGTTAGGACCTTGAGCCCCCATTTCCTACCTGTGTGATCTTGGGCAGAGTCACAATATTTCAGAGTTGGTGGGGACCAGTGAGTCCATCTAGTCTGGCCTGTACATGGATAAAAATTCCATCTACATCAGCCCCAACATGGGCTTGTCCAAAGGGGGTTTCCACTTCATCTGAAGGAGCTCTCTGTACCCAGGGATACTCAGGAAGTTTTCCTGAAGTCACGCTCAGGTCTCTTTGTAACTTTGAGGGCCAGGCAGTACAAAGCTGACCCCTCTTTCACAAGCCAGCCTGTCAGATATTGGGCAACACATAAGCTGCTTCCTTGCCTAGCATCGCAGCTTCTTTTCCTCAACGCAGGCCCCTCTGTGCCTTTGGGGTTCAGTGTGCTCAGCTGTAGTATTATGGGAATGGAACTGATAACTGATTAGGTCCCTCTGGGCTTTTGAAATCTCTGGTCTTAAATGACAAAGTAATTTGAAAAGAAAGAGAGTCCTCACAGCTGGGGTGGGGGGCGGTTCACAAAGCACTTACTACAGAAAGGGGAGGGGGCTTGTCTCAGAGCTGAGCCTGGGGAAGAGGGGGGAGGCAAGGGAGATGGAAACAGCTGGGAGATCTACGCACTTGGAATTAGCTTATGGAGTGTATTTCTCACTGCCCTTTGACTGTGCCTGGGATCTGGGTTCACTTGATGTGTTTCCCTGTCGCTGATCGTGGCTGTTTGAGCAAGGAGGGTGAGCCAGACCCTTGGTGATGCTGCTCATTTAGATGCTGGCCACTGTTGCCACACAGTAGGTCAGTTTATGGCTAAGGGACAGGGCTGTCGCTTGAAGGACTCTGAGTTTCTACCAGTTTGGGGGTGAGGATTGGCAGGAAGTAGGTGGCACCCAAAGCCAGGCCAGGTGGTCTGATCTCTTAGTGCCCTTGCTGCCCAAAAGACCCCCTTGACCCTTGGGGAGGAAGCCCTCCCCTTGTCTGTAGAAGTTTATTTTGGTCGCTTGTGATTCCAGCCTGAGTTCATGAATTGTACTAGAAGGAAAGCAGGCTCCCTCAGTTCAGATGTCCAAGATACGGCTGCTCCAGGGGGGATTTCCTCACCTCTCATCCAGCCTGGGGAACCTCAGAGTCTCCTCTAAATCACAGCTGGGACTTCTAGTAGAGCCCCTGTTTTCTCTGCCTCTAATAAGAGGCAGCCTCCCATCCCAAACTCCAGACCTCCTTGATCCTGCCTAGTCTGTATCTCTGAGCCCAGAACAATAAAATCTCTGCAGCAGATATACATTGCGGAGTCCCAGGCACAGCTGCTGATGAATAACTCTCTGTCACTGTTGCCCCTCCCCTGAGACATTGGCTCTGACACCTGTGAAGCAGCCTACCAGAAAAAAGTCCCCGAGAGTCTGAGCAGATAGCGTTTTTAAAAGAATGCTTTGCAGTACTTACATGACTTTCAGAAATATTAAGTATCAGGGAGGGGGATATGTAGTGGGGATGAGTCTGGTCACATCTTTATTGGCCTTAGATAAAATATGAATGATTTCTAAAAAGTTGCAAATGAGATTTCAGGTCTAGTCATGTTTCTTCCACCGAAGGTTACATTTTTAAATTTTCACCTGTGGAAAAATGGAGTCATGTAAGTGTGATCCATGAGAACTGCCTTACGGATAATGAGATTTATCTGGCACCTTGGAATTTGTGAATGGCCAAGTTTGTGTTCTTAATTACCTCTGGAGGTATTTTTACCTGAATGATAAATAACGATAAATAAAAATAAATCCTTCACTTTTGTCTTTCTCTCTCAGGTTCCAATATCCAAGGAGAATTGACAGACCCAGGAAAATATCCCTAACTACCTATGTTAATAAAAATATCCACAACAATTCATTTTAACAATCACATTTATTATGTTTCATTCTTTTATAGATTTAAAGGGAATAAAACTGATTTATATGTATTTATATATTATATATGTGTATATATACATATATGTGTGTATATATATATATGTACATATACATATATATGTATATATTTAGCTAAGAAATTCCTTCCCCAACTGCTGCCCTAAGGTTCCGAGAGAGAAATAGATAAGAGCTAGACTCTCAAAAGCTGGGTTCTTTCTCCACAGGAGGCTCTCTTCTCTGCTGTCAGGGGTCACACTCGAGTGCCTTGGTGGATTTCAGCCAATTTTTGTTTGGCCAATGGCAAGTTGTCCCCCAGCTCCTTCAGGGAAAACCCCCTGATCTAGTCCTCCCCTCCCCTCCTTCACAGATGAGCAAACTGAGGCCCAGGAGGTTAAGCGATTTGCCCAAGGTCACGCAGTCAATCAGGAGGTGTCACATATGGTGTTTGAACCTGGTCAGTGCCTTTTTCCCTGTGCCTCAGAAAGGCAGAAAACATGGGGCTGAGATCACGCAAATGAACGGTTCGGCTCGCCTGCTGGGCCAGCTATAGGGGGAGGCAGAGATGCTTTTCCTGCTTTGGGGACCTTGGCGTGAAGAAGCCATAACTGACATCTTCCAGAATATCCCAGAAAGCAGTCTGCGGCATCTAGAGAGGAAGCTGGCCGCTCGTTGTTCTGTGACTCGCTCAGGGTCACGGAGAGGGAGGACTACGAGTATTTATGAAGCACCTACTATGTGCCTGGCATGACACTAAATGTTTTACAAAGATGATCTCCCTGGATACTCACCACAAATCTGGGAGACAGGAGCTCTTATTAGACTCATTTTATAGATGAGGAACCTGAGGCAAACAGGCAGAAGTGACTTGCCCAGGGTCATGCAGCTAGTGTCTGAGGCTGGATTTGAACTCAGGCCTTTCTGACTCCAGGATTAGGTAAGAGGCACGACTCAAACCCATGTCTTTCTGACTCCTGGGTGAGCTCTCTTCTTTTCCCCCAGGCCACCTGTTCACCAGGATCCTGTGGATATTTGCCATGTAGGTTCCTGGGCAAGGTGTTCTCTGAGCTTCCCACAGTTCTGAGGGTCTTACCTGCCCAGGTCTAGAAAGGGTAGCGTTCACTTGTTGGAGGAGGGACTTCTGCACCAGGAATCCCCCAACTGAAGGACGCTGTAGACCCATGGCCTGAGGTTTGCATGTTCGTGTAACTTCACATTTCCCACATCATTGGGTTTGCAAAGGGTTTTCTTCCCAGTCAGTCCCAGGCTATAGCCAGAAGGAACATTTTTGGTTTTCTCATTCATCTGCTTCCTCTTGGGGACAGGAAACTGAGACCCCAGTTCAACAATTTGTCCACAGTAACCAAGTAGTCATGAACAAAAACCAGTTCGATTCATTGAGCATTTCAGAGTTACCAGTTTAAAGCTGGAAAGGACCTTCAAGGTTGTCTGGTACAATCCCCTCATTTAACAGAGGAGGAAACTGAGATGTGAGAGGAAGGGGAGGAGGAAGGCCCTGGCCAAGGTCATACAGGTAAGAATGGGGAGGCCCAGGAATGAAGCCTCCACTCTGCAGTTGGGCCGAGGCAAACACAGAGGCTGACTGTGTGCTGGGAGGGTGTAGACTGATCTTTGGGTCTCTTCTCTGCTTCATTAACGCATTGATTTTGCAGCTCATTCTCTTTATCAATCTGGAATAGCTTTTCTGTATTTGTGTAAAGGTCTTATGCCGCGTCGAATGGTTTTAATCATTGAACTAATAACATTTGAAACAGCTCACTTCTGTGCCTTCTCTAGCTCGGAAATGCTGTTGACAACCTTTAGAAATGGGAGCTCGTTGTCTATGAAGCTCTGGGCCTGCAGCCTTCTTGGTCACAAGGATATTCGTTCTAGATTTAAATTCTTCACTTCGCTATGGGGAATTCCTCATTAATTCTCAATCATGCGCTTGTGTGTCCTAAGGTCAACATAAGATCAAGTTCATCCCAGAGATGGTGGGTCCAATCTTGGAGATGACGTTAATTCCAGAGACGGAGCTTCGCAAGGCAACCATCCCCATCTTCTTCGACATGATGCAGTGTGAATTTCATTCTACCAGAAGCTTCCAAATGGTGAGAACCAAATATTGTTGGGCAGAGGCCGAAAAAGAGGGCCAGCACGGGCCATCTTTGCCCTTTATCAGGGAACCACAGTCCAGGAATTGGGGACAGCCAGTACAAAGGCCAGGAGGTAGGAAATGGAGCAACGAGGGTAAGGAATAAGTACGACAAGGTAGCTGGATTGCAGAGTCCATGAAAGGAAGTAAAGTAATAATAGCTACCATTTTGTTATTGCCATAAGACTTGCAAAGCATCTTACAAATATTATCTTATCCGATCATCACACCAATCATGGGAGTTTGGTACCGTTATTGTTTGTATTTTACAGTTGAGGAAAATGAAGCATCACAGAGGTCAAGTGACTTGCACAGTGTCACCTAGCTAGTTAAGTGTCTGTGACCAGATTTGAATTAGGATCTTAGTAGTCAATAAGCATTTATTAAACACCTACTCTGTGCCAGGCACTGTACTAAGTCACAAGGAAAGGTAAAAGACAATCCCTTACTTTGACAAGCTCACAGTCTAATAGAGGAGACACATGCAAACAATGCATAAGCCAGATGCATGCGGGAGAAATGGAGAAAGTCCACATAGGGAAGGCACCAGCATGGAGGGGGATCAGGAAAGGCATCGATTTGAATTAAACTGAGCTTAGCACTGGCTCCAGCAGAAGCCTGGGGAAATGACAGTAAAAATGAAAACTCCTGCATTTTACCCGACTAACATTTGGAATTTAATCAAGCAACTGCATTGTCATATAGGGCTAATGGCTATGCTCCTCCTCATTAATATTCCTCCTAGAATCTGTCATCTAGGCCAGTTCCTCAGATGGGAGCTCTCATGGAATTTGATAAGTATGATTATCTCTATTCCTAAGTTAGCAAGACAGAAACAGAGAGTACATTAGTGGTCAGGGCGACTCAACAAGCAGTTATTAAGTGCCTGCTGTTTGCTAGCCACAGTGCTTAGTGCTGAGAATACAAAGAAAGACAAAAACAGTCCTGCCTTCAAAGGGCTCATATCCTAATAGGAGAGGGGAAGACACTGGCATTCGGGTAGGGTGGGGATTGAACTGAGTCGGAAAGAAGCCAGGGAAGTGAAGGAAGAGGCTAGGAGGAAGAACATTCTGGTGGCAGGGTCAGCCAGAGAAGAGGCTAAGAGGTGGAGTCAGGAAATGGAGAATTGGGTTCGTGAAACAGTGAATGGGCCCGTGGAGCTGGTCCTTAGTGTCTGTGGAGGGTATATTGTGTAAGACAATGGAAATAGCAAGAAAGGACCGGTTTTGAAGGGCTTTGAATGTCAAGCAGAAAACTTTATATTTGATGCTGGAGGCGAGAGGGAGCCACTGGAGTTTATTGCAGAAGGCAGAATGAGGATTAAAGGTTTACTCCAAGCATTCAGGTTTGAGTGACAATCTGAGGTTTCAGATCTGAGTGAATGGGAGGATGATGCCCTGATTAGTACGTTAAACTGGAGGTGGGGTCAGGATGGCCGAGTGAAGGTCACAACTGCCAAACTTCCTCCAAACCTCACCTACAAAATGACCACAGAAAGTGCTCAGTTGAATTCTGAGCAGAAAATCCAACAAAAAGCCATAGTGTGAGTCCCTTTTCCAGACCAGGGCAACTTTAGGAGACAGAAGGAGAGGTCTACAGACCCTGGGGCAGGGGCTGGCTGGGAGTATAGTGTGCAGCAGAGATGGCACCAGCTGTGGGCCTTTGAGTAACACCTGCAGCAACAGCAGCAAGTATGCTCCATGTACAGGAACAGTAAGAGAACTGAGCCTCTGAACAGAAAGAGGTTCCACAGGGTCCCTGCACTGACACTGGGCACAGGATTTGTTCCATTTGGCAATTCCAGACCCTACCCAGTTCTAGGGTAGAGAGGAGCTGTGGCAGTCTTGAGGGAGCAGGGCCCTACCCAGATAAGGAAAATAGTGCAGACCAGGAGGCCAGTGACCAGACCACTCCCTAGTTCACACCACCTTTAAAGCATGAACAATCAGCAATAAATGAACCCAGTGACAAGGAAGCTCAAGATACAACCTCAGAAAAAGATAGAGTAAAAAAAGAAGGATAAATGAAGAGACTAGGAAGAAGGGAAATACACAGTTGGCTATCATAACTGTGAAAGTGAATGGGATGAGCTTACGCAGAAATTGGAAGCAGATGGCAGAATGAGTTAAAAACCAGAACCCAACAATACATTGTCTACAGGAGACACTCTTGAAACAGAAAGACACACACACAGTCTTAAAATAAGGGATGGGAACAGAATGTATTATGCTCCAGCTGAGTTAAAAAAAAGACAGAATAGCAATATAATTTCAGACAAAGCAAAAGCAAAAATTGACCTAATTAAAACAGATATTCAGAGAAGCTACATTTTCATAAAAGATATTATAAACAATGAATTAATGTCAAGACTGAGTATATATACACCAAATGACATGGCATCCAAATTATTCAAGGAAAAGTTACTGGAGAAAATAGACAGTAAAGCTATATTAGGCCTCCATTTACTCCTCTCAGGACTAGATAAATTTAAACATAATGTAAACAAGGAAGACATTAAGAAGATGAATAGAATTTTAGAAAAGTTAAATAGAATAGACCTATGGAGAATATTTAATGAGAATAGAAAGGAATATACCTATTTCTCAGCTGTGCATGGCACATTCATAAAAATTGACCATGTATTAAGGCATAAAAATTGCAGAAAAGCAAAAATGTTAAACACATTCTTTTAAGGTCATAATTCAGTGTGTGTGTGTGTGTGTGTGTATGTGTATATACATATACATATATGTATATTCAGTAAAAGGCCTTTGAATAATAGATTAAACATCAATTGGAAACTAAATAGCCTACTTCCGAATAATATATGGTTCAAAGAACAAATCATAGAAACAGTAACTTCTTTGGATAATGACAACAATGAGACAACAAACTGAAGTTTATAGAATGCAGTCAAAGCAGTACTTATGGCAAAATTTATATCTCTAAAAGTTTACAACAATTTAAAAAGAAAGAAGGAAAGAAAGAAAAATCATATCAACAAATTGGGCATGCAACAAAAAAACTAGAAGAACAATTAAAAATCCCCAATTAAACACCGAAATAGATACCCTAGAAGTCAAACGAGTGATTAACAGAATTTAAATTAACAATGCATTAAATTTCATTCAATTTGCAATTCCTTCCCATTCAAGATCTATGATCCTACTGCAAACTGTCCTAATTCAGGTCAATAAATAATTATTAAATATCTTCTGTGTACAAGGCACATGTTGGATAATAAGAAAAGAGAAGCATTGCCTATATTCTGCTATCAAGAAGCTTAAGCTCTAATTGAAGTGCACAAGAAGAGAATAAGTCTGACTCTCCTAAGCAAATGTTTGCACCTTTCTTTCCATTTTAGAAGAAAACAAAATAAAGCACCCCCCTTCAGGCCATTTGTGTTGGTCGGAGCAACCCCCCAAATTTCCTTTACACATCATCACAACACAGGTAATTTCTTCTTATGTGCTATGATCAAAACATAGCCATGCTCTACGGGACTTCATTTCTTTTTTATCATGACACATGTCAACCTAAAGAGGCTTTTGCCTGTTATTTAATAGCTTGGCTTAGCCCTGTAAAATGCACAAGCAATAAATATGATGTTCACATGGCTGGGGAAGATAATTTTAAATAGAATTTTCTCCCAGATTTAGATTAGTTAGGGAGAAGACACCTGAACTGTTTAAAATCCCACAGAACAGTACAGAATTAATGACTCTGGCTGTTGAACCATGGTTGTCTAACCCAGGAAACTCAGATTTAACACACTAACCCTTAGCTAAAAGTGCCATGGCACTTTCATTCGTCTGAAGTGTGCAGCATGCCAAGATGTGCTAATAGAACCTTATGGTGGTGAGGACCGAGGCCTTCTGAATGGTTCCTTCATCTCTTAAGGGACTAATGGATTTTCACCTTGGAAACAGACTCAGGACCAGTTCTTTTCAGTCTGTTTAGCTTACAACGATCCTAAGAAAATCTCAGGTAGAAATGACAGGCTTTGTTTTCCACGCCTCCTTAATCCTTCTTCCAAAGGTGACCCAGGTTCTCCTGGGCAGGGCTGGTGGAGTACATTCTCTGGGGGTCCTAGGCCCAATGTTTTCAAGCTATCTTCTTTCTGAGAATCAGTCTTAGTCTGCTGGGTGTGGGACGGTCATCCTTGGGAGGTTGACCACCAAGTGAAACATTTCTTTTTAGGGGGCAGAGGAGAAAGAATTTATGTTTTTGCTTCTATGCCTTCGCTTTTAATTTTAATTTCATTTAACATTATTAATTAATATATTATTACTTATTGGTCACTTATTATCATTTATTAATTTTCATTTAGCAAGCATTGATTTTCTTTCTATCCTTATCTTGGGGTGGGGGCGCTGTCCCCCACCTACCCCTGCTGCCTTGGAGAAAAACAAAACAAAGAACCTGAAACCAAGATACTTAGTCAAATTCAAATGTAAATGGGCTGTATGTGCCCAGGATGTTGAGTGTGGCATTTCCTCAGGTACCAGGGGTCGTAGCACCTCCCTTCTAGGTGACACAGCAGGGGAGGGGCAATGTGATCCTTCCTACCAGTGTTGCCTGGCATGATGAAATCACAAGTCATAGATACACTGAAGAGTCTCTGTCCTTCAAAGCCAACCTGCTGGTCACTGGCCTTGCATAAGCAGTCTTAAAGTGTGTTGGCTTCCATATGGCTTTGCCTGATAATGATCTATTACCACCGTCTTCGCTTTCTAGCATAGAAGCCTTCGCCCTGAATGTCAGTCTGCTGTTTAACTAAGCTGCCAGAAATCCAATTATCTAACTTCATTTCTTCCACCAACAAGGTTTTAGATTGTCTTGACCTTTGCAGTCAACTTTCAAACCTATGGGAAAGAGGGTTCGAGTTCAGATTTCCTTTGCCTATACTTCACTTTTTTTCTTAAACATATGACTAATTTTCTCCATTGGATGCTATGCTGTCTCCCTGTTTCTATTTGGGTATCAATATAATACTAATAATGAATGTCAGTGACTGCCTAGTCCAACCTCTGCTTGAAGAAGGGGTCCCTCTCCAAAGGACCTGACGTGTTGTCATTTGATCCTTCCTCCAGTGAGGGGAACCCCACTACCTCTGGAAGCCATCCCTTCCACTTTGGGATGTCTCAGGTCATTAGGAAGTTCTTCCTTGCCTCGTTTGTGTTTACATCTCCCTTGTGGCTAGTTTGGTCCTTTGGGGTCAAACATCCATAAAGAGTGTCCCTCCTCTTCTATTTGATAATCTTTTAAATATGTGAAAGGGATAGTAATAATAATTAACATTTATATGCACTTTAAGGCTTGCAAAGTATTTTACACATTAACTCATCTGATCCTCACAACAACCCTGTGAAATAGAAGCGATTATTATCATCACCATTTTACAGATTAGGAAACTGAGGCAGACAGAGGTTAAGTGACTTACCTAGGGTCATACGGCTAAGTTGGTATCCAAAGATGCATTTGAACTCGGGTCTTCCTGAATCCAACCACAGAAGTCTGTCCACTGTGCTGCCACTTACCTGCTTCTAGGCCTGGCCAGCTTCTCATCCCCAGTCTCCTCCAGGCTATTTGGAAGTTGCTGATCCTAAACTTATCACTCATTCATTATGCTGGAGTATCTCCGTGGGTCCCCTAGTGGCCAGCAGTGTCAGACCTTGCTCAAGGTGCCTTTGATGGCCAGCACCGGCTAGAGAGCGGACAGGATCCTGGCTTCCTTCTGTGTTGGAACACTTGTATTCAGTCTGACTCCTGACCACAACTTGCTCGTGGCTATGGCTCTAAATGCACGTTTAAGAGATCTCAGGGAAGGGCTTCGTGATTGGGAACGTCTCTTGTCTGATGTTCCCCCTCACTAAGCTCCAGAGAGTCATCGGCAGGCCGGCCTCAACAACTGGCAAAGACCACCTATGAAAAGAGGCTGCATTGAGCAAGAACCCGCACAGGAAGAACGCTCGAAGCCCTCTTGCCGTGTTCACGTGGGCAGAGGCGTAAAAGGAACGCGGGTATGGCCAGCCCATCCAGTCAAAGGGCTGCAGGAGAGACAGAGAGGACCAAAGGGAAAGCAGTCGATCGGACAGCCAAGTGCTAATTGAAGGTGCGGTGGCCAGCCGGGTCGTTGACACAGGCCTCTTTATGTTTTTATGTTTTTGATCACAGAACTGCTTTAGGGACTATGTGTGTGCGCTCCTTGAAGGCAGGAAACATTTAAGCCTGTCTCTAGGGTTTGGCACAGTGCCTGGAAGATAGTAAGTGCCCAACAGCTGCTTGTTTGACTTTCGAATAATTGAGCCGCCTGTGGATTGGGGTTGGACAAAGGGGTGGATCGCTCTTCAGAGAGAGGACCCACTTTAAGTCTTGAGAAGAGAGGGAATCGAGAGAAGTTAAAAAGTTGCCCTTCCAGATTAATATGTCTGATGGCAGTATGATGGAAAAGGGAGGAGCCAGAGGTGGCAAGACCTTCACCCCAAGAGTGGGAGGAATACTCAAGTAGTCCATACAAGATGTAATGAGTTCCTGACCAAGGGCAGCGTGGTAGGAATAGAGAGAGGAGCTAGATGAGAGATCTACTGAGGCTTTGACAGGTCTCATACTAAATTTCCCAAATGTCTGTGACTCCTTGCTTTGCTATCTTGTGGATGGATAAGGCTTTCATAAAGGAGCATGGCCTGAGAGTCTTTAAAAAAAATTGCTTCATTTTTCTCAAGAAAAAAATAAAGCAATAAAGGAAAGAATATTATGGCAAATAGCCAGATGGGCTACATGCCATTATAAAAACTGGAATGGAAAAAGGCTACCTAGCAAAAATAATATTTTCAATCAGGGAAGCATTTTTGGTGTTCCTTAGGAGGGTCAGTAAAGTGCTTCATGACCTTGAGAAATTCCGATCGAGCAGTATTAGAACATGCGTGATCTTGATGCTGGCAGCTTCTCCAGGTTCCAGAGTGAATAACCCATTCCTCCACTACAACCCTGATAACTCATAGCACGGTTTAATTTAAAAAAAAAAAAACAATTAAATGTGTCCTGTTGATGTTGGCAGACTATGTGCTCACTACATTTGTTGGAAAAGCCTGGAGATTTTATGCTGCTTAATGAATGGGAGTCAGCTTCCATGCCTCCATTATCTCTCATCTTATTTGTTTTTAATTCATTGCTCTTTTTGATGCTCGGCTTCATTTTAAAAGAATGCTTAATATTATCCTTGACCTTGGGCTTGCTACTGTCTGGAGTTTAACCCTTAGACAAGCAAGAACATATGTCTCCTTTAGAAGAGCTTCCAAGAGATCTTCCGTCCCCTGCCTATGAGTGGGACCCTGTCCCCAGATGATCCTGGGCTCATGAAGAGCTTTTGTTCAGGTCCTGAAAAGCAGGAGAAGCCACAAGCTCCCCACCCCCACCCCCACCTCAGTTTCTTTCTTCCGCTTTTCAAAATACGCCCTCTCTAGACACTTCTTGCCTTATGTCAACTTCAGATATTTGCAGCCACATTTAAAACTACTTCTCTCTGTCTTTTCTCTCTCCTAGTCAAGATGAAGACCGTTATTCATAGCCACTTTCCCAGGCTTTAGCTCCTAATTCCTTTAGAATCACCTGCCCACATCACAGGGCTGTTGTCAGACCTTCCCCCAAACAAAACAAAACAAAATGCGGAAGTACCAACAAAATGTCGGCTGTTATTATAATTTGTATTGGTTCAGTCATTTCTCAGTCATGTCCGACTCTTCGTGACCTCGTATGGGGTTTTCTTGGCAAGAGATGCTGGAGGTTTGCCATCTCCTCCTCGGGCTCATTCTACAGACGAGGAACCTGAGGCCAGCAGGGTTAAGGACCTTGCCTAGGATCACATGACTGATAAGTGTCTGAGGCTACACTTGAACTCAGGAAGATGAGTCTATATTGATATTTTAATCTATTTTACTAATGTCTTTTGTTTTTTCCATTACTTTCCTTTATGAGTATATCCCTCCCTCCCTCACCTACTCAGCGAGCTGTCTCTTGTGACAAAAATTAAAAAGGAAAGAGAAAAAAAGGTATTTCTTGAAACCAACAATGTCCCATACCCATAGTCCCTCACCTCTGCAAAGAAGGGTACATTTTTCTCCATTTATTTTTTGGGGGAGGTCAAGGTTGATCATAATTACAATGTTTCACTTCCTTTTTCTTTCTTTTTTGCATTTGTTTGGTCATTTTGTTTCTTGGTTTTCATGGTTCTGCTCCCTTCCCTCTGGGTCTGGTTATGTCTTCCTATGCTTCTCTGCAGTCTTCATACTGACAGCTTTTTACAGCCCAGAAATATTTCATTCTATTTATGTTTAACCATGGGTTTAGCCACTCCCCAGTAAGATAGGCTTCTAGAAATATTTTGGTGTGTATAGGACCTTTTTGTCTTTGTCCTCTAAGAGCAATATGCCTGATAGAGGAATCTCTGGCTTATCATTTTTAGGATTATTCAAAATATGAACCGTTGTTTTTACTATAAATTATTATGATTTTGCTGTACTTTTACAAAGGCAGCAGAGGCTCATGAGTTCAGTATTCTGAGTCATCATTGGGTTTTCTTTGAGCCAAACCAACCCTCCACTCTAGCGGATTCCTAGTGTGGCATGGAGATGATGTTGGCAGGGCCCAGAATCTGGTTGGTTTGACCAGGTTAATTCCAAAAATCACTTTAGGGACATGATCCAGAGTCCTCCGTGTATGTCATGAGCTGCCTACCTGATGGAGGGCAGCTAGCCCAGAGGTATCTGTTCTTCGGTCAGAGTGCTACTGGTTAATTGAGTGTGTAATTACATTTACATTACATTTACAGAGAGGGCAGGCAGGAGAAATGGTATTTGTGTAAAAGTTAGTTTATACGAAGCATGAAGATTAAAGAGCTAGCATATATATGTGTGTGTATATATATATATATATACATATGTATGTGCATGTATATAATGTAGGTAGTGCTTTAAAGATTGCACAGCATTTTACAAATAGCATCTCATTTGATAATGTTATTAGATAAATAAAAGCCAGATGGGAGATAAAGAGGGAACCAGTACCGTTCAGCTCTGATGCAGCATGGAGTAGAGCACAAGGCACGGTCACCACATACACTCGTCTACACTGAGGCAAGGAATTAATCCTGGAGTTGCTTTGGGGTTCTTGTCTCCACAGGCAGGTGAATAAAAAAGACAAAAATAACAAAAGTTGGACTGGGTTAGACCAAGAGCATTTGCTTTCTCTCAAGGAAGGATTTGAGGAAGAGGCTTTACATCCCAAACAAGGAAATAGCCAAAAGCAAGACACTTCAGGATCAGTTTCCCTAGCAAGGGAAAGGAAGAGGAGAGAGAATAATAGGAGTCAGATTGCCAGTGTGTATCCTTTCATCCATTCAAATCATGCCTTCCCCAAGCCCGTCTTAAGGAAGTCCTGTGCACAGAGCCCTGTGGCAGCTACCGAGGAGACCTGAGCTTTCCCCAAGGCGAGGCCCTCGTCCTCTTAGAGCTGACAGTCTAGCAAGCTCAGATCCGTAATGTGCAGTGATATGTTCGTTGGACAGATATAAACAAAGTGCTACTGAGGGCTATGGAGGAGGGGCCAATAAAGGGAAGCTTCCTCTTGTCCTCCTGTATCGACGACACCAACAACGCCAACAATAATTTTATACATCCTGAAAAGCAGTAGAAGGCTGACTTGCCATGGCTTTGGCCTGCTCACTCTGTACTGGAGCCTTGGCCTATCTTTCTAAGGATGTAATGATTCAAGTGAACAGTAGCAGCAGCAGCAGTAGTAGTCATAGAGCTGTGATGTAAGAATGATCTCTAATATTTTAAGCTTTTTTTTAAATCCAGGCCTGCAGTTTCGCTGGTATAGGGAATTCCTCGTATGGAAATCTCCTCTGCAGAAGCCCAGGAATCAGATTCTTAAAGTGGAAGGGTCTCTAGTGCATCTCTGCCATCTCACAGATGAGGAAACAGCTCCTGAGAAATAAGCAGACTTGCCCAAGGTCACCTGGGTAGAAAGTAACATGTCTGAGATTCTCACTAGGAGCCTCCGTTGCTGCAAACTGCCCCTAAGGGTCCTCTGAACACTTCGCTTTAAGACTCACGCAAAAACCTGTGGTTTCAATGCCGTGCCTAAGATTGGATTCCTTACCACCTTGAATGGTCCTAGCCTCTATGGTCCTTATTAGATAATTTCATGAGTTGCTTCGACCTCACCCCCACCCCTCCCAAAAAAGTCACCCGATGACCACACTCTTGCTGATGAGGCCCACTGCCCTCAGTGCAACTGGTCCTCAGGTAGCAGACCTGCTTTTTTACACTTGAGGCTCTACCCAAGGCTTATCCCACTGGGAGGAACCCACCAGATTCTGGGACCCGACAACGTCATCGCCACGCCACGCCAGGCATCCGCTAGAATGGGGCATCGGTTTGACTCAGAGAAAAGCAAATGACGATTTAGAATATTAAACACTGGAGCCTCTGCTGCCTTTTTAAAAAAGATACAGCAAAACCATGTCAGTTTATGGTAAAGATTTGGAGGTCCACCTCAAATGCTCCAGTAGTACACATTTATGGGTAAGGTAATAAGCATAATTTTAAAAAAACCAAGCAAACTATATGCCCCCATGTACCGTCTTAATTTATTTTAACAAGGTAGCTTGATTTGAATTATGGAAGTGGTTTGCAGCATGTTGGTAAATCGGTTCTGGTATTTTTTAAGCCATAATAGCCATCATATGAAGACTCTACAATCAGAGTCCTCACCACAGATCTCTGATATCAAATTCTCATTGGAAAAAAAATTGCCCGGGTGTTGATAAAGATTACTCAGCTTAGAGGTCGGTAAAATGAGAATGAGCCAGGTTCTTGTCTATCTAAATCAACGTTCGCCCACAGTTTTGGAAAATGTTGGGCTGTCAGTCAGAACTTGGTAAGGAGGATCCTCTGGTTATTGCTAGGATTTGTGATGACCAGGTTTAAATGGGAGCGGATTAAAGATCTTATTTCCCAAAATGATGTTCTCGGAACGAGAATGTCCTTTGATTGCCTCGTGACGAAGGATTCGATTTCTGTATGTTGGGAATAAACACCTGCTGTCAGTCCAGGTTATCTTAGCTGAACAGAGCGGTGAATGATGACTGTTATCCGTCACCTCGTAGAGTTCCCCTGAAGTCCAGATCTGCCACATCACTCTTCTCACTCCATAAACTCCTTTGGCTCCCAACTGCCTCCAGGGCCAAACATAAGGTCCTCTGTTTGGCATTGTGCTCCTGGTGGACAGAGATTGGGGGTTTCCCTTTCTGGCACAGTGCCTGGCAAAGAATAAGCACATAATAAATGCTTAATAAATGTTGACTGCCTGACTGATGAAATGCTTTCTTAGAAATCTTACTTTGAGCATCAGTACAAACAACCGAATTTGCTTCATCGCCATTAACATCTAAATCGGTCAGTTTCACTGCGCAATAGCATGCCTGCTTTTGACTCCCCACCAAGATTCCTCGTACCTTCATTCTAATTCCCTCCTCCTCGTGGGATGGCCGTTGTTGACAGCTTATTCTGGTTCTGCTGTTTTCACTTCTCATTTTTCATAAAGTCTTTTCCTGATCGCCTTGTCTGTGGCCATCCTACTCGTTGGTTTCAATCACACACTAATATTTCATTACATTAATGTGCTCCAAATTATCTGCCATTCTCCTACTGTTAGATCTGT
>CM053624.1:6144083-6178246 GCA_028646595.1 Phalanger gymnotis | reverse complement strand
TTTTCTTCAGTGGTCTTTTGGACCTCCTTTTCCATTTGGCTAATTCTGCCTTGCAAAGCTTTCTTCTCCTCATTGGCTTTATGGAGCTCTTTTGCCATTTGGGCTAGTCTATTCTTTAAGGTGTTATTTTCTTCAGTATTTTTTTGGGTGTCCTTTAGCAAATCATTGACTTGGTTTTTTTTTCATGGTTTTCTTTCATCACTCTCATTTCTCTTCCCAATTTTTCCTCTACTTCTCTTACTTCCTTTTCCAAATCCTTTTTGAGGTCTTCCATGGCCTGAGACCAATTCATATTTTTCTTGGAGGCTTTTGATGTAGGCCTTTTGACTTTGCTGACTTCTTCTGGCTGTATGTTTTGCTCTTCTTTGTCACCAAAAAAGGAATCTAGAGTTTGAGTCTGAGTTTGTTTTCGCTGCCTCTTCATGTTCCCAGCGAACTACTTGATCCTTGAGCTTTTTGTCAGGATATGACTGCTTGTAGAGTAGAGAGTACTTTGTCCCAAGCTTTAGGTTCTAAGCACTGCTGGGTTCAGAGCTACTTCTACTCCAGTGTCACCACAGGCTCTGTCACAGCAGTGCTCCTCCTCCCCCCAAGAACTGCCAGGACCAAAATACAGATCCAAGCAGGGCACAGCAAGAGAATCTGTCTTCGTGCCCACAAAGTGTTCCTTGCACTCCCGCTCTGATCCGCTGCTACATTCTTCCCACTGTGTGAGCCACGGACTTGTGAAGCGGCTGATGCTGGAGCTCTGGAGATAACCTCAGGAGCTTCCTGCTGCTGCCACTGCCACCGCTGCACCACCTCTGCCACCCACAGGGCTCGTGGCCAGACCGCTCTGAACTCAATCCCACAGTTTCCCTCTAACCTTCTCTTTGGCTTTTGTAGGTTGAGAAGTCTGGCTACTGCCACAGCTCACTGATTCATGGCCCCAAGGCCTGTTTGGCTGGTTGACTCCAGGTCAGGTCTGTCCTGGCTGGGCCCACGCTGGGCTGCACTTCACTCCCAGAACCATGCAATAGACCCTTCCCAGCAACCATCCAGGCTCTCATGGGTTAGAGAACTGTTTCCCTCTGCTATTTTGTGGGTTCCACAGCTCTAGAATTTGTTCCAAGCTGTTTTTTACAGATATTTGGAGGGATTCGGGGAAGAGCTTAAGCAAGTCCCTGCTTTCTAGCCGCCATCTTGGCTCTGCCCTCGCCATTTTTATTCTTGTCATTACTGTCATTGATATGAACATCTAACATTTCAGTAGGACTTTAAGGTTTGCAAAGCATAGGACAGACATCCTTTCACCTGAGCCTCACAATAAACTAAGGCATGAGTGCCACGGACAGCCCAGTTTCACAGATGAGAAAAGAGATGCTTAGAGAGGTGATAAAATTATAAAATGGGGAGAGACTTTTGAGATCATCTGCTCTCCTCCCTTTCGTTTTGGTGATAGGGAGATGGAAGACCAGAGAATGTAAGTGACTTTCCCATGGTCATTCAGCTAATAGTGTCTAAGGCAAGATTTGAACACAGGTCTTCCTGACACCAAGTCCAGAATTCTACCTAAGACACAATGACTGCCTGTAAATAGCAGATTAGCCCAGGGCAGATAGTCTGGGTTTGTTCTCCATGGCCCCAGAGGGCAGAAGCATGAAGATTAGGTAGAGAAAAAGCTGCAGAGGAGCAAATGTGGACTTGATGGAGAGGGGAGCTTACTGGGGTGGAAGGAGCTGCTGCTGTTAGCCACAAGAGGCAGTACATCCTCTTTCCTGGGAGATCTCTGAGCAGACCATTCATCCACCTGATGCAGTGGCAATTCCAAAATAAGTGAGGCTTGGCCTGGTAGCCTGCAGAAATCCTTCCCACCCTGGATTTCTGTGGTCCTGTCATCTTACAGCTGAATGTGTGCATGTCTATGTTGAAGGGAGGGTTTTCTCCCCTTGTTTTCAATGACACATTAAACAACAAATCTGAAATTCACATCTAGATATATAGCTCATCAACATGGTGCCTTGTGGGATGAAATGTCTATTTCTAGTTGACGCGAATTCCATTTTTCCCCCTCCTTGGCAAGAGAGGTTTGTTTTCTGTTCCCCTCCCTGGGGTCGTTACAGCCCTGCTTTCTGATACCTGCTCACCCCCAGCTGCTTTAAGGTTTAGGCTCTAATCAGAGAGAAGGGATAATCTCAGCATGAAGCCATGTGTCAGGCAGATGGCAAGCCCGGGGAAGTGCCCAGTGCCATGGGTAATTAGGTACTGAATATATTCCTGTTAATGGTGATGACTGGCAAGGCTGAGAGAGCTAGGGCTAAGCCTAAGGAAGTGCTCGGAAGCAGGGGCTGAGCCAGGCTTACAGGCAGATAAAGACTTCATTCTGCAAACCCACCTATCAGGATCTGGCCACCAGATTTTGTAAGTTCTAGCCATGTAAGGCACGACTTGTCCAAAGTCATGAGTATTGAAGATGGACTAAAGACAGAGCCCTTAACAAAAGTGGAGCAACAGAAGGGAAGAAAACAATAACCTAGATTAAAGAAGGGGATTTTAGCCCCCTGACTGAGCAGTCATGAAGATAAACCTGTCACCCACAAAGTCCTCTAGATAGATTCAAAAATTTAATCATTAACAATGCTTGAGGCTCTAAGGAGAGATTAAGAGATATGGTCAAATTCCCAGAACCAGCCTCGACATCATACAACATCCCAAGACAAGCTACCCAAGGGCAGAGCTCAGTACTCGCTCCTAATGTCAATGGCTACGGTCATGCACTGAGTGCAAAGAGAGAGAAGGGCCAACCTTACCTTCTGAAACCATGAAGTTCTTGTTCTGGTCCACTCCTTCTGCCCACTAGCAGAGTCTGAAGTCTCTATTAAACACTCAGTAAACTCCTATTGCTGTACTGAATACTGGATAACCATTTCTTCCTTAGATTAGATATTCAGTTACAGCCTTTCCTTGTAATGTCATTTTCTCTTGGTAGCAAACATTGACTCTTCAGGGCAAAAAGCACATCCAGGAAACACAAGGTCATCCACCTAGAACTAGAATGTGCTTTAGAGGTCATCTGGACCAATCTTTTAATTTTCTAGATGAGCAAAGCAAGACCCGGAGGAGTTATGTCATATCATGGACAACCAGCCCAAAGTGGAATATAGTCATGAACAGGGGTGTTTATCTGGGCACACTCTTTACTGGCTATAAAAATGGGAAGGGCTTTTGGGGTTTCTCTGAAACATTCACAAGAGAAATTCATTCACATGAGTTTATTTAAGGTTGACTGGATTTCAAAATAAATGATCCTGTGGATAAAAGGCCAGGGAAGGAAGGCCAGAGGTTATTGCTGTCATTAGACCTAGCACACAGTTATAACTGATGACTTGGGGCAGTGATGGAAGGGGCCCTAGATTTCAAGTCTGAGGAACTTGGGGGTTGGAATCCTAGTTCTGCATGACCTTGGTCAAGTCCATTAGCCTCTCTGGGTTAGCCTTCTCCATCAGTCAGGGCTGGGCAGAGAGGTGGCCACTTCTTAGGCTCAGAAAGGGTCATAGTATCTTGTTCACATAAGCTCCTTCTGTTCCTTCAAGGGCAACTCAGTTCATTTGAATTGGATTCAACAAGCACTTAGTAAGTACCCACTCTGTGCTAAGCACTAGGGATTCAAAGAGCAAAATGAAACAACCCTTGCCCTCAAGAGGCTTACATTCTACTGGGGGGAAATGAAATTTACTATATGCAGAGAAGCCAATGTCCACATGAACAAAATCAGTCCTTCTTTTCTGTTCTACTAGGTCTATGGGAATGCTCATCTCATTTGGTCTTTGTTAAGTCTAATCAAACAAATGAAATAGATATAATGTAATTTCAGGAGTCTGAGCACTATAGCTTGAAGCGGGTGAGGGACGTGTAGGAAAGGCATAATGCACCTTGTGGCACCTGTGATGAGCCTCGAAGGGAGCTAGGGTCTCCAAGAGGCAAAAGCGATAGAGAAGTGTACTGGTAGGAGGGGAGACCCTCTGCAAAGAGGCAGGGGGATGTTGTATAAAAAGAAGAAGAAATAGGCTATTTTAGCTGGAACTTAGAGTAAAGGTAGATTAGGATTATGAAATGTTTAGAAAATTAAGTTGGAGACAGATGATAAATGGGTATAAATGCCTGACAAATGAATGTGTTCATACATATACATACGGTCATACATATATGTATATTTATACACACACGCGTGTGTGTGTATTTTTTGTTCCCTCCATGAGGCCATAGGAAACCATCGTGAGCTCTTCATCATAGGGAGTGATGTGGTCAGATGTGTGCTTTACGGCCATTCATTCAGAAGGTGGGTGAAGGAGGCACGGGAAAAGGCAGAGGCTCGAGTAGGGATCCTAGTTAGGAGGTGAGTCTGCTTCAGGCTGGTGGTCCTAGGAGTGGAGAAAACGTGCAGTAGCAACCAGATTCAGGAAGCTGCAGTTCTACCCCAGGCCCCGGATCTGCTTCTTCCTTCTATCAGGCTCTCCATTATGAATGATGCTCTCTCATGTTTCCCCATTCTTCCCACACCAAAAGCATTCTTCTATTGTTGCTTTTCCTCCTTCTAAAAAAGGATGGATTTGCTCTTAATCTGGCTTTTAGTTTTTGAAACATAAAAGGTCATTTCCATCTGCTTCCCGTTTCACCCTTTTTCTATCTCTCCTTCTGCTTTGCTGATAATGACTCTTTGCTCCTTTTACATTCCATTTTTACTGTGATTTTCCACTTTCTCAGCAAAGCTTTCTGTTCTTTTCTCACGACAATCTAGCATCCTTTGCTAGAGCAGCTCAGAATTGTCTGTACTTTTTGTGTCTGGCCGAGGCCTAGTAATTTTCAACAAAGCTCTTAATCCAAGGACTCCACTGAAAATCACTGGCTTCTATACAGCAGGATGGGAGCAGAAAATAGAATGCCGGCTATTAAAAAAGGAGAAGAAGGTTATTTTATCATAGTGGGAAAGGAAGCATCAGTCAATATTAACGCACCTTTAAAATCTGGGAGCAAGTGGGCCGCGCACACAGAGAGGGTGAATAATTTATAGCCTAAGGAGTAGATTAAGCCTAGCAACTGTTTTCCACTCAAGCGAAGCAGAGCAGAGTTCCCCCTCCCCCCCAAAATAGCCTTTCCTTTTACAAAGTTTACACATCATTGGCTTTCTCCAAAGGAACAAGAGGACAGAGACATTTTCCCATTATTTCAGGAACTAAAAATAAAAGGTCAAGAACTGCTCTACAGAGTTGATGACATGGAGGAACTTTGTAGAAGTAGAATTTTCAGGAATCCTGAGTTAATGGTTTTATGTTTAGTGATCAACTCCTGGAAAATGTATTCACAGTTACATGGCTTTCATCTGCCTGATCCAATCCATTAAACCTTTATTAACTGCCTACTGTATGCAAAAAACCATACTAAATGCGAGAATACACAATCAAAAGGAATCTCTGCCCCCAAAGAGCTTATAGTCTATTGATATTTACCAAGGACTAACTTTTGTCTTTGTCCTTTGATGGCCCACCCCCAAATTCCTTAAATTTAGGATTAGTCCTGATGGTAATGATATTAGCCACGGTATTTCTAAAAGCATGATTGAATAAAGTGGTTTTGCCATCAATGTATCAACAAGCATGTATTAAGCACCTACAGTGGCCTAGGCATTACCCTCAGTAATGGGAACATAGTAAAGGTCCTCCCAAGGATCTTACTTTCTAATGGGAGAGACAACATGCACAGATATATGTATATCTATTGTACGTTCAGATCTGATGCAAGATAGCCTGCATGGTGAAGGCACCTAAAACTGGGGGGGCCCAGGAAAAACAAAAGGGGAAATAAAAACCTTCCTATAGAATGTGGAACCTGATCTGAGTCTTGAAGGCAACCAAGAATTCCAAGAGATAGAAGAGGGGAGGGAAAGCATTCCAGGGAGAGGGCACGGGTAGTGCTAGGCATTATGCTAAGCCCTGGGGATACAGTTAAAAGGAGAAGACAGTCCCTGGCTTCATGGAACTCACAGTCTAATGGGGGAGAATCATCGTGTACAAATGTCAAAATACATACTGGAAGATGAAATGTATTCTCATTAGGAAAGGCACTGTTAACAGCTAGGAAGCTGGGGAAAGGAAGGCCTCCTGTAGAAAGTGGGATTCTAGCAGTCCAGGCGAGAGTTTGGTGAGTCAGTTTGGCAAGACCATTGGAGCTCCACTCACTTTAAAGTTGCTCCATCATCAAAGTCTACCTTCTTCAGAAGCCTCCTTTTAGACCTTAGAGAGATAACAACATTGAATAATCCACCAGAGAAATTCAGCTTAGGTGGGTAGCTAGAATATTCCCATAGGGCATTGCTATCCATCTCAGAAGCAGCCCTCATATTTTCCTCTTCCACCATATTGTTGGGGGTGGGGGGGACCAGACCCTGGGCTCTCCAAGGCTGCACCAGCAGAGTTTGAGCTGTGCCAGTTTCTCTGAGCTGTGAAAACTGAGTGTGGGCCTGGTGGCAGCCTGTGAGGCTATTCCTCCAAAACCAGGACCCCCAGCTAATAGAGGAGAAACCCATCCCTGGCTTAGCCAAAGCCCTGTGAACTTGGGTGTAATTCAGAGAGGCTAGTGAGGAGTGAGGCTGGAGGGCAGGGGAGGGGGCTTGGGGAATGAATTAAATACAATCTCAAACCAGATCAGGCCATGGACCCATTTTCCCTTTCATGAAAAGTGACATTCAGTGAGTGTTTTTTTTTTAGGTTTCCCAAGTCCTTTAACAATATTCTCTCGGTTGTCACCTTCAATTACTCTGTGATGCTAGGACTACAGGAATAATTATTCCACTTGATAGATGGGAAAACTGAGGCTTAGAAAAATTAAAGTGACTTGGCCTTGGTTGCACAGCTAGTACAAGTTGGAGATGGGATTTAAACTCCAGTCTTTCTTGACTTCAGGCCTGTCAGCTGTCCCCAGCTTCCTGATCTTCAGCACATCTTCTGACCCCTCAAATAACCCTTTTTATAGAGGCCTTTCAGAACATGTTAAGTGATTGTATACCATGTCCTGAGTCAAGTGGGATCAGGTCACTTTTGTCCAGTCCTCAGACCCTCTGACCTGTACTTGTGAACCCCAGATGGTTTTCCTCCTCAGTGACTGGCCAGGTTTTACACTGGCATTATTAATCCTGCATGAGAGATGTCGGCCTGTGGTCATAACCCCAGGTTTCTCTCAGAGGCTATGACTTCATTTTACATGAACTTTTCAGATTAAATTATAGGCTTTTGCAAAAGGCACCTCATTTAATAATCAGAGGGAGTTTATCAGAAATTGATGTAATCAAAGCTTTCATTTCCCACACAGCTGGGGGGGGCGGGTGTGTGCATGTGCATGTGCGTGTGTGTGTATGATTTTTTTTTAATCATTCCCATAAAGCTTGCATTTTAATGCTTAAAGCTGTCAGGCAGTCCTGGGGCACAGCCAGGTTCAGGCTGACAAGCTCTGGCTCTTACTCCCTCTGTGACTTTAGGCAAATGACTCCCCCTCTTTGGCCCTGTTTGCTCCTCAGCAAAATGAGGGAAATGGAGCAGAGAAGCCCTCAATTATCTGATGATCCCCCAGCCCTGGAACAAAGCCAGCTAGCCCCCAAACTGAGAAAAAGTAGAGTGAGTTGGCTCTGATTGTGTGCCTAGTGGCTGGAGGCGGGGCGTCCAGGGCAGGGACTAGGGCTGGACCTGAAGGCTGATTATCTCCAATTCACCCTGTTTCTATCTTGCTTATACATAGCGGTTTTCATGTTGTCTCCCTCTTAGACTGTGAGCTCCTGGGGTACAGGGGCTGTCTTGCCTTTCTTCGTGTCCCTAGAACTTAGCCCAGTGCTTGGCACATAGCACGTCTTTGATAAATGCTCAGGATTTAGACCATCAGAGAAGTTGGAGGAGTGTATTCCATAGGCATGAACCAAGATAAACCCAAGGAGCCAGCAAAGACAGGTTCAAGAAAAACGGGTCAGAGGAACTATATTTGTTGTTTTGTTTTGTTTTATTTTTAAACAGTCATGGGTCACGTGGACCTGTAGAATGCTCTTGATAAAATGTAGCTAGATTTAAGAGAAGCATTTGACACAATTTCTTGTGCTATTCTTCTGGAAAAAACATGGAGAGATGGTGATTAGATATAGACTCTAGTGAGGTCAGTTCAGAACTGATTGAAATGCTCAGACCAAGTGGGTGATCACTCATCGTTTGAGATGAACTTGGAGAAAGTCTCCAGAGCAGTTTCCTAAGGATTTGGGCCTAGGCCCATTTGCATTAATCGCATTACCAGTGACTTGTATTGAGGCATAGATGTCATGCTGCTAAAAGTTTGCACAAGGCACAGACTTGGTCTAGAGGGCTGACACGTTATGTGACAAAATAATGCCTTATAATATCAGATGTCAAAAGATTTTGGCAGGGAGTCAGCCCACTAGCATTTGTTAAGTGCCTACTGCGTGCCAGGCACTCTGGGAAACACTACAGGAAGGGGAGAACACCGTGCTGAATCTCAGAACGTTTGATTGGGATTAATGCAAAATCTCAACCTTGTGTTCAAAGAATCAACCTCACGAATACAGGACTGGGGAGGCATAACCAAGAAGTCTTTCTGAAAAGATCTCAGGGTTTCAGTGAACAATCAGCTAAATAAAGATGAGCCCATGTGAAATTTGTGTTCCTTTGCCCCAGAAGACAAATCTTGGATGGATGGGGAAGAATTCCTGACAGCCCTGTCTAGAAGTGGGATGGGCGTTCCTTAGAGGTCTTTCCTCTTCACTAAAGTTCTTCAAACAAAGGCATTCATTGTTATAAAGGGGAGTCTGACTGAGGTACAGTTTAAAGTAGATAGCCTCAGAGTTCCATTACGTCTCCAAAGTTCTAGGACTGTCAATGACCATCATATGGCAATGATATCAACCTGATAAGCATGGAAGGTCATCCTGAGGAGTCATAGAAAAATTCAGTTTGAATAAGTAGGGTTGGTCAAAAAGATGGAAACCCTGGAAAAACAAAGTAAATATTTGGAAGCCATTGTAGATTCTTGAGTAGGAGAAACACAGTGTTTTCTGTGGGATAGGTTAAAAGGGGGGGGGGGGCAGGGGACAAGGGCCACTGCCTCCCGAGTCCTGTATGTTGTTTATCTCCCAATGCCACCTAATACTAGCTAGAACACATAGACATATAAAGTATTGGGAGCCTGGACTTTGGTGCTGGAAGTGAGAATTGCAAAGAAAGCAGTAGATCTGGGAGATATTTCAGTTAGTCAGTCAATCAGCCAGCATTTATTAAATGGCTGCCTCAAGAGGATTTGGTGGGCAATGGCTATGAAGAGCCAAAAAGCGAGAAGCAGCCAAGATGACTTCATGGTTCTGAGATGAGGCCAGCAGTTAACACAAAGAGGGAGTTGGGAAAGAAGCCAGGTTGGGACAGGAAGATGGTGAGTTCCATTTTAAAAGTGTTGAGTTTAAAATGAACTTGGCTTCCAAGTGGAAATGTTCTCTAGGACATTTGAAACCCTAGGATCCAAGATTGAGGACTGAAAGGAAGCTTAGAAACCCCTAATTTTACAGATGAGGAAATTGAGGTCCAGAGATGAAGTGCCTTGCCCAGTGTCATCCAGATGACAAATGGCAAAGCTAGAATTTGAACCCAGCTGGGCTGACTATAGTTTAGCACTCTCTCCTCTACTTCACCATAATATAGCATGGGTGTTGGTTTTTTCTTTTGAGATAGTGAGGATCAATGTTGGATGTTATAGAATCTTGGCATTGGAAGTGACCTTACAGGTCAGAAGGTCCCACCTATGCCTGTGAGAGATTCTTTGTCACCAAATGCCTGACAAGAGTAACTACTTCTTCCTTGAGCCTCCCATTCCACTCTAGGACATACAATTGTTCACAAGTTTCTCCTGACATTAAGCCTGAACTCATCTCTTTGCCACTTCTGCCTAGTGCCCCTAGTTCTGGGCCTGCTGTGACTCCCTAAGTCTTCTCTGTGCCAAGTTAGATATCCCCAGTTCCTTCAGCTGATAGTTAAACATCCTGACCATCTTTTTGTGCTCCCAAAAATGTGGTGACCAAAACCGGGCACAGTATGCCATGTGTGATATGACTAGGGTAGAACCCACAGGGACCACCGCCTCCCTGGTCCTGTGTGCTGTGTATCCTCCAAGACCACCAGTATCACAGTGTTAATTCATATCGAACTCAGTCCACCAAAATCACCAAATCACTTTCGGACAAGTTGTTGTGTACCCAAGCCTATCCCATCCTTTCCTGGGAAACTGGATTTTGGACTCCAATCCAAACGTCACATCGAATACTCTTTGATTTCATCATATTCAGTGCAGCCCCAATGCCAAACTGTCAAGAGATGCTTTGGATCCTGACTGTGATCCTGTTGCTATCTGTCCCTCTCAGCTTGTTGTCATCTGCAAATCTGAGAAGTATTCCATCTCTGCCTTTATCCTTTATTAATAAGGATTGATAAAAATCATTAAAGAGCCAACAGCATAGCTATAATAGCTGAAATCACAAGGGAACAAGGCTTCTGTGAGGGAATGAACACAGTGAAAAGAGAGCAAAAGGCTAAGGATTAAGTCTTGAGAGCCCTAGCTAAGGGACGAAAAGGCAAGAAGATCCAGCAAATGAAACAAAGAGCATTTGGCAACATAGGGGAAGAACCAGATGAGCTCAGGATCATGGAAGCCAATTGTGAAGAGCCTCTCAGAGGACAGTCTTCAGTATTCTAGGTTACTATGAGGTCAAAAAGGTCATGTTTCAAAAAAATTCTTTGGATTTTGTCAACAAGTCACTGGTGACCATCAAGAGCAGTTTCAGGAGAATGAAGAAGTTAAAACAAATGGTGGTAGACCTCTTGTCTGAGGCATTCTGCAGCAAAGAAGGGAACAAGACAAACAACGTATAGATTTGTCATTATTTTATTGGTCATTGGTTGGATTTTTCATTTGTTTTTAAAGAAGGGAACGAGTTAGCTGAGAGAATGATAAAGATTCACAAGAGAGGAGTAGAAGGGAGAAATGAGGAGGGATCGTTCTGAAAGCACAGGTTTGTGTTGGAGAGAAGAGATCACTCTTTTTATAATGCTAGACTTTGGACTGGATGTGATCTAAGGCTCCTTCCAGCCTAGTGTGCTTGTTAGCCTGCAAAGAAGAAGGAGGACAGGTAACTGGAAAAGTATATATGTTGTGATGAAGATAGGAGATTGCATGGTATGGGGTCCCAATGTTTTCAGTAAAGCCAGAAGTACTATCTTTACAAAAGAAGGAGGAAGAGGGTGGTTTCATGGGTTTGGAGATTTGAGGAAAGAGATTTGAAATTGTGAGAATGATGCTCAGCTGGTGTTTATGAAGTGCCTACCACATACTAGGCACTGTACTAGAGGTTCTGTGGACAGAAAGACAAAAACCCAAGTCTCTGCCCTCAAGGAGCCAACATTCTGTTGGGGGAAAGAACTCACACGTATATGTGTATATGTGTATATGCACATATACATATGTACATGCATGTGGGCATGAATCTGTGCAAAATAAATGTCTCAACATACAAACCCCAGAGTCTTAGAGCTGAGAGGGACCTGACAAGCTACCTGTTCTCATTCTGACCAGAATTAGAACCCACTATACCTATGACAACCATGAGTGGCTATCCAGCCTTTGCTCAGCCATTGAGTGAGGGGAAAAGACCCCAAATAAATACAAGGTGATCTGGCAGAGGCAAGCATGTAGGAAGTGGCATTTGAGCTGAAGTCTGAAGGAAATTTGGGTGTCTGAAAGGCAGAGGTGAGGAAGGAGGGCATTCCAAGCATGGGTCACAGTCAGTACAAAGGCACTGAGGTGAGAAATGGGGTGTTGTGTGGGAGGAACTCTGAGAAGGCCAGATTGGCTGTCAAGTGTGGGAAGAGGAACAAATGGCATCCAGCTTGTGTAGGGCTTTGAATACCAAAAAAGTTTGGGCAAATGGAAAGCATGTATAAACTATTTGTTAGGCAGTGATGGGTGGGCTAGTGGTCTGGGTGAATTTGTTTATTCAATCAGTCATTCAAGCAGCAGTGTCAGTTAGTGGAAGATGCTCTGGATTGGGCATGGCCAAACCAAGGTCTGAATCCCAGCTGTGACTCTCCATAGTGCTGTGAATGAGAACCTGACCATGCTTCCATGGACTAAGAATAATCACACATAGCCCCCTTTCCTCATAGGCTTGTATGGAAGGGATTTTGAATAACTGCTATTGTGGGTTATTATTCAACAGCCTTATATTGAGTGCTCGTAATGTGTTATGGCTGTGTGCTAAGTTCTGTAAGGACACCAAGATGGCCAAGACAGGAGGGGATGAGTGATTTAGAGTCTGAAAGAACAGAGCGCAGAGACTGAAAAATGAGAAGGAAGAAGATTTCAGCCTCTAGAAAGGTGATCTGATACTGTATTGGAGAACTTGAGTGTGGATCGCATACAGCTCTGGGATATGGCTCAGTGTTGAATGGCAAGTCAATGGAGTCTATCAGTGAATCAGTAAGCATTTATTAGGTGCCAACTATGTGCCAGGCACTGTGCTGATACAGAAACAGAAGCAGAAATAAAGGGTTCAAAGGTGAGAAATACTGTAGAGGTTGAATGGACAGAACCTTTCTACTGACTGTACAATAAAGTGTCAGCTTCATGAGAGAAGAAACTGCTTTGTTTTTGTCTTTATGACAACTCCAGCAACTAGCACATCGTAGGCACTCAAATATATTTGTTGATTAAAAGAATAAATTAGCATGAATGGACTGATGAGGCTAGTGTGGTGGATGGCACCATCAGAACCAGAAGAAATTGGGGGTGCTACAGGCGACATTCCTTGCCCTTCAGAAGCCAACATTCTACTGAGTCAAAGAAGGATTGGATCCATAAAATGGAAGTCAGTTCCGATGGTAATCAGGTCACTCACACATCTGCCCATCCCCATTCCTGGTCCAAGCCCTCATCCACCATAAGTGAGACTGTGGCGCCATACTCCTTCTGCTCCCTCCTCTGCCAATTCATCCTCCCCGCAGCAGCCAAAGTCATCTCCCTCATGCCTGATTCTGACTGTGTCACTCCTGTGCTCAAAAAGGGTATTCAGTTCACCAAATATTAAACAATAAACTAAACTGAGCTCTGGGGATGCCAAAGACAAAAAATTCTCCATTGGCTCTTAATTGATAAACAGATGAAATGTAAACTTCTTTGCCCCCTATCCCAGGACTGCTACAATCTGGTGCCGACTTAGCCTTCTAACTCTCTATTTCAATCAGAACTGCCTGGTCATCATCACTCGGTGTTGGCTGCTTTAGCACAGATGTCTCTGTAACCAAGTGGCCCTCCATTTATCTCTACCTGTTGAAATCCTTTTCCTTCAATACCAGTTTAAATACCAGCTCTAACGCCAAGTCTAACAACAATTTATCTCTTCTTTCATCTTCATTTAGTCTCTGGATTTTTTCTTTTCACTGAGCACATTCTAGCTTGCATTGTGTATGAGTGTGTACTTATGCGTATGAGTGTTTGTGTGACCTACCTCCCCTACTCTCTTATCAGTAGACTGAAAATCCAGATTTGTTTTCCATCTTTATACCCCTAGCACCTAACGTGGCGTCTTACGTGTTACATGTAATCAATATCTAGTAAATTACTGTTGAATTTCATCGATTTGAATTGGCCCAAGGAAGGCCTAAGAGGCAGCATGGAGTGGAGAGTAGAGGGATGGATTTGGAGTTAGAAAGACCTGGGTTTAAATCCCATCTCTAACACATCCCAGCTGTGTGACCCTGGACCAGTCATTGAACCTCTCAGGTTCCAGGTTCTAATCTCTTCTTGGAACACTAGCTTTGTGACATTGGTGAAATCCCTTGACTACTGGGGACCTGAGATCTTCACCTGTTAAATGAGAGGATTTGACTCCATGAACTCTGATGTTCCTTCAAACTTTAACATTCTATGATCCCATGATCTGAAGTCAGAAATGTGCCAAAGGTACCACAAAAATTTCCCTATCTGCCCCCACCCTCACCCAGGGAGGTCCCTGTAGGAATGATATCACAGATTTAGCCAACACCCAAAAAGTTAGGCCTGTACTCCCCTCCCTGCTCCCCACATCATTTTAGCTTTGAGTACAAAAAAGTGGGAGTCCCTTTCTTGGCTTCCCCACTTGATATCATTTTAGCTTTGAGTACAAAAAAGTGGGAGTCCCTTTCTTGGCTTCCCCACTTGATATCATTTTAGCTTTGAGTACAAAAAAGTGGGAGTCCCTTTCTTGGCTTCCCCACTAGATTCCCAAGACTGATTTTCCATCAGAACTAAAGAAGAGTTACTAATATCTGAGAAAACTCTAAAATGCCCATTGTCCCTAGAAAAGCATTCCTGGTTCTGAATGCAGCTGGCCTTGCCTCCTTCCCAGTCAGCGAGCCCATTGCCTTGGTCTTTGTCTTGGGCCAATGACTAGCAGTTGCTTTGGAGATTCGCTTTCCTTTGGGCTGTTCTCCCTCAGTTGATGGATGACACCACCTTTTTCCTCTTGTGCTGTGGAAGCAGAAGAGCGTGGGCTCCTGAGCCAGCCCTTCACTGAATCATCTCTACTACAAATGACTTGACCATTAAAAAATGGAACCTTCCCCTAATCTATCATTTTTGAGTGATGAAAAAAAGATCATCCTCTCTAAAGGTCTTAGCTAATATTAGTGGAGAGGATAGGCTTTGTGCTTTTCCTGAGCTCATGATTTCAAGAGTGCCATCAGAAGGAATAAGGAGGCTAAATCAAAGTACAAGAGCTGGTGTTCCTGTAGGTATACTTCTACATACATGTATTTTTAGCTCACGTTTGTATAGTGCTTGAAGATAGACCTGTTAGGTATGGGTTGTTATTATCCTCACTTCACAGATGTAGAAAGTGAGTCTCAGAGGATAAGGGACTTGCCCATGGTCATAACTGGTAAGGGCCAGAAATGGCATAATATTTGCAAAGCACTTTCCATACATGATTCCATCTGATCCTCACAACAAACCTGGGAGGAAGGAGCTAGAGTAGCCCCATTTCACAGAGGAGTTAGCAAGTGTCTCAGGCAAGAATTGAACCCAAATCTTGAAGCTGTCTCTGAGGGTCCCAGTGTAACCTCACAAACAGGGATGCAGAGGACAATTCAAATATTCAAGTTTACTATTGAACTTTTTAGCACAAACAAAATGACAAACAAACAAAATGACAAACAAAATGAGTCAATCTCTTCTCAGTTTCTGGACCTTAGCAAGCAGGTTCCTAAGTGGTAGAGTCCCTCCTTCCTCCGAGGTACATGACTGTGCAGGGATGGCTGTTCTGTGCCAGTCCAGCTCACAGCTTCTCCAGCATCTCCTTTTCTGAGCTATAATCAACCTCATTGCCAGTTTTCATGAAGATCAAAATTTTGCTTCTACTTCTTGTCCAGGCTATTAGCTATGCATTCACCTTGGGAAAAGTCAATGCCAATACCCTCCCTGTTCCTGTATCTGATTAAAAACCTTAAAGCTGATCACAGAATCCCAGAGATAAGTGGAAGACACCTCTCTTGGTGTCTGTCCCCTCCAACTTAGAGTTGGACAAATATCCCCTTTATAGCATCCCCAAAGGTTCATCCAACCTCTGCTCAAAGACCTCCAGTGATGAGAGACTCACTCACAGCCGGCTCCATCCATCTCCCTTTGGAATGGATGTATTTCTCAAGAAGACTCTCCTTACTTCAAACTGAAATCTATGTCTTGGCCAATTACTAGAATTCAGGATTTAGAGTTAAGTAGGAACTCAGACATCATTTGGCCTAATCCCCTTCAGTTTATTGCTGATAAAACTGAGGCCTATAGAGGTTAACTACTTGGTCAAGGTTACATAGTAACTTAGCAGAGGCAAGATTTGATAAAATTTTCTTGAAATGAATGTATGCTAAAAGAGACTTTGCTTAATAGAGTTTTTAAAAAATTGAAGGAAAAAGGAAATCCCACCTTACTGTACTTGTGAGTCTGAACAATCAGCTCTAACAATCCAAAATACAGAATTGAGGATAGATGGACAAGTGAACTATCTGGCCATTTCTCCCTCCTTCCCAGCCTCCTTCTTTTCCCTCTTGGCTTTCAGCTCCATTTCTGGCACCACCACTCTTTTTCCCCTCTGGTATAGATCTTAGTTGTAATATTATATTTTGGGGATGTTTCTCTAATTCCTAGGCAAAGGCTTTCTTGTGGAAAATAGCAGATAAGTTCAATAATAAAGGTTGAATATTTTCCTTCCTGGGTTCTTTAATGAAACAGTTATCATTCATGTAGATTTTAGTACAGGTGTAACATAGGTTTGATATCCTAGTAGGAGAGAGTAGAGAGATAAGAAACTTTGCTCTCTCTCAATGTCATTGCACTCTCTCTCTCTCTCTCTCTCTCTCTCTCTCTCTCTCTCTCTCTCTCTCTCTCTCTTTCTCTCTCTCTCTCTCTCTTCCTCTTTCTCCCTCCCTCCCCCTCTCTCTCTCTTTCTCCTCTTCTGCCACCATATTTAAGCATTGGTTTCCTGGTTTTAGACCCCAAGTGGAGTTAGTGTTGCCATCTCTGAAGAATTATGGTGACTCACCAGGGAATCTTCCAAGCTCAGAAATAGGAGGGTGGATGAGACCAAACTCATCCTTGATTCTTAGTTCTCCATATTTCTTCCAACGAAAAAATTTTCATAATATTTATCTAGAGTTGATCAAGATTTGGTGAAGGGTGGTGGCATATGGAAAGGAGCATTATTCCTACTCAATCATTCAGAATGCTTTAGATATCTGTGATTAAACATGGCAGTATCCTGCCCATTGTTCATCTTCAGAATATTCAACTGTCCATCAAGATGCATGAAATAGTGCTGCTTTGGAATCAAGAATAGTAGCTTGGCTTAGAAACTGTTTCAAACACAATGACTCTCTGACTCTAAGCAAAGGCCGAGACATTCCTCACATGCATGAATGGCCAAGTTAGTAATCTGGTATTTATTAAAAAGACAAATAAAAAGAGATTCGAGATAATATTAATTTTTGTTCTCTAATTTTGTGTGCATTGTTCTTCCAATAAATGATGATATTTTGCAATGTTTTGATAATGATTTTAATATCGGTTTCACAGTTTGACTAGTGTACATGGTTCAGCATGTTTTTTTCTGTTGTAATTTTGTTTTGTTTTGTGGTTTTTTTTTTTTTAAACAGATGTGGGAAGAGGCCATTGCCTTGGGCAAAGAACTCGCTGAACAGTATGAAAACGAGATGTTTGATTATGAACAGCTCAGCGAGCTGCTGGTGGGTCTTTGTGTCCTTCTATCTAAATGAATACAGGCTTTTCTGGCCTCATACGATGGATTTGAGTTACCATAGCCTGGTTTCTCCAGGCAGGTGGCTTCCTTTACCTCTGAGCTAATCCTTTCCTGGTAGTGCATACACTCAGTGCAGAGTCATGGGCGGGGGGGGGAGGTGCGGGGATGTCTTGTGGCTGAGCCCCTGCCCCCTCTCCCCCATTGCCTGTGAACAACCTGATTTTCCAGATCTGCTGTTGTGCCTTTTATAGTGGATTGTTGACATGCCCAAGAGTAATTAGCTGTTAGCACCACCTTTAGTGCTCCCTCACTCTCTCTCTCTCTCTCTCTCTCTCTCTCTCTCTCTGCTCAATGTAGAGTGTTTTGGTTTGTCCTTCAGATGTGTCTCCCCCCTCCCCACTAGAATGTAAGCTCCTTCAAGGCAGGAATTGTTTTTCCGGTTTTTGCTTGTGTCTCTATTTTCAGTACCAAGGACAGTGCCAAGCACTTTAAAAACCCTTAAGGAACCAAACTAATGAAAAAATAAACTTCCAGGCATGGTTGGCTTTAACTCAACAAGCATTTATTATGCACCTGATATCTGTATGAGATGCTTAGGATACAAAGACAAAAGTAAAATTGACCCTCTGCCGGGGGCGGGGAGGGGGGGGGGAGCGCATCTGCGGATGGGAAAATGCCAGTGATTTTGGAGCAGTTGCCTCTTCAGCGGGAGACACTGAGCTTCCCTGAGCAGTTTTCTTGCCTTCATTTGTGCCAAGTTGCCAGGATCCAAGAGTACTCAGCTCGACACTGAACAGCTGAGCTCTCGATCAGTATGCAGTGTTGTCTGACTGATTGAAGGACAAGGCGCTGTTTTCAAGTTACAGAAGGAAAGACTCCGTTCTTTGGACTTTTTCTCATAGTAATCCTGTACAGAGTTCTTGCCAGGCCGGTTCTCCCCCCATCCCCCACCCCCCACACCCAAACCAGAGATTTTCAGACAAAGGGAGAACTGTTTCCTTTGAATTTTCTGGCTAGCCCTACTTCACCCATGATGGGGGAGAGGAGGGGTTAGAGATGAAGGGACCAACTCACCTCAAGTTTAGAGGCCTGTGCTCCCTGAATGAGTTCTGTGCCATGACCCAAGGGTCCTCCAGCAGGGCGTGTGTAGGTGAGGGCCACAGGTGCACACCACCAGAAAGAACCGAAGCCTTCCTAAAAGTTTGGTCCTAATCTGAAAAGGTTCTCACTGTTTCTCTTGCAGAAAAAACAGGCCCAGTTTTACGAAAGCATCGTCAAAGTGATCAGGCCCAAACCTGATTATTTTGCCGTCGGATACTATGGACAAGGATTTCCCACGTTCTTGAGGGTAAAGTGGAATGCAACTTAATTACAATGAACAGAAATGCCTCTTACTCTGGAAAAGAGATTCCAGCTCTAACTCGGTTCAATGTGACATAGCTGGCTTTTTGGTGCTGAAATAGCCTCATGTTTCTGTGATTGTTTCACTGGCCATCACAGACACCTTTTTGTTGTTGGCATCACTTTGCCTCTAATTTCACAGAAAATAATTTTGTGTCATAGATATAAGTGGGTCTTCATTTGTCCCAAAATCAAAAATGGCTTCCTAGATATCTCAATGGCTTTCTTCTTTCTTTTTCTCTTTTGGATTGTCTTCCCACCTCCTTTCTGCCTTTTCTCTTTCTCTCTTTCTCTTTCCTTTTCTTTCTCTTCTCTTTCTGTATTTCTGCTTTTCTCTCTTTCTTTATTCTTCTCTCTTGTTCTTGCTCTCTCCTGCTTCTCTTCTCTGTCTTCTCTCACTCTTCCTCCTTTTCTTTCCTTTTTATTGTTTTCACTCTCTCACTTTCTTTTTCTCTCTTGGTCTCTCCCTGGCTTCTTTCTCTCTTTCCTTCCCTTTTCCTACTTTCTCTCCTTTCTCTCTTCCCTCCTTTTTTTTGTCCTTTCTTCTCTCTGTCCCTTTCTCCTTTATCTCCTTTCTTCTTTCCTCCCTTTTTCTCTTCTTTCTTTCCTTCTTCCCTCCTCCTTTCCGCTCCCTCTGTCCCTTCTTCCTTTCCTCCCTTCCCTCCTTCTTTCTTTTTTCCTATAATCTGTTTATGTTTTCTTCACATTTCTTAGATACTCACCCTTACAGACATTGCTTTTCAGACAAGATTTTCTACTTTCATCAGGGAAAGCAATTGAATAGTACTCATGGTTATGAAAAGAGCTGTATTGCAATTGTACCAACATTGTATCAGATTGTTCAAGCCCTCAGGTTCAGTAATTTGGTGATTCAATAGAGGTTGTGGGCTTGGTCTCTTAAGAATTTCTATTAGAATTCATCGACACTACTGGGGCAGATAGTGTTCTATCCAAGAACAAATGGTTTACCACTCAGAATCCTCAAAAATTATGAGGCCATTTTATAAAGGAAGCTCTTTTGGCCTGGGCCAGCCAGCAGGAGAAGGGTTTATGCAGTCCTCATTTTCTGAGCTGGGTGACTACTTATTCTGTCCCCTGCTTTAATGAAATCCCTCTCTATGATGCATCCTCTGCACTCCCTCCCACTTGACTCTCCCTGTGAGTCTCTTCTGCTGCTGTGGAAATACTGTCTAAAGAGAGCAGTTGATCAGAAAGCCTGAATCTGAACAGGTTTGCCCCAAAGTAGTTCAGAAAAACGTGGCAGGAAATTTCTAAGGGACAGCCTCTAAATTGGATATGCGTTTGAGATGAATACTAATCCTCTAAAATTGGAAAAGAAGATATATGCCCGGCTCAGTGTGGAAGTCATCAATAACTTCCCCGAGAAGTCTCAGGCTATGATTGGCTGTAAATCTTGCCCCTTGCACTTGGTTCGAATGAAGTGCCCCCTGCCCCTATGGACAGTTATCCGTCCATGATTTAAAGCTGGTTCAGCCCTGTGGAAAAGATTATCTTGGCATCATGAGAGGGAAGGCGACCAGTCCTGAATATTTGAAGGAACTGGTCGTCGGCAAGAAAGCCACTATCAGCTAGAGAGCCCATGACATATTTACACACCAGCTTTGGGCTGAGCATGCACAGTGAGGGGTCCCTGCAGGAGCCATAGACTCCAAAGAAGGAAAGCGAATTTCACCCACATGCTTAATATTGAACCCTTCTCCCCAGCTAAATTATTCGGTGTTACTGCAAAGATGTGCGTATAATGCTTTGCAAATCACAGCTCACATGCACAGGTGAGAGGTCAGTTTGTCAACAATATTAGCTGTTTAGGCGAACCAAACACAGTAATATTTAGTCATTCATTCACTGCTGAGAGAAAAAGGGCCCTGGGGGAAAACAAACAAAATAAAAACAAAAAAAGCTTTTCATGCATCTGGGGTGTCCTCCCCTCAAAAGAACTGTTCCTTTCCCATGTCTTTCCTGATCCTTGTGTTCTCCACAAAAGAGAAATGTGTAATTTTGTTTTTCCTTGTCTTTGCCTTTGAAGGGAGGGAGCCTTCCTAAACAAAGTGTAATCAACACTTGGAGAAAATGCTTTTGGTGCTTTTCTTGTTAATAATGATGTTGTTGTGCCTTTCTTTCTTCTAGCAAGGAGCTTAATGAGTGCAGAGCATTTTAATATTTTCACATTATGGTATCTTTGTATTAGCAAGCCTTATGCAGAGAGTTCCTGAAATGGCCCAATCGCACAGATGTAGACTATGCCGTGGAGCCTAGTCTGCTTTCTAAAAAGAATATGAATTTGTCAGTCAGTCAATAAACATTTATCAAGCATCTACCATGTTCCAGGCACTGCGTGATAAATGCCGGGATTACAGGCAAAGGGCCATCCCTGCTCACAATCTAATGGGAGAGACAACACAAAAACCAGCTACAGACCGAGAAAACATGGGAGATGCTCCTTGAGAGAAAGAAGGCTCTAAAATTCAGAGAGCTGGGGGAGGCTTCCTGTAGAAGAGGGGGTGTGAACACGGATGTGAAGGAAGCCAGGAGGCAGACAAAGGGTGGAGAAGGACTCTGTCACTTGCAACAGAAGGGAATAGAAGAAAAAAATGGACCCAGTATCCTGGCATGTCCCCATAATGTGGTTTGGGGGAGAACAGATAGATTTTTAAAAATTCAATCTTAATAATAATACCTTGCATCTACATACAAAACCCTTGGGAATATAATTGAGACTGCCATCACCCCTGGGAAATAGATCCACTAGGAATTTTTATCTCTGATTTACAGAAAAGACAACTGAGGGTTAGAGAGACAAAGTGATGAAATGAATATTTCCTCTCCATGCTCTTGCATATCCCACTCCTCACCCCCTGCCCCAATACATGCTGGAAAGTCAGGTCAGTGACTTTGCGTGTATGTATACACGCGCACACACACACACACACACACACACACACACACTCCTATACATTAGTCAAACTGTGAAACTGATACCAAGCCAATCCTTATTAAAGAACCTTTATGTACACAGTTATAGTCAGGAAGGGATAGTGGCCACTTGGACTCTGGAGTCAGGAAGACTTAAATTCAATTCCGACCCCAGAACCCTGGGAAAGTTACTTAGCCTCTGAGTACAGAGTTCACTCTCTGGCATTATCAATTCCCAGGTGAATTGCTGCTACTCATTGGAAAGCCATTGCATATTGGGAGTCCCTATAGCTGATAAAATCACTTTGATTTCAAACTTTGTAGAGAGTTGCCTCCAGCACCGAGTGACCTGCCCTGGGTCATGGAGCCTGTATATCTCAAAGGCAGAATTTGAACTCATGTTTGTTTTTTTTTTTCCCTGACTCCCAGGAATCAATCAGTAAACATTTATTAAGTGCCTGCTATTTGCCAGGCATCATGGTAAATGCTATGGATACAAAAAGTGACCTAAGACCATCTCTGCCTTCATTTAGCTTACAGTCTAATGAATTGCGGTTACTAATGCTAGACTCCACTCTCTATTTCCTCTCTCCTCCCTTTCCCTCTTCCTTTTTCTTTTGTCTTCCTTTCCCTCTCTTTTTTCTTCATTTTTCCACTCTCTTCCTTTCTCCTTCCTATCCTTTCTCTCCTTCTCTCTCTCCCAAAATCTTTCTTTTCCCTCCATTAACTTTATTGAAAAAGGTGATTTAAAAATGAGGTGAGAAAGCAGACTGAATCATTGCATGGTACAGTGTGGAAAGAGTTCTGCACTTGGGGTCTGAGGCCCTGGATTTGAAACTAAACTCTGCTGCTGGGCGTGCCCTTGGGTGAGCCATTTCCTCTCTGCGCCTCAATGTACTTATCTGGGATGGCCCAATGATCCCCAAGGACCTTTCTCTAGTTTTCATACTGTGGTAATTACTGGAGTCCTCACCCCACATAGCCCTTGGTCCCTGTATACCTTCCACAGTGGGGAAGAAGATCATGGGAAGAACTAGCAATATCTATCGTCTTAGCTAACCTTTGGAAGCAGTCAGTGGGCTGGGCTCTGGGCAGGCTGGCACTTTGGGGTAGTTGTCTTCCAAACTTTTCTTTTGTGCTAACATTTGACAGAGATTACTCTTTCTAGGGCAAAGTTTTCATTTACCGGGGAAAAGAATATGAACGTCGGGAAGACTTCGAAGCAAGGTTATTGACCCAGTTTCCAAATGCTGAGAAGATGAAGACGACGTCTGCCCCTGGAGATGACATTAAAAACTCTCCTGGCCAGTGTATCCTCCTGTGGTTTGGGGTTCAAGGCTGCTCAGTCGTGCCATGGCCTCGCTCTGTCCCCTGTGGACTAAGGTGCCCACTCGCCAGGGCACCCTTTGCCTTCTTGCGTTTGTTCACCCTTAACTCTTCCCTTCAGACATTCAATGCTTCACCGTGAAGCCCAAACTTGACTTGCCACCGAAATTCCACAGACCTGTTTCTGAGCAAATTGTGAGGTAAGAAATTCCCCACCTTACTATTCTCTTGTTGATGAACTTCAGAGGTTTTTTCCCTGCCTTATTTTTCTGAACGGAAGCTCTCAATCCTCCTTTTTCCTTACCCCACCCCACAACTATGCAAGCATCCCCATCTGCTTTGGAGGAAAAAAGTGGTTCACCATTTACAAGCATCAGCCAATAGAAGAAAAGCCTGTGGTCAGAGTGCAGCATGGGCCACAAGTTTCTGCCTTCAGGTAGCCAGTGTGGAAGCAAAGGGAAGAGGTCTGCACTGTACAGTGCTTCTCTCTCATCCCAGATAGACAAAGAACATTCAGGGTTCCATCAAACATGTTAAATGTGAACATGTTTCTTTATGGCATTCTGGCCTGTGTTCCAACTGACTCATGTTTCTGTTAGTGATGCTGCTGAAACAAACAACTCTTAACAAGCATTTATTTAGCACTTGCTGTATGCCATCGTATTAGGCTCTGACTTTCCATTCATTTTCAAAAATGAAAAGTTGCAGCGAAATACTTACTGACTTCAAATCCTGATTCTACCACCTGTGACCTTAGGCAAGTCTCCCGACATGCCTAACCCTCACTCTCCTCATCTGTGAAATAAGATGAGGTCCTTTTGAGCTCCATCAGTGGTCCTTGCCTTCAAGGATCTTCTATCTTGCTGGGGCCATATAACATGTAAAGACATAAATACACACATGATTAATTGAGGAAGATGGAGGAATGCTGTTATCTTGGGGTATCAAAAAGGACCCACTTAAGAGATCATGAGCCAAGCTTGAAAAGAAGTCAGAAAAGGTGCTCTTGACTGGAATTGTGTGTTGATCATAGAAATATTCTCTCTTCTGTGGTACCCATCCTCACCTGTGTCAACCTGTGGCCAGACTTTCCCTGAGAACTGCTTTCTCATCATCCTGACACTTGGGAGTCACTTTTTTGCCCATAAAATTCAATATTGTTCCTTTCACCTGTTGTTAAAAGCATTAATAGAAGTAAAACTGGATGTCATGTTTATTTATACACGGTTGTTTTTATAAATCATAAAATTTAAGCTTTCCCACAATTTACACAGAGTGAAGCATTAAGCAAATAGAGAACCACACAGTCTACTAAAATATTTATCATTGACTTGGGGAGCACCGCTGCTGTTTGGGATGTTTGTTCATAAATTCTGTCCCCTTCTTTGGACACGTGTGCAGAGCTGTGTTTAAAACGTGTGTTTTGTGTAAGGGAAAAACTGGAGTGATTTTTCCCACTTAAGGACCATTTTGCTATTTGTTAATCATATTATGTTCTTTCTCATTTATTTTAAGTCATTTAAAAAACCAAAAACACAGTTATTTTGGAGTCAAGGTCCTCTCCCTCCTCCCACATCTGTCCCTCTTGGTTTCACTGCTCATTAAAACCACTCCTGAATGCCTGCCCAAGGAGGAGAGTTTGAAACATCTAGTTTGGTCAGGCTTTTATCTCGTTTGCCAGAAGGATCATAGATTCTATCTGGAAACAGAGGCCTGGGAGAAATGATGTAGATGGGCCAGACTGTTCCCGCCAAGAGGTTGTTTGAATGTCCGGTGACTGGTCATCCCTTGAGCTATTTCTTTTCCATTAACATATTTGTCCTGTGTTTCAACAGTTTCTATCGTGTCAATGAGGTGCAGAGGTTTGAGTATTCAAGGCCTATCAGAAAAGGAGAGAAAAATCCTGATAATGAATTTGCGGTAAGGAAAAAAGTCAACTTTCTACTTGTAAAGCTTGCTGTGCTTCAGTTCGTCATTATGGCTGCTCTCTGCCTCTGGATGTACAAGAGGAAAAGGACCCAAATGGCTTCCAGAAAGCCAGATCTAGAAAGAACCCCAGAGCTGAAGTCAAAGGAACAGGATTCAAATCCTGCCTTTACTCATTACCCAAGTTCCTCAGCCTCTTTGGGCCCATTTCCTCAGCTTTAAACTGGCCTTGGAGGCCTCTTCTCAGCTCAAGATCTAGGATCTCATGATTCTGTATAATGTGATATTAACACTGTACAACTGAATAGTGTTCTTTTTTTAAAACTTTGTGAAGAATATCATAGAATTTAGAGCTGGAAGGAGGCTCAGGAGTGCTCTCGTCCAACCCCCTCAGTTATATTTAGAGAAATTGAGGCCAGAGAAATGCTGGAGAAAGGCCACGCCCTTCACAAAGCTGGGCTTTGAGCCTTGCCGGCTTCCACTAATTGTCCTGAGGCCGCGAATCCCACCCAGAGCTCTCCCCAAAGGATCCGAGGTCAAGAAATCAAGGACCACTAAACCACCTCGGCCATCACCGAATAAGGCCATAGTCTTGCTGCCCAGGCGTCACTTCCAGAAGAGCCAGGAAATCTCTGGCGTCCTGAGCAAGCTCTTTTCTGGAGGTATCAAAACCAGCAGGAAGGTAGAGGGACCAGAGATGAACCACACCCATCTCTATCATCAGGATGCTTACCTCAGGCTCCACGTGCATTTCTCCATGGCCCTTTGGCACAGACTCCACATCTGGCTCTTCAGGAGGAAGGTTAGGGAAGGCCTTGGAGATGTGTAGCCTGGAGAAGGCTCAGTGGGATGTGATGTCTGTACGGGAGCTATCTTATGAAAGAGGAGTTAGAATCTCCAAGTAGCTTCGTTGTCTTAAAAAACAAGCAGGAGGGACAGTGTGGTATAATGGTTAGGGACTTAGGCTCCCATTTAGGAGCCCTGAGTTAGAGTCCTGCCTCTGACATTTACTAGCTGGATGAACCTAGAACCTTTCTCAGCCTTATTTTCTTCATCTGTAAAACGGGGATGATAACGGCCCCTCCCTCCACCTCTCAGACTTGTGAGGGTCAAATGGGTTGATGTATATAAAATGCTTTGCAGATTTCCAAGTGCTGTCTCTATAAATTACAGCCACCACCACCATCATCATCATCTTTGTGGTCATCATCATTGTCCCTGCCACTGTTGCTCTTAGCGTCTCTCTCAGAGTCACCAGGCTGGTCCACCAAGGCCAGAGGCAGGCCAGAAACCAGGAGCCCCCGGCTCAAGGCCGTCTTTCCGCAGCTACTCTGCCCTCCTTGACGTCAGCCTTGGAACGGGCAGTTTGCTTCCCCTGACTTTCTTTGCACACACAAGAGGTTTGATTTACAAATAAAACATGATTGACTCAATCTCAAACATCTTTTGTTTATTTATTCTTAAAAATTCACCAGTTATTTGTGTGCCATTTGGCAGCATCCCCAGCGGGCCCCTATACCCGCGGTGCCCAGACCCCTACAGGCCTTTTATGGAATCAGCCTTTCTGTTGAATATAATTGGGATACATCTGGTCATTCGTAGATTAATTTGCAGCTGGACATGATGGCTGTGGATGTGCCCAGAAGGCCGTGCCCTCCCCTCTGGGCTTGCTCAGGTTAAAGGACAGCCAGCATGGCTTGGGTTTTCTGGGTGCTCCCTCCTGGCCAAGGGAGCAGGTCCATTCATGCTTTTTCGAATAGTCTAGAGGGAACCAGAGGCAGGGATCAGGCTGAATGCTGTGGGGAATTTGCATAGAACCTTAAGTGATCTCAGGCCACTTATGCCACAAAGACCAGCTTTCTAACTCATCCTCCCTTCAGTTCACCCCAGTTGTAAGTCACAGGGCACCATGGTCTCTGAATAGTGTAATGTTAATGAAATGGGAAGATCTACTCCCCTCCCCCCATTAATAGGCCTCACCATGGAGCCCATTAAGGGAAGCTTGATTAAGGGAGGCTTGCTTGTAGGAAGGCTCACACCTTTTGCTAATTTCTAATTAGGGTTGTGATGCCCTCTGGCTCTGAGAAGTGTATATATACTCTGAGGTGGGTTTTTGCTTTGGGGGCTTGCTTATGAGAAGGACCTTGTGATTCCCTGGTGGAGACTCTGAGTGGCCATATGTTTAGACCTTCCCAAGTACTCAAAGGTAAAGGCTCTCTGGATCCAGTGATATATATAAAGTGTACAGCAATATTGCTTTGATTCAGGCAGTAGAGCCCTGTCTGTTGGTCTTTATTTCTCTGTTTTTATTTTCTCTGAAGTTCAGGGTGCTGACTTTTCCCCTGAACTAAGTGAATGATATATGTAATGTTAAATTAAAGTGAGGTTTCTGACCTCTTAAACAGCTATCATCTTTCCTAGAAAAGCAGATCAAAGAACTGGTGCTAGCAGGCTGTCTCGGGTATGCTAGGGTGCTTGCTATTACAAAGAGTCAGTAGCGGGGCCTTGCCAATAGGCAGCAGAGAGACCTGTAATGGGCATAAAGGTGTAAGCTCCTTGAGGGAAGAGATGCTTTTGTCTGTGTCTTCAGGTATCTTTGCCACCTGAGAGCTGGCCTGATGTAGTGAACAGACCTATCCCTAGAGCTCAGGAGACCTGGGCCAGTCACTCACCCCTCACTGCTTTAGGTAACTCCGAGACTGTGATTTCCAAAGGACAGAGAGCATGCTTCACCATCAGTCCTGGGAATTCCGAGTGGGTCAGTGCATTGCTCAGAATGGTGTCATATTGTGGGGTTATAAAGTATTCTCTTGGCTCTCCTTGTGCCTGATTACGCATCGGTGCATACGAGTTCTCACCAGTTCTTCTGAATTCTTTGTATCTTCTCTATGGTAGAATACTATTCTGCTACAGAAATAAGGAAGTTAGGAAGAGCTCTGAGTTGGGGAGGAGAAGGGCAAGTTCTGTTTTGGAAGATGCCTGCAGGATATCCAGTTGGGATGTCCAACAGGGCTGCATGGAAACCCTAAAGTAAAACCCTTTTATTCAGTGATACTGTTGCTAGGCATGTGCACCAAAGAAGTCAAAGACCGAGGAAAGGGTTCCGCATGGAAGATGAGGTGGCTAGACCCAACCTCTCATTTTATTCCCTTGCCTTCCAACTCTGGGTCTGTGATCTTAAGGAAATCCAGCCCCCCACTTTGTGATGCCTATCCTAATTCACCTTTGTGACTTGGCAGCTGGACTGTATCTGCTAACAGTAATGAAGGGCTCCATCTTGGTTGGGCTGACGATGCTGGGTAATCTTCTCTCTGTTATTTTGGGAGGGGTCCCCGTGTTTGCGCCATGCCCGCGCCATGCCCATGCCCAACATCCTCAGCCCCTCTTGGTGCTCCCTTTCCTGGTCACACCGGCTGGGGGCTGAAGGAAGGAAGGGCATCTCCAGATACCTGCATTTCCTATCCAGGATGACAGGTATACGTTCCCCTGAAAGACTTGACATTTTTAGGTCCTGGCAATATAATTCTGAAGAGCTAAATGCCTAAAGCCTCGGCCAAGTTTAAAGATTTAATGGGTCCAATTTAAGAATTTTCAGTGCAATTGAAAGTATCCTATCTAATGCTGAGGAAAAGCGGCTGGAGTTGAGAGCCCTGGGTTATTCTGAGCTCCGCCACTGATTGCCCGTGTCGCCTGCAGCGATTTGCTTAACCTCGGCACGTCTGTGGTCTCCTTCTACAGCAAGAATAAAAATATTTGCAGCTGCCTAGTGGGAAGGAGGAAGTGGGAACAGAGGCCCATCAATCACGCACTTAAGAGACGGGACCCGAACGTCAGCACCGCGCCACGGTGACCGTAGCAGTTATCTGGGACGAGCCCGTAGTTTGCAGCGTCCACATCGATAGCTCTCTGTGGGGAGCAGAACCTGGTCCGTCCAAGGGGTTGCAGATAGGGGCTTGAAGTAAATGCTGGCCCTAAGAGGCAGGAAGTGAGGGCTCTAACCCGGGCTCTGGACGGCGGGCAGGGGGCCGGATACCTGGGTTCAAATGCGCTCTCTGCTCGAGCAGTAACAGCGATCATGTACAGAGGGCTTCAAGATTTGCCAGAGGCTTTCCGGAAGTTATTGTGTTTGATGCTTACACAGCTCAATGAGGTAACAGCCGTTACTATCCCCATTTTGTAGATGAGGTGACTGCGGCCCGTAGGGGTTAATGATTCGCCGTTGCTTTTCTGTCTCTGTGATCCTGGCGCTGGCGCACGATGGGGATCATCCATTGACTGAGGAGCTTTTCCTCATGATGTTTTCTTTTCTTCTTTTCATGATACCCGCACAGAACATGTGGATAGAGAGGACCATCTACACCACAGCCTATAAGTTACCCGGGATCTTACGATGGTTTGAGGTCAAGTCCGTTTTTATGGTAAGGCACCTGACCCCCACCCCTGACTTACATGTGGGCCCTGAGCTAACTTCACAGAACAGGTCTTCTGCATCTTGAGAATACGAGGGCATGTCCCTTATGGGCCTGCTCGAGTAAGCATACTGCAGGTGCTTAATAAGTGCTTTCTGGATTGAATAAATCAGGGCAGTCACAGGCTCTCTTGCAAGCCCTAAGTTAGCAAGGCAAAGTTGTTTTCCCACAACATACTTTTGCTGGTGAATAACTTGGAAAATGTCAACTTGGTCACACCCGCCTCTATCTTAGGATAGAAAACTTTGCCTTTCACCAGTCACTCAGCCTAGTTTCCCATCACTGGATCTATCTTCTAAGCCCTTTGCCTATTGTTTCAACATATCTCTCTATTTAAACATTAAAACAAGCTCAGACTTTTCTTTTAAAGCCATTTCAATTTTATCCCCCTGGACATCAGCATGCCCATCCACAGAAACTGCATCCAGTATTTTATTTCACAAAAGTACAGCTGGGCAATGTTCTACTCCCAGTTTTCTTCTCTAGAAAGAAAGAATGGCTTGCCTTGTGGCTCTTGATAACCTTTTTCGTTGCTGGTCTGGAGACTCGGGCCATAGTCTTTGTTTTTTAGGCAGACAAGCAAAAGTTGTCGAGTAGATGATGGCGAAGTAACTGGACATGGATGGGGTTGGCTAGTACTTGAGAGCAGGATAGGATGTTTTGAATGGTTTCATGAATTTCACATTAATATTAATTCAGACAAGTTTAGGAAAGATAGGCTAATGAGGTAGACATAACATTACAAGAGAAACCTGATTTGGAATCCCAGCTGTGAGATTTATGAGCTGGGTGACCTTGGGCATCACTTGGCCTGGTTAAGGAGCACTTTCATCTCTGGTAAAATGAGCATCATAACACTGCCGCTCCCTGCCTCCCAGGGCACTTGGCAAACCTTAAAGTTGTTCATTCCCGGAGGCCTGTCACGGCTCAGGAAAGCCCTTTTTGTCCTGGATTGCCTGAATTGGGGATTTGTGTGGTGACCCCAGAAGAAGAGACCCTTTGTATAAACACGCACAAATCCTCCTAATGGCCCTCTGCCTGTAAAATCCTGTGTAATCAGGGATTATATTAGTCAGACTGCTGAGTAAAGAAGCTTAATAATGCCAGAAGAGAGAGAAAGGAAGATGAGGCCTCACCTTGTGTGAGAGTGAGTGAGTGAGATGGCATTCTTCTGCAGGCTGGATTTGCCAGGGATGGACATCTTCCTACAGAAGGTATAATATCAGACAGAAACACAGGCGGGAGCCCTGAGTTTCTGGCTTCCAGGAAATAGTGCCCTTTTTGATTTGTGCAATGGTCAGTTTTTTGGTAGAGGACTGGCCTTGGAACTAGGGATGGCTGTGCAGCCCCTGTAATCTCTTCATCTCTCTGTGCCCACAGGGAACGCTCTAAATCTCTACATTGGGGAAAATTGCACTGGCAAACACAGCATCTCCATCTGTGAATTCCCTACACAAGGGAAATCACAGGCCTGGTGCCTATCCAGAAGTTTTTGGTTTGCTTGTTTATTTTTGTCAGGCCTCTAGGGAAGAAGAGTCCTGCTGCATGACCCTGGACAGACCACTCACCCTGCCCCCCTGCAAGATCCTTATTTTTTCATCTATAAAATGAGAGGGATGTCCTGGATGACCTTGTGAGACCCTGTGGGCTTTCAACCTGGGATCCTACAGGCTTATCCAAAAAGCAATTCAGAGTTTTTTGTTTTTTGGAGTGGGGAAGGCAGGGCAATTGGTGTTAAGTTACTTGCCCAAGGTCACACAGCTAGTAAGTGTGTCAAGTGTCTGAGGCTGGATTTGAACTCAGGTCTTCCTGAGTCCAGGGCTGGTGTTCTACTCACTGCACCACCTAGCGGCCCCACAATTCAGAATAAACACACACACACACACACACACACACACACAACTGGGCAGCCTGGAAAGTCTTGGGGCTCTCTGCCCTCTCCAGCTGTTCCTCAATTTGGGAGGCCTCCCTTAACTGGCCCAGACACCCCCAGGACTTTCAGAGACATTCTAACAGCTTCCTGAGTCTCTAAGATAGAGGAAATTGGAAGGAGAAAAAGGAAGCCCCCAAACACGGGCCTGCCACGTCCTTCCTTCCATCAGGAAGCCCCCGGTTTTTGGATCTCAACCAAGCTAAAACTACCCAGAGCCTGATGCACTCCCGCGCCTGACCACCTAATCATGGCCCGGAATCATTTGAATTCAAAATAAGCCCACAGAAGATGCTGCTAAATGATAATTAAAACAGAATAATGCAATCAGTTTCCAGGTTTGAGGCTGACGTTCGAAAAGGTTTGATTATAAGTGGTGTGTGTGTAAGTGGCTCGTGCAGTGCAGAGGCAGCCGCTCTCTGCTAATGAGGGATTGATGGAGATGGAGGGCAGGCAATGAGCTCCCAGCTCCCCTCCCCTCTCCTCTCCTCCTGAGGCCACCTTTGGTATTATTTTAGCTAAAGATGCTTCTGTCTCGCTCCCCATCCCTTTATCTCGCAATCACCTAGCCAGCTCTCCATTGGGGTGGGGGGCGGTTAATGACCTTGGAGTCTCTTTGGTTCGGAGATGGAGCAACACATGATTCTTAAAAGGTTTGCCTCCTAACCTTTCAAAACCAATTTGTTAATAATGATCACCACCACTCAGAGTGCCGAAGCATGAGCTTGTACAGGTTTGGGGGTTCGGGGCCCAGAGCCATGATTTCATTGGCACAGCGCACTACCAAGGTTAAAATCCCCTTTATCCATACCAGGAGGCTATCAGTCAGCTAGGAATGAAGTGTCTGCTCCTCACCAACTTTTACCTACTCTTTACTTCACACTCTCAGAGAGTTGTCTAAACAGCCTAGTGGCTAGGGAGCCAGGCATACAGTCAGGAAGGCCTGGCTTCCAGGCCTGGCAAGGCGACCCTACACCAATCACTCAACTTCTCTGGTCTCCAGGAAATTCTAAGTAAGGTGCTGCTAGTCCCATCCTACAGATGAAGACATGGAGGCTCTGGAAATTATTGGAGTCTCACAAGTAATAAGTGTGAGAGCCAAGATTCAAAAAAAGGAAGGTCTCTCCTACCCCCAAGCCTGGCTCCCTGTCCATTCTACTAAAGAGCAAGAGGCAGCCAAAAGGGCCAGCATATTCTTTATCTGAACCTGAGAGACAGAATTCCCAGCACTTCCATGTTTGTTTCAGCTCTAGCCTGTGATGACACCAATCCAACAAGGTCTCTCTTGAAGCAGAGAAGCCTTGCCATCCTCCCTTTGAATTTTGAACAGCCCCTATTGAAAAGTGATTTTAAAAAAAGATTAGAAAGCCCAACCCTCCATGGCATGAACTAAGAAAGACTGCTTCCAAACTAACTCAGAATGGGAGGGACAAGAGGAAAGCCCAGCCTCAGGTATGGGAGAGATCACTGGTTTGTGCATGATTCAGCGAGCACTGACCCAGAATCAAGTCCCAGACCTAGGAGACTCAAAACAATCCCTCTTTGGGGACCCCTGCGGGTCTTCGATCCAGTGAGATGATGTCTCTAAACTTTAAATGAAGTGTCATCAAGGCCAGTTATGATTAGTAATGCTATTACTGAAACCCTGAGCGTAATGTCATCAGGATACAGGCCTGTGAGTGACATTGAAGATATTCTGAATGACCCTCCTGGGCATTGAACACAAGACAGGTGGGGGATGTGGTGGACAGCAGGCTAGACTTGGCATCAGGAAGACTTATATTCAAATCCCACCACTGGAACTTCCGAGCCCTTCATCTTGAGCTCTGAAAATCGTAATGATTTCTAGTTCAGAGGATGCTGGCGACCACCCAGTCAGCACTTGGCATACTATAGGTGCTTATTTAATGCTCGATGAATTAATGATGGATGAATGAATGAATGAATCCATGAATAGATGGGTGAAGTTGTTGCAAAACCCAAATTAGCTGATGTGTGTAAAGTGCTTCGCGAACTTCCCTAAATGCCATCATGCCAACTTCTCAGGAGGAGAGCAGAAGCATGGCCCTCTTGCTCTTTCCTGCGACGCCTGGGGCCCAGAGAGTCACCAGCAGTCAGCTCCCCAAAATGAATTCCACATCCCCAGCAAAAGCTCCTTCCTTCCTCCTTCCTCTCAGGTGGAAATCAGCCCTCTGGAAAACGCCATCGAGACCATGCATTTAACCAACGAGAAGATTAACAGCCTGGTTCAGCAGCATGCGGGCGACCCCAGCCTCCCGATTAACCCCCTCTCCATGCTCCTGAACGGCATCGTGGATCCTGCCGTCATGGGCGGCTTTACCAACTATGAGAAGGTAGGCGAAGATGGAGCTGTCCCCGGCCCTCCCTCCAGGGAGAGCTCCAGAAACGAGCTCCTGCCTGCTCAGAATTCTGTCTGGGGCAGCCAGATCATTTTCCATGGCTAATTGTGCATTATTCACAGTAGTAAGACAAAATTTACAACCGATGCCAGGAAAGAAAGCCATTGGAAATGGAATTCGTGGGAGAAAAACATAATGAGATGGCATTATAGACTTGTCCCCTCCCTGACCGCCCTTTTTCATGCTGCCACCCACCACCATAGCTGAGACAGCAAGGCCATCTCTCTCAGGGTTCCCAGGCTGCCCCACCCTCTAGCCAGATCCCTCCCTTGTACTCCTACCTTGGTATTCCTGAAACGGAAATCTGGGCTCCCCCACCCCAGTGCGTCCCACCCCCACAGACATACACCTATTAAAATACTTTCCACTGGCTCCCTGTTACCCTCAGGGTAAAATGTTAAATC
>CM053624.1:6116985-6143983 GCA_028646595.1 Phalanger gymnotis | reverse complement strand
GTGGAAAAATCTATGGCTTCAGAGTCCGAGAGCCTGAGTTCATGCCCTCTGACCACCATTCCCCACTTTTTTGGCCATGGACCAGTCTCTCCACCTGTCTCTATGAAAGGCAGGAGTCAGACCAGATAACCTCTCAGGCCCCTTCCTGCCCTAAATTGGTGATGCCAGCCATGGGCCAGCCTGCAGCTTGTCGTAAAGGAGCCCAGCACATCTCTCTCCCCAACATCAATGGATGCTTCCCCATCATGGTGACATGTTCATCACCAGCCACGAGGGGCCAGGTTTCTCCTGTTTTGCTTTGGGCTTTTTTTTGCCAGGATCTGGGAAGATGTGGGTTTTTAGTTCACGGCCATCATCTTCATCAGAAGCTTTGAAAACAGTCAGTGTTATCCTTAATTTCAGAAGTAACCATTATTTCTCCATCTTTGTTAGGCTTTCTTCACAGAGAGATACATTCAGGAGCACCCAGAAGACCATGAAAAGATTGAAAAACTCAAGGACCTCATCGCCTGGCAGGTAAAGTCAGCTGGGACCAGTTGGGTCAGGGGCCCAGTCAAGGTCAAGGGGCATCATTCCCTGGTCTGCCTGCCAACAGCGATGTGCAGGCATCCAGCCACCCCCACCTACTCCCAGGTCCATGTGGGCCCCACTCAGGACAGCAGCCAGCGGGTGACATTTTGTTTCTTCTGAATCATCCCACCAGTGATTCAAGTTATTAACCCCACTCTTTGGCTCAGCACGGTCATGGAACAAGATGCACATACCCAACTATATGTTGCTAACGAACACATGGCTGGCTTCTTAGTGAGTGATATACACACCCCAAGAAGCCCCCACCAAAGCTGGTGGAGCCAGGACACACTATCCTTAGCAGGAGAGCCAGTGACTAACCTGGGAATCTGGGGTTATGTTAAGTGCCTGACTCACCTCCAGAGGGAAGAAGCTTCAGGATGGTTCATAGAATCCTGGACCGAAGGCCAGAGGAGACCTAGTTCAACCTCCACGTTTGACAGATGAAGAAACTGAGGCCTGAGAGAGGCGTGTGTCTGTGTGCATGCAAGTGTGTGTGTGCATTCATGTGTGTTTATGTTTATGTGTGTGTATCTGTCCATGTGTCTGTATGTATGTGTGTGTCTATGCATGTCTCGTGTATGTATGTGTTTGTGTGTGTGTATACATCTGTGTGTGTCTGCGTATCTATGCATATGTTCACGTGCGTACGTCCATAAGTCCATGTATGTCTGTGCCTGTGTGTCTGTGTGCGTATGTGTCTGTCTGGGGGTGGTGGCAGTCAGGACTCATTTCTCAGGACGTGACTTGGCATCCCTTGAATTCAGAGGAGGAGGGAGAGACCGTTGGACTTTCTGGATGAGTCTGTTTGTCGTGGTCTCCAGCCAAAGCATAGCTTCTGTAGCTGCACAGGGCCCCTCAGGCCTCAGCAGGGCCAGGGCCAGGCCAGTCGGGACCACAGGAGTCGTGTTGAGTCACCGTTTCCCTGGGAGCTTTTACAGTAAATTGGATTTTAGGAGTTGCAAGTCTTACAGAGGAAACTAATTTGTTCCCAGTGGATCAGCTTGGTGTCAGCACCGTGGCATTGCCCCCAATCACTAGATTAAAAATATATTTTAAAGCAACTCATAGAAAAGGATGTGTAAAAAAATAACCGCTCCAGCTTTGAGCCACTCTTTTAAATGAAAAATTAATGAACATGCTTTTACAAAACATTTAATTTACTTTTGCTTTATACTTTACACATGTTTTTAAAGTAAAGTTATGAGGCAGCAGTACAGATAGAGAACCTTCCTTGGAACCAAAAAGACCCAGGTTCAAATCTCACCTCTGATGCATTTGAGTTGTGTGACCTTGGATGAGTCACTTGTCTTTTCATTGCTTCAGTTAAGTCTCTAAGACTCTAAGTTGTCTGTGACAAGGTGCCAGTCAGCATTGGGATTGGGGATTTCCTCCCCCGAGAGTCCTTTGCACCAGTGAGATCCCAGGCCTGGTGGCACCTATCCCTCATGGAGCCAATTTAGGAGCGTGTCTGCTGGAAGCCCCAGCTCAGCAGGAGATGTGCAGGACTCCCCACATGCAAGGAGGCACCGTCCGCCCCAGCCATGCTTTTAGGAAAGTGCAGAGACCCATCCGTGCCAGTGGCAACAGGGATTCCATTGTGTGCGCGTGTGTCTGTGTGTGCATGTGTGTGTATGCACATGTGCATGTGCGTGTGTGTGTGTATATATGTGTATGTGTGTGCAGCTGAAACTGAAGTCATGAGAGCTGTGTTTGATCCAGCCTCTCCCTCCTCCCTGTTTGAGACCATGGGCAGCTTTACCTCAGTTTCTACATCTGCTAAACAAGCACCTAGGAGCGTGTTATGTGTCAGACACCTTGCTGAGCACGGGGCCAAAGCTCAGCACTCCTGCCCTCCAGGAGCTGATCCCAATACAAGAGACAACCCGGACCCCCACTGGTCTGGGCCCCAGGGACCTCCAGCTCACAGTCTCGCCCTGACAGAAGCCAGGAGTAGCCCATGTGTCTGTATGTATGTGTGTGCTCCTCTGCGTGCTCCAGTGTTTGCCAAATGCTGTGCTCCCTTGACACCCTTTAAAGGTCCCACTGGGTCTTCTCATACCCTCCTGGGGAAGGGCTACAGATATTATTGTCTCTATTTTACAGATTAAGAAACTGAGGTCAGAGAGATTTCCTTTCTAGGGTTACACAAGCTGGTGAGTTTCAGAGGCAGGATCTGAACTCAAGTCAGCCCAAGGCCCATGCCCAGCCCTCTGTCCATTCTGACACTCCAGCCCCAGAGAAGCTGTATCTTATTAAGACTGCCCTTTGTAAGGAACACACGATGTTCTATGAAGAGGCAACATATTTGAGAGTAAACACAATGTTTGCACAGACTAAGTCAGGAAGATAATGTATGTGAGTGTGTGTGTGTATGAGTACAAGTGTGTCAGTGTGTGTATGTGTTTGAGTGTGACTGTTTATATTTGTGAATATGAGTGTGTGTTAGTGTGAGGTGTGAATGTGTGTGCATGAATGTGTGGGTATGAGTGTGAGTACGTGTGACTGTATTTGTGGATATAAATAAATGTGAGGGTGAGAGTATGTGTGTATTGTTTGGATGAGTGTGGTTGGGTATGTATGAGTGTGACTGTGTAATGTTTAAATGAGTGAGGGTGTGTGTGTGAATGTGTGAATATGTGAACATGAGTGAGGGTGACGGTGTATGAGTGTGTATGTCAATGTGAGTGAGAGTGTGTGTGAGTGTGTGGGTATGCATGTCATCCGTTTCTCACCACCCAGCTGGAGCCCAGTCAGTTACTGATGATGGTGCCCCAGTGCCCACGCCTCCGGTGTCCTGGGCACTCAGGATACGCCAGCTCGGCAGGGTTGGGGGGGGTCCTCTAAATGGCACCAAAACACATTTTCTTCATTGTCTCCCTCCCAATTGTCTCTCCCAGAATTTGTTCACACAACCTTCCACTGTGGACTCGTTATCCCCCAGGCTGATAAATTTGCCCATTTGGATTGCTCTTCTGGCATGTTGGAAAAATCTGTTTGTAATCAGTATTAGAGCTTAATTATGAAATATGGAGGGGAGGCCTCTTAGCCTGATGATTCTGACTCTGGACCAAGGGCGAACCCAGGCTGCTGAGCAGAAGTCCATCGCAGAGGCCTCAAGTCCAGCTGCCTCTGGACAGATGAAAGCAAAAGATTGGAGAGACTGAATGCCAAGCTCAGGGTCGCATCGGTAGCAGGCACCATCCCATCATGGGGAAGCTGAGGCCTAGAGAGGTAGTCAGTGGCTGAGCCAAGATTCGAACTGAGGTTCTTGGACTTGAGAACCAGGACTCATTCTTATTGTGCCTCTGAGAGAGAAGAGTCAGGGCTCGTCTGGAGATGCTGTGGCAAAGACGGTCTCTCTTGACACCCTTTAAAGGTCAGCCCCCGCCCGTCCACTCTCTAAACCACTAGTGACAGCAGCCTTGGCTGGAGAAGGCTGATTTCCCTTCAGAATAACCCAGAGGGTTCAGGGCGACAGATCATAGTGAGTGAGGAAGTTTAGTTTTGAAACCCTGTCAGCTCGGCCTTTACAGCCAGCTGCCTCAGCTAAGAATGCCGGCCCTCGGACTGGACCTTACAATAACAGAACAGGCCAAAGGTGCCCGGAGCCTGCTTGTCTCAGACACGTCTGTCCTGGGACCATCAGCTAGCAGCGGTCAGCCCAAGTCAGGCTGCAGCAAGCCAGGACGCGTCCGCTGGGCCCAGAACCCCAGAAGCCACCACTTCCAGATCCCATCTGGGCAGGGTGGCTGACAGTGGGCTTAGGGCTTGTGAGGCCGCAGCGAGTTTCATTGGCAAAATTGGGTTCAATTCCCCAAACATTAATTAAGCCCCTACTACATGCAGGATACTTTGCTGTGTCCCGGGGGGCACAAAGCCAACCATGAAATGGCTCCTTCGCTCAAGGAGTTTCTGTTTTATTGGGGAAGAACAAATGGACACTGCTGCATAAGTCCAAGATGGAGACAAAACCAGTACCCAGGAACAGAAGGTGGGGCACCGAAAGCTATGAGAATCAGGAAAAATGATGGCTTCGGGGCCAGATGGCAGAGGAATAAGAGGTTAGACTAGATCGATGAAAAGCCATTACTCAATGGTAAGAAAAAATAAATAATTAAATAGTCGTTAAAATCAAGTATGAGCATTTATGAAGCACCTACTATGTGCCAGACATTGTGCTAAGTGGGATGCAAAAAAGGGCAAAAGACCTGCCCTCGAGGAGCTTCCGGTCCCTCAGAGATAACATAGAATAAAATAGTAGCCAGCATTTATGGAATACTTTAAGATTAGCAAAAACCAATTTTTAAATATTTTATTTGTTGTCTCATTTGATCCTTACGACAAGCCTGGTATGTTGGGGTGGGGGGGGAATGTGCACCATGGCCCCAGTGGGATGGATGCACCCCAAGGACCCTTCTAGCTCCCGCACCCCATGACCCTCGAGTTCTGGCTGATTTAGTTCAATTCTCGATGGGCTTCACTAAGCTCCTACTGCATGCGGCCAAGTAGCGTAGTTTATTTGCCAACTAATTTTTCTTTATCTGACCCTCCACGTTCATTTTGCTTTTCTTCTTCAACCACCGTAGTCATTGTAAGTTTGTGGTGCACACGGTCCATCATGGGAAAATCCACCATCATGCTCTCTGTGTTTTTCAGATTCCGTTTTTGGCAGAAGGGATCAGGATTCATGGAGAAAAAGTCACTGAAGCGTTGAGGCCATTTCATGAGCGGATGGAAGCTTGCTTCAAGCAGCTGAAAGAGAAGGTTGAGAAGCAATATGGGGTCCGGACCATGGTGAGCAGCTCAGACTGGACGACGTCTTAGGGGGAGGGTCTCTGTGGTGGAGCTCAGAGGAGAAATGGCCGAAGCAGGTGGGCCTTACTCTGTTTGGAGAGGGAGGGAGGGAGCGAGGCATTTTGGACCTTGTCTGAGAGAAGAGCGCTGTGGCTGACAGAAGGTCTTTAGTCATGGCCCCTGTTACTGTGATCAAGGGGGGTGGGTGGATTGCACAGGTTTGAAGGAGGCCTCTCAAGCCATCTTCAAGGACTTTGGAGGCCGCCTGATCCAACTTGGACCTGAACAAAGAGCCCCTCTGCAACGTACCTGGCAAATGCTCATCAGCCCTTGATTGTGACCCTCCATAGATGGGGAACTCAGTACCTACTGAAGGGGATGTTCTATTTTGTGAGAGCTCTTACTGTGAGCAAGACGTTCCTTTTTTTTTTTAAATAATATTTTATTTTTCCTAGTCACATATAAAGACAATTTTCAACATTCACTTTTTACAAGATTTCGAGTTCCAAATTTTTCTTCCTGCCTCCCTCCTTCCCCTCTCAAAATGGCAAGCAGTCCATTGTAGGTTGTCCATGTTCATTCACCTAAAACACCCATGAGGAAGCTGCTCCCTAAATCCAGTCTGAACCTGCCTGTCTGTGACTTGGGCCCATTGTTCTCAGTGCCAGAGCCATGCAGGAGACAAGCCTAAGCATCTTCCATGGGACAGATGGCCATCTGCTCCCCCTGAATCTTCCTTCTCCAGGCTGAACAGCTCCCCAACAGCTGATTGGTTATCCTGATTAATCAATCAACAAGCCTTTACTAAGCCTCTACCATGTACCAGGAACTCCGCCATATGCTGGAGATACCAAGACAGAAGCTTATAGTCTCATGGGGGGGGGGGGGCAACATGCGGTCTGCCCCCTCCGCCAGGGGAAAGCGCTTCCTTCTCACCTCCTACTCTCAGAATTCATGCATTCTTTCAAGACTCAGATCAACTACCACCTGAGGGAGGCAGCTAGTGAACCTCTCCAGCTCCCCCAGGCTGCTTTGTCTGTGTTTTATATGTGATTCATATATACCCGTGTGTGTGTGTGCGCGTGCGCGTGTGCCCGTGCCTGTGCCCTGCCAGCTTCTAGGGGTGAGGGGCCCAGAATACGGGAGGAACCAAGGAAATGTTTCCTGCTCCTGTTTGAATGTATCTCCATTTCAGCGCCCTTGGGGTAGGATCACATACCAAGAATTTCTTCCCCTTCTTTGATCCCAGCCTCTTCCCTCCCTTTCTCTTGGTGAGATGGGACCTTGGAGCAGGAAGGCCAGGCAGCCCAGTGGCTTCTCAAGCTTTGGTCTTGCCCCTCCCGCTGCAGCCCTTCCCTCAAAAGTGTCCTTTTGCCTTGAGCCAGAACTAGAGGCTCTGTCAGCGTGTTTATTCAGTGCTTCCCTTTACACACTATTACATGTTTTTTTTCTATTGGAAATGGATTTTACCCAGCAGAGCGATTTTTAGGTTTTCAGGTAGATCTACTGAGCCGTGGAGGAGAAGGGCTTACTAAGACCCACCCAGGGAATCCCAGGGTCTCAAGAATTTGGCTGGCATCTTATACAACCAATACCCGAACCACAATCCTTAATTCTGGCAGCAAACTCAAATAGAAACGGATGCCTGCCTCATTGGCTTAGAAAACCACAAGTTAACATCATCTATATTATATTGTATATTTATTTATTTTGGTAAGCATTTCCCAATTACATTTTAACCTAGCTGTTTTGCCACATGGTCTGTGTGACCACGGGCAAGCCATTTAATCTCTCTGGGGCTCAGTCTGCTCATCCGTTGAATGGGGATGACATCTACCTCACAAAATGGTTGTGAAGTTCAGCTGAGACCATGGATTTTTATAAACTTCAGCACATTTTGTAAGCCAGTTATTTCTATTACTCTTGTTGCTTCAGCCGTCTTTGGGGTCCCATTCAGCATGGGCGCCTGAGAGATGAAGTCCCTGGGCCATGGTCATAGAGAGAGTGAATGGTGGCCACCCTTTCCCATTTCCATGGTGACTTTTATTATTCTCTACCTCCAAGGCACTGCCAGAGTAAAAGTGCCTCAGCGCCTTGGGATGGCATTTCATTCATTCCCGTGTTTAAGAAAAATGTCTTGAATCCTAAGCCCTGCAAAGCACTGTGCTCAGGCCTGGGGAAGAGTCAGAGTTTAGATAAGACACATTAGATGCCCTCAGGATTCTTGCAGTGAAGTAGGGGAGGGGGAAGAATCACTGAGATCGATCACTATCGCACAATATTACTTGAACAAGTGCCTGGTGAGGTCTAAAGGCAAAAGGGATGCTGGGAATCCAGGAGGGATTTTTCTGGAGAAGGTGTCAGGTCTTGCACCTGAGGACCAGAGGACCTCGGGGAGCCGATGTGCGCTTAGCTTTGGGCCTAGGCTAGACCAGCTCCTACCAAGCTTTAGAAAGTCAGGCCCCAGAGACCCACCCCCCAGCATCTGCTTGGCAACCTGACGAGCCAAGCTTCTTGGCACTGGTAGCCCAGCCTGAAACCCTGCCGCTGAAGAGGCTCTTGGAAATCAGGGTTTTTTCTTGCCGTGGGTCTAGTTGGAGGGCCCTTCACCAAAGTCAGAATCTCTGAATAGTGCTTGATGATTCGGTGTTTGCCACTCGTTAAAATCAGTATCGAGTGCCAAGGAGACTTTGAGTGCCAACGTCACGCACGCCCAAAGTTTGACTCCACTTGGATCTGAATTCGCTTTAAGAAATCTCCAGGTGTTCAAGCAACCAGTGTTCTTTGTATGTGAAAGGCGCTGTGAGCGTTTACTCACGTCCAGCCCATAGACCCAAAGCAGAGCTCCCTGCAGGGTTACAGAGAGAGAGAGAGAGAGAGAGAGAGAGAGAGAGAGTGTGTGTGTGTGTGTGTGTGTGTGTGTGTGTGTGTGTGTGTGTAGGTGGGGGGCGGGGAGCTGACAGTGCTAGGGGTTAGGGATGGAAGAAAGCTAGGGCCGTCAAAGTCAAGGAGCTCACATTGTAAGTAGTACAAGATTTTGGGCTGTGATCCTTCCTCTGGACCTGAAGCCTGGAGCCCATACGGCCCAACTATAACCTTGGGGAGCTGTTCACAGCAAGTCCCAGCCCTGTGAGTTGCCAAATATAAGCTTCCTTGCAAGGCTGGCAGGGATCTTAAGGATTAAAAATGCAGAAATGGGTATAATTATGATAGAAATGCTGACAGCTTCAGATACGATTCCCACTTCTCTTAAGAAGTGGTCATTTTCCTTAACTGTGTGTCGTCTGAAGGAAAAATGACCAGGTTTTAAAGTGACTGGTCGATAGTAATTTGATGAGAAGGAAACGTGTCCCAGGACTGGGCACAGAGGTGAGACTGAACTGGATTCTTCCTCTCAAAGTTCTCACTGTATCTTCTCCAGCGCTTCTTAGGTCTTCTGCACACAGTGGGTGCTTTATGGCAAATGGAGTGGAATTGAAACCAACAAATCATTAATATCAGCAACATCCAATGACATAGAGGTCTCAATAATATGTCAAAGAAACAATGGAGAATTTCCCTTCAGGGCCTGGACTGCCAGGCACTGGGTTTCTAATTTGCCAGGGAGTTTTACCAGGCTTTATCATCTGGTGGAAAGATTTGTTCATTCAAGAAACATTTATTAAGCCCCTAGTGTATGCAGAGCACTGTCTAAAAAGCATGATGGGAGACCTGGCCTGTGCCCTAAAGGAACTGTGTAGTACAAGATATCTGCCTCTTTCTTGGACTCCCTGGGTTCAGATCTGCCCTCCACCCCTTCCCTGACATTGATTCCAGACCAGCCTTGGAGCCTTGACGTCCTCATCTGTAAAGTGGGGATGCTTGTGCCTGCGCTGGTGAACCCCACAGGGCTATGAGCTATGGAGTGTCGCAAAGAAAACTACCTTGAATGAAGAAAGCTGAACCAGCTCAGCTGGTGGAGTCCCCGGACACCCGCCGGTGACCAAAGTTTGGAAAAAGGCTAAACACCTAAGTACTAACTAATGACAAATTCTGGACGGAGAATTAGTTAGTGGGAGAAAAGGAGAGTTCTCAGAAGAGTTTCTGGTTTCTCTAAGCTGAATGTCAAAAGCTGTTTTGAACATTTTTTTTTCCTGATGGAAGGCTTTTGGTTCTGAGGGTTGTAATCCATGTTGTTTACGGGAGTGTGGAAGGGTCACATTCAGAGGAAAAGTGAATTCTGTCCTGGAAAGAATTTCAACCAGTGATCGTGGGGCCAGACCTGGGATTTCATTTGATTTTGATTCTTCTAGGCCAGCCTCTCTCCACAGCTTGCAGTCTTAGGGGGAGGGGGGCCCCAGAGCACTGAGAGGTAAAGTTATTTGCCTAGGATCAGACAACCAGTAAGTGTTGAAGGTGAGTTTTGAACTAGACTGACTGGTTTGACATCCCATGACTCTAATCACTGCACCACCTCCGACTCCAAGAGTAATTCTGAAATCCATCCAATGACCAATGCTCACAGCTGTATAAACATCCTTCCTCTCTTTGCAGCCCTCGGGGATGGACGACAGACGAGGCAGTCGCCCGCGGTCCATGGTGCGCTCCTTCACCATGCCCTCCTCCTCCAGGCCCCTGTCAGTCGCTTCAGTCTCTTCGATGTCCTCGGATAGCACCCCTTCCAGACCTGGCTCTGATGGGTAAGAAGGCACTAACACAGAAAGGGGGAGGGGGGCTGAACAAAAGTTGAAAGAATTGGGAACATTTCACCCCTAGGAGATGAGACTAAGAATTGTGCTGTATCTTCAAGTATCTGAAGACCTGTCTTGTAGCAAAGGGTTGTGGTGGGCTCTGCCGGGCCCCAGAGGGCTGACTCGTCGAGTTCATCGGGCATTGGGCTGCTTCTCACACCGAACAATCTTCTCTCACTGGAGATCTCCAAGCCAAGGCTGGGTGGCCCCTTGCTGGCCCCTCCAGAGAAGGCATTCTTATTGAGCCAGAGCCCAGACAGGATAGCGCCCGAGGGCCCTTCCAGCTTTCACAGCCCTGGGCTCGTCATCCACTTGGTCTCGTCAGTATGGCTTCTCTTCCCCCTGGCAGGGGTGGTGTTGCCTCCCATCCGCACCTGGGCAGAACCTGTACTTTACTCCTATAGATCTCCCATGGAGATCCCAGTGCTCTGGTTCTAAATGGTCTTTGAAACCTTGGGCTGCTTCATCAGACCGATTCTGCCGTCTGAGCCCCAGAATGTGCCCCGGCCTTTTGGGAGAGGCAGGAGGGTGATTTTGCCAGCTGACTTTGGCCCGGCTGCTAAGCTTTCTAGAGGAAAGAGTGGCCCAGCCTGGTGGTCTCCCACATTGTGCTGGCATCCCTGTGCTCCACCCACCCACTGCAATGCTCCCCTCAACTTTCCAGCCACCGCTGGTGTGCTCAAGGCCAAGGCTGCCATCAGCCTCCCTTTGACAATATGGGGCTGGACTCTCCTGCCTCTGTGCCGTCAATGTTCCTGGCACCTTCTCCCCAGGTAGAGGGGAGTCCTATCTGGACCTGGGATTGGCGGTTCACTGCCCCCAAGGCCAAGCAGAACAATTCTGTCTCCACCACTGAACATAAGGGAGCCCCGAGGAGGAGACCCAGCTGCTTAGCAGCTCTGGGGCAATTCTACACATTCATGGCATCCTCCATTTAGACAGTGAGACCAAGGAGTCATTGGCCCATAGATTTAGAGCTGGAAGGGACCCAGAGATCATCAAGGCCCAACCTGTCATTTTACAGATGGAGAAAAGTCAGGCTTGGAGAGGAGAATACAGATGAGCAACTTGCCTTACACCAGCCAGGTAGTAGATGACAGAGCTGGGATTTGAACACAGGTCCTCTTGGTGACAATCCCAGAGGGCTTTCCACTTGCAGTCAAGTGACTGAAATCCACCAAGAGTTTTAATGGTAGAAACAGCTGATATCAACCATAAAATCCTGGAAGAGTCTATTACATTAAAGTACAAGCAGCCATTTTATGAAATACATACCTGAGAGAGAATATATAATATGTCATATTTTATGTAGTGGTTATTATCATTAGCTTTTATAGAGGGCTTTACTCATATTATTTCGTTTTATGCTCACAACAACCCTGGAAAGGAAGCGCCATTATTATCCCCATTCTACAGGTAAGGAAACTGAGGCTGAACACAGTCAAATGACTTGCCTAGGGTCACACAGCTGGCGTCTGAGGCCGGATTTGAGCTCAGGGCTTCCTGACTCCAGACGCAGCAGTCTCTCCACTGTGCCACCTAGGTGCCGTCATTAGGAAGTAATGATGACCAGTGGAATGGCTCTATCGTGGTGCTGGAATATGATTAAACTCACCTCCTTATACGGAGAAACATGGCATGAGTATGGACATTTCCTCTGGATCAGCACAGCCTCCTCTCTCCTGAGAGTCCTCGCTGGCCTCTGAATGTCACAGTCTGCTCTCTGTGGGCAGACTCTTCCCAAGAGGGATGGCCACCTCGCTGACGGAATGCAGGATCTGGAAGCTGAATCTGCCCCTGGGTGACTTTGAGCTAGTTGCTTAGTCTTGCTGGGCCTCAAGTCTATCCTCTGGAATGGGAGCAGATTGAACTAAATGACCCCAAAGGCCCCTCCCAGCTCCAGCGCCCCAGCCCTAGGATCTTGTTTTCGGCTCCATTCTCTGGGGGTGCAGAAGAGAGGCCAGGACAGCAGAGCAGGTCTCCCAGCAGAGAACTTTGCAGATGCAATAACCTAAAACACAGTCGCCTGGGACCATTTGGTGGTAGGGCAGACACCCCCCCTACACACATCCCCACACACACACCATCATAGTTACTGAGGGCCCCTCTAGAGCATGGGCCAGGGGGAAACTGACGTTCATATTGATTATGTCCCATGGGCTCTGGTGAAGAAAGTAAGGCAGTTCGTGCTTCCATCTCAGGAAGATTTTTATCCAAAATGTTGCCCTCTATCAGCTGAGTGTCCACAATCCTGCCTGCAGGTTCACGGTGGCCAAGCTAGGTGAAATCCTGCTCAGGGGCCAGCCTGCAGCCATCCCATGGACCATCCCTGCTTAGCACCCTTCCAGCTTGGGGCAGTCACTTATTTAAGGATTCGCAATCCCTAGCTTTGATTTTGATAGAACCTTCATTTCCACACATATCCTTCCCTACATCCCCACCCCTTACTCTTTGGGATGTCATAACAAAGAATAAAAAAGAGAGAACAAACCAGAGTTCTGCCAACCTCAGCAGCAGATCGGCCAGGGGTGGGCTGGCAGAATGCTCTGTGTTCCACGCTCTTCCTCCCCCCGTGAGGAAGGGAGACAAGTCCATTTCCTCGTCTCTTCTCCAAGGCTGTGTTTAGTCATTCTGATTTAACGGCCTTTCATTTACTTTCCCTTCTCTTTTCCATTTCCATAGTGACCGTCATCATGTATATTTTTTCGTGGCTCTCTCTCACACGTCTTTGGTTCCCATGATTCTCTGCCTAGTTTAGAGTCATCATTTCTTATGTCTGCTACAGTCTTAGGGAAGGCTCTTCTAGACTGTTGTAAGATGAGGTTGCTAGGAGATTCTCATCCTTCTCCCAAGATAAGCATCATTCAGGCCTTTGGGCCTGTTGTCCAAAAATGCCCCACTTTCTCCCTTTTCCTGTCTCTATCTCAGGGTTAAAGGAGAGGGAGGAGCATATGGCTGTGATGTTTCAGAGTTTTCCAGAAAGGTGTTGTAAGGAGAGGCCTTGGCAATCTAAAGTCTGGAGGGACACAAAACTCAGTAGAAAGTGAGACTTGGGAAACCTGGCGTTAGAAGACCCCCGTATGAATTCATTCGCTACCTGTGTGACCTTGGACCAGTCACATCCCTTTTCTAGGACTAGTAACTTGTAAAGTCTAGAAGTGCTTAACTGCAATCCTCTTGAAACACTGATACTCAGGTTTGACTCATGTTAAAGGCTGTCTATTTAAAACATCCCAAAGCCTGGTGGGTAAGATCCTCACTCTTCGAGATCATCCCACCATCATCTAGAGAAGGTCCAGCGACTTTTCGTGATGTTCAGACCAGCCGCCCCCATCAGCCCGGACAGAGGGACCATTTCCACTCATTCCTCTCACGACAGCATCGGTGTCACCCACAGCCCCAAAGTCAGAGGCTAGATGTCGTCACCCACCTTGAGGGCGGGCCGGGGTGGGAGGGAGCATAACCCCAGCGGGTTGGAAATCTATCTTCCTTTCAAAGTGGGGTTCCTGGCCCTGGGATAAAGTATGCAGACATCCCCAGCCCCTTTCAGCCCCCAAGAATACCTGCAATACTGACCCATCTCATTCTTACTCCTGACGTGCACAGCACTTCCTTGAAAATGGTTGTAACTTTCTTTTCCCCATCAGCTTAATATATGCTTTTCCTGCAAAGATGACCCCCATGTGGAAGTTTTCAATTTAGCCATGTTTAAACCCTGCATACTTATCATTCCAGGCCAGTTTGCTAAAGGAATTTAATTCTAGCCTTCCCCTAGACAATCCCAAGGCGAATTTGGCCAAGTTTTTATTGGGCGAAAGAGCTTAGAAGTATGATGCTCTGTGATTTGAGAGCAACCCCTGGGTATTGTACAAAAGAAAATGTCTTTGCAACGTGGAGACATTTTCAGAAGAATAGGCCAAGCCCAGCTCCCAGCCCTCACAGCCTCCGTGGTCCCTTCTCCCAGGGATGCTTTCGTGTAACCTTTCACAGAAGCCCAGCTCGATTCACGGGCTGCCTTTTTGTTCCCCCTTGGAGCCATCGCCCCCTGCATCTCTCCCTGCCGCCTCCGAGTGGGGCCCACAATGCCAGAGGTCAGGGGAAAAGGAAAGGTCATCCCGTCGGCAGGCGCTTCTCATAATGTGAAAAGTTCAGACTGCGACCCACTCTCTCACGTCACTTCCCAAGTCAGTCGACATTTCATAGGGCTTGTTGTCTCCACGGGCTCTGGCTTGTCATCAGAATCAATTCTTAGCCTGACTCGTTGATTTTGAGTTTTTTAAATATAGAAATTAAAAAAATATGTAGGAAGCTCTCCAAAGTAGCCTAAGATACCAAAAACGACTCTTGTTTAGACATACAAGAAGGTTCCAGTTAGGCAAGTACATATATGCACTGATCATCGTTGACGTCACAGAGCTTTAAATGCATTCAGCCAGATACTTCGTGCCTGTGTGACTTTAGGCAGACACCTCTAATTACCAGAGACTCAGTTTCCTCTTAGGTAAAGTGAGATGCTCGAACTCAGCAGCCTCTGAGGTCCTTTCCGGCTTTTGGTTTTCAAGCCTCTTCTATGCGCCGGCCACTGCATTGGATGCTGGAGACCCAAAGACAAAATGAAAACCAGTCCCTGCCCTCAAGGCGCTTCCATTCTGCCAGGGATTTTAGATTGCAATTACGTATCCATTTGGATGAATGTCCAGATCTTCCTGGAGGGAGCAGGACTGGGCTGCCTTGGGGCAGTTTGCCATCTCATCCATACTGAGATGTGGGCAGGAGAGGTCACACCATCCATGACCAGCTCAGTGAAGGCAAAGTCTCTGAAGGGAAAAGTCCGTTTTACCACACTCTCTCTTAGAGACTCAACAAGCCTCATGGTCCACTTATAGAGATAAAGAAAAACAAAGTTGGGGGTTTAAAGAGACCCTAGATTTAGAGCTGGAAGGAGTCTCATCTAGATAACTCCCACCACCACCCATTTTACAGAAGAGGAAAACTGAGTTTCAGAGAGGCAAGAAGACATGAAGGTAAATAGCAGAGCTGGGGTTTAAACCCATGTCATGTAGCAGGATCATAGATGTAGGACAGAAAGAGATGTTAGAAGCCAGATGGTCCCACCCGCCTCATTTTGCAGATAAAGAGACTGAAGCCCAACAGAAGTCGCATAACTCATCCAAGGCGGGAGACAGAGGGATGATTCAATCCTAAGGCCTCTATATCCATATCCACACCCTGTTCTTCATCCCCTTTTACCGCTCAATGCCTCTGAGATTTCTCCTGTCCGAAATCCAACCTCCAGCCTTCGTCTGCATGATTGCGATGGAATGGCCGCTGGGTTTGGAGTCATGTGACCACACCCTCTGGGCCTCAGTGTCCCCATCTGCAAAGTGAAGGACTCAGACTCCATGACCTTGAGGCTGCCTTCCAGATCCACTGTCATCCAGTGCTTTTCTCCTTTCCCTCTAACCCAGTTGTGACAGAGAAGTCAGAGTCAGGGATGGGATGGCAAAAATAAGACAAAATGCCTGTGCTTCAAGGAAGAGACAAAATGGCCTAGAACTGTATCTCTAACCACCTGGCAGAGCTGGGAAGGTGCTGGACCCGCCCAGCTGGCTGTGTGACACCAGACAAGACACATCACTCTCTAGGACTCAGCTTCCTTACCTGTGAAATCAAGATCTAAGCGCTTGTCCTCCCTATCTCCTGGGGGAGGGAGGGAAGGTTGGGAGGAAAGCAAGCTTTAAACAAGGACATCAATAGGTACTGGGATTGGTCTAATGAAAATGAGATGTGGAATCCCAAAAGGCTGAGCCGACGCAGACGCGCAGCTGGGAGGTTCACAAATTAAAGAAAAAACTTATTTTGAATTTGGATGAATTTTTCTTTCATCTAATAAACAACCTATGAAGTTACATTTATATTTTTAAAAGCAAATGCCTTTACTTCAGATGAGAGGAGCTCAATAGTTCAAAAGAAATTAAATTCTTTTTCCATCATCGTCGCCTTTTAGTCATACCGGGTCTTAGCAACCATTCAGGAAGTCTCAGTGCCCCCTAACTCAGTGCCCAACCTGAGGCAACGTGGGATTCTAGAAAAACCTGGGGCGAACAGCTTCTCACCCCTGCTTCTGTCACCAGCAGATTCTTTCACATCACTTAGATACATGCCTCAGTTTCTCTCAATGTTCAGTCCATGTGAAATGCTCCCCGAATTTGGGGTGCCCTGCTCTCTGGCTGGCTGACTGCATCTCAAGAGGTTACAGATATTAGAAATAAACATGCACAAAAGTCATTTGTGTTTTTTTTTTAAGTCGCTAACAAGCCAAGATGCCCCTTTCTAAATCTTTCTTGATCTCACAAGAGGGAAGCTGATTTTCTCAGTGATGCTGAGGGGTGTTACTGGTATAAATCACTCGCAGGTCAGAATCAAGAGGGACCCTCAGACCAATGACCAGAGAGAGAGGTGGGTAGCTGGAGTTCATACAGGGCCAGTACCTACAGAGAGGGCGAATGATTTCTCCACAGTCACAGTCTTTTGAATTAATTAATTAATTAATTAATGAGTATTGTCTCCTACATGCCGAATACTTGCTAGGTGCTAGAAATACAAGTACAGAGAATGAAATCATTCCTACTCTGAAAGAGCTTATGTTCCAGTGGGGAAGACGACAAATACATGTAAAAATATAATTGGCATAAATATAAAGTTAATCTGTGCAAAGCAGTTAAACAGAGGACAGGTTAGGAGCGGGGGGGGCGGATTGGCAAAAGACACAGAGGCGGGGTTTGAGGTGGGATTTGAAACCAAATCTGTTGACCCCATCCCCCATCTTGTGTTACTGTAACTATACCGTGAGATCTGTTTTCAATCTGTCATCCCTAGGATGCCAAATAATATTTCTTTTTCATTAAAATCGTCACGTCCTATAAATCACTTCTGTCTTGGCCAAATTCTACTGTTCCCAGTAAGTCTTTCAACTGAATTTTGAGTGATTTTTGCATTTAAGAAAAAAGCCATCTGTCGTCATTTGCTATGTAGTAAATCTCTCAATTGATTGGAGTTGACCACATTCCCTTTAGGTTTGTTCTGGAGCCCCTCCTGCCGAAGAAGATGCATTCGAGGTCCCAGGACAAATTGGACAAGGATGACCTGGATAAGGAGAAGAAGGACAAGAAGAAGGAAAAGAGGAATAGCAAGCACCAAGAGATATTCGATAAAGAATTTAAACCCTCCGACCTTTCTCTGCAGCCGGCTGAGGCAGTGATCCTCTCTGAAACGGTAATTTAAGAGGAAAAGTGCTGTTTCTCTGGGTTTTGCTGGCTAGAATTTGTGTGAAAGCCTTCAAAGGTGGTGTCTGCTTCAAACCCATTGAAAGAGACATCCAGGTAAGTGAAGGTAAAAGAGTAAAAGGTAAAAGGCTCCTGCCAAACTAACACCATGGCCTTTTGTGTCTGGCTTACTAGCCTGACACCAGCAGGTGGGCTGGGTCACTCCCAAGTGTTTGATCAAAGTGGCGTGCTGTTTTTTGGGAAACAGAGAGAGCTATGAGCCAGATGGTAATTCAGGTAGAGATGCTGCATGAGCTAAATGGTGTTCACTGTCGATTCCAGGGGGGCACTGAGGGTCGGAGCATCATCGATCTTGGCTTTGTTCAACGTGCTGCCATTATCATTGAGTTGGACAAAGGCCTGATAATCAAAATTGTAGATGCCGCCAAGCCGAGAAGGCGAGCTAACACCTTGGATGGCAGAGTCAGGATCCAAAAAGATCTTGACAGGTTAGAACAACACTCTTAGAAAACAAAATGGAATAGAATTGGCTGTCAAATGTGAAGTTTTATATTTGAGTTATAGCAAGGTTAAAAAATCAACTTCACAAGTATAAGATGGTGAGCATAGCTTGATAGCAGATCATGAAAGTGATCTGGGGGTATCAGTGGACCCCATGTTCACTATGAGCCAAAAAGATGGCATGGAAGCCAAAGAAGCAGCCATGACCTGTGGCTACATTAAGAGCTGTTGTTTCTGGGACATGGGAGGTGCTGGTCCCTCTGCACTCTGCACTTCACAGACCCCATCAGGAGCAGAGTAACAGCTCATTTTAGAAAGGCCTCCATAAGCTAGAAAGGACCCAGAGGAGATAGCAGAGGATAGCAAGTCAGCCTCAGAGTCAGGAAGATCTGGGTCAGTGTCTTCCCCATGACATGTAAGTATCAATGTGACACAAGTCACTTCGTAGTTAGGCACCGTAGGTCATATAATAGATGCTGATCTCTGTTGGGGTAGGGACTTTCCTTGCTGGGAGCTCCTGATACCCGGGAAATCATGGGAATGGACCAAAAACGAAGCACTAGAGAGATGACTTTCTGAAACAATGACTCACCTCGGAGCAGTTCCAACAAAGGTCTGGGAATGTTTCTAGCTTCCCCTCCCCATATGTATTAGAAGGACTTCCTTGGAAAGAGGCCTCTCTGTTCAATGAAGGGGAAAGCTTCCTAAAAATCTACACTGCCCAGAATGGATGGGGCATCCTTGGGTAATGAACTTCCCGTCCTAGGAGGTATTCAGGCAGCACCTGGACAAACCACCCGTCAGGCATGCTGCATCAGGGAGGCCTGCTCAGGTGGGTGTGGTTTGAACAAGGTGGCCACTGAGGTACCTAACAAGTCTGACACTTAGAGACTCCCTCAGACTGTGACCCCTTCTCTCCCCTGAACTTAATACATGAAATGCCAAAGATTCCTCCCGGAGAGCAGGGACTAGCCCTTCCCTCTTTTTGTTTCTCCAGCACTTAGCAGGGTGCCTGGCACATGTAGGTACTTCATAAGTATTGGTTGGTTGGTTGGTTGATTGATTATTAAGAACACCCCCTCCTACTGGCCTCTAGGGTCTGCCTTTAGATGTCACCATTTTGGGACTTTGAAGGGCTCTGTGTCCTTGGTAAACTTCCTGCTCAAACAAGCTAGAATTCTACAAAAACCTCCCAGGGTAAATCCCTTACTGCATTTAGTGCCTGGAGACACAGGGTTTCTGCAGCAGAAAGTCTGGGCTTTCTGCTGATGGGGCACAGATTGCTATCTCAGGGGTTTGTACATTTGCCTGAGCTCCCAGAAAACCCAGTGCCAGTCTGGCAGAAGCCCTCAGTCTGTCCTGCGATTTAACTCAGAAGCCACCCTCCTCCAGGGCCTTCTTCATTAGCGTTCATCCCTTGAGAGCTGTTGCTTAGCAGTCAGCCCTGTCTCTACCTAGTACCTCGCCTTTTGGCCATCAGCATGGCGCGGTGGAAAGGATGCTGAATTTAGAATCAAATGGCCCCATTTTTGCCCCTTCTTCCTGGTGTGACTTCATATAGGTTACTCTGGTCTTCTGGGCCTCAGTTTCCATATCTGTCAAATGGAATGAGAAAGAGCCATGGGTTCAGACCAACTTTACCACCTATTGTTCCCTGTGTGATCTCAGGCATGTCATGTAACTTCCCTAGGCCTCAGTTCCCCCATTTACAGAATGAAGGGGTTGGACCAGGTGACCCCATTGGTCTGTTCCAGCTCGATTTGTGATCTTCTGTGGGCACTGGCTTCCTAAGGCAAAGTTTGGGGCTTTGTTTCTTTCCTTCTGACTTTAACAAACACCAAGTAAAGTGAGCATTTCCATACACAGGAGAACAGACGTGGAGGCTTGTACCTGAACCCAAAGGTCTCTATGACGATACATTCAGCCTGTAGCTTTCAAAGCCGTCCTGCCCATCCGGGTTTCCTTCTGGCCGCCCTTCTGTTCTGTTCACTGAATTGTAATAACACATCCCTCAGTGACCCTCTGTTTTTGACCCAATCCTTGCCCCCTTTATTTCTCCCACCCTGCCTTGGGCACAAAGAAAAGAAATCATGCCTTGTAGCAACTAGGCACGATCAAGCAAACCACACTTCCACATTGGCTGTTCTATTAGTTTGCTGAGATTAAAAACAGACACTGCTAACTTTTCTGATCATCGAGGAGAAGAGGAGATTCAGCAAAAACGAAGCCCCACGGCTGGTCCAGTACTTTCCCCCTTCTGTGACTCGGCAGAAAAGCTAGATTTGAATCTCCTGTCTCCCCAAGAGCCCAGCACGGTGTTCTGTACACAGCAGGCGCTCTATCGATGTGAAATTAACTGGAAAAAGCAGCTCCCTAGAAACACACAGCAATATTTATGGCTTCATAGAGAACTGTAGACCAATGTTTCTGTGATGGACTTGTTTCCAAGGAAGGCCTATTTCTAGCCAGAAGCTAAAATCCCAGAGTTGGATCAGGCTTCTGAGGCATTGGGGCACCCCCTTCTCCTCTAGGAAATATAAAGAAGGGGGGGGGGAAATGGGATCAAACAGCACATACACACACACACACACACATAAACACACACAGAAAGGGCCTAAGAAATGGTCAATGTGAGGTGCTCCCAGCGTGGGACTTGGAGGAACAGATCACCACCTCACTGTGACTCAGGACGCTAATCTCAGATTGCTGCCTGGGTCTCAGGGAATTCAGTGACTTACCCAGAGTCACAGGACTAGTAATTGTCAGAGGTGAGACTGGCTCCCAGGTCTGTCTTCCTGACAGCCTCAAGGCAGCTTAGAAGGTCACCTAGTATTGGAGATAGCCATATGTGGGGCTGCCGCTCATCTTCATGTATGGTTTCAGCTGAACCTATGGGAGCCAATGAAATCCCCAAAGGAAAGAGTCAGAAGAAAAGGGGGCCTGGGACATGGCAGCCAAAGAGAAATAAATGCCTTCTTAGTCATGCCTTTTGGGCACTCTTGGCCAAGCACAACCATTCTTCCAATCCAGTCTGTCAATGCATATAAAACAGTGCCAACATCTCTCCTTCCTGTAAGGCACCCACCCAGGAACTGTGTGCCTGGATCCAGGCCCTGCACAAGACCAGAACTGGGGCAGGGGGTGTCCCCGAGAAGAGAAGAATGAGGGAACCAAACCCACTGGCTAGGACTGCAGCAGCCGCTGGAGGCAGGGATGAGGGGGAAAGGAGAGCCCAAGGGGCAGGCTGAAGAACAAAACATGACAGATTGAGAAACGAGTGAGCAGCCTCTGTCTCCACTCACACACCCTTCAGAAAATGGACCATGTCCAATACCGTGCTGGTCCTGCATTGGAGGTTATGTCCTCTCATTTATCAGTGGCTGTGTTTAAGAATCTTTGTAATTGCTTTAATTCCTTTGTATTTTTTAATTGCTAGAGCTCCCCCAGGCCTCTCAGTGTGAACCCAAGATGTAAGAAATGCAGAAATAAAGCTGGCTGGTTTTATAAACTCTGGGAAATGACTGGGGTGGGGAAGAGGTCAAGGAGAACCAGAGATGAGGAGAGGGGGAAAGCAAATAAGAGGAAGAAAGCTTTCCTTTCCCAGGATGGACACGGGACAGAAAAGGAAGGAATGAACAGGGGGTTGGGTTGGGTGCTTAAGGAGTTTCTGGACAGCACGTACAAAATAGCCAAAGAATTCAGTGTCACAGGGCTGAGCAATGACAGCCTGGAACAGGCCCTAAACAGGTTCTTTGTCCCGTTCCTGGCCCTTAGAAAACCACCCCATTTGTGTTGTCCATTCAGATCAGCATTATGTAAAGGGTAAGCGAGTTGGAGTCAGGCACCAGCTCTGATGCTTCCAGCCCGGGTGGCCTTAGGCAAGTCCCCTTACTCCTGGCCTTGAATCCTTCTCTAAAATGGCCAGGCTGGACTGGACGGCCTTGAAGGGCCCTTCCGGCTGAAAATCTATGCTCTTATAGCCCTGCATTCTATGCTAATGCCAACATCATCGTCGAGAAACAGAGAGAGTCAGCCTGCACTCAGCATGCAAAGGCATTGATTATGACAGTCGGGACACTAAGTATCTTTTTTCTCTTTTTTTCCACGCAGATCAGTCCACTGAGGCCTCAGAGACCAAAGAGCCAAGTTATCCTTGTTGGAAATGAACGACGTTTCTCAGTGTCCCCGTCACCCCCATCCTGTCAGCAGACGCCTCCTCCCGTCACCCCCAGATCCAAGCTGACTTTCAGCCTGCAGTCGAGTAAGTGGGGGCTCTTTGGGGGTCAGGGGAGATGCTGTGTGCCCAAACCTACTGCTGACTTTTTCCCAGTGCGTGTCGGGACTGCTTTCTTTCTCTACAGGAGATTCCTGGGATCTCAAATGAATGTGTGATTCCGTTGGAAGACGTGAGGCATCTGAGCTCTAGCTCATCAGGCTGAATCTTAGGACCTTCCCTTATTTCAAAGACAAGCACCAGCTGTCCCTTTCCCCTTTCTACTGCAGAATTGTGTGCAAAGGTTCAATTCAAAACCCCATGTGTTTCAAACTCCCAAATGGATATCTACTTAATGCTTAAGAAAACATTTATTGGGCAGCTAGGTGGCGCAGCGAGTAGAGCGCCGGCCCTGGAGTCAAGAGGACCTGAGTTCAAATCGGCCTCAGACGCTTGACGCATGTACTAGCTGTGTGACCTTGGGCAAGTCACTTAACCCCAATTGCCCTGCCAAAAACAAGAAAACACTTATTTATTACAAAGAATTCAGGGCTGTTGAGTGACTCATGGAAGAAAGAAGGCAGGAGTCCAGCATTTGGGGACCTAGCATGTTCAGTGAGGAGGGGACTGAATTTGGAGTCCCAGGACCCAAGTTCTAATCTCAACCTTGTCCTTTTCTACCTGTGTGACCTTAAAGAAGTCACTTCCCTTCTGTGAAGACCAGTTTCTTCATCTCTCAAGTGAGAAGTTGGACCAGGTGGTCTCCAGGTCACCTTCTGGCTCTAAGTCATTAGTCCTGTGGCTTCTTTGCCCCAGGATTAGTGTCTCTTTCCCTGATTCCCTCCCACAGCCCTTTCGCTTCCTATCTGCCCCCTGAAAGGACAGTAATTCCCCAAACATCTAGGGTGGTGTGAACAGATAAAGAAGTTGTGTTAACCTAAGTGCTTACGAGATCTAAGAATGGAGGAGAAAGCAGCCTATGTTCTTCAGTCAAGTTCAAATCTTTGTGACCCCATTTGGGGTTTTCTTGGAAGAGATACTGGAGCGCTCTGCCATTTCCTTCTCCAGCTCATTTTGCAGATGAGGAAACTGAGGCAAAGTTAAATGACTTGTCCAGGGTAACACAGCTAGTGAGTGTCTGAAGTCAGATTTGAACTTAGGAAGATGAGTCTTCCTAATTCCAAGACCAGTGCTGTGCACTGCAGCACCATTCTCCAAAAGGAGAAAGCAAGCAGGAGCTATTCTCTGCACTACTTCCTGCCCCCCCCACCCCATTTCCATTTCCCATTTTCTGAAGTTTCATTGCCATGTAAGTGTGACTCATGAGCATGTCCATCAAGGCTTCTTCTAAACCTCGTTATGATGAGGGGGCTTTAGGATCTGTAGTTGTAACTGTCTCCCCTGAAGGATTCCATCAAAGGGCCCTTTGAAGAAGATAGAAAAAGGCATCTCTAGACTTAATTCATCTTTTTGTACTTAGGAGTAGAGATATTCTCATTTCAGCCTCCAATATAAAGAAGACCAAGAAAACGGCCTATCCAGAGGATCTATGTCTCCTATGGATAAAATTGCCATTTCCCCCATGAATTCTGAAGTCTCTTTTTTACTTCTAGTTTATTTAGAACCTCATCAACTCAAAGTAATGACCTTTTTTTTGATATAATAATGGGGCTTTCAATTTTGAAATAGATTGTAAAGGCAAGTAACTGGTGACCTTTTACATGAGTATTTCTAATTTAGGGCTTTTTCTCAGAGCGGGCAATGGGACAGTAGCTGTAGACATGCTTTCCCGCAACCTATGTCAGGGATATGACGTAGAAAGCTTCCCTTGCTTTGATGGGTCCAGGATCTCATTGGTGTAGGCACCAGCGGCCCATCCATGTCTTCTCATCTCATGTGGTTCTTATCCAGGTCTTCCCAAGAACCCTCCATGGGGCATCTAGGAAAGAACTTTGGACGCCAATGAAGCCTTTGGGCTCTATGCTTATTATGCCCTCAATCTGGTTAAATTGCCTGACTCGTCTCTCTTTTGGAAACACCCCCACCACCACCACCACCGCCTCTGAGGCTCTCTTTATGAAATTGGACAAATCCCTCAATTTCCCTAAGGCTTGATTTTCTCATCTCTAAAATGAAGGGGTCGGACTTGATGGCCCCTAGTCCACCCTCTGACACCATTTTTTTTCATGCCAGTGTAGTACGCAGCATCCTTCCTACACCCATTGACTGTGTTTTCATTGTCCTCTGGCTCCCCTGCAATATGGAACATTTCTAGTGGGGCATTCACTGGTCTGCGCCCATATGGCAGCCCTGGCAGAATGTTGGTGTTAGAGAGGGCTTCATATTGGGGAACAGCCTGGGATTAGTAAGACCTCTGCACAGTTTCACTAGCAGTAATGATAACAGTATTACCATCGATTCTCAAGAGGGCACAATGATCAGTTGCTGTATGGCTCCCCACACCATTCCCAGGCCCACACTCCTCTCCCTGGCCACCAGTACCTTCTATCGGTGGGCTTCTGTAGTAGGAAGGCCGAACTGATGATCTCAAAGAGAATCATACATCTGTCTGAATGGCTCGGAATCGTTGGGTGTAAGGAGTTCTCTAAGTAGAAGGCAGAAGGATTAAAACATTTATTTAGGCTCGACAGTAACAGACCCATGAACCAGCCTCCCCATTTCGACACTGATCACAAGCTTCCAGGTCCAATAAGTCCGCCTCACAAGAGTAACCAGGAGCCCTCAGAAAAGCATGATGGCATTAAACCAAATCATATTCATGCTACCAGTAAGAGGATCACAAACTGCCCTCAAGTCCTTGCTCGGCACTCCTCGGTCCACACGCAGGTTGGCTCTGCTTCCTCAGCTCCTGCTTCAGCTTCGGCTTTAGCTGTCTCTACTACCGTCGCCGCAGCTTCCACCACACTCTCCAAGCTGTGTCCCAGCTAGCTGACTGCTTCCTCTCTCCTTCAGCTCTTAACTGCTGTCACCAACTGCCTCTCCACTGCCTCTTGGCTCTGCTCCAACCATTCCAAGCTCCTCCCACCACAGGCTTCTATTGGCTCCAGTGCTAGTCACTCTGCCCAGGGTCCTGGGAGGCTCACATCCACATAGGTTCCACACCCAACAGGGCTCTGGGCCTGGGGCTTAACACTTAGCAAGGCTCAACGAAATACACTGAGTTGCTCAAAGAAAACAAAGACCATTTTGCTTGTCAACACAGCTTCCCTTATTAGAACATATTCAGGCAAGAACTACCTTCCTTTTCTATGTAGATCTCCAACAACAAGCATTGTAGGATAGAGATGGAGATAGGACCTGGACTAGTGCTTTCACTGGCATGGGGAACTCCCAGGTGGAAACTCCCTCTGCCCATGCAGGTTGGCTCTGGACCTGCAGTTTATCATCATAGAGATTTGCCTCAAGCCTTGAGAGATTGAAAGTACTTTCCTGGGCTTACACAGTGGCAGGACTTGAACCCAGGTCTTCCTCAGGCCAACTCTCTCTACTCTGTCATGTCCTATCTCTGTCTCTGGCACATTGTAGGTGCTTAATAAATGCTTTTTTTTTTCAGTTTTTCATTCTTCCATTCAAGTGCCACCCAAACCCGTCCCAAACAAACACTGGGATCTCAGTGAAATGCACAGATTCCATCAGCATATGGCCATATGAGGATGAATCTCCATCTGTGCGGTTCCCCAGGCTGGGCCTGGGATGGCAAACCTAGCATCAAGCCCCTTGGCAGTGCTTTCCCACCTGGGCAGCATCTCCTGGGGCTTGAGAAGCCTTTAGTCCTCCGTGAAGCACCAGACGCTGTCAGTGGCAGTGGGTCTGCATTCTGTAGGTTGGTTCCATCATTTCTGTCTTCATCCTCCTCTCCTTTCTCTCCTCCGTGTAAAGGGAGCTCTCTACTATAAGGTGCTGTGTGAGCTGGTTTTTTCTTTTCCTAAATCACACCCAGGAGCTCACAGAATAAACCTCCAGCAGCTGAGTGTACACCAGCCTCAATCAGAACACTGATTGGGTTTAATGGATCCTCATTTCCAGGTTTGGAGCTGAATGGGATGCCGAGCTTAGAAATGGCTGATGTTCCCCCGCCTTTACCTTTGAAAGGCAGCATGGCAGATTACGGGAACCTAATGGAAAATCAAGACATGATGAGCCCGACAACCCCTCCACCCCCGCCCCCACATCATCGGGTAAGTTTGCCATCGGCAATGTGTGTTTACAGAAACTTTATCCATTCTGAAAAACAGAACCTCCCCCCTCTGATTATGATTTCATCTACACCCGGGCTGATGACTTAGCATGGGAGGAAATGCTGAGGATTTGGCTTGCTAGGAAAGATTGGAGATCAATTAAGAAATTGATTTTTGAAAACTTCTGGAGTTCAGTGCATTAGTGCTATCTAGTCAAAGACACCTCCAGTTCTAATCAAGCACAGCTCAAAAGAAAAAAAAAATTAATCAGATTCCTCTTGCATGGTAGACAGCATCCATCATGGCTGACTGGCCATGCTACCTGTGACAAGCATCTTAGTGTGAATTCTAAATCACAGAGACCCTAGGAGGTCAGTGCTGTTGTCACCCTCATTTTCCAGAAGAGAAAGCCCATGCCTAGAGAAGTTAAGGGACTTGTCTAGGCTCACGTGGCTGGTTGAGCATCAGAGGCAGTCACCGAGATGTGGGACTCACCTCCCTTATGTCCTGACCTCTCAGTAACAAGCTCTTCTCTAGAGCCCATTGACTTCTCTGACAAAAAGCTAGGGAGCACCTCCTGTATCCTCTGTATGGTGAGAGATGCCAAGATGGTGGAGGCATGGCCCCTGCCCTCGGGAAGCATACAGTCTCCTGGAGGTGTTTCCACAATCTGCCTAGCAGCTTCTGTGGGGGGTCCAGATC
>CM053624.1:6085230-6116485 GCA_028646595.1 Phalanger gymnotis | reverse complement strand
AACCAGGATGCTGAGACTTTGTTGTAACTATGTATTGGGATTTGAATCAGACAAGGTCTGTCTGTTGAAGTTTGTAATTTGCTTGTATTTTGTTCTGAAGTTCAGGGTGCTGGCTTTTTCCGCTGACCTAGGTGAATGACATTTGTGTGCTGAATTAAAGTAAGCTTGCCAACCCCTTCACCTTGCTCTCCTTATTAAGGCATATGAAAAGAACCTGGGCTTTCTGGCTGTCTGGCAGCTTTCTGGGTGCTGGCTGTGGGTGGATCTGGGACCCCCCCCCCCACAGAAGTTGCTAGCCAGATTGTTAAAACAAAAGTATATCATCAAAAACAAATTATCTGGAAAATGGGTCAAAGAGAGACAACCTAAGAATTATCACATGATATGAAGACCATGATCAGAAAAATGAAATCTGGATATCATATTTCAAGGAATTATAAATGAAAAGTGCTAAGAAATTTAGAACCAGAGGGCAAAATTAAAATAGAGAGACTTAATTTATCACTCCCACATGAAAACCTCCAGGAACATCATAGCCAAAACCCTGACCTTCCAGGTCAAATAAAAAAAATAAATGAAACTTCAAAAAGGAGTTCCTAGGCCAAACAAAAAATAATACAAGTAAAACTCTGAAAAGGAATTTCAGTACCAAGGTGTGATGGCAAGCAGGGTGGGACTTTTTGCCTTTGTTTTTTCTTTAGGAGTGCTTCTTAGTAGTAACTCAGTCAAGTGCTTTTCATGCATATTGCCTTTCAAATGTAAGGGCAAGCAAAGTGGGACTTTTTGTTGTCTTTTGTTCTGGAATGCTTCTCAGCATTGAGGTAATCAAGTGCCTTTGATGAGTCTTGCCTTTGTTTCAATGGAATCTTTGATTGAATCAAGATTCTTTGATGACCTGCTTAAGAAACAAGAAAGCCCCAGGCCCCACAGGCTATTGTTAAGTAAGTACTAAGCCCCAGAGCCCTGAGAAGTATATATATGATCTGAGGTTCTGAGGTTGGCATTTATTTTGGTAGTTTCACTCATTGGAAGAATGGTTGTGTGGTTTGGCCAGATGAGACTCTGGGTAGCTGTTAAGAGACCCCTGGCTTTGAAAACCCAGATGTTGGTGCTTCTCTCTCTGATAACTATGTATATTGTGATTTTTGTCAGACGGGTAGAAGCCTGTCTGTCAATTCGTGTTATTTTGCTCTGATTATAATTCCTGTTTTTAATTTCTGTTTGTATTTGCTCTGAAAGTTCAGGGTGCTGACTTTTTCCCCTGAACTAAGTGAATGATATGTGTATGTTTAATTAAAGTAAGATTGTTAGCCCCTTAAAGTTGCTTTCCTTAGAAAAACAGATCAAAGAACCTGTGCTAGGAGCCCTTCTGTGTGTTGGTGCAGCCTTGCACAGCCACAGTAGCAGCAAATATCATTGTTGCTACATAAGGAACCACAATGAAGGATCACATAAGATTGAATAGCTGTCACTTTAAGGGAGAGGAGATCTTGGAATATAATATTACAGAAAGTGAGAAATAGAGGTTAATAACCAAGTATAACCTTTCTGATGAAATTAAGTGTAAACAATGTGGGGAGGGGGCAATAATCTTCCCGATAAAAAGATTAGAAATGAGTACACATTTTGAAATGTAAATGCAGTTCACAAGAGAAATATAAAAAGGTTAACATATTTGTATAATTGAAAGGAAATATGCAGGGATGCATTTGTTAGAAACTTGACACTGAAATGCAGGTATCAAGGGCAATTTATTATTATTGAGGAATTATAAGGAATTGGTAAACATTCCTGGCCAGAAGCGGCCTCCACCATTCTTTAGGAAGGGGGAGTGGAGAGTACAGGAGTGAGGCCAACTTTATTCTGTTAGACTGACATAGATTGATGCACCATCAGCTCAGTACCTCCCTTCAGAGAACAGATTGGTCTGTTCCCTTCTGGGTGACAATCTTCCCTATATGCTCCCAACATACCACTCCTTGGCATGTTCCCCCCTCTTCAACATATGTCCCATGTTCAAAAGTGATGGAAAACTCCTCCCTCCCTGTGAGGTAATATTCAGTCAGCCAATTAAGCATTTGTGGTAGCCCTTTGACTGTGTTTTCTCTTCAACTCTGACTGTTATCTGGCCAGTTTAGACCAGTTTTCCTAACATCTTGAAACTGTGATTTCTGCACAACCACAAACTCTATTCTCATTGGCTGAGGACCCTCATCCTGGTTAATTTTTACTCCTTCTTTGTTCAAGCCGACACTTCATTAACTATTCTGCAGAACTCAATTAACTCTTCTATGGAAACCTAACTTTCCCTAACTTTTACTAAGGAAATAAAAAACAAATGTCTTCTCAGAACCTTAATGACTTTAAGCATCATAAAGAAAGATTTTAAAAATGCAGAGGATCTTTGGGTGATTTTGATCTGTGAAGACAAAATGGGGAGGAACAAGGAACTATACTGGGAAAGAAAAGAGGAAGAAGGAGAAAGAAATCACTTGCATAATACAAGTACACAAAATGAAGAGTAGTATATGGTCATGGAGGGAAAATGTGAATCTCAGTTTCATCTGAATTGGATAAAAAAAGATTGAACACAACATAGAAATGTTTCAGTGTATAAGTGCATTACATGGAAAGGGAAATTGGAGGGGACAGAGGTGAGGAAGGAGTAGAGAGAAGTCTAAGAGAAAGAATGTCATAAATAAAGAAATATACACAACAAACTAAAATGTTGGAGGGAGATATGTAAATATAGGATTAAAAGAGAAGGAACAATGCACAAAAACTTGGGATCAAGGTCAGAGTAAAGGTAAGAGAAGAGTTGTGACAGAGAGGAAGCAACACATTTCACTTCCAAGATCCCAAGTGTCAGGCAAACTCCCTCTCTTCTACCACCTTCTCATTTGTGAAAAGAGGAGTTAAAAGAGGAAAAGTGTAAGAGGACAGGAGAGAAGAAAATACACAATTAATAATCATGCCTGCAAATATAAGAGGGATGAACTTAACCATTGAATCCAAGAGGACAAGTGGGGTGGATCAGAAAGCAGAAACCAACAATATGTTGTTCATAAAAAGTACACATGAAATACCAGGATGAATAACATTAAAACGAGAAGTGAGGGCAAAATCTGTTATGCCTCAATTGAACTCAGGAAAGTGGGGGAAGCAATTATGATTTCAGCTAAGGCTGCATTAAAAAATACAAGTAGGAAAATTATATTTTGCCTAAGGTCACAAATCAGTTATCAATACTTAATATGTATATATATGTATATATATACATATATACCTAAAAGCATATCATCTAAATACTTAATGGAAAAATTAATTGAAGTGAAAAATAGTAAACTATAATAGAGGAAGACCTTAATGTGCCCCCTTTTTGGATTCATACAAATTTAATTAAAAAGTTAAGAAAGAAGTTAAGGACCTGATTGCAATTTGAGAAAAAATAATGATAGATTTCTGGTGAGAACTGAATGGTAATAAAAATAATTTACATTTTTCTCAGCTTTGCATGGTACCTTTACAAATATCAACCATATTTCAGGGAATAAAGGCCTTAGAAAAATATATATATAATATCAGAAATCTGAAGCATCATTTATTGATCAAAATGAAAAAAATTATTTTAAAGAAAGAATTAAAAAGTAATTGTGGACTAGATAATATAATTCTGAAGAACTGGTGGGTCAAAGAACAAAATACAGAAGAATGGAAATTTTTCATCAAATAAAATTATTATGAGGCAATAAATCAAAATTTATGGGATACAGCTAATGCCATTCAGAGGGGAAAACATACCTCTAAAAGATTTAATCAATGGGAGAGATTAATAACAATTCATTGAATTGAGAGTTGAATTTTAAAAACCTGAGTAATGGCAAATAAAAATTCCCTACCAAATAGCAAAGTAGTAATTCTGTCTATTAAATAAAAAAAAAATAAATAAAAATGAAAACAAAGAGAAGCTAAGTTGGTAAATAAAATTAAGAGTTGATTTGAAAATTAATAAAATGGGTGAATAATTAATTTGCTTTTTAAAAGAGAGAAAAACCAAATTGTTCCTTTCAAAAAGTGAAGAAGTAGAACTTACAATACCTGAAGAAGAAATAAAGACAATTTTCAAAAACCATTTTGTAAAGCAGTAATTATCAGAACAATCTGGTATGGCCTAAGAAATAGAATGGAATGGATTAGGTGCAAATTGCATTATAGTAAATGACCATAGTAATCTAGCTTATGATAAAACCAAAGATCCAAGCTTTTGGAACAAAAACTCATTATTTGACAAAAAACTGCTGGGAAAACTAGAAAACAATATGGCAGAAATTATTTATATAGCAATATCTCATACAGTATTCCAAGATAAGGTCACATAAAGGATGATACCATAAGCAAATTAAGAGAGCATGGAATAGTTTATCTGCCAAATTTATGGATAAGGAAAGAATTAAGCACCAAAGAAGATATAGAGAGCAATACAAAGTGTAAAAATAGATAATTTAATTATGTAACATGCAAAAAGTTTTTTGCACAAACAAAACCAGTGCAAAGAAAAGCAGAAAACTGGGGAAATTTTTTGTGACAAGTATCTGTAATAAAAGCCTCATTTCTCAAATATATAGAGAACTGAATAAAATTTATTAAAATACAAGTGATTCCCCAACAGGCAGTTTTCAGATAAAGATCAATGCTATCTATAGTCCTATGGGAAAAAAAATGCTCTAAATCACTATTGATCAGAGAAATACAAATTAAAACAACTCTGAGGTACCACCTCACACTTATCAGAGTGGCTAATATGGTGAAAAAAGAAAATGTTGGATGTTGGATGGATATGGGAAAACTGGGACACTAAGGCATTGTTGGTAGAGTTGTGAACTGATCCAACCATTCTGGAGAACAATTTGGAGCTAGGCCCAAAGGGCTATAAAACTGTGCATACTCTTTGATCCAGTAATTCCACTGCTAGGTCTATATCCCAAAAACATAAAAAAAAAAAAGATGGGGGAAAGGACACATTTGTACAAAAATATTTATAGCAGCTCTTTTTATGGTAGCTAAGGATTGGAAATCAAAGGGGATGCCCATCAATTGGGGAATGACTAAACAAGTGGTGGTATATGGAAATGTAATGGATTGTAATGGAATATTATTGTGCTATAAGAAATGACAAGCAGGACAATTTCAGAAAAAAAAATAAAAAAAACGTGAAAAGACTTTCATGAACAGATGCATAGCCAAGTGAAACAGGACTGGGAGAACAGTGTACACAGTAACAGCAATAATGTTCAATGAAGAATTGTGAATGATTATCTCTTCTCAGCAATATGATGATCCAAGATAATCCCAAAGGACTAATGATGAAGCAGACTATCTGCCTCCAGAGAAAGAACTGATGACGATGGAATATAGGCTGGAGCAGGCTGTTTTTCACTTTCTTTCTTTTATTTGAGCTTTCTTGTACAAAAAGACTAATAGGGAAATGTTTTACATAATTGCACATATATAACCTATATGTGATTGCTTACCATTTCAGGGAGTGAAGGAGGGATAGAATTTGAAACTCAAAACTTTAAATAAAAATGTTTTTTTTAAAAAAAAACATTTACCTAATTATATAATAACAAAGCTGATAACTTAGAGCAAACAGATAAATACTTAAAAAAAACTTAAAATGCCCAGATTAACAAAAGAAGAAACAGACTATTTAAATAATTCATAGCAATAATAATAATAATTAATAATTAACATTTATATAGTGCTCACTATGTTTCAGGGACTATGCTAAGTGCCTTGGAAGGTAGGTCTTATTAGTATCCCCATTTTATAGATGAAGGGACTGAGGCAAACAGGTTATGTGATTTGCCGAGGGTCACACAGCTAATAAGCCTAGTCTGGATTTGAACTGAGATCTTCCTAACTCTAGCCAGGGCACTCTATCTTCTGTGCCACCTAGCTGCAGCAAGAAAAAAAGAAATTGAGGGAATACTCATTGGTCAAATCAAGAAACATTTACTAAGCATTTTTGAAGTGCCAGGCACTGTGGGAAGCTCTGGGGAGGCATCCCTGCCCTCAAGATGCTTATAGGAACCTGACAGTGTATCATCTACATACCTAAAGGAAAAACTAATTGAATTGCAATGCTGATGGAGGAAGGCCACATATACAAAATTACTGAACCAACGGGAAATAACGCCAGTATGGTGGTGAAGCCTGAGAATGAAGGCTGGCTGGTCTGGCCCCCACCTCAAAATGGAAGCCCCAGCAGGAGCTCACTCATGGGAGAAAGGGGATGCAGGAGGAGGGGGAAGGTGGCAAAGTCCAGAGGGTGAAGCCTGTGGTGGGAAAAGGCATAGCGAAGAGGAAACAATTGTGCAGGTGCTAGAATGGAGTACTCAGAGAACATGAGAAGATCAAAGAACTCGTGAATAACTTCTGCATAGCTGCAGGATAGAAAACAAATCGACATCTATCACCAGTGTTACCTTAAAGGCTGCCCCCTAAAGGAGACTCCCAAGCTGATATCAAACAAGACCTAAAGAAAAAGCATTTCTCGATGCTTTTAGAATATTAATGTTAAGGCAAAAACAGGATGATGAATGCCCATCACAGGGCTTTGCCGCCATCGTGGATGTTAGCCAGTTCAAAGTCCAAATCAAGGGGAATAGCTGAAGAAGTATGGTACATGAATATGATTACATACTACTGTTCTTGTAAGAAATGATGGGGACAGCTAGGGAAGAGAGGCCTTGGAGTCAGGAAGACTCATCTCCCTGAGTTCAAATTCAGCCTCTGACACTAGCTGTGTGATCCTGGGCAAGTCACTTAACCCTGTTTACCTCAGTTTCCTCATCTGTAAAATGAACCGGAAAAGGAAATGGCAAATCACTCCAGTGTCTTTGCCAAGAAAATGCTGAATTGGGTCAAAAACAATCTGACAGGACTGAAATAAATGAATAATAATAACAAGAAGAAATGATGGAAGGGATCATTTCAGAAAAACCTGGGGAGACTTATATGAAATGATGCAAAGTGAAATGTTCAGAATGATGAAAAAATCTATACAAAACAGCAATATTATAAAGATAATACACCTTAAAAAGGATTAGTAAAGGGCAACTAGGTGGATAGACAAGTGAATAGAACATGGGTCCTAGAATCAAGAGGACTTGAATGTGACCTCAGACACTTACTAGCTGTGTGACCATGGGCAAGTCACTTAACCCTGATTGCTGAGAGAGAGAGAGAGAGAGAAAGCAGCAGACTTAGTACCCACTACAATTCCAAAAGACTCATGATGAAAGTTGCTGTCCACATCCAGATAAAGAACTGATGCACTCAGAGTGTAGACTGTTGTATTTTTTTGGTCTTTTTTTCCTGGAGAACACGACTAATGCAAAAATTTAGTTTGTAAGAGTATACATATTTGTAAAAGATTTTCTTTTTCTTGTCTTCTGATTGGATGGAGGAGGAGGGGAGGGAAGGAGAGAATTTAGTATTTAAAAAAAGGAATAAAAAAGTCTCTGTGCTTAAAAAAGAGTCCAAATCAAAGTTGACTTCCCTATAGATACTGATGCTTTGGTTTATGAATAACATTGGGATGACTCCTTCAAGTCTTAGAATGTTGCAGAAAGCCCTAAATGAAATACACAGTCCCTCAGGAGTTCAGCCTCACTGTACACATGTGTTAAAAACAAATGGCTGAAGAATAACTCTTCCATCTGCCATGGACAGATATTGCAAAGGAACTAGAACTGAGACTGAATGGGGAGGGGGTGTGCATTGGGTTGGATCCTCTGGGAAATCCTACAACACTTTTGATGACTTTCTAATCTCTCTCTGAAACAAAAACTAATCTTTTAACACCAATATTCTGCCTTTGATGTGGGATGACCAAGAGTCATGGCAGCAGCAGCAGAGGACTGAGGTCAAAGATCCCCCAAAGCCTTGAAGATGGGGAAATGCACAGTGAGTGGGTGAGCAGATACTTCTGAACGTTATGAACAAGTAACTGCTCAGGAGAAGGGATGTAAAGGGGACCACCAGAGAAACAGATGGCCAGAAAAAGTCTGGGCTGGACAGCCATGCTCATGCTGAGGGGAGGAAAGGGAAGGGAAGGGAATAAGTATTTATATCGCACTTACTTTGTGCCAGGCACTAGTCTAGGTGCTTTTACAAATATCACATTTGATGTGATGTGAAGGGAACTAGAGGTAGCCCCCCCCTCCCCGGAAAATAGAGGGGCTCCTCTGCAATTAACTTATGAGAGGAGATGGATGCTTGCCACATGCAGATATAATTATGTGGTGATCTTCATCATTGGAGAGATTGCCTGCTTGTGAGACATCACAGAGCTATTGATTCAAGAAAACACTGAATAATGAGATAGTTTCATTATCTCCTGTGCCTTTAAGCATAATGTAGTTTCCCTGTATTTCCCCCTTGACAGTCTCTATTTTCATTGCACCTTATCTGAGATCATGACAACCCCCATTTTTGGAAACTGTCTGAAGCATAGTAGATATTATTCTAACCCCTCATTTAACTCCATCACTGTCGTCGTGCCTGTACACAGCAGAGACTTAATAAATGTTTGGTGAACGTGTGTGGAACTTAATATACTTCCTTTATGGAGCTGCTTGTTGTTTTCTGTTTGCTAATACATTTGGCCATTCCTTTAGGGAATTGATGCCCATTCATATTCAAGGTTTTTATTGTTAAGCTGATATTTCTATCCATCAAATTCTGTTAAACTAATATTTTTCTTTTAAGCCAATACTAGGTCCCTGTTTGCTTTGCTTATATCCATCTAATCTCCTTGGTGCCTCAAGACACCCCCAGCCTTCTGCCATGTAGCCCAAGTCCAGATTCCTTGATTCTACTTTTCTAGTTCTTCTCTCTATGTCTCTGTCTCTGTCTGTCTCCATTTCTGTCTCTGTCTCTCTCTGTCTCTGTCTCTGTCTCTCTCTGTCTCTGTCTGTCTCTCTCTCTCTCTGTCTGTCTGTCTCCTCAAACCCCAATAAGAGCTCAGTTCAGAACGGTCCATTTTATCCATCCCTTGCTCCAGCCCTTCTCTTACTTTGGATGACATTCATCTATGGCAAAAACTATTTCTAAGAAATCCATTCCCAGGAAATATTAATTGAATTCTTTTCTTCCTATTTGTTTTTTTTTTTTTGCTTCTAAATTATTCAAGGATCTAAGCTCCCATTGTGGGCTTTGTATATAAATAGTCTTTATTTATGCTCTTAATGACCCTTATGCAAAGTAAGGCAGCTAGAGTCGGGAGGCATTTTGCCACATCCCTTGCTTTCCTTAGCCGAGATAAGAGAGTGATTGTGATCTCCTCCTAATCCCCAACCTCCTTCTCTTTGTTAGGAAGATTTTTATATATGCAGTCCCATTCCCTGAACTTTATGAAAGAGATAAGCCGGGGCTGTGGATGGTATTCTGGACCTGAGTCAAATATGCACTAAATCCGGCATCTTTCTTTCGCTGTGGCCTCTCTTTCTCTGTACCTCACTCTCAGAATGCAGGGAAGCAATTAGTCCACCTTGGTCCTGCCCTCCCCCTCTCCAAATCTGTACATCTATTTATTGCCTTTTCCCCCTTCCTTTTCTTCTCCTCTAATAGCTTGTCTTACATATACTGCAAGTACAAAACTCCCCTTGAGCTCAAGTCTCAGACATTCTGGCTTCTCCAGGCTTCTCTGCTGGGCCAGCTAACTGCAGCTTGACATCTAGAATCTTGACTCTAAGCTCTCCATGGCTCCGACTCCTAGGTCTGGAAAAGATCACACCTGAAACTGAGAACAAAAGAAACAGCAACAGAAATATCTCAGACACATTTCATGGAGCTATGAGGTGAAACAAGAGAATAGAGGAAAGCTATCTTCCCTTTTCTCAATTCAGTTCATGGTGTAAGTGAACTGTATGCATTCTTTACTCTCTGGGCATAGCAGGAAAAGAGAGAGACTGTTCCAATCTGGAAGCATTTAAGGACACGGCCTATTCTGGCTATGTTGCCAATCAAAGGAGATTGCTCCTAGCCTTGTGACAAGAAAATGCAGGTTACAGAGTGCCTCCATGTTAGGCAATCTCAAGCCCCACTACTTGTCTATTTGGAGCTTTCTTTGGTATATAGAGTGAGGTTTGTGTCAAAACCTAATCTAGACCAGACATCCATGCAGCTCATATCTAGGCCCCTGAGTTTCTTTATTTCTGTATCCTGTACACCTAATCTGTTTCACTGATCGACTTGTCTATTTGCTAATCATTTGCTAGGTCTACTTTGATTTCCTCCTCCTTCCCTTTTCCTTATTATGCTTAATATTCTTCACCTGTTGTTCTTCCCGATGACATTTGGTAATTCTTTTTTTTTGGAAACTTATCAAGTAAATTTTGGGAAATTAGTATTGAGTGAACTAAGTAAATGAGTTTAGGTAACTGTCATTGTTATCCTTTTGGCTCACCCCACTCATGAGCACTTCTCCAATTATTTAGGTCTATCTTCATTTCCATAAAAGGAATTTCGTAGTTGCATTCATATAACGCTTATGTATATATTAACAGGTAGCTTGTCAAGTATTTTTTACATTCTGTGATCATTTTAAATGGAATTTCTATCTTCTGTTAAGTTTCGTCGGTAATACACAAAAGTGCTCATAACTTACATGGATTTATTTTATATCCAGCAACTTTGCTGAAGTTACTGATTTAATTAATTCTTGTTTGTCTTTTTTTTAAAGTAAGCCATAATATAATATTTTCTTTTGTTATTTTTATAAATGAGAGGGTCAATTATATGGATAGTTTTCCCAATATTGAGTGACCCTTACATTTCTGATGTAATCTGGTCACTGTATATAATCATTGTGACATGTCGTAGTCTCTTGGCTAATATTTTAGTCAAAATTGTTTTGATATTCATTAGAAATTTTGATTTGGAGTTTTCTTTCTATGTTTTCACTTTCTGTAGGTATCAAGATCATATTTGTATTACAAAAGGAATTTGGTAGGATCACTTCTTTTTATTTTTTTTCAAACAGCTTATGTAATATTAGAATTAATTGGTCTTTGAATGTTAGAATTCATTTGTAAGTCAATCTGTTCTTTTATTCCTTTTGTAGTTCATTGATGGATTTTTCAACTTTTTTCTGATATTGCGTTATTTTAAGCGAGTGATTTTTGTTCTATTAATCATGGTGTTTTATATTTTTATAACTATTCATTTAGTTCTTTTAGATTGTCAGTTTTATTGGCATGTAATTGGGCAAAATAGTTTTTACTAAATGTATTTCTTCATTTGTTGTTAATTCTCCTTTTTCACTTTTGATACTGAAAATTTGTTTTGTTTCTTTTTTTAAAAAAATCAAATTAATAGTCATTGTTTTTAATTAGCTCCCAGTTTTATTTATTAATTCCTTTTTAAATTTCAATTTTGTTAATTCTTTGATTTTTCAGGATCTCTACTTGTCAGTTTAATTAGGTTTTTAAAAATTTGTTAGTTTTCTGTTTGTTTGTTTTTTTTTTTAATTGCATTCCCGGTTCACTGGTCTGTCCTTTCTCTGTTTTACTGATGAAAGTATTTAGATATATAAACTTTTCCTTGAAGACTATTTTAGCTGCATCCCTCAAATTTTGGTAGGTTGCCTTATTTTCATCTTAAATGATTTGTTTTTTCAGCCACCAATATTTTAGAATTAAGTTTTTAAATGTCCATTTTTAGTACTTTTCTTTGTCAGCCTTTAATAAATATAATTTCATCACATTGTAGTCAGTAAAAGATGCAGTTACTATTTCTGCTTCTCTACATGTGCTTGTGAGGTTTTTATGCTCTAATAAATGTCTAATTTTTGTAAAGGTTTGATGCACAGCTGAGGAATACATATACTTCTTTCTATTCCCATTCAGCTACCACCAATAGTATCAAACTTTTCATATGCATTGTCTTCCCCATCAGAATGTAAGCTCCTTGAGAACAGGGACTGCCTCACCTTTCTATATATGTCTCTATCACTTAGCCCAAAACTTTGTATATATCCCAATTTCCTAAAATTTTACTGAGATCCTGTGATGGCAAGCAAAGTGGGACTTTTTGCTGTTTTTTTCTTTTGAAGTGCTCAGCACTAAGGTAATCAAGTGCCTTTGATTGAGACTTACCTTTGTTTCAATCAAAAGTCTTTGATTGGATCAAGAGTCTTTGATGACCTGCTTGAGTCATAAGAAAGCCTAAGTCACATGAGTTTGAGTCGAGTGGTTTTGATGCCTTCTGACCCTGATGAAGTGTATATATACTCTAAGGTAAGTATTTTGCTTTGGGGACTCATTCATTGGAAGAGTCTTCATGTGATTTGGCCAGATGAGACCCTGGATAGCCTTTAAGGAGCCCTCTGGCTTTGAAAACCCAGATGTTGGTACCAGAGAGAATCTCTCTAGTAACTATGTATGTATTGCTATGGACAGACAGCTAGAAGCCCTGTCTTCTGATTTGTGTTATTTGCTGTGTTTAAATAATTTCTGCTTGGAATTTCTGTTTTCTCTGAAGTTCAAGGTGTTGACTTTTGCCCTGAACAAAGTGATGTATATATATGTATACATATATATATATATATATATATATATATATATATATATTTAATTAAAGTGAGATTGTAAACCCCTTAAAGTTGCTTTCCTTAGAAAAGCAGATTAAAGAACCTGTGCTAGCAGCCCTCCTGTATACCAGTCTTATTGGCCTTACACCTCCACCACAGCTTTCTTGTTTATTTTTTGGTTCAATTCTGGAAGGGTTACATTGAGATCCTCTCTTAGTATAGTTTTATTGCCTATTTATCCCTGTAACTTGTTTACCTTTCCCTTAAATTCTTCTTTCAAATATTTCCTTCAATACTCTCATTTTCTTCTTATAGTATGTTTATTTCATTCTTTTAAGTCTTTTCAAAGTCTTTTTAAAGTGTTAGTTCATTTCTTTCAGGAATTCTGCTTGATCTTGTGGGCAAGCAGTGTTTTTCTTTAAGGATTTACTTATAGGCATTTTGGATTTATTTTCTTCTTTCAGTTTTGTATCTTAGAATTCTCTGGTATGATAAGAACTTCATACTGTGGGAATCTGTTTTGGTTAATCACCCTTCTAGCCTAACATTCCAAATTTGGGTTTTGTGTTAGGATCGGCCTCTGCATCCTTCTGGAGGCAACATCAGGGCTTTGTTTGGTCTTATTGCATTTTATCTGGAGTCTTGCTATTGGTTTCTTTGGAAAATTAGTTATTCATTCTTCCAAAATCTTAGAGGTAGCTCAGACCATAGCCTTTGTTATACCTTCTTAGTAAATGTTCCTTTGTAGCAGTAAACTGATTGCAATTAGTTAACTGATGTTGACAAGCACATCAGATGGGGGCTTATGAGCAATAGTGCTACGTGTCCTTTAGGTTACCTTACCTCTCCAACAGAGAATTGATAAGTAGTCTTGTGGGGACCCAACGTGCAGATGTGAGGATGTTTAGGAGAATGAACCCACAGTGCTGCTATACAAACCATTTCAAGGAGAGATCATTACCATATGAGGGTATCAGGGAAACCCTAGCATAGGTTGTAGTATATGAACTTATTTGGAGGAAGCTAATTATTCTGCCACTTGAGGGGAAGGGAGTGTGCATCCCATACAACAGGGGCCACCTGTCCAGAAGCATGGACTCTCTGCACTCCGGTCCATCTTCCATTCAGCTGCCCAAGTGATCTTTCTAAAGCTCAAGCATGATCATGTCACACCCATTTAATCAGCTTCATTGGTTCCCTATTGTATCTAGGAGTCAGTATAAAATGATCTACTTAATTTCTAAAGCCCTCCATAACCTGAGCCATTTCTATCTTTTCAGTTTTCTTGCATTTTTCAGACTCTCCCTACCTATACACATGAACTCTGCCACCCAGTGACTCTGGCATTTTTGCTGTTCCTTGTGCATGGGACTCTGTTTCCTGACTCTCACCAATTTCTCTGGCTGCCTCCCATACCTGGAATGTCCTCCCTCTTCATCTTCACCTTCTGTCTTGCTTCAAGCAACACCTAGAATCCCATCTTCTATAAGAAGCCTTTCCAATCTTAGTGCCTCTCTCTGATACTACCCCCAGATTTATCTTGTGTGTGTCTTGTTTTTATGTAGTTGCTTGTGTGTTATGTCCCCCATTAGACAGTGACCTCCTTGCAATCAGGGATTGTCTTTTTGGTTTGGTTTTGCCTTTCTTTGTATTCTCAACACTTAACACAAAGCGTTAATCAGAGTTGTTGCTGTTTGTCCTTTTTTTCCCAAGGGCATCGATGACAATCACAGGGCGATGTCTTGACTTGTGCAAGAATTAGATGTATTGACTTATAGTAGGTATTTACTGAATGCTTGTTGCTTGAATAATTGAGATGGAAAGTGGGGAGCAGCTATCACCATCATTTCACTGAATTGAAGAATTCATGAAAAAAATCACTATGAAATATGTCTGGAAAGGTAGATAAAACCATGTTGTAGAAAGCTTGAAATGCCAGCCTCAGGATTTTGTATTTTATTCTGATGGTAATAGAGGAACACTGAAGATATTAGGGGAGGAGGACAGCCTGATCAAATTAAAGTTTTAATATTACTGACAATATCTAACAGTTCATCATCGTAGTGCCTTTTAAGGCTTAAAGAATGCTTTACATATCTAACCACGAGAGAGACGAACTATGGCACAGAGAAATTATCTGGCAACCAACAATGGCTCCCCACCCCCATTTTCTCAGACCTGGATTTTAGTTAGATAGCCTGTGGGAAGCCTGCCGTACCAAGGTATCCTAGGTTAATATGGTAGTTTTCTTTGTCTCACATCAGGTTCATACAATGGAGAGAACCCAGGGACACCAGGAAAGATTTGTCTGACCTGATGCAGAGTGAAATGAGCAGAACCAAGAGTACAAATTCCACAAGGGTGGTAAATGAACAGATCACTGAAAGGGAGTCACTGTCTAACTACCTGAAGAACAAGTAATGGTCCCCAGGGAGCAGATGATGTGACCTAACTCTCCCCCACATCAGAGGCAGGGAACAACTGGCACAGAAAATGGTATCGATTTTCATTTGCAGTCAGGTAGTGATTAGCCTTACTAAACTGTTTTTCTTTGTCACAAGGGAGAGTTCGATGTTGAAGGGGTCAGTGAGATGGCTGTGATGTGAAGACAACAGGTGTAATCAAGCATTCTAACACAAGCAGTGGCAAGTGGCCCCTCAACATGGGGGAGACGGTATAGAAAGAAAGATGTTCCATTTGAAGGAATAGAAGAGAGATGACAATGCCAGACATTTCTATCCTACTTTGTATTTTGTGGAGCACTTTACAAACAAGATTTAAGTGTAGCAGCCTGTGTGAGAATTTGTTCTGACCATGATGTTGAGTAAAAACTCAGAAAGCTTTTCTGTTTGGGCTTTTTTAAAGAGAGGAATGAGAAGCCATGGCCTCTCCCTGCTGCCTTGGTGACTGGTATAGCAGTAGGATAAAGGCCTTCTCCGTGGTCAGGCAGAGTGGGCTGGAGCTGCCTGGGAATTTGAGAAATTATTTTTTTAGACAGCAATTTGGGCCCACGGGTATTTGCATATTAATGACATTGTTGGGGATTGTCTGGTGCTTTTCTAACCTTATCAAACAATCTTGTTTTTAATTTAAGACCTAGGATGGATTTCCCAGAGAGGCAGGTTTTACATTTATAAACCAACTCATTGGGAAACAGGCTGCGTGGGGTTTACACTTTCACTTTGATTCCCTGGGAAAGACGACAAGAGTTAATGTTTCTTCAATGGAAAAGCTTACTGTGTCTAGTCTACTCCTCATAAATACGTCTGCTGCTGTGCAGTGTCTAGAATAGTCAGGATGGGTGCCAGACAAGGCAGGGCAGGGGAGGGACATCAGAAGCCATGTCCTCCCACTCCTTCATATTTATAGATGACAAGACTGGGACCTAGAGAATGAGAGTAATGCCCCCAAGGCCACACAGGCCAAAATGACAGACATGATGTTTGAACCCAGGCCGTCTCATCCTTAATCCACTGCTTGCTCCGTTGTTTCACACTACCACTTCTGCCTCTGGATCCTTTGACTCCACCCTCAACCCCCAATGACCCTTCTGGTCCAGCCAGCCTGGTTCACTGGCAGGATCTCATGCATCCTAAAAAATGGAGAGGAGGCTGAGGGAGGTTGTGTTGGTCAAGGCCTGAGTTAGAAGAATGGCAGTGAGACAAAAAGTGATGAGCTCCTAAGTGGGGCATCTTGTTCCATGGCATTGAGACCAGGCAGAGCAGCAGATGTAGAATGGAGTGAAACAAGTTAAGCAACAGGGTACCTGCAAAGAGCAAGCATCAGGGGTAGAATTTGAATACAAGACTTACTCATTCCAAGTCCAGCATTCTGTCCATGTTGCCAAGAAGCTTTATTGAAATGATAAAAAGTACCCATTAAAATCAGAAAAATCGGAGTGGTAAAACAGAGTCAAAAGATTTGAACCTTGGCTCTGTTCCTTGGGACACACGTGGGCTTAGGCAAATCCTTTACCCCTTCTAGGCCTGAGTATCCTCATCTATAAGTTGAGGCAATTAGCCCAGATGGTCTTCAGCATCCCCGGATGCTCACAGTTAGTGCATAGTATCTGCCTTCAGAAACACCCATTATCTCTTCTGTTAAATACTTGCCAAGATCACTGGAAGCTATTCAACAATGACTTCCAAAATTTAAAATGTGTCTGCATACCACCCTCAAACGAGTCAATACGAGACTTAGCAAAAGCTAAAATGTGGAGAAAAATAATGCTCATTTGCTCTTCTTGCTATCCTAGATTGGAAACTGACCCATGGCCAGCCACTTGCATTAAGCAGAAGCTGTGTGGCTTAGGTTCTAGAGAAATAACACCCACCTTCAATGCAGCCTTGGATGGAGGGATTATATGCCACTTCTTTCATTTCCACCAGAATATTAGTCTGGACTCCTGTTCTTCATCTCTTCTCATTCCTTAATATCTGCTTGACAAGGAATGTTCATCTTTCCATAGGTTTGATTTCTATCTCTAGGTAAATGATTCCCCAAACCACCAATCTAGCCGTGGTATCTTCCCTAAGCACCAGTCATCCACTGAATGTATTTATCTGGACAGCCCATAGATATCCCAAACTCAACATGTCCAAAATGAAACTCATTGTCTTAAGACCTTCCTGTTTTCTTAACTTCCACATTTCTGTTAAGGATGATGTCATCTTTGCAGTCACATGGGTTTGAGAAGTCAGAGTCATCCTCTACTTTCCCTTCTTTTTCAATATGCATATCTAATTGGTTGTCAAGTTTTGACAATTCTGCCTCCACAGTGTCTGCCATATCTGTGCCTCTTCTTTCCACTCAGATGGGCCCCAACCTCCTTCAGACCCTCATCACCTCTTTCTCAGGCTATTGTAACAATCTCCTAATTGTCTCCATGATTGTCTCTTCTTTCAAGATTGCCTCAACTCTGAACTCCCCTCCTCCTCAATACCCTTAGACATTCCCTCCCTCTGATTGGAAAGAGTAGAGGGAGGACATTAGAGTGTTGCTCCTAGACTCTCCATTTAAAAATGGATGGAGCCTTCAGCAGCCATGTCATTATTGCCCGCCTGGCTGTTTGTCCTCATCGTGCCCCTCTCCACCGCTTTCCAGCTGCTTTTTATTTTGTCTCCCCTGTCAGACTGTGAGCTCCTTGAGAGTAGGGACTGGTTTTTTTTTTTCTCCTTTGAATACCTTGTGCTTAGCACAGTGGCTGGCATGTAGGAGGTACTTAATAAATGTTTACTGATTATTAACTAATTGAGCATTTTTTTTTGCAAAGAAGCTTGATCTTAGGAAAAAGCTTCTCAACAGAGATGTCCCAAGTGGAAGCCCTTCTTTGGGGGCTTCAAGGAGAGAGAGAATAAATTGGTCAGATATGAGTCCTCCTTTCAGGTATTGGTAGGACTGGATGGCCCCAAAACTCCCTTTTAACTGCCCAATTCTGTTATTCTTTGTTGGTTTATTATTCCTGTCCTCTCACCAAGCTACAAGGCTTCTGGGAAAAAGCTCTGTATTGTATTGAAATTATATCTCCTCCTCCCCCCAAAAAAACTAGAAAGTTTTTTCCCATAAGTGCTTAAAAAATTGTGTTGGGTAGATCCATCCATTTGATACAGTTATTAAATTCCCACTGTCTGCATGTTCCCCAGGGTTAAGCCCTGTGTGTGTTCCTACTCCTGACTGAGGTGGAGTTGGACATGGATTTCATTCTGGTATGGGGATAAGAAGAAACAAAAGGAGGAAACATGAAACAGAGGGAGGCTTCGTGCAGAGAATTCTTTCTCCTTGTGTTTGTGAGAACACACCCCAAAATCTAAAATCGCTTTTGAAATAAATGTATCAGGTCATTTAGGAGAGAGAGAGAGAGAGGGAGAGAGAGAGCTGGAAAAGAGGTGATGCTCCTTCTCCCAAGTTCCAGAAGGTTCACATTATATAGGATCTTAACAAAGGTATCCATCCACACATGGATCACATGCACTTCACAAAGAGGGTGACTCAAAAGCCTGGTAGATTGAGATGGGTATGAGTAGGTGTAATAAATAAAATTCAGGCTAACCCAAAATACCAAACAGAACCTTGAATGGACCCCAAACAAGTTCTGGGTGTGGTAACCCAAAAAAAGAATGCTCTGGGTGGATATAGGACCTAGGGGATCCTAAAATACCTTGTAGCTAACTCTAGTGTTTCTAGAGAGTTGCTGGGGTCAGGCAACGTTCTGGGTGCAAATCACTTAAATACTAAGATTTTTTCCCAAACAATCTAATAGATCCTCTCCCCCAGATGCACCTCAGATCCTCTTGGAATAAGGCAGGGATGTTCTGGAGACTGTTTCTGCCCTTAGGGCAAGAATAAATCCCAGTGCTGGTCCTGAAACCCTCTGTCCAAAATTCTGGAGAAAATGCCTCTGAAGGCAGGCTGTTTATCCTCTTAGAAAACCATTAATGTGGGGGCCCAGGGCACTTGCTTCCCTTGAGTGTTTTCTGGGATCCTTTCCTCCTGCATCGTCTATACTATATGATGTACCAATGTCCAGTTCACAGTTAGTGGGGCTCACTCAAGGGTGTGCTCGTAGGGCAAGACTCAGAGATCACAGCACTGAGTCAAGAGAAGAGGTCATGTCTCTGAATACGAAGGTGCCAAAGGGCAAGGCCAGCAGAAGCTGCAAACCAGAGCACTGGTTTGCTGCAAATGGACAGAAGAAAGTCAGTCGTATCCAATTTTATCCAAAGCCTCTCAAGACAACACATGGCTCCAGCATGAATAAAGACAAACACGGATGCTGATCAAAAGATGTTATCATCCTGGACTTCAGCATGCCTCTTGAATCTCATCTTCCTGCAAGATCACATTAACTCTGAAACTCACACCTCCTCATACCTCCTGCCCTGGAGCTCCTCCCTTCTTCCCTTCCTCCCTTCCTCCCTTTCAAGATTGGACAGTGGAGATTTCTTCTAGGTCCTCCTCTTAGAGGTCCATTTAAGGACAGTGCTTAGTGCCACCATCTTGTCATTGTAATTCCACTTGGCTGCACTCCTGGATTTCATTGTGTCCCCACTTCCCAGTTACTCTTTCCTCCTCTTCCTTCCTTTTCAGCTTTTTCTTACGTGTTGACTTCCCCATTAGATTGTAAACTCCTTGAGGGCAGGGACTATTTTTGGCCTTTTCTTGTATCCCTAGCACTTAGCATAGTGCCTGGCATGTAGTAGGCATGTCTAGTGACTTCTTCATGACTTAAATGTCTAGTAACTTACTAACTGACTTGAGGTAATGGACTTTTAAAGAAAAAAATTAAGGATAGGGAGTGTATATGTTTAAATATGTACTTGTCTCTCCCTCTTAGAATGGAAGCTCTTTGTAAGTAAGGATTGTTTGATTCTTTGTAATTGTATCCCAAGCCCTGTCATGTTGCTGTCCAATACTGGAGATATCGGAGTGGCTGGCCATTTCCTTTTCCAGTGTGTCCCCATTTTACGGGTGAGGAACTGAGGCAAATGGGGGTTAAGTGACTTTTCCCAGGGTCACTGAGCTAGTAAGTGTCTGAGGCAGCATTTGAACTCAGATCTTCCTGACTCCCGGACAGGTGCTCTATGCACTGCACCACCTAGCTGCCACAAGCCCTAGCATCGTGCTTGGTATATGGTAGGAGCTTAATAAATGCATATCGATATACATAGGAAGTTCTGTTGTTAAGGGAGCAGAACAAAAAGTCACTATGTCCATCCTACCTGTCTGATCTGGCCAAGTGAAGAGCTTAACATAACAGTAGTTAAAACATTTTTGGAAAGGAATTTTCTGGTCACCAGCTATGGAGCAGACAGAGTTTAAGGAGCCAAGGGCCTGAAGCAGAAACAAAAGAGTTCAAAAGGCGGAATTCTAAGCCTGAGGGCATCTTCTGGCTGCTGTAGCTTTCCTAGCTGGGACTCTGGGTCTGGCTCCCAAAAAGAGAAGTGTTGTCCCTGAGGCTATGGCTAAAGAGCTGAGGAGCCCTCCCAGTCTGGCAGAGGCCACACAAAAGATGGCATTCAGCTCGAGAAGCAAGGCTACAGAGTGCAGCTGAGGACAGGGAAAGGATAGACTCCTGCAGACAGGTGCAGGGCCAGCAAGTGAGTGAGGCCACTGAGCACCAGGACATTGGATAGCAGCAAGGGGGAGCCTTTTAGGTGGAGAGGAGATCCAGTGGAGGCCCAGAACCAGGCTCATGCCAAAGCTGGCCTGGCTGGGGATAGATTGCCCCTCTGTGGGGGCTCAGAGCCAGGCTTGTGCCAAAGCTGGCCAGGATAGGGGAGGATTGTCCCTCTATGGGGACCCTCTGCCCTCAGGGGTGTGCTTTCAGAAGAAATATTCCTCAAACTTTATTTTGCTCTTTATCTGGTGGGTAAAAGGAAGCCCGGTGGGGGCTGACCCCAAGCGTGGCTGAACTTGAGGAAGCTTTCAGGGACCCAAGGTATGCATCAGTCAGCCAGAATTTATTAAGCACCAGTTGTATGCCAGACACTCTGCTAAGCACTAGGGATACAAAGAAAGGCAAAGAAACAGCTTCTGCTTTCAAGGAGCTGGGTCTAGGGGGAAGACAATGTGCAAATAACCATGCACAAACAAGATGTAGACTAGATAAATTAGAGGAAAGAAGGAAGGAAACAAGCACGTACTGAGCTCCTACTGTGAGCCAGGCACTGTGCTAAACGCTCTACACTGTGATCTCATTTGATCCTCACGATGGCCTTGGAAGGAAAGTGCTGTTATGAGTCTTACTTTACAGTTGAGGAAACTGAGGCAGAAAGCAATGAGGTGTCTTGTCCAGGACCACACAGCTAGTAAGGTTCTGAGGCTGCATTTGAACTCAAGTCTTTCTGACTCCAGGCCCAGCACTATTCACTGTGCCATCTATTTGCCTCTAGAGGGGAGAAGCAGAGTTAAAGGGGACTAAGAAAGGCTTCCTGAAGAGGGCACCATCTTGGGCTGGGGAAGCCAGGGAAGTGACGTGATGAGGGTGAGGGTGAGAAGAGAATTCCAGGTACCAGGGACAGTGGAATGTGGCTGGAATCAGTAGGAGAGGAACAGTAAAGAGGCCAGTGTCACTGCATCAGAGATTTAAGAAGGCTGGAAAGGTAGGGGCCAGGTGAGGAAGGGCTTTCAAAGTCAAAGGGTTTGATATTTGACCTTGGAGGTGATAGGTAGTTGCTGGAGTTTGTTGAATAGGGAGTGACATGGTCAAATCTGGACTTTGGGAAAATCAGTTTGACAGCTGAATGGATGATGGACTGGAGAGGCCAAAGGCTTGAGTCGTGGAGCCCAACCAATGGGCCATTGCAATCATCTGGGTATGAGACTGCAAAGTAGCAGTGAGCCATTGGTATGGGACTCTCTCCTCACTGATGGAGAGCAATGTCCTCCCTCTGTGGAAGGGTGGGACCTCTGGGAAGACATGAGAGGAGCCAGCTTTCTCCAATCTGTCATCTTCTATCCAGAATCTTTCCTTCAGGAAACTGAAGTGGGGTTGGCATCTACTGGGCCAGAACCCAGAAGCACCCAGAGTGACTTCCACACCCCAAGTCACTCAAAGAATGAAGAGTTCTCCTCCCTGTTGCTCTTGCCAACTCCCCTCTACCCCTTACACAGGTGCAGAGCACTGCTCATCAGTGAAGAGAGAGTCTCATACCAATGGGCTGTGGACAGGGAGTATATATAATTCCTTTTTTCCCTTGATTTCTTTGAGGTATAGACCTAATAGTTGTAATTTTGAGTCTAAAGGCATATATAATTTAGTGATTTTGGTAGCAGAGTTGCAAATTACATTCTAGAATGGCTGGGCCAATTTGCAACTCCACCAATAATGCATCAGTAAGTCTTTTGCAGAATCTCCAAAATTTGTAGCTTTCCTCTTTATCAACTTCAACAAATTTGATGAGTGTGAAGTGGAATTTTGAGTTATAGTTTGACTTTCACTAATTATTAGTGATTTGGAGCATCATTTTCACCCACATATTTGCGGATAGCTCGAGTTTCCTCTTTAGAAAAGTGCTTATTCATATCCTCTGATGATTTAGCATTTGAGGATAGTTTTATCCTTTGCATGGAGTCAGATTCTTTTAGTAGGAATGTGAGATATACTCTGAGCATTCGACACTATCCTAGTAGACTAGAGAAGTAGAAGACTGTTTAAAAAAATGCCAAGCTTGTCTTCTTTCCCCCCATTTCCTGCACCCATGACTTGGACTAAATATTGGAAACCTGTCTAGAACCTTCATTCCGATGTCCTTCCAATGTCTAGGGCTCCATTAAGATCATGGTTTGTGTGTCAGAGATGCATGCAGACCTGGGCTCAATGTTGCCTTAGTGTTAACATTCTAAACCTGGAGTGGATCAATTTTTATAAATCCTCTTTCAACTCCAGTCTTGTTGAGCTCTATTATTCTCAACAGAGTCTGACAGATTGAGGTAAAAAGACATCAATTACCTTTTGAAATTACCCTCTCTGCTCTAGGATTATCAGAATTTCTGCTGACTTTGAAAGTTCATTGCATGCAGTGGATTGAAAAGATGCTGAACATTCCATTTATAACTACTTAGCCAACTCTCATGGAGGGGCATTGACTTCATTGTGAGTCCCCAGTACCACTCTCTGCCCTGCACTGAGTTTGCTGGTGGGGGGCCTCATTTCTAAAAATTAATCTCTAAAAAGTCTCTCTCTCTTTTCATGTTTTATTTGATGTGTCCTGAAAACATTTTAAATGTAGATTTATTTTTAATATACAAAGATTCCACAAATGAAAACTGATCCATTTAGTACCCGGCACATATAGATGTTTGTTGTTGTTATTGTTCCATTCAGTCATGTTGATGCTTCATGATTCCATGGACCATGGCACGCCAGACCCTTTTATCCTGCACTATCTCTCTAAGTCTGTCCAAGTTCATGGTCATTGTTTCCATGACCATATCTCTCCAAATCATTCTCTGCCAACCCCTTTTCCTTTTGCCTTCAATCTTTCCCAACATCAGGGTCTTTTCCAATAACATACAGACGTAGTAAGTGCTTAATAAATACTTGTTAACTGACCACTCATTCATTACACGTGCATTTTAATAAAACTTAGTGTAAGCAGAACACTTGTTTTCACATGAATTCATACATTTTACTTCCTTAGTATTTCATTTTTATGAGCACTATGTGCCTGGCACATAGTAGGTACTTAATAAATGTTCATTGACTTGCTAGGTCGAAAGCAGCATAGACATGGATTATTGGTGCCCAACCTGTGCTAGAGCCTTCTGAGCTCTCATTGTTCTGATCAGTAAAAGGAGGACAACCTGTACCGTGACCCCAACATAGTGTGGCCACTTTTGTCTTCTTCCAGCACGAAGGACAACAACCATACAGTGCTGTGTGCGACTCAGCAAGTACTTTACTTGGTCTGACAACTTCTGTTAAAGAAGTTTGTTCTCAACACTAACCACACTAAGGGGTGGGGAGGGGCAGAGAGACAGACAGAGACACTGACACAGACATAGACGGAGAGAGAGACAGAGAGAGATAGAAAGAGAAAGAGAAAGAAAAAAGAAACAAACAAAAGAAGGAAGGAAGGAAGGAAGGAAGGAAGGAAGGAAGGAAGGAAGGAAGGAAGGAAGGAAGGAAGGAAGGAAGGAAGGAAGGAAGGAAGGAAGGAAGGAAAGAAAACAAAGGAAGAAAGAAAAAGGGAAAGAGAAAGAAGCCTAGATAATTGTGCTCCTGTATTAGGGCTCTGGCTGAGGAGGACAATCAAAGCAGTTTTTTGGACACCAGTATTTTTTTTTCTTTTAGCAATTTGTAATGAATATAGCTTTGCCCTCTGTTGAATGTCAGAGGTGAATTCTGGTTAAGAAAAGTAAGTGGATCAACCAATAAGAGTCTTTCAATGTTTTGACTTGGTGATATAAAGTGTGAAGTGTTTTTAAAAATGTTTCCATAAAGAGAACTCTATTTGCTCTCATTTTTTATGTAGCCTCCTCGTTCTTTCACTTTCATAGGTCAATAGGCATGAATGATCTCACAATGGTCCCATCTATTTATTGTATTATGAAGCTGACTTCTAAAAGTCCTAAATATTATGTTCCTGTCGACAAGAGGCAGGGAGTGTTTCTTATGAAGTTTTAGTGCAGGGCAGTCAATTCTCATCTTTAGGAGTGGGCCATGGGGTGGGCTGGAGGGCATATTGTTTGATCAGAATCAGGCATTTGAACAGTTTACTTTAAACTATTTCAACAGAAAATGTTCTTGTTGAAACAAGAGACATGAGAACGGATCATAAATTTGTAACAAAGCTGTTGACAATAAAGTCATTCCTGTCCAAGGAGAATAGTTAGGTGAGGCCAAAAAATTAAATGCCCTCTTCATGCCCTTTTAAATCTTCTGCTTGAGGCACAAAAGTATTGGCAAAATGGGTTTAATTTTTGCCTCTTCTAATTGATGTGTCTAAAGCTTGAATTAATTAAAACAAACATGGAAACATGAATTAAATTAACTAGATAAAAAGGTTCATTCCCTTTGTATTAAGACTATCAGGTGCCCTTCTCCCATCCATTGAAACATTTTTTTTCTTTCCCTGTATTTTGTTTTCAGAATTTCCACTGATCTCCACTTAAGTCAAAGAAAGTATTGTGTGTGTGTGTGTGTGTGTGTGTGTTGGAGGTGGATGGGGTGGACTTGCTCCATTTTATGAGTTTTCTAGTCAGCTTAGGTGAGCACAGTGCAAGGGCAGAGTTGTCCCATCCAGCTTGAAATAAGAGGGCAGTTAGGTGGCCAAGTGGATCGAGCATTGGCCTTGAATCAGAAAGACTCATCTTTATGAGTTCAAATCCAGCCTCAGACACTTCCTAACTGCATGACCCCGGGCAAGTCACTTCACCCTGTTTGCCTCAATTTCCTCATCTGTAAAATGAACTGGAGAAGGAAGTGCCAAGAAAGGCCTGAATGGGGTCACAAAGCATCAAACACAACTGAACAACAAAAATTTGAAGTCAGAGATCTTAGGCTTTACAAAAAGGTGGGGAAAAGGCCTTCCAACTGGAAGGGGCTAGGGGGCACAATAAGCATTTATATAGCACTTACTATGTGCCAGGCATAGTGAAAAGTGCTTCACAAATGCCATCTCATTTGACGCCCACAACACCTCTGTGAGTGAGGTGCTGTTATTATCCTGATTTTGTAGTTGAAGAAATTGAGGTGGATTGAGGTTAAGTGAGATGCCCAAGGTCACATAGCTAGTAAGTTGTCTGAATCTGGATTTGAACTCAGGTCTTCATGATGCCCAGCACTCTATCCACTGCTCCACCAACTGCCTCACCAAACTAGAGTGACATGGCATACAAAAATCATGTCCTAATATGCAGTTATTTATAGATTGTCAACCCCATTTGATTCTGGAGATTCTGGAGAACTCCTCATTTGATATGGTAGAGCCATGTGGCTCTCCAGCACATCAGGCAGAAGGAATTCCCTGGGCAAAAAGGAGCCTCAACTTGCTGCTTTGTCAGGTTTCTCTCCCTGCTTCCACTCCCCTTGGGCAGAGGAGAACCTTGGGAGCATTGAAGGGTCTAGCAGATACATTCCCATCAGTATCCTAGTCACCACCCCAAATCAACTGTTGGTAGTGTCTGCTTCACCAGCCAATGGACACAGATAACTCTTCCTTAAGGGAAAATTCTTGAATACTCCATGAATGGGTGACAAGGACTTCCAGCAGGCAGGAGATCGGAGATATCCCTTTGCCCATAGGACCCCTAAGTTTGATCCCACCTTCCCTGGACTCCACGTGTATTAGAAGAGCATGTCGCTGTCTTTGGGGGAATGTTTAGTACTAACTCTTCTTACTGTACCTCTGGCTAGATGAATCAATGAGTGTCAACTGATAATTTTAGGAGAAAGCACATAGTGAGAGGTCAAGTCAACAGTGTTAGAGAATTACCCCTTACTTACTCCTTAAGGGTTCCCTTGAGGACCTTTGAGGAGGAGGCAGGATGTAGTCCTGCTCCAGAATTGAAGCTTGTTTGTGAGAGCGGGAAAGGGGAAGAGTATTCTCCAAGGTTATGTGGGCTACAATGAGTTAATAGATTTTGATCTGGAAGGGACCTTTTAGGTCATCTAATCCAGCCCTTTCATTTTACAGAAAAGGAAACTGAGTCTTAGAGAACTAACTTCCCCAAGATCACACACCTAGTAGGTGTGCTGGGACTTTGATGAGATTACAAGACAGGGTGATTACACCCTGTTTCTTTACTCAGAGGACTTTGGGATTGCCTCATGTTTGACTGAGACTTAGGAGAATATCTAGGAGCCACAGTCTAGAAAGCCAAGCCAATAGGCTAGTTCTCTCTTGCTTGGTCTTCTTTTTCCGATTTCTGCTGAGAAGATAGATCAGCTCACAGCAGAGACCATGTACATTCAACGGAGTGTTAGGAGGAGATGTTCTCATACAGTTTCCTTTTCCAAGGAACTGAAAATTAATTGGAGCAGAACAGGGGGCCTCCATGTGCTTCCAGGGATGTCTTGATTGGGCCACATTGATGAATCCTTAACATTTCTACTTAGTAGGGAAGATTTTGAGTTCTCTAAGCAGCCTGTTCTCAGATCTAGGCTTCTAGACAAAGAAGGGAGTTTTCCTGGGCAGTACTAGTCTTGGAGGACACATAGGATCCTTTGAGAATTGCATATTTTGGTTCTTAAAGACTTAAAGGATTATGAGCTCTCTGAAGGCAGGCACCCAGGCTTATCTCAACTTTGTGTTAACCCCTTGTTCTCTTTAGATGCTAGTAAATCTTTATTTACTGAATGAACAAATGCATGATTTAATGAAGTGAACTGTGAGCTAGGACCTAAAGGGGAAAGGGCATTCCTGGTGTGTTGGAAGAACCAAGGATAAGAAGAAGCAAGAACAAAAGCAGAAAGATGGGGCTGTTATGGGTGGAGAGAACAAGGCCTGAGCAGAGTAGAAGGTTGGTGTCTAGGATAAGTGGGAGATAAGGGTGGGATGGATGGGCATTCTCAGGTTGTGGAGTGTCATTGATTTTGGTCTGCTCTTGTAGATGAAAGGAACAACTGAAGCTTTTTGAATAGGGAAGAGCGGTTTGGTGTAGGGTGGGCAGCTAGGTGGCACAGTAGGTAGAGTGATGGGTCTAGGCTCAATCTAGAGTCATTCAAATCCCACCTAACTACCTGTGTGATCCTGGGTGAGTCACTTAACCTCAGTTTCCTCATTTGTAAAAATGGTCATAATAATAGCATCTACCTCCCAGAGTTGTTGTGAGGATCAAATGAAATAATGTTTGTAAAGCATTGTCTGGCACACAGCAAGCACTATATCAATATTATAATTATTATGGAAGCTTTCAGCTTAATTAAGGCAGGAATACTGATAAACTCTTGGGAAACATTGATCTTGGCTGCTGGGCCTCGCTTTTGTTCAGATTCATTTGCATGGCAGACCTAAAGTATTCTGGGGCCACTAAGAAAACCATAAGGGTTTAGAACCACATTGCTCTGTTGGTTTCTTTGGCAAAATGTCCATGAAATGGGCTTGGAGTATAGGGTGCCTATTAAGAAATGAAGCAGAGACTTATAAGGAATTTCAAATCTCAAGTCAGAGTGAGGCTTCTGAGAGAGACCCTGATCTTAGTGATAGGAAATTGAAGGGGGTAATAAATTTACTTAGGTGGCCCTAGTTAACTGGGACTGGGCACTTAAGGTTCTAACAATAGGTAGATCCCTCTTATGGGAGGAAAAAAAAACTAAAGAGTTTTTGGACTGGGGGGATAAGAGACTGACTTTCTAGAAGAGTTGGAAAAAAACTTTAGGATTTTTGGTTAAGAGAGAGATGGCAGAGCCCTATGCAGGGGAGGTACTGCTTCAGCTGAGAACTGTAACTGAAACCAGAAGCTGGAAGCAGAGATAAGTCTCATTGCTTCATGCCTGGGAGTTAGGGGACTGATGTAACTGGATGCTTGGATAAACTCCAAGGCTCATTCTGTCTCCAATTCTGTGATCTTGACTTGTTAATGTTTTCCTTAAAATGGGTCCACCAGAACTGCACAATCTACTTTAGATATAACCCTGATGAGCACTTGTTAGGTAGGTCACCCACATATTCCCATTTTACAGGTAAGAAAAGTAAGGAACAGAGAAAGGCTAGTTAGTGGTGGAACCAGGAATTGAATCCAGGTCTTCTGACTCCCAGGTCTATCCCTTTGCACCTCACAGTCGCCCTCCTCCCACCCATCCCCTTGTCAAAATCCTATTTTTTCTTGAGCTTCCTCATCTCGGCTGCTCTGATTCATTATTGCTCAGAGCCTGGTCCATCAGAATGAATCAGCAGCATGCCTGGCATCATTTGACCTTGTTATCACTGAATTGTTGCTGGGTATATCATTCCAGAAGACAATTGGCTGCCTCACTTTCAGCATTGGAACCTTTGTTGTTCTCTGTGTATTGGAGGGCACAGATCTTTAATGTGCTTGCTTCAGCCTCTTAGTAAAGCATTATGCAGATGCCTTCTTTGAGTGACATATGATATAACACCTCTATTGGCTCCTAAAGACCCATCTTCTTGTCCATCACAGCATCTTTTCGATCCTTTCAAAGCCCTTCTCTGTTTTCCCCAAACTGCCTCCTTTTCTGTTTGTTTGAAATGTCAGACTGAAGCAAGCTCCTCATGTCATATTTTGTATTAAGGGCCTTTTATGTTAAGGGCCTTGGAATTGAAGACAAATTTGGAACACTCCACTCCATCAAAATACCTCATACAATTGCCGGTTGTCCATCCCTCCCTCAAACAAACAAACTAACTAACAAACAAACAAACGATGCCTCCTCCAGGAAGGTCTGTTTCTTTTTTTCTTTCTGTAACAGCAATCCTTTTTTTGACTCCAAGGATTTCTTTGAAACAAAACCCTGTCCTCTAGCATCAGTATTATTCTACTGCTGCCGCATAGCTGCAAGCCATAGAAAATTAGGTTTCCAAAGAATTAAAGTAACCAGTCACCCAAAGGGAAAAAGAGGTGCATCGTGGGTGCAAGTAAAGTACAGCATGTCACCAACGAGGTAATGAGCTGTCCAGGAAAAGCAATGTAAAGGCTACCATCGGAGAGATGCATTCCTGGAAAGTGAGGGGGTCAGTGGTGTATCAAGAGTAAAGAGTAACAGAGGAAAACAAAGAAAGAAATAACAGAAAAACACAGCCCACATGTTCCATGGATATCCATGTAAATGGCAAGATAGGCCATTGAATAGACCCATGTAGGTCTACAGGGGTGGTGCTATAGTGCATAGAACACTGGGCTTAGAAATAGGGAGACTCGTCTTCATGAGTTCAAATCCAGCCTCAGACACTTACTAGCCATGTGACCCTGGGAAAGTCACTTCATCCTGTTTGCCTCAGTTTCCTCACCTGAGAAGGAAATGGCAAAGCACTCCAGTATCTTTGCCAAGAAAACACCAAATAGGGTTGCAAAGAGTTGGATCTGATTAAAATGACTGAAAAGCTACAAGAACATGTCTTTAATATTCATAGAGCTTCATCCGTTGGCCCATTGCTACCTTTCCGGTCTTCTTGCCCCCTTCCACATACCACATAATCTAGCTGTAATGGTGTCCTTGCTGCTCATCACATAAGACATTCTATCCTTATCTCCAAGCCTTCACATTGGCTGTGTTCATGCTTGAGATGATTGCTTATCTCATCTCTGACTCAGTTACCCTCGCTTCAAGGCCGAGCTCAAATTCTGCCACCTGCAGAAGGCCTTTCCTGGTCCCTACAATTGTCAGTACTGTCCTTCTCAGGCAACCTCTCATTTGGTCTCTCTGTAACTTGTATCTACCTAGATACTCATGGGGCACCTCCCCTACTAAAATGCAAGCCTCCCAAGCACAAGGACTGTTTTGTGGCTTTCTTCATTCTCTCGGTGCTTAGCGCAATGCTTGGCACGTAGTAGGTACATAATTACAAGAGTGATTAAGAATGAATATCTATATAGCACTTACTAGGTACAAGCCACTGCACTAACGCTAATTGATTGATTAATTAATTGATAGAACAGCAAGTGGCCAGGGAATAAGTGTGAGTCTCATACATGTACAAGCAACCTTGCGAAAGGCCAGAGACACCCATGAAACACATACAGCATAGAGATGTGGAAAACTCGGGAGAGTTATGGGCTGGTGTTGTCCTCTCCTGAAATCCTCTTGTTGCTCGTTGCCTCTGCCTGCTGGGGGTCCTGTCTCCATTCCACGCTGCCCCTTAGCCTTTCTCTGTCTGTTGCATCGTCTTAGCCAGGTGAGTCTATGGGTCCCCACTTGTATTGTTTGTAGCTCAAACCTCCTTGGGCAATGGGCAAGCCTCTCTATGGCAAGGGAGAATTAAGCCCAGGGCACGTCACAGGGCCAGCCGGGCGAGCCAGAAAGGGCATGGAAGCCTAGAACTACCTATTTGCTGTATTGGCTTCTCCCATTGCCCCTTGACATCCCAGGTTTACCTGACCTGGGTCTACAAGGTTATTTTTACATTCCTAGCAAATCCATGATTGTCAGTCTGAATTCCTTCAAACAGTCTTGTGGATTCCACCCGAAACCTCAAAGAAGCTATATGGAGCTGTGGCAGGGGGATTCTTCTTAGACCCCTCATGCTCCTGGTTACC
>CM053624.1:6062844-6084730 GCA_028646595.1 Phalanger gymnotis | reverse complement strand
TCACTGGCTTCTATTTGCTCCAATCTAATTTTTAAAGTAGTATTTTCTTCAGTGGTCTTTTGGACCTCCTTTTCCATTTAGCTAATTCTCCCTTTCAAGGCATTCTTCTCCTCATTGGCTTTTTGGAGCTTTTTTTGCCATTTGAGATAGTATATTTTTAAGGTCTTATTGTCTTTAGTATTTTTTGGGTCTCCTTTAGCAAGTCATAGACTTGTTTTTCATGGTTTTCTCGCATCACTCTCATTTCTCTTCCTGATTTTCCCTCTACTTCTCTTACTTGCTTTTCCAAATCCTTTTTGAGCTCTTCCATGGCCTGAGACCAGTTCATGGTTTTTTTTTTTTTTTGGAGGCTTTTGATGTAGGCTCTTTGGTTTTGTTGACTTCTTCTGGCTGTATGTTTTGTTCTTTTTTGTCACCACAGAAAGATTCCAAAGTCTGAGTCTGAATCTGAGAGCGTTTTTGCCGCCTGGCCATGTTCCCAGCCAACTTACTTGACCCTTGAGTTTTTCATTGGGATACGACTGCTTGTAGAGTAGAAAGTACTTTGTTCCAAGCTTGAGGGGATGCGCTCTTGTTTTCAGAGCTACTTCTACACAGCAAGCTCTGCCACGACAGCACTAATCCTCCCCCAAGAACCACCAACCTGGATTGGACTCAGATCTAAGCTGGCTCTCAGTTCTGCCACTTAATTCCTCCCACCAGGTGGGCCTGGGGCCAGAAGCAACTGCATCTATAGCTCTGTAGCTGCACCTTCTCTGCTGCCGCCAGGGCGGTGGTCGAACCCCAAACTTCTTTCACTCTGTCCCCTGCAGTTTTTCCCACTAACCTTCTCTGTTGTCTTTGGTGTTTGTGAGTTGAGAAGTCTGGTAAATGCCACAGCTCACTGATTCAGAGTGCTTTGGCCTGTTCTGCCCGCCTCCCGGTCTGGTTGGTCTGGGTGCAGCCCATGCTGGGGTCACCTCTGCTCTACCCCCAGGTCCATGCAATAGACCTTACCCAGAGACCATCCAGGCTGCCCTGGGCTGGAGCCCTGCTTCCCTCTGCTATTTTGTGGGTTCGGCAGTTCTAGATTTTGTTCAGAACCATTTTATAGGTGTTTGGAGGGACCTGGTGGGGGGAGCTCATGCAAGTCCTTGCTTTCCAGCTGCCATCTTGGCTTCACTCCCTCAAGTTCCTTCTTAACTAACTTATTATTTCCAACTAAATTATTTCCAAGGTCTCATATGGTTGAGTAAAAAAGATGAAAATTGTGGAGACTTTATCCAGGGCATCCACTTGGGCTGATAGCTTCATCTTTGCTACTGAAGTGGCAGTGCAATGTGGTGACCAAACTTTGCCCTTTCTTGCTCAGATGGAAGTATCCAAGAAGACCCAGGCCACCTCTCCTTGGTCACTGCCTCACACACTAGGCTACTAGACTGCCACTCTGCCCTGGAGTTCAATCTAGTGGGCTTCGCTTTAGAATAGCATTATTTCATGCATCGATTATTCAAACTCAACTCCTTAAAAAAAAGTTCTGATTTTTTATGCTGTTTTCTGATCCTTCTTATACCTTAGCTCTGAGGATCCATCTGGCTATCTCGATGAGAGAATACAGCACTATTTCCTGATCACTGAGGAACCCACTAGCACAGATTCTCTGGCTTTGGAAAAACCTCAGGGGACAGCTAATCCACTACTTATAAGGAAAATGCAATTCATAATTGGGAGCTAGCATGGATGCAAGAGTCTCCACTCAATGTAGTCAAACCTGAGTTCAAATCCAACCTTAGACACTTACTAGATATGTGATCCTGGGGCCTCAATTTCTTCATCTGTAAAATAGGGACAATAATAGTACTTATTTCCCAACATTGCTCTAGGGATAATATTTGTGAGAGCTTTGTAAGTCTTAAAGCACTATATGCATGCTACCATTACTAGTCGGAGTAGTAATCATACACTGGTTTTTACTTCTCAAGCTGAAGTCTTGACTCGCACACTACAGAAATAATAATGGCTAAGGCTTTGAGGTTTGGGGAGCATTTTACATACATTGCTTCATCTGATTTTCACAGTGACACTGGGAGGCAGCTGACATTTTTATGTCTATTTTCCAGATGAGGAAATTAAGGCCCGGAAATGTAAAATGACTCGTTCAAGGTCGCACAGCTAGTAAGTGCCTGAGGCCACATTTGAACTCAGGTCTTGCTGACTCCCAGTCCAGTGGTTTGTCTGTTGTGCCCCCAGCCGCCTCCTAGAGCCGCTTCCTGGATATAGACGCCTGTACAACAACTACGACAACAGACATTTGTATAAAATTTCCTATATGCCAACCACCTTACAGTTATTACGTCCTTTGATCGTCCCATCAATTTTGGGAGGCAGGTGTTGTTATTATAAGAAAACAGACCAACAGAGTGTCCAGGGTCCCACAGCTAGTACGTGTCTGAAACCAGATTTGAACTCAAGTCTTCCTGACTCTGGGCCTGGCTCTATCCGCTGCACCACCTTGGAGTCATGCAAATTAGTCTAGCCATTCTCAGATTTTTTTGGTCTTAGGACCCATGTTTAAAAGTGATTGAAGACCTTTCCCAAAGAACTTTTGTTTATTTGGGTTGTATCTGTTTATATTTTCCACATTAATAATTAAAACCAATAAATTTCAAAACGTTTCTTTATTCATTTCAAAATAATAATAAACCCATTACACGTTAACATAAATAGCATTTATGGGAAGAGTACATTTTCCAAAACAAAAATAAATGAATGAGTGGCATCGTTCTATGTATTTTTGCAAACCTCTTTAATGTCTTGTTTAATAGGAGATAGTCAGATTCCCATCTTTCCTTCTGCATTCAGTCTATTGTGACGTGTTGTTTTGGTTGAAGTAAATGAAGAAAAGCCAGCTTCATGCAGCTGGAAAAAGGAGGAGCATTTTAATGGATGAACAACATCTCTGCCTCATTATGAAAGTAGTTTGGACCTGACAGACCCTCTGGAAGGGCCTCAGGGATCCCAGGGCATCCTTGCACCATCCTCTGAGAATTGCTGCCCGAATGAGGATGGAAGGTTCAGAGAAGCACTGGAAGCTATTCAGAACCAGTAGCAGAGTCAACACAAGCCAACAGTGATACTGAGACAATCATCTGGTTCTCTCTGGCTTGAGTTAAGCAATGGCAGTCAGTGTTGCTGCCTTTGCTTTTGCCTTTTCGATGATTGGATGGAAAGGACCTTAGAGGTCCCAACCTTTAAACTACATACACAAAGAAACCGAGGTCCTGGGCGGGGGGGAGGATGGCTCAAGACCTTTTCCCTGCTCCCCTAAAGATCTAAGATAAAACACACTTTGAAGATCACTGGCAGAAGGAATGTGCATGGCACTAGTGCTAAAGCATTACATGGCCAATAAACATTTATTAAGTGACTTATGATGTGCAAGGTGTGAAGAATACACTTGATGGTGGACAGGGCACAAGACCTGCTTTCATGAAACCCTCAGTCCAGTGGAGAAATAATTAGGTACTGGAGTAGAAGGGAGAGTGAGGTCTGGGTGAGACACCTTAGAAAAGTCCTCCACTCAGAAGGACTCACTTTTAATTTCCCATGGATGGTCTGGCCAGTCTATTCTGGTTAGCTTGGCACAGAGACAGTTTTATGTTTGAATTTTAATGCCTCAAATGATTCTGCCCTCTTGTCTTGGTACATCTTAGCACATAAACACAAACACACGCCAAGCAGACAGATACCTGGTAATGAACCTGTTGTCTCTGCTGCTCACAATTTACACATCTTGTTAAAATTTAATAAAAATAAATCGGATGTTAAGTGAATCAAAAGTTCGGGAGGAAAAGGATAAATGTGTAAGAAAAGATGCCCAGTACAATTAAGATGCCACAAGTATTTCAGGGCGGGCTTTCCAATTTCCCACGATCTCTATCGCTTTGAGTCTCGTTCCATTCGGTATAATTATTTTTCTCAATAATTTTGTAGAGTTGCTGCATAATAATTCAGGATCCCAAATAAACACAAACTCAGCCGTGCTCCCAACACAGAGATAATTAGTTTCTGTAGTCGATGCGCTCGCTTGCAGTCTGGTGCGAGGTAATTATGTTCTCTCTTGGTGCAGAGCACTTTTATTAACCCAAAGAAATTGTGAAGCACCTGGCACATAGTAGGTACTTAATAAGAGTGTGTGTGTGTGTGTGTGTGTGTGTGTACACATATGTGTGTGTGTGTGTGTGTGTGTTGAATGTTGAATGAATGTAAAGGTGCAAGAGAATCATAAACTTCTTTATAGGAAAATACTAGGTTTGAATTAGCTCCATCTGAAATCCAGCCTATGCTTGTTCTTATGGAATTGGCCCATTTAGGAAAGCTGGAGGGACTACAGGGCAGCTTTGTATCCTAGAAGGGTGGAAGGCAGCCTTCTTCATGCTGGCTTTGCCTTTGTGTGTGATGATGCAGACAAAGATTGCTCAGAATGAGGAGATACTCAGGAAATTATAACAGTTCATATCTATACTACACGTGGTTTATCACATGCTTTACATATACCATATGGTTTGGTCTTCATAGTGACTCTGAGGGGCAGGTATCATTGTTATCCTTATTTTGCAGATGAGGAAACTGAGGCTGACTGAGTTAAGTGACTCGCCCATGGTCATATAACCAGCATGTGTCAGAGATGGAATTTGAATCTTGTTGGATCCAACCAAGTCTTCCAGCCTACTGTCTATGTCACTGCCACTTTATGCTGGCTTTAGCAGGGCCAATGAGCCCAGGCTCTCCTAATGCTGTAGCCAAGAGGAATGTCCCCACACACCCAACATCGATTGTCAATACACATTCAATAAAAAAGTCATTGGAATAGATTTAAACCTGCCTTTACAAATGCCTCCACTAAATGAGCCCATTTATTCATTTTAAAATTATTTTTATTTTTAATTTAGGGAATAAAAAAGCATGTCCATAATATAGCATAATAAAAAAGATGATTACACATGAAACTGCAAATCTATTATGTACAACTTTCTATTCCTTTTAAACCCATTTCCTTGGAGGGACCATAGAAAAGCCTGCTCCCCCCGCCCCCTCCTGTGTTCCCTGAGCTGCTGAGGCCATGCAGGATGCTTTTAGGCTCCTGCTTTTATGACTGGTGCTAACCAAGGCTGCTCTGCATGGTAGCTGAGTTTCTTCCTTGGGGTTGAAATGAGCCAAACCCCTGCTGCCTGGCTTTGCCATCCCTTTGGGTGTCGGGCCCACGCGGCTCCTGCTAAGAGGGGCTAATCAGCCTGAGTGCTTTGCTAGCCCAGTTTCATCAAATGTCAGGCTTCTCTCAATGTGCTGCCCATCAGGGAGATGAGAATACCATCAAAAGCTCAATTTAGAGGATGGGCCTGGAGATACAAAGGGAGTTGTTTCCTGGGCAACAGAAATGTCTTCATCCCCATCAGGGTTCAGGGGGCTTTCTTAGCCATATTTCTCCCTGGGCACGTACATCTCCTTGGGAGCCAAGTGCTTTCTTCTCTTCCTTGTTAAGGAGGCTAGGCTAGCCTGGGGAAGCTGGCTGAGCAGAACTGCCATCCCCCCTCAAGCTCTCATAGACAGGCTGGGGAAGATGGAGGCAAGTCAGACAGAATAAGGTGAGCCGGCAACAAGCCGGGGACTGGCACCAGGCAAGGCAGGTTGGGGGCTTTCTGTTCCCTCTCTGCACAGATGAGGGGATTCTGGAACCAGATGGCACCATCTGTGACCCAAATTACAGGAGGCAGATCTGCTGAAGCAGGTGAACAGCGCCCACCATCTCCACCAACAGATGAACAGGATCCCCACTCTCTGCCTGTCTGTCTCCAAGCTGTGCTTCCCATAACCTCTACTACAAATGGCCCCGAAACCACTGCCTTGGGGTAAGCCAATGGAAACAGAGCCCTTAGGTGCAGGAGGCAAAGCAGGACTCTGGGGTCTGTGCCACTCTTGGCACCATTTCAGGACAGGAGGTAATGGGGAAAGGGCTTCCCTGCCATGGTGAACATGACCAGCTCTGTAGAGTGCCAGCCTCAGAGATGAATTGAGGGGTGCCCCACCAAGCCTCAGTGTTTTTCATCTGTAAAAAGAAGTATTTGGGCTAGATAATCTCTCTGACTCCCCTTTACCTCCGCAGCTTAGTAGAAGGAGTAATGGACTCAGCCAAAAGACCTCTGTTCCAATCCTACTGGTGACATTTAATAGCTGGATGAATACGCAGGTTGCTTAAGTACTTTGACCCTCGGTTTATTCATCTATAAAGTGGGAATCATAAGACCTGCATTAAATACCTACTTCAACAGGTACTTATGAGGTTCATCCTGAAATCAGATAGGAAAGGTGTTTTCCACACTCAAGCAGTTTTTATCACATATTTAAAAGTGAATATTGTTATCATGATTATGAAATCCTAATCAAATACTCACCATAATAGGTCTAGACCACCTTTCATAAATCAGAGATTTTTAGAGGTTAGCCACTGCCAAGACCAGAGCCTGCCCATTTTACAGAAGAGGGACCTGAGACCCAGACAGGCCAAGTCACTTGCTGAAGGTCATGTAGCTAGTAACTCAGAGGAGGAATTTGAACTTAGCTCCTCAGTTCTGGATAGTATTCTCCTCTTCGAAGGGAGTAGCAAGGATGATGACAGCCAGGACAGCTGGTTTGAGATGGTGTGGATTGTAAAAAGTACTTTTGGGACTCTCTCTGACAGCTTGGGTTCTACGTGAGGATGGAGTGGGAATGCATTGGGAACATCTTGAGGTTAAAAGTCTTGGGCCTGGTCTAAACTTCCCAGGATCTGGGTGACTCTTACTCTGTGGGAGACTGTGTCTGGGGAGGGGAGGAGAAGGGCAGCTTGCACGGTGTGCAGAAATGACTCAGGCATTGTCCTCCTCCCTTGGCCTGGGACCACAGCTCCCAGGGAATCCTCTGCAGCATCAGACTCTCCTCAAGACAGATGTTTAGGAGGCCAAGGCTGGGCCTCTACGAGCCTCTCACTGTTTGCAGAAACAGTTTTGTTTTTTTTTTCTCTCCAGGCAGGCCCAGATCCCTAAGTGCCAGGGTTATTCAGTTTGCTGCTTTCAGGATTTCTGCTCTAGGGACAGTGATGCTCCTGATAGAGAAGGCAGGAAGCACTCACAGTCATCCAGGGCTGCCCCAGGCACCCACCCTGTCCTGGCCTCAGTTTCTTCTTCTGTAAAGCAAAAGCAGTTATAGTAGACAGGCTTAGCCTGTGGAGTGCTGCTAAAAGGAAGAAACACCAGCAATCACGAATGAACCAACAGACAAGAGGTAAGCGGCAAAATGTCAAGTGAGAACTCTGGAAAACAAGACTGCAAAAGAATGGGGCGGCTAGGTGGCACAGTAAGTAGAGCATCGGCTCTGGAGTCAGGAGGACCTGAGTTCAAATCCAGACACTTGACACATTTACTGGCTGTGTGACCTTGGGCAAGTCACTTAACCCCAATTGCCCTGCCTCCCTACTCCAAAAAGAAAAGACTGCAAAAGAATAATGTCAATGGTGGGCATTTCCAGAGTGCTATATGGTTTATAGAGTGCTTTATATGCATTATTTCATATAATAATGATTATAAATGCAATGTATAATTAACAATTATATGTCTAGTCATAATTATTATATATTCACTGTGTCATAATAATTATTATAGCTAGCTGTGATGAATGGAAAACCCCAGAGACAGTGTTTCTGGGTAATTAATAACCAATTTATTAATTAGATGAGCTGAGAATTGATAAATTAATGGTCAGTGGTTTCTCTTGGTAATCAAAGACAAAGACATAAAGAAATTTTACTTTTAGAGAACAGGGTGCCCCTGACAGGTCAAAATCCACTCTGATTGGTGAATAATTAATGAGGAGGTGGGCTAGAAGTCTTCGGCCTCTGCTCAGAATGGGGCTTGATCATGAGACTCAGCCACCTCCAGCACTCTGGACAGGGGAATCCATCTCTGCTCAGACCACTCTGGTTTTCCCTTTCATGAGCTGGGTCACCTTCAGCTCCAGAGGAAGGGTACAAGGACATGAGCTTATTATTTTGGGGCAGGAATTTACCTCGTTTAGATTCTGTTTACATTCTAAACAGAAGTTAGGTCTCCTAGTTGGGTTGGGTCTCGCCCCCAAGATGGAGGAGCATGTACCCTGAGGATTAGGGCAATCTGCTCTATAAGTCATGGCCTACAGAGACTGGCCCGGCTGACCTTCAGAGGCTGGTCCCTGAATGAGGAAATAGAAAAAGAAAAGCCTAGATCCCAATTTAATAACTGGTTATTAATACAATAGAAAGATAATTCTCCTCCTAACATTTATGTAGGCACTGTGCCAAGCACTTTCCAATTATTTTCTCATCTGATCCTCATAACCACACTGGGATGTGGGGCCCTTATTATCCCCATTTCACAGATAAGGAAATAGAGTTGCAGAAGGCTTAATTGAACTGCCCAGGGTGATGGAGCTGGTAAGTGTCTGAGGCAGCATTGGAACCCAGGCCATCCTGATGCCAAGGCCAAGCCCTTCGTCCATTAGGCCACCATGGCTCCTTTCATTTGCCAAAAATAGAATAAAGACAGTCTCTCCAGAATAATATCTGATCGTATTGATCCTTTAAGAGAGAATGTTCACTTCGTCCCATGTGTGAAAGCCAAGAATTGTGGTACAATCAAAAAAGAGTATTTTGTACTCGGAGGCTATGGGTTCAAATTCTGACTCTTATTTAATACTTGTGTGATCTTAGGCAGGTCATTTCAATCAATAAACATTTCTTAGGTAATTACTATATGCCAGGCACTGCACTAAGTGCTAGGAACATAAAAAGAAGCAAAAGACAGGCCCTGCCTTCAGGGAGCTTACCATATAATTAGAGAAACAACATGCAAATAAATGTATACAAATGAGCTGTATACAGGATAAAGAGGAAATAATGAAGAGAGAGGAGGCAGTAGAATTCAGAAGGGTTGGGGGAGGCTTCCTCTTGGCCCTGGGATCTATCAGGAAATGTTTCTGGGAATCAAGTGGGACTGGAGCAAGTTAAAGTCAATTACATTTTCTTTAAGAAGTCTGTTTTTGCACTGCTGCTTTTGGTTGTATCTGTGATGTCCCACATATCCATCTTTGCACAGAGGGGGCACAGGCATGTTTTTCCAGCTCTTCTCAAAAGCCAGTCCTGGTTGTCACAGAGGCAGCGTTCAATATTCTTTTGTTATTGGCTTTCCTTTCCATCTACATTGTTGTAGTCATTGTGTATATTACTAAATTATGTATGTGTGTATATATACATGTATACACACACATACACACACACATATATATATATAAAACATTTTATAACTCTTAAAGCTCCACAGAAATATTACTATGATTACAGTTATTGTTGTATTTTACTGACTCAGACTACTTTATTCTGTATCAGTTCATCCTCCCTCCCCAGGCTTCTCTGAATTTTTAATATTTATCATTTCTTATGTACAAGAGTATCCGTCACCTCCACGTACCCAATTTGTGCTATCACTGGCAGTTGAATCCCTAATTTATTATTTTTTTTGGTTCTTTGTGACCACAAAAGGGCTGTTGTGAAAATCATGCCTTCTATGTGACCTTTCTTGTCATCTTTGCCCTCTGTTAGGGTATGTGCCTAGCTATGGGATCTCTAAGGTAAAGGTTCTAGATGTTTTCATCCCTTTGTTATTAGTGTCCTTCTAAATTCTTTCCAAAATGGTTGTACCAGTTAGCAGAAACAGCAGCAAGGCTGTGGGCAGCCAGCACATTCCATGATAAGGTGCAAAAAGAGAACTTTGGTTTTTCTTAAAGGTGAATATTTGTTGATTTAATAATCAAGCTAAAGAAACTAAGGCAAGTACAATGAATTTAAAAAAAACAATTAAATTGAAAGTGACACAAAATTCCAACTTGTTTGAGACAAGAATGTGGCTGGGAACAAATACTGCTCCCAGCCATGTCAACTAGTGATGTCCTAGGGTGCCAGTCTTTGGGTTGCCATGTTTATATCAGAAGCTTTCTGCAACTCTAGAACTTTCACCATTTGGTTTATAATTTTAGTAGCATTTTATTTTTTTCTCCAATTACGTGTCAAGACAATTTTTAGCATTTGTTTTTACAAGATTTTGAGTTCCAAATTTTTCTTCCTCTCTCCCTTTCCCCCCGCCCATCTTCTGAAAATGGTAGGCAACTTGATATAGGTTATACATGTGCTATCATGTAAAACATATTTCCATTTTAATCACGGTTGTGAAAGAACAGATCAAAAGTAAAGAAGCCACACAGAAAAATAAAGTAAGTGAAAAAATATGCTTCGATCAGAATTCAGAGTCCATCAGTTCTTTATCTGGATACAGATAGCATTTTCCTTTGTGAGTCCTTTGTATTTGTCTTAGATCATTTCGTTGCTGAGAAGAGCTAAGTCTATCATAGTTGGTTATCACACAATGCTGTTGTGACTGTGTGCAATGTTCTCCTAGTTCTGCTCACTTCACTCAATATCAGTTTATGCAAGTCTTTCCAGGCTTTTTCTGAAATCGACCTATTCATCATTTCTCACAGCACAATAGTATTCCATTACATTCATACACTACAACTTGTTCAGCTGCTCCCTAATGGATGGGCATCCTCTCAATTTCCAATTCTTGGCCATCACAAAAAGAATTGATATAAATCCTTTTGTATATGGGGGTCCTTTTCCCTTTTTTCCTTATCTCTTCAGGAGACAGATCTAACAGTGGCATTTCTGGATCAAAGGGATTGCACAGTTTGGCTGCCATTTGAGTTGTCCAGAATTTTTACCCCATGTGTTTTCCTGCTTCAATACCAGACATTTTGAGCACAAGGTGAGGAATTTCCTTCAACCCACAGCAACTTAGGAGGATCATCTACTCAAGCTTAGAGAAGATGCTATCTGCAGCAGCGAAGGGAATAATCATACAAATGATCCTTAAACCATTGAAATAAGAAAGAAGAAACAACAAAAAAAGGAGAGAAAAAAATAGTCTGATTCAATCCGCATTCAGACTCCACAGTTCTCTTTTTGCATATGAATAGCATTTTTCATCATGAGTCTTTTGAAGTTGTCTTACTTAGATCATTGCATTACTGAGAAGAAACAAGTCTATGAAAGTTGGTCATCACACAATGTTGCTGTTACTGAGGACAATGCTCTCCTGGTTCTTCTCACTTCACTCAGCATCAGCTCATGCAGGTTTTTCCATGTTTTTCTGGAGTATGCCTGCTCATCATTTCTTATGGAATAATAATATTCCATTACGTTCCTATGCCACAACTTGTTCAGCCATCCCCCAATTGATGGGCATCTCCTCAATTTCTAATTCTTGACCACTACAAAAAGGACTGCTATAAATATTTTTGTACATGTGGGTCCTTTTCCCATTTTTATGATCTCTTTGGGAGACAGACCTAGAAGTGATATTGCTGGGTCTAAGGGTATGCTCAGTTTTATAGACCTTTGGGCATAATGCCAAATTGCTTTCCAGAATGATTGCCTAAGTTCACAACTCCACCAACAATGCACTAGTGGGTAATAGCTACTTTTGCAATAGGATGGGAGGAAAGGCAATCATCAGAAAGGACTCTGACTATCTGCTACATCATATGAAAAAAAAGCAACAAAGCAACAAAAAAGGAGGAAATTAGGAAGCTAAGCTGTGAGCCTTCCAGTTTGAAGAAATGTGTTTTAGGAAATTAGTTGTGTGTGTGTGTGTGTGTGTGTGTGTGTGTGTGTGTGTGTGTGTGTGTGTGTGTGTGTGTCTGACTGATATTGGGGGCAGGGCCAGTAATGGGTAGGAAAAGAGGAGATTATGCCTATTTTACCATAAAAATACAGTTAATCCTCAACATTCATGTTTAACTTTTCGTGTCTTCAAGCATTTGTGTGATTTTACTAGTTATCTCTTTTTTATTTGGGGGTTGACAGCTTCATAATTTGCAGCTATGAGCAGTAGAGAAAAAAAAAACTAGAGCCACAATATAAATTTGTGGAGCAGCTGGTATCCTATGAGGTGCTTCAACGGTCTTGTTCACCCTACTCTTGTAAAGAATTCCCCATGTGTTCACTGCATATTTTCATTGTTTGCCTTTAAAATTCAAATTTTGTGTTGCAATTATGCCCCCACAGTGCAGAAAAGTCCTTTGGACTCCGAGCCTAGGCATGCCAAATCAGTGGTGAAGCTTAGTGGGAAAATAAAGGTGTTAGATCAACTTCACACCACAGAGAGAGTTTGGTGTTAATGAATCCACGATTCTATGTCAGCAGAAAGGTGGAAAGGATTTCAAACTGGTGCGTCCTTCACAATCTCCAATACTGTCCACCATCCATGAAGGACAGAGAGTCAGAGGTGATGTGAGACCTCACCATTCTCAGCTTCTGATGGCAGCAACTAAAGTCCCATCAAAGCCTCCCTTGGTTTTCAGAGGGTGGCCAAGGTAGAGAGGTTTACAGCAGTCTAGGATACACTACAATGTCCTCACCCTGCCATCTGACACTGTAAGATAAAATTCAGATTCAAAATGTTTTAGTTTTAAGAATTCTATCTGTTGGACAGTATTTATGGTACCATAGAGTTCATGTGTTATGAAAAGTGAATATCGTCTGAAGTCATTTTTAAAAATTGAGATGTTGGCACAAAAGGTCGTAGAATTCTAGTGAATTACTAGTGAGAAAAAATGCTTTGCACTTTGCCAATTTTATTTTTTTACTTCATTTTGTGGGTTATTTCACAGTTGCTGTGTAAGGAAAAGAACATACGATCAGCCAATGTTTTGTTATAAAGAATCATATGGTGAAAAGTGAATTTTCAGCCACCTCTAGTAAAACATTCCCATTTTTTGTGGTTGTGGGGATCTAACCATGGGTTCAATGTATCAACATTCACATTTTTTACTTTTGTGCTATTTTCTAGGAATGTTGCCCCCCCATACCAAAAAAAAATGTTGAAGATTGACTGCAAATGATAAGGGAGGGATTGGTAAGGACACTGAGGAAAAAAGACAGTTTTAGCATTGATACCACCTGGGTCAGCTAGGACAGATGGAAGTAGAGGTGGGGGACGTGAACAGAAATCTTAGAGTCTGAAAAAGGGTTGCTGAGTCATCTTGTCTGTCTCACAAAACTTTCAGATAGTCCTGTGTCTTCAGGTTAGCAGGACTTTTGGAGGGGTGGGGACAGGGGCTGAGAAAACCCAAAGAACCAAGAATTACATCATCCTTAAGAGGTGTAATAGGGATACTAACAAGTCATAGCCTGGTAGAGGGCATGCTTGAATTGAGCCTTAAAGGAGGTGAGAGATGAGAAGAGCGTGTGTAAATTAGGATGAAACGTCCTGCCCAAGATCAAGGATCAGAATCAAACCCAGGTCCTCTAACTCCCGATCCAAAGCGTATACCATCATACATTTTATATTACTCTATTAAATGCTAAATGTCTCAAGAGATGAGAAGAGTGCGTCAATGCTCCAAGACTGATCTTTGGACTCTCGGGCTGATGCCTCTTCCCGGTTAGCCGATCAGGGCTGAATTTGTTCTCACACTGAGGGCTCAGAGGAAGGTGGTGAGGACGGTAACCAGAGGCTGTACCACAGAAGGATCAATCAAATACCAGGTTGCTTGTCTTGGAAAGAGAAGGCTTGGGGTGGGTGCAATAAGAACTCTTCAAATACTTGAAGGCTTGGCCACATGGAAGGTGATTTAGACTTTTTCTGCTTAGCTCCAGACAGCAGTACTAGAAACAATGCTGAGAGGTAGAATTGGGACTCATACCAAGAAAACCGCCTCAGGAGGTAGTGAGATGCCCGTTCCTGGACGTCTTCAAAAGGAAGAAGGTAGATGGGACCTGAATCTCTCATGGGTCTGGTAACTGGTCTGAGTAGTGGAGGGTAACAGTCACTGACTTTCATGTGGTGCTTTACAATGACTCATTTGAACTTCACAACCAGCTGGTGAGACAGGAACTCCTGGGTATTTTTATCATCCCCATTTTGCACAAGAAGAAACTATGAGATGTAAAGAGGTAATGGGAGGAGGGCAACTGCCTTGACTGGGGCACCCAGCTTTGAAGTGTCAGAGGTTAAGGCTTGACCCCACGTCTCCCTGGCTCCAAGTCCAGCCATCTCTCCATGCCATGAGGCTGAGTCAAGCATAGGTCCTCCAGTTTATGGCATATCATTCAGCCAACAGTTGCAAGTGGCACAATGACCAGGTGAACTGCCTGTTTTATTGGCCACTGTGGCCCATCAGAGCAGCTTTGCTTTTGTAAGGTAGTTTGGTCTCTTTCTCTTCACTTGGAAAAAAATGATGGTTTTGAGAAAGACATGACAAATTGAGATGGGAGAGAAAAACATAATTGCTTCTCTTCTGTTTCAATCAGGGGCTGATAAATCCTCCAGGGATGAAAATGGAGGTAAGAAACTGGATGAGCAAAGAGAGACAGTGATGGTCCAGGGACATTCAGGGACATTGAGGAACATAGCAGTATCTCTCTTGGGACAAAGGAGGATGTGCTTGGCTCAGACAGTGCTGGGGGCAGGAGGGGTCATTGAAGAGCCTTTCCATTCCAAGCTCTGTGAATTTCCCTGGATGAGTCTCTTTTCTCCAGCATGAATCAGGCACAGAAGCTTTGATCCAGACAAAAGACTTGTCAAACTGGGCCCTGGGTGGCGAGACGCCGCCGCTTGCTGTATTCTTGAGGAGGACCTTTGCGTTGGCAGTGATAAGCATCTCACCCTGGGCTCCTGCTGACATTTCCAACCATGGCAGGCCTGGCTTCCTGTCAGTCATCATCTCTGAAAGGGAGCTGGCTGATAACACTGAAGCAACTGCGTCCAGGTGCGGGGTTACCTGGGGCCTTTCTTCCACTTTGAAACAGCAGCTTTCAGACAGCCCTTCTCTTTTTAAAATGACTGTTTACTTCCCAAAAACCACAGGCATGGCAGGATTACAAAATGGCCCTGGTAGCCTTCTGCTTTAGCTACAGTATTCATTCCACAGATCATTATTATATACTAGCTGTATGTAGAGCCCTGTCGTCACAGATAATTATTATGAGTCAGCTGTATGTAGAGCACTGTGCTTGTCACTGATAGGGATGACAAAGTTTGGGATCTTGTCCTTGGGACATTTAGAATTTAATAGAGTAATATAAAATGTATGATGGTATATGCTTTGAATCGGGAGTTAGAGGACCTAGGTTTGATTCTGATCCTTGATCTTGGGCAAGACATTTCATCCTAATTTCCTAGTTCATAGTTCATCCTAATAAAATGAGAGAGACAGAGAGAGAGACAGAAAGACAGAGATAGAGACAGAAACAGAGATAGAGACAGACAGACAGACAGACACACACACACACACACACACACATACACACACAGAGAGAGAGAGAAAGAGAGAGAGAGAGAGAGAGAGAGAGAGAGAGAGAGAGAGAGAGAGAGAGAGAGAGAGAGAATGTGGCAAGATGTGCAGAAATCTGCCCTTGGAGTCATAAGACTTAGGTTCAAGGCTTGCTTTTAACACATCCTGGCTGTGTGGCCCTGGAATAATCACTTATCTTCTCAGTGGTCTCAGGTTTAACCAAAAAAAGAAACAGTAGCATCTAACTGTGAGATTAGGAAAGGGAGCAATGACTTCACCATCACCTTCTCTGGAGGAAGCGGCATTGGAGCTAGGACTTGAATAGAGACCATTCCAGGTTGGGGGTGGGGTGGGGGTGTGGTTATTCTCCTATTACCTAGCTGGTAGTTTGCGATCATCAGTCAATCAGTCAATTGTTAAGCATTTATTAAGCATCTACTGTGTGCCCGGCACTGTTTGGGAAAGAGCAAGTGGGCAAATCTGTTTCCAGTGTAGCCTGTATGATGGGGAGGAGTCTGTGAAAAGCCTGGAAAGATGGACAGAAGCCAGATGGTAGAAGGCTTTCAATGTCAGGGTGAGATCATATTCTGTCCTAGAAGCCATAGGGAGCCTTGGAAGACATTTAAGGAGCAAAGTGGCATGGTCAGACCTGCACTTGAGTCAGGTTATTTTTGTAGCTGTTAGGATATCAGGTTGTGGGGAGAGACTGGAAGCAGGGGCTATGTTTGTACTCTGAGAGACGATCACATCTGCCCTAGCATGGCAGCAGTTTGAGTCAAGAGGAGGAGGACACAAGAGATCACAGAGTTAGTATCTATATGTTTTAGCAACCGATTGGACATTGTGGGGAGGGAGGGATGGAGGGAGGGAAGGAGAGAGGGAGGGAGAGGGAAGAGTTACGGATGGCTCTGACATTGTGAAGCTAAGTGACTGGGAGGATAGTGATGCTCTCAATAAAAAGAGTGAAGCTTGGGGAGGGACCAGATGGGAAGCAGCTAACGAGAGCATCCTCTCTCCCCACCCCACCCCCATACAGAAGCCTTCTTTGCTGAGTGAATGGAGCATCCTCTTGAGCTGAGAGTCCATTAACTTCTATTTTCTATATTTTGATAGCTGTACTTTAATATATTCACTTTCCTTTGTAATCCTATATATTTTATTCTATGTATTTAAAACATTTTCTGCAATGGGGACCATGAGCTTCTCTAGATTGTCAAAGGAGTCCAAGACACCCCCCAAAAAAAATTCCATTTGAGGAATGATGGGCAGACTCCATGCCTGAGTGGTCCAGGAGAAGGACATTTAGTTGTGCCCTCCACTCTCTGGAAATGCCAAGTGTCAATCACCCACCCTGGGGAGAACCAGGGGCAATAAAAGTGGGACTTCTCAAGCCCACCTTCTGGGTGATGCACCGTAAGCCTCTGGCCTCACCTGCCTTACAACATTTTTTCTTGAATTCTTTTGCTTATTTCACATGAAAGCTTCTGTCCACCTTCTCTTACATGCGTGATTCACAATCTAAAGTACCAACACGTCTACATGGTACATCATTAATTTTTTCTGTATTCAAAGAAGGTAATCTGGGGAGAGGAAATTAGGGAAACAGGGAGAAAAGAGAACTCCAAAGACTGCATCCAATACCATGTGCTTACTCGAAGGAGAGGCCTGCACTTGGAAGCAATTAGGAGATTGGTGCGGCTTCCTCGAGCCTGCCAATATCAATTATGTCCTCAGCAACTGCATCAATGGATCCTTCAGCAAGCCTCCTCTGCAGGAAAGTGTCAGTCAGCCCAATGAAAGAGACACCTGTCAGTGAGGAAACCCTGTTTCACCGGAGGCCAATCTGGCTGGACTGTGTTGTTCAGAGGAGAGTAACAGGCAAAGGCACTGCAAAGATTGGAACAGGCTGGAAGGGCTTTCAGTGCCTGATGGAAGAGCTTATATTTGACCCCAGAGACATACAACATGGAACCTCTGTGGTGTTTTGAGCAGGGAGGAGCCACAGTCAGGTGTATGACAGGCGGCACTGTGTGGAGAGGATCACCTCAGCCCCCTGCTTCCAGTATCTCCCCTTCCAACCTGCTATCCCAACAGCTATACAGGAGAGGAGAGATATCAATTGGGAAGACATTGCAATAGTCCAAGAAAGAGGTGAGGAGGCTTAAAATTGGGAAGTGGACATGTGATTGGAAAGAAGGGAATATGGGTGAGAGATTCGCAAAGATTTGGAAAGCATTTGACCTATGTTAGTTCGTTTGAGCCCCACAACAACACAGTAAGATAGATGCTATTATACCCATTTACAGATAAGTAAGCTTTCTTTCTTTCTTTCTTTCTTTCTTTCTTTCTTTCTTTCTTTCTTTCTTTCTTTCTTTCTTTTTCTTCCTTCCTTCCTTCCTTCCTTCCTTCCTTCCTTCCTTCCTTCCTTCCTTCCTTCCTTCCTCCTTCCTTCCTTCCTCCCTCCTTCCTTCCTTCCTTCCTTCCTTCCTCCCTCCCTCCTTCCCTTCCTTCCTTCCTCCCTCCCTCCTTCCCTTCTTTCCTTCCTTCCTTCCTTCCTTCCTTCCTTCCTTCCTTCCTTCCTTCCTTCCTTCCTTCCTTCCTTCCTTCCTTCCTTCCTTTCTTCTCTCCTTTCTCAGAGTCACACAGCCAGTAATTATGGGAGGCATGATGTGGAATGGGTCTTCCTGATCCCAAGTCCAATGCTCCTTTCAATGTACCATCTAGCTCCCTAACGGATGTGAGAGATGCTGTAGAATCTTAGAATACTCTCCTTTCTTCAAGGCTCAACTCAGTTGAAACCTTCTCTGTGAAACCTCAATGGGTGCACTCTAGTTCCTCCCTCTTCAAATTTTCTTATGTTAACTTATATGTCTATTTCTCCAGAAGCATGCAAGCTCCTGGTGCAGGAGATGGAATATGATATATGGGGAAGTCAGGTCACTTGGAATGAGATTAAAGATTAGGGATAGAAGAGAAATGATTGAAGGGGAAAGCCTGCAGAAGATGTGTGATCAAGGATAGACATACAGGGCCTCTCTTGGCAAGGAGTGGAGTCACTTTTTCCATAAGATACCTGAATAATGAAGACTAGAACTGAGGGGCATGGGGATTTTGAGAGTTGTGAATTGGGGAAGGGGGAAGGTCAAATGGCTAGCTTCTATTTTCCTGATAAAAGATGGCACGAGGTTCTTTGCTAAGAGAATTAAGCTGGAGGAATGAAGAAAAGATTTGGAATAGTAGATGTGGGGAATGTGATAGGGAGTCAATGAGGGAATAGGAAAATACAGCTTTGTGGCAGTGAGGGATCTGTTGAGACGGGGTCACTTAAATTTGTTATGGACTCAGTACACACAGCTGGATGACTTCCTTTAGCATTTGTCAGCAGCACATGAACAGGAGTAGAGCAGGCTGTGGGAGGGGGGGGTTAGATGGTAGTGGTGGTAGTGGTGGAAGTAGTCCAAACTTGGGATTTCAGAAGGCAGAGGCTCTAATCTAAGACCTCTTCTCTTCACTGTGTACCCTTTCTCTTGGGGATCCATCAGCTCCCATGAGTTCAAACTATTATTTCTAGGGAAACAAGTCCCAGATTTAGGTATCCTGTCCTAGTCACTCTCATGAATTTCAATCTCATATCATCAACTGCAAATTGGAAATTTTTAAATAGATGTCTTGTAGACATCTCAAATATAACATGTGAAAGAGAGCTCATTTTTCCCTTCCTGCAAAACAAATACGTTAATAATCAAATAAACATAAGCTCCAAATCCTGCCCTCTTCTTGATTTTTCCATTTTTGTTATGGGCACCATCCTCTAGTCTCCCAGGTTCACAGTCTTGGAGTCATCATCAACTAGTCCTTTTCTCAAAAAAGAAATTGAAGGAATTAGCATAGACAATGAGGAAACAAAATTTCCACTCTTTGCAACTGATATGATGGCATACCTAGGGAATCGTAAAGAATCGACTAAAAACTAGCTGAAATAATTAAAAACTTCAGTAAAGTCGTAGGACAAAAACAAATAAACCCACTTAAATCATCGGCATTTTTATATATTGTTAACAGAATCTGGTGGCAGTAAATAGAAAGTGAAATGTCCTTTAAAATGGCTTTAGATCATATTAAATACTTGGGAGTCTACCTTCCAAGACAAACCCAGGGATTATAAGAAGACAATTACAAAACACTTTTCACACAAATAAAGTAAGAACTAAGCAACTGGAAAAATATTGTTTGTGGGCAGGCTGAGACAATATAATAAAAATGACAGTTCTACTCAAATTATTTACTTATTCACCACCATACTAACCAAACTAACAAAAAATTATAGAGCTGGAAAAAATCATAACAAAATTCATTTGGAAGAACAAAAGGTCAAGAATATTAAGGGAGTTAATGAAAAAAAATGCAAAGGAAGGTGGCCTAGCCATACCAAATCTCAAACTATATTATAAAGTAGCAATCAACAAAACTCCCTGGTACTGGCTAAGAAATGGGATGGTGGATCAGTGGAATAGAGTGGATACATAAGACACAGTGGTAAATGACCATAGTAACCTAGTGTTTGATAAACCCAAAGATCCCAGCCTTTGAGACAAGAACTCACTATTTGCTAAAAACTGCTGGGAAAACTGGAAAACAGTATAGCAGAAACTATGTATAGAGCAATATCTTATACTTTAGCAAAATAAAGTCAAAATGGGTACACATTTTAAAACATAAAGGTTGCCACCGTAAGCAAATTAGGAGAGCAAGGAATAGCTTACCTGTCAGATCTATGGAAAAGGGAAGAATTTATGACCAGAGAGGAGATAGAGAACATTACTAGATGTAAAATGGATAATTTTGATTATATTGGGTTTTGCAAAAATAAAATTAACACAACCAAGATTAGAAGGAAAGCAGAAAGTTGGGAAAAATTTTATAGCTAGCATCTCTGATAAAGGCCTTGTTTCTCATATATACAGAGAAGTGACTCAAATTTATAAGAATGTAAGTCATTCCCCAATTGAAATATGGGAAAAGAATTTGAACAGCAGTTTTTAGATGAAGAAATCAAAGCTATCTACAGTCATATGAAAAAAAAATGTTCTAAATCATTATTGATTAGAGAAATGTGAATTAACACAACTCTGAGATGCTGCCTCACACATGTCAGATTGGCTAATATGACAGAAAAGGGAAATGATAAATGTTGGAGGAGATGTGGGAAAATTAGGACACTAATGCACTGATGGTGGAGTTGTGAACTGGAGAATAATTTGGAACTGTGCCCAAGGGGCTATAAAATTCTTTATACCCGTTAATCTAGAAATACCACTGCTATGTCTGTATCCCAAAGATTTTTTTTAAGTGAAAAGGACCTATTTGAATAAAAGTATTTATAGCAGCTCTTTTTTGTAGTAGCAAAGAATTGGAAATCAAGAGTACCTATCAATTGGGGAACAGGTGAACAAAGTATGGTACATGACTCTAATGGAATGCTATTGTGCTATAAGAAATGACGAGCAGGATACTCTTAGAAAAACTTGGAAAGACTTTCATGAACTGCTGCTGAGGGTAGTGAATAGAATCAAAAGAACATTGTATACAGTAACAGCAGCATTGTATGATGATCAACTGTAAAAAAAGATTTAGCTCTTCTCAGCAATACAACGATCCAAGACAGTTACAAAGGATGCGTAAAATGAAAAATCCTATCCACATCCTGAGGAAGAACTGGTGGAGTCCCAATGCAGATCAAAGCATATTTTTATTAGCTTATTTTTTTTTCATTTTTTTCCTTTGTGTCTGTCTTTTTTCACAACATGACTAATATGGAAATGTATTTTACATAACTGCACGTACCTAACCTGTATGAAATTGCTCACCATCTCAGGGAGGAGGGAGATGAAGGGGGAGAAAATACGGAACTCAAAATAAACAAAACAACTAATATTAAGTCTCTACATGTAATTGGGGAAAATAAAATATCCTTTAAAAGGGCTCTTCCTTTTCTCTCACTCAGTCAGTGGTCAAGTCTTCTCAGTTCCACCCCATGTCTTGCATCTGTCCCTTGTTCTTCACTCCCACAGCCACCAGGTGAGGCTTCACCTCTCATCTGAACATTTACCACAGCCTCTTAATTGGTCTCCCTAATTCTAGTCTGTCAGCTCTCTGATTTCTCCCTCACACAACCACCAACATGATATTCTTTTCTTCTTTTGAGCCTTTTTATTTTTAAGTGAAAATTTTTACATTTTATTTTTTCCAATTACCTCTGAAATAATTTAAAAATACACTTTAAAAAACTTTGAATTCCAAATTCCCTCTCTTGAGAAGGCAAACAATTTGATCTAAAGTGTGTACAACATGCTAGTTTTAAAACATGGTCTGACTATATTGTTCCCCATCTCAAAAAACTCCTGGGGCTCCTTATTGCTCCTAGGAGTAATACACATTCCTTCGTCTGGGCTTTTAAAAATCATTCCCAGCTTGACTCCAGCTTCTCGTT
>CM053624.1:6045928-6062344 GCA_028646595.1 Phalanger gymnotis | reverse complement strand
AAAAAAAAAAAATGATTTTGAGGTTTCAATCATTATTACCTGGGGGAACTTAGAAAGGAGTAGAGAAAGAGGGCAGGGTTGGTGGGGAATGACGATTTCAATCTAAATGTCAATTTTGTTGACATAAATTATAAGATCAAAACCACCAGCTCCAGCCAACAACTTGACCTCTTCATATCTGCCCTAGATTTTGGAAGAAAAGGAGAGCATCTGGGAGGCCTTTACAGGATACTAGATCATGTGGACAGAGGGATTTTGAGAAAGGTTTCCTCATTCTCTCTGAGAGACTGGTGGGAAAGAAGCACCATTCTTTTAAAACGCTTACCTATTAGACTCTGAGAAGAAGACACTTGGGTGAAGGACAGTTAATTAACTTGAGAGTGTTGCCAAGGAAAAGATCTTCCTTGTCTTTCTTCTCCTGAGGCCTCATTTTGTGTGGGCAGCAGAATGGGTGTGCCTCATTCCAGGGATTAATGTCATTCTACAGGAGGGTGTAAATTCTAGACATGACATACTTTTGACAGATCCCAAGACCTCTGTCAGACGTGATATGGGTTGAAAGTCAAGGACTTGGAGACATACTTTTGTTTAGTGACAAAACTTGAAGGGACGTCAGCAGCAGGGAGCAGGTTGGCCCTGCCACTGAACTCTTATCATCTGCCACTTAACAAGGAGAAAAGGCTACCACAGGACCAATTAGTCACTTTAAGATGGGAGCCAGTGACATTTTTATTCCTATAAAAGGGTCACCCAAGGAAGGGCTGGCAGTAAGTGTGAGGGATTTGGCCATAGAGAGCCGTGGGCTGTCACAGGTTTCTGCAGGTAAAACATGGCCAGGTAAGAGGACTCTTTCAAAGGCAAGGGGTGGTTGGCTGCCACCTGGACAGTGATGGCTAGAGGCAACTCATTGGATTTTTTTTTCCTTTGCAGCTTATTGAGATTGAATCTTTTTCTCGTCCTCTGGATTTCTTCCATGCAGGTGCTATGCTGCAGCCCGACTCCCTCATCCACGGTAAGACTTGGCCTCTTTCTCTGCTGCTTACCTTGATCATTGTCGTGCTGCAAAAGTCATACTTGGGAAACTGTGGCTTAGGAAAGAGGGCCTTGATGAATAAAGCAGGGTATAGTTAAAATACCATGAAGACCTGGCTAGAAAGTTATTGCAAGGCTATGTTTTACTCAATAGACTCAGGGAATGTTGTAAAATCTGCTTGACATCCTATCCGTGCTGACAATGTCACAAAAATGCACATGTTAGCATATAGAGCGACCTTTTGGCTAAAATTCCTCATTCTTTATCCTGCATGTATCTGTTTACAAAGTCAAAGTAAACATTTCTTTTTATTGAAACCTTCATCTTACTCTTTCTGTCTGTCTCTGTATGTCTTGCATTTTCTCTCTGTCTCAGTTTCTTTGTGTCTCTGTCTGTGTCTCTCATTCTTTCTATTTCTCTTTTTCTCTCTCTGTCAGCACTCCTCTTCCCCTCACCTCTCTCCTTCCCACTCTCTGTGGGTCTCTTTCTTTGTCTCTAGCTCTCTATCTCTGTCTCTGTCAGTCTGAACGTGACTTCATTTGTGTAGGAAAACTCAATAATTCAGATCAGCAGCTCAGAAAGAGTTCCCTGGGGCACTGAAAAGTTAAAGCTCTTTTACAGGGCCACACAGCCAGTTTGTGCCATAGGCAGGACTTGAACCCAGCTCTTCCTGATTCCATGCTAAGTCTGCTAGGCTGCCCCTCTCTATGACTATAATTTCCTTATGTTTAGTCAAGAGGTATCTTTTATCTGAAGATGAATGTTTTTGGCATTACTTCCATGGACATCATCCTATTTTTTTTCAGGTCAGAGATTTTCCTAATTATATCTCCTACAGTCAGTAGTGATATGATAGAACAGCTGGGAGAATCTAGCTTCTTTGGCAAATGAATCCTCAGACTATGACCCTGCAGTTCCATGATCTATGCAGAGATGATCTGGAATGACATCACCTAAGAATACAAGTCGGAGGAGTCTCTTGGCCCATCTCCCCTCCCGAGATTCCTTTCAGTCAGTCCACAGGGGGATTCAGTTCTTAGAGTTCAGAAGTTAAGCTTCCAAAATAATGCTCAGACATTTCCTTTATCATTTTAAGGGGACAGCACCAAATGTATTCCTGGGAAGATGAGTACTGATGGAGTGATTCAGAGCCATCTGGTCCCCAATTTCAAAATAGATGAAGTTATAAGCTATGTCAATCTCTATGGTCAGGGCTATCCAAGTCTGTGTCTAGCAAAGCCTTGGATACATAGTAGGTGTGTGGCCCAGCCTTTTGGATCAATTGCCCATGCATATTGTCTCTGAGACCAATTGGTCCAAATTGCTGGAATATTCTGCTTCTTGATGGAGCAGCCTCTTCACCTGGACTCCTTTAATGTATTCACCTAAGAAAGATTAGAAAAGATGTCCTGGATAACCTTGATCTGGATTGGTCCCCAAACATTATGCATGGTGGGAGACCCAGGAGCCTAGGGGAGCCAAGTATCTCCTTAACTTACCATTTCAATCCTTTCCTGTTGTAGCTTGAAAGGAAATATATTTCTTTGTGTCAGAATATTGGGGAGGAGGAGTGTATCTTGTGTAAAATGAGGCTTGAAGCCTCTAAGGGTTTTGATTTTTATTTTTCCCAGATTTGATGTTTCTGCTCTGCCCAGACCGTACTTGGGAAAGGTACTTTCTTGAGTATCTTTGCTTAGAGAGTTCTACTGAATGATCATTTTTTTCAGCCTAATTATCCTCTTCTGAATCTACTTTGGTGCATTGCACACACTCTGAAACTAAGGAGAGGAGAAAACCTAATGAGTGTGGTAGCTCAGGATATATGCTGCTCCTTTCCTAATGGAAAAACCTAATATTTTTATACAGCAGTGGGAGATTTCCCTAAAGAGGTGACACCATCCTGACCTTCAATCCCCCTACTAGACAATTAGACTAGAACTTTAAGAGAGGAAGATAATACAACAAAGAAAAACTATTACATTAAAAGTTGGTAAATAGACCCCGATAATATTTCTAAATAGCATTGTATAGGTCAGAGAGTCATTTTTTTTAAAAAAAATCTGTTACTTGGTTTTTTTAATCTTTGCAGAGATGGGGACAATGAGTGTGGAATATTACATTTACTATCAGACTCAGTTGATATGTTTGTTAGTTTTGCCAAACTGCTTTTTTTCTCTTTTCTTTATGTATGTATGTATATATTCATGTATTTGTTCATTGTTATAATTTATTGGCTCCATGGGTAGAAGAATGTATTCAGAAATGAAGTGATGTGTAAAAACAAAGGATATCAATAAAAATTAATCTTTTTTTAAAAACCCACCACTTAAGTCCTTAGATGCCTCCTATGGTGTGAAAGTGGCTTTGAGCTCTCAGAGTCTAAACCAATGGCAAAAAAACCCTGACCAGTTGTATAAATTTGGAAAAGCTTTGAATCTGGGCTAGCCACAGACTATGGGTCTGTTGGGAGATAAGCCACCTAGTGGTGTAGCAGGAAATGGCTTTGAAATCAGAGGACTTAGCTTTCAATGATGGATCTGCCACTCACTATTTGGGTGACCTTGGACAGCTCCCTTAATTTCTCTAATCTTCAGTTTCTTCCTCTCCAAATTGGCGAAGGGTGGAGTAGAGGATGACTAAAGTCCTTTCCAGCTCTAAGTTGATGAGTCTTGGCTGAATCAGTCATAGAAAGAGTGGCTTCTTCCTAGATGTTTACTTTGGGAGTTCAGAGTTGCTCATGATGACTATCTAGTAGAGAATAATCACACCAAGAAAATCTGAGATATTTTAAAGGATTGAAAGTCCTCAATTCTATGTTATTTTTAGTGTCATTGAAACGATGTAATTATGTCTCAATCCTGCTGGTCACTGTAAATGTGAATAGCAGTTGGGAAAACAGCACAAGAATACAACAATATTAATCTGTATGTGGATAGAGAGCTTGCATTTCAGCAAAATTGCTGATTTAAAAGGGAGTCAGTTTTGTTGATTATATCAAATGGAGTAATTTCAAATGTTGGAAATGTTTGCTTTTTATAATGAAACAAACTTTCAACTCTAACTCTTGCTATTTGGAAAAAAAAAAGATGCCCTTAAGCAATAACTCCTTTTTTTTTTTTATTTGAATTGCCAGCTGTCTGAAAAATCTGATTACTTTCTCATCCTGCTGAATAGCTGCTTAGCTGCTGTGGACAGGAGTGAAGAGCTAGCTTTTCTAAAGCCATTTTTCGTGAAGAATGTCATGAAAAGGTCCTTTCGCAATGGAGTTGGAACAGGAATTAAAAAAACTTCCTTTCGAAGAGCAAAATCATGAATCAATGCAAAAAAGACTCAACAACTTAACAAATTTCAAAACAAATTCTAGTATAATGAATGTGCTAAAAAAAAATCACTTTTATTTCAATAATTAAGAATTGCTAAACACTTCTCCCCCAGTGCTATTCCCTACTCCACAACAATACTAATTGCATAACCATTTACCATAGTAGTATTCCCAGATTTCATGGATTTGTGAAGATGACAGAGAGTAGAGTCACTGTTGCATTAATTCCATGAGTATGGATTGGTGAATTAATTAGATCTCATCCCATTGATCTAAAATTGGACATGTACTTCGAACACATACGGTAATGAGTGACGTAATTTCCTGCCTCTGTACCCAAGAGTCATTGGCTGCTGCAGACCATATGTAAAGGCCTAATTGCTTTTTAATACAGTTTTCTGAATGATTTAGCTGGGACTGAATCCCTTGATATGCGTCATCTCATTTTTAAGAGTATCTTGGGAAATCAAAGAAAGTTGAGCTCAAAGCATAGTTATCTTTTCTTCAGTTAATCAATTAATGCCAGGAACAGACATCACCAGGGGTGCCCAATTTGATTCTTGCTTTCCCCTTGCAATTCTAATTATACTAGAACAACAGATGATCGTTTGGCTGTGTAGAAATCCATTTGTTACTTTCTTACAAAATGGAAGGGGTGGGGATGGGGGGGAGTTTTGCCAATAGAGGCAACCAAATGTAGGCAAATGTTTATTTTGTTTTGTTTTGTTTTTTTTGTCATCATTGGTATGGCTGTTTTGTGTGGACTCTGTCTCAAGAATCATGGGAAATTTGGTCTCATTTAAGAAACATCTGGGATCCTTGGCAACCCTGGATCCAAACCTTCTCTATTTTACACTATTTTTAAAAAGCTATTGGTTAAATGTATAATGAATTAAAGACTAGGATATAAGCAAATTAATGTGTGGCTATTTCTGAGGAATAGCAAAATGCTTCTTTCAAAACCTGGCATAGAAAGGCAACATACTGAACAAGATGGAGAATTAACTGTGGTCTCATGTTATAAAATGTTAAGTGTTTCGCCCCCAAATCAGAATTTTTTCCACATAACCCAAAGAACTGCTCAGCCAACTCTCCCATTTCAGCATAGAAGGCTTATACATACAGGATTACACATATATATATATGTATATATATCTATATATATATACACACATATATGTATATATACACATATATACACATATACATACACACATATGTACACACACACACACACACACACACACACACACACATATATATACATATATGGCCTATGGCTCAATTCTTGCCAAAATTTAGAGCTCACATATGCTAGATCTAAACTGAGGAGCCACAATCTCAAAGGGGTGAACATCTCTTTTGGTTCATGGGCTTCCACCCAGAATTTACTCTGACAAATTTGTAAACATATGGGTTCAAGCTTTGTCGCTCCTGTACAAATACTTTAGGTAACAAGTGAATTCGAGGTAGAGGTTATCCTCTTCTTGCACCCCCAAAACTGCTAATAGAATAGTTATAAACAGAGAAAACACATAAAGCATTTACTACCATCCATAAAGTTCCCTAAGAACTCGAGGTTGCCATTAGAGTGGCACCCTGGCATTTTGGTTAAAACCCTACCTCCTGCAGAGATCCCCTCCCTAGCTTGTAATGACACCCTGTGAATGGGATTCCCCCCAACCTCCAAGCAGGCAAATTTACTTTGTGTTCACTCTGCACCGTCCTAATTACTTATGGTTATAATAAAGATCTCCCCATCTCAAGGAAAGACCTCTATTGCTCTCCACCTATGAAGGCCACATGGGGTATGGTTGTCTTTCTCCACTAGAAACCCTATTAAAGAATCCTTTCTTTCTCCAGGAGATCAGATTTTTGAACTCTTAAATTTGGGATTGTTCTCAAAGTTGCCCAAGGAGGACTCTGTCCAGAAATATGCCTCTTCTGTTAAATCCTAGAACCGTGCTGCCTCTAGGAACCTTCCCTCCTCTACATTATAGGTGGCTGAGATTCAGGAACATTGTTCACCAGCTCCCTTCTTGGGATGTCTGCTTCAGTTATGTGCTTCTGCAAGAACTCTTGATGGAGTTCCATCACTAACCTGGCTACCGCCATCTCCCAGATTTAGAATATCCACTTTCCGTTCTCTGTTCTCTGACATGTTTTCAGAAAGGAAAATAAAGGAAAATAAAGCCAGAAGGTGGTTAGGAATTTGAGGTCTAAGAATTCTCCTCTAGTCCCTCAAGGGACTTGGGCAAGCAAATGCTTGCTTACTATGTACTTCAGCTAAAAGTCAGCTGCCGTTAGTTACTATAGGGAAGAAAGTGAGACAGGGATCCACATTGTACAACTCTAGAGGTAAGTTATAAGGGGAAAGTAAAATCTGGATAAAAATGACACCAACAGCGGTCTGTCAGATCTTTTTAGCCCAGCATAAAGGAGTAGCTCGTCATACAAGAGTACATTTTTCCTAAAAGTTCCAGGTAACCACATCATTTCACAAATATTAGAAACCACTTAGAAGCTGTCATTTGTACTCTTACCAAGACACCAATGGACAAATCAGCTCACTACGTCATAGTATTTTCTGGGTCTCAAACAATCAAATCCCCATAAACGCATGGAGTTAATTGGAAAATTCTCTCGAGCAACACCTTGCATAAAAAGTCACTCAGTTATGCACCACAAACTCTAAGGATATTTGAAGCTCCAAGGATATCCTAGAATTATAGTATCTTCGAGAAGTTCATCTTTACAATGTACCTAATAAGCGATCATCCTGCCTTTGCTTAAAGATCTCCATTGAAGAGAGAACTCACCACCTCTGGAGGAAGCTGATGCTATTGTGGGGCAGCTCTAATTGTTAGAATTTATTCCTGACATCCCACTCAAATCTGTGTCTTTACACTCTATCCATTGCTCCTAGTTTTGCCCTCTAGAGTCAAGTAGAACAAAACTAATCCATTTTGCACAGTTTGGTCTTTCAAGTCCTTGAAGACAGTTCTATTGTCCCTCCTAACTCTTCTCCAAGATAATCATTCCCTGTTCCTACTGCTAATCTTAATGTTCCACACAATTTCCCTCATCTCATCTCAAGGGGCACCTCCTACTTGAAAATCAAGTGGATGGCTGTGAGAAAGACAGATTGGAGGAGGCTAATTCTACAGGCAGAGTGGCCCCCCTAATATTGAAAGAATGGGAGAGGGAAGCCACCAGAGACAGAGAGTATAAGAAGTCACAGAAGACCAATTGTCCAGAAAGCTGAAGGATTTCTAGTCTAAGGAGGTTAGGCTGAGGAAGACTGAGACAATGCCATGATCAGGCATTTGCTGGCAACTTTTGACTGAGCAACTTTGGGCTGAGTGACACTCCAATGGGGTGAGGACTGAGTGGGGCTGAGCAGCGGAGGCATTGAGTATAGGTTACTCTTTGAAAAGATAGATGATGAAAAAAAGGCAGAACAATGGTTCCAGGAGAAGGTTTTTTTTTTCCTCAGAATTATCTAGACAATTCCCTTAATTTTCCAATTCCCTTTGAAGGCTGACCCACATGAAGTCAAAAAGACCTCTAATCTTCTTTTGGTCATGACTCAACTACCTTGTTCAATTTAGTTCCTTGGGCCACTGATTTTAACTAACAATAAAATAATGGAAAATGTTTTATTTATACTTTTGACTTTTTACACAATTGTCACACCCAATGATGACTCCCCCAGAACCTTCTTTAATAAAGAAAACAAGTTAACTGATGCAAATAGGTACATTAACCTTGTTTGAGATTTACAGAGCATTGTGTGATGTAGGTCCCCACATCTCTATCAAAAGGAGACCCACATTCCATCTCCAATTCTCAGAAATCCAGTTTGAGAGTTGCATTCATCTATTTGTTGCTGCCTTTTAGTGAAGGTTGTTTCCCCTTTATGTTATTATGGCCATTGGATGCACTGTTCTTCTGAGTTTACCTCTTTACTTCTTCATTAATTTATAAAGTATTTTTCTAAATCCTTGGTATTCATAGTTTCTTTTGGTGCAATAATATTTCATCCTGTTCATATTCTACCACTTACTCAACCATCAGCCAAATGTCAGACAATCAAGAAATATTTGTTAAGTGCCTACTATATGCCAAGTACTGTGTTAAGCCCTGGGGATCCAAAAAGAGGGAAAATAGAGTCCTTGCCCTCAAGGAGCTCACAATCTAATGAGGGAGACAACATGAAAACACATACATACAAAGCAAACTATATGCAAATTAAATAGTAAATAATTAACAGATGGAAGGTGCTAGAAGTAAGAGAAGTTTTAGAAGGCTTCTGTAGGAGGTAAAATTGTAGTTAAGAATTAAAGGAAGCCAAGGAAGGCAAGAGGAGGAGATGATGAGGGAGAGCATTCCAGAGTCAGAGGGAATGAAAATGATAGGCATTTTTTTCTGGTGGTTGTTGTTTTGTTTTGTTTTGTTTCATCAAGCTTGGGCCTGGGATGGTGTGGATAGGGAACTCCCATTGAAGACCTTCTGACAACAATGTAGGCCAGCACATTCTCTTTAACTTGTGATTCATGGAGATCTGTATACAGGATGGAGGCCATTAGTTGTCAGATTTATGGCACTCGAACCAAAGTCTTCCTGACTTCAAAACTCTATTATACTGTCTCTCTCTGTGTTCTTCCCCTTCCTCCTCTCCTTCTTCCTCTCCTCTCTCTCTCTGTGTCTCTCTCTGTCTTTCTGTCTCTTTCTGTCTCCCTCTCTCTGTCTCTCTGTCCCTGTCTCTGTCTCTCTTTCCTCTCCCCCATCTCTCTAGCCCTCCATCTCTCTCTCAAGCTCACTGTGTTTCTGTATACATTTGTTTGTCTGTGTTTCTCCTTATCCACTACACTGTTAGCTCGCATTAAGCCTGGGTGGGTATACCAACCCCTCAGATGCACACAATCCCTTCCTCTGCTGCCTTAGGGAGCTTGTGGTAAATAAAAAGTTAGGGCTATCCTCATGATCACTCTGAATCCCTGGTCAGGTAAAACTCCTAACATAAAGACCAAGGTTGGACTCTGCCTTAATTTACATTTTTAAGCGCTGGCCTCTTTGTGGTTGAGGCAAAATGTAGGTTATTGGAAACTTTCGGGGCAAAGAAGATGTGGGATTTATGGCAACGGCTGCTTCTAGTCAGGCTTTGGGACAGACGTTGGAGAATGAGTTGACTTTTCCTTGGACCTGCCCTCAGTCCTTGAGCGGGCCGCTACAGCTGGCAAGATGTGCCTGAGTCCTGTACTGCACGATGCCTCAGCTTCATCCTAGTTTTTCTTTCCTCTTTTGTCAGTCACTCTGAGGCCATCAGCTTTGTTTTTCTGTCTCAGCTCTCATTGCCCCCACGCCTTCCATTCTGCGGCCAGAATCTTAAAGTCTCTGAGCTGGAAGTATGCCACTCTTTTATAGATGTCTCACAAAGCATGAACAAGTTTTCTTAGCCAATCTGAATTGTCCTCTGTCAATAGTTTGCAGCGCTTCATCCAAGTACTTTTTGTACTTTAAAGCATGGGATTAAATGGCTGATGGATTGAGCTTTGCTCACACCTGGCCAAGTTGCCAGCAAATGATACTTTATTTTATTTTTTAAATTATTCTCAGGTCGAAATTTTTCCCCTTTGTCTACCCCTCCCCAATCCATTGAGAAGGCAAGAAATACGGTACTTGTTCTTCATAAAAAGTTCTGGGGCATAATATTTTATAACTTACTTTATATTTAGTAGGGTGTCTTGATTACACCTGATTCTTCTACAACCCAGCTGCCAGTTTTGATTTTGATTTTCTTTTTAGTCCTGACCAGTGCAGCTGGGGATATTTTTGTATACATGGAATCTTTCCTTCTCTTTTTGACCTTATTGTATTGTATATACACCCACTAGTAGAATTTCTGGGTCAAAGGTTGTGAACCATTTAGTCAGTTTTCCCAGGCAATTCTAAACTTTTTTTCAAATGCTTCGACTAATCAAAACTCTGCCTACAATGTTTCGATGTGCTTATCTTCCCCTAGTCCTTCCAACATGGATTATTTTTTTTATTTGTTATGATCCTTGCCACTTTAACGTGTGTGAAGTGAAACCTCAGAGTTATTTTATTTTATATTTTCCTTATTAGTAATTTAGAGCAATTTTTCACATGGTTGTTGATAGTTTACATTTCTTCTTTTAAAAACTACTCATATTCTTTTGACAGCATATCTATTGGGTAACAACTTGCCAAGAGCATCTTCAAAATTTCATCAACCAGTGCTATGTCCAGTCTTCAATTCCCTACCTTCGTTGTGCTCCAATGACATTTCCTTCTCAGTATCTGAAAGCCCAGGTACAGAAATTCTCTGTTGATTTCTTCACCAGCTCACAGTTCCAGGCCCCATGGAGCTTAATAGCTAAAAATGAAAGAGCCTAACCAAATTTAAAAAAAAAAAAAGACTTCTCTGAAAATAGTCCAGAAAATTAATATTTTCTTAACCTGCAAATATTATTGGCAGGGAAACTAATAAGATGGCTTGATAGAGATTATTTATATCCACAAAACATAAACTCATTGAGGGCACTAATAATCTAGAGGTGAGTACAGTGATTCCTGGGCATCTTGCATATTGCATCCCAGAGTGTCTGATCTAAAAGAAGAGGCCTGATTAATGAAAAGGGATTTGGGTTTCTAAGGCTCTTCTTGATTCTCCATTATTTGCATTTATATGGATGAGCTGGAATCATAAAACACCATAAGCCTAATTGGAAAAAAAATCTTTTCCCACTTCAAGATTGAAAATATTTTTACCTCAGGGAAAACAGCAAATGAAAAAGAGAATTTGCACCATAAAAATCTTAGCAGAGAAACAATTCATGACTATATATTTTGTTTCATAAATAAAATCATAACGTAGATGGTTTTGAGTTCTGGCTTGTCATTAAGGACATTAAGGTCAAAGACATTCCAGTGCTATATCATCAGAGTGTTGACTAATTGTAGTCACTTAGATTTTAAGATAGCGAGAGAAAAACCTTTCAGAAGAGTGAATCTAAGGGACTGCACATTTGGACATCTCAACAACCAGGTAGTAACCATGTCTGTCAGCACATGAAGGTGACCTAAGGGACTTTCCCTACGGAAGAGGAGTGAGGGGCAAGGCCTCGGTGGCCCCCGCCACATGCACCCCATCTTCTAGCCAAGTGCTGGCAAATGACTCAAATGTTATTTTAACATCTAGGCTAAGGCTTCACTCTTCTTCTTCTAATACCTCAGCGTGTCTATGATCTTAATGACACGGGCCCTCCCCGTAACAGTGAAGTTACCAACTGACCTAGACCTGCGTGTTCTGGGCAGCTTTTGTCCATGTCCTCATAGAAGAGACGCCTCTTTGCATTCTCATAACTTTGTGCGTACGCTAATGAATCACAGGGGCTGGGCATCAGTTGCCCTGTAACAAGCCCATCCCTAAATCTTTGAAAAATGTTACCTCTCGAATACTTGGTTGCCTCAGTTTCTTCATCTATAAAATAAACTGGAAAAGGACACGGCAAACCACTCCAAAATCTTTGCCAAGAAAACTCTAAGTGAGGTCACAAAGAGTCAGACACGACTAAAAACACGGCTGATGAATCACGTCACCCACTTTTTGGCGTAAATTGACTCAAGGTGTCAAATAAGATACGTTTTCAGAAATGTCTAACGTAGCAAGTCGTTTTGCTTGCCCAGATGTATTCGTCGCAGAGAGCTGGTTTTTCTTTTTTTCAATGGGGGTGTTGCGGTTGTTCGTCCTTCATTTCAAAGAGGACCAACGACATTAAGGAGGGCAGCGAAAGGAAGAAAAAGGAGATAAAGACATGGTTAAGAAAAAGAGAAAAAAGAAAGGCGAGTCTCTCAGATCTCCTTGTTTTAATGCAGAGAACAGAAGAAGTCTAGGAATAAGCAGAGGAAAGCAGAAGAGCTTGGAACGCTATGGCTCGAATTTACTGTATATTTAAAGAGAACGTATTGTGTATTGTATATCGCATATTTCAAAAGACCCACAGTTTCGTGTGCTCTCATGTTCCGTCCTACTAAGAATATGGAAACGGCTGTTTTATTTGGTGTTTGTTAAGTTCAGAATTTAAATAAAAAATAATGTCAATAAGCTATAGAGGGTAGAGAGGAAAACTTCCGGGATGGTAAAGAGCCTTGAGGTCATGACCAATGATGATTGGTTGAAGGAAGTGAAAGTGTTTAGCCTAGAGAAAAGGAAACTTGAGGAGGACATGATAGCTGCATTCGAATGTTTGAAGGGTAGTCCTATAGAAGAAAAGGGGTTAGATTTATTCTACTTGGTCCCAGACAGCAGAACCAGGAGTAGTAAGCTGAAGTTGACAATAAGCAGATTTAGGCTTGATATTAGGGCAGGCAGGTGGTGCAGTGGATGGAGTGCTGGACCTGGATTCAGAACTGAGTTCAAATCCAGTCTCAGATACTTACAAGCTGTGTGACCTTGGGCAAGTCACTTAACCCTGTTTGCCTCAGTTTCCTCATCTATAAAATGAGTTGGAGAAGGAAATGCCAAATCACTTTAGTATCTTTGCCAAGACAACCTCAAATGGGGTCACTGAGAGTTGGATAGGACTGCAAGGACTGAACAACGACAATCAGGAAAAAAACTTTCTCATAGTGGCAGCTATTCAAAAGTGGGACAGTTGGTGGGTTCTCTCTCCTTGGAGATTATTAAGCAGAGGCTGGAGAAGTGGTGAGTTCTTTGGTTTATGAATTGGACTAGATGGCTTCTGAGGTCTCTTTCAAGTCTCAAATTCTATGATTAAGTTAATAGTCTTAATCTTAACTGGGGGTACTCTGTTGGCTGCTTTTAGTTAGGAATTATTGCCTTGGCTATGTATTAAAGTTCTATCAACCTGACCTTGTCATCAATAGACTTTTAGGTCCTTGAACCTTAAGATACAGGAGCTAAAAGCCCAAAAGATGGTCCCAAAGAGTTGAAGTTCAGAAGAACATAACAGAGGGAAGCACAGAGACTAAGAGACCAGTGGAGGCATACAACGGGAACAATCTTATTTCCCTCACAGGGTATAATTGTGATGCCCAGCATAGAGCATCAGAGAGCAGTACAACAATATTGACATGGGCGCAGGACATACAAGCGCCCTGGCCACATGTGTTCCCTATGTGTGTGCCCTCTAGGTGTGCCCTGGCTAAACGACGTTTCTACATGGGTGCCCTTCACATGTTTATGTATTCTCTGTATCTGTTCATTTCCCTACTGATTGTATAGTAGCCTGTGCAAGCACATTTATGTGTGTGTGAGAGAGAGAGAGAGAGAGGGAGAGAAAGACAGAGAGAGAAAGAGAGAGAGAGAGAGAGAGAGAGAGAGAGAGAGAGAGAGAAAGAGAGAGAGAGAAAGAGAGAGAGAGATAGAGAGAGAGAGAAAGAGAGAGAGAGAGAAAGAGAGAGAAAGAGAGAAAAAGAGAGAGAGAGAGAAAGAGAGAGAGAGAGAGAGAGAGAGAGACTTCTCACTGACCTCTTATCACTATCATGTTACTTAATAAACACCTGTTGTTTTGTTCTCTGCTGACTCAGAAAAAATGAATACAGTTGGGAACTCAAGAACTATAGTTTTGAGCAAGTACTAACTCACCAAGCGCCTTGAACCCAAGGTAACTCTTTTGAATTCTCAACTGCAGGAGAAGGTGTCCTGGGTGATATATAACATTTAGTTTAAAATGTGATTCATATTTCAGGATGTTTCCTCCAGTGTAAGAATTTAAATTCCAATCTATACAACCTGTACTAAGAGTAGGCTTTGAATTTGCAAATGGAGAAATAGAGGCAGAAACCTAATGGCCTAAAATTCAATGGCAAGTTAGTGAGCAGCCAGAGTCCTCAGGATTCCAGGCATGTACCAGGAAGGTTCATCTCTTTTTGCAGCTTGCCCACATGAGATTTATTTTTGAAGTGGCAGCCACCTATCTTGCTGAAGCCTCCGGTAGTAGGACTTTCTCAGATAGAGTCATAAAACTTCCACTTCCATTACTCAATCCCATTAATATTTGAGCGGGTGAAGAAGGGAAGCAGATGGGAGGGACCAGGAGATGAATCTCTATCTGAGAATTACTGGACTTCATCTCCTGTTGACTGTGAGGGCTAAAAGACAACTCTAATATAGACCTTCTGTTCCCACACCATCACTCCACGGTCCACTCCGTCAGCACTCACACTTTGATCTGACAAGTGCCAAACTTTTGAGCTGACTCTTGCAAATTCACACTTATTGCCCCAGTTTCTCTATTTTACTTCCCAGATGCTCAAAGTAAGAGACAAAGACAGAAAAAGCAGAGTATCCAGAAGGAGGAGACAATTGTCTTTCTGTTCTTTCTCCTGGTCAAACACGCGTGGAGGAAGAACATTGACAGGATGGATATAAGCAGAGGAGGGTGAATGGGATGGCTCAGGAGGGACAGGGATGAGGGATTGGAGAGCATTCAAGCTGACGAGTGGTTGAGAGAAAAAGTGCTGAGGATAGCATCGCTAAGTCAAAGAGGACGTGATGAGGAGTGAGGCATAAGACTGGAAAGGTGGGGAAGATAGGCTATGAAAGGCTTCGAGAATTTTATATCTGTTTCTGAAGGCAATAGGGAGCCACAGGAGTTTATTGAGGAGGGGAGCTACTTTGACAGCTGAATGGAGGATAGACTGGAGGGGGGATAGATTTAGGGCAGGCAGACCCTGTCCCTATAGTTCTTGAGTTCCCAACTGTATTGCCTCTTGTGCCAATCCAGGCCTGAGGGAATGAGGGGCTGCACCAGGGTGGGAAAAATATCAGAGGAGAGAAGGGAGAATGCTAGAGAGATGCAGCAGAGGTGAAACCATCAGGCCTTGGTAACCCCTTGGATTTGGAGGGTGTGAGAGACAGCGAGGGTGCCTGCAGGTAGGGGAGGATGGGGGGTGCCCTCTCCAGTAATAAGGAAGATAGGAGTGGGGAAGGGAAGGACCATGATGCTCTCTCCAGTAACAAGGAAGGGAGGAGTGTGGGGGGACCATGAGTGCCATTTCGGTCACCTTTAGCTTACGATGTCTATTGGACATCCAATTCAAGTGTTGGAAAGACAGTTGGAGTTGCAAGACTGGAGGTAAGCAGAGAGTTTGGGACAGGAAGGGGAGTGTTTGGAGAAGTGCTGGGCACACAGTAGGTGCTTGATCAATGTTTACTGACTGATTGAACCCTCCCTCCTCCCCCCTACCCTTCTGGACCCCTGGCCTTTTTCATGGCTCAGCCCTCAGGCCACCTCCCACGGGAAGCCTTTCCAGCTTTTCCTCTGTTAGCATTCACCCCGCCCTCCTCAGGTGATCTGGAATGTCCAGTCGCATCCCTTAGAAGAGTGTCAGCTCCCTGAGGGCAGGGGCAAATTCTCTTCTGCTTTGCTCCCTCAGAGTCATCACAGATGCTGCACAGAGCAGACACGAGAGATGCTTGTTGCATCTAACTGAGTTAGACTGGATTGAGAGTGCCCTGGATCAGGGTCCCCCCAAGGAGCTGCCTCTGTCCCGAGGAGGGGGCATAACAGGTGACCGAAGAAACCTATGAAGGACACAAATGAGGACAAGAAGAAGGGCAGAAAGCAAGCTGGAGACCAGCGGCAGAGGGGAGCTATCCGCTCCTGACCGCTGATGTCCCAGCTCCGTGGCATACTAGGCAGCTGTGTGGTGGTAGGAACGGAAGGAGTCAAGAAGACCAGAGTTCAAATCCAGCCTTCTTAGCTATGTGACCCTGGTTGAGTTATCTCACTTTTGTCTGCCTCAGTTTCCTCATCTGCAAAAAGGGAACAATAAGGCACCTTCCCTGTGAAGTTATTGTGAGGATCAGATGAGACAATATTTGCAGAATACCTAGCTTCATCCTTGGCACATAGTAGGCCCTACATGAAGGCTTGTGCACCACCACTATCTAATTATTTTTAATTTTAATTATATTTTTTATTTTAAGTTTTAAGTTTACAGCACTCAGTTCCACAAGTTTTTGAGTTCCAAATTTTCTTCCCCTTCCTCCCCCTTCCCCTCCCACTCC
>CM053624.1:6029842-6045428 GCA_028646595.1 Phalanger gymnotis | reverse complement strand
CCACTCTATGATTGTCTTGAGGGGCTATTTTATCCTTTTTGTTTGGGGAAATCTTGAGAGCTTGGAATTTTCTGACCTACTCCACCATCTTCCCAGAATCCTCTCCTGAGAAATTTTCTAGGAGGCAATTGGGCAAAGGATATAAAGCAAGCCATTTTGGAAAAAGAGAGCACAAACCATCAATAGCCATGTTAAAAAAATTCAGAATCTCTAGTAACTATTTAAAAAATAAAATTAAAACAATGTTGAGCTTCCATTTGATATCTTCAAAATTGGCAAAGATAATAAAAGGCAATAACATTCAAAGCTGATTTGACTATGGAAACAAAGAGGCACATTAATGCATTGTTAGTGGACTTGAAAATGGTTCAACCATTTCAGAGAGCAATGTGAAATTACATTATAAATTACATAAAAGTACATTTAATTTAATCTAATGGTCTCCCGACTGGGACTCTACCCTAAAGATATTATTGGTGGGGAAAATAAAGAGATCCATCCAAACAAAAATATTTCTAATGGCACTATCTACAATAGAAAAAATGGAAACAAACTAGACATATCATTTGGCAAATGTCCAGACAAATTGTGGTCTATGGATGGAATAAAGTATTATTTCAAAACAAAAGAATGATGGTAGTAGTGATAGCTAACATTTATATAGCATCTTAAGGGTGGCAAAACACTTTAAAAACGTGTCATTTCATCCTCACAACCACCCTGGGAAGTAGTTACTCTTATTGTCCCTAATTTCCAGATGAGGAAACTGAGGCAGATGGAGATTAAGTGACTTGTCCAAGGTCACACAGCTGCAAGATTCATTCTTAGGTCTTCCTGTCACTAGTCCCAGTACTCTACCCACTGAGTTAACTAGCTGTTAATTGAATAATGAATGAATAATAAAATTTGAGAAAACTTGTTTGAAGTCATTTGAAGAGGAGAAAATAAAACCCAATTAAACAGCCACAAGTTCACTCTGACTCTGAGAAGGTGAATAGAGACAATGATGACATCAACAAAGCTGATATAAATGCCCAGAAGACTGAGGCCTGCAAAGATCAGGGGAGTAATGGCAGCATGTGGGGGCTGCGAATAAAGGCAGAACAGAGGACTTCACGGCTGACTTTCCCCACCAGTGCCAAGCCAAAGTCTAGGGGCCTCAGAGCAGCTGTCCATAGTCAGCTCTTTGTTTTCTGTTGTTTATTCTCTTTGGGGGGCTTTCTTTTTGTTCTCTTCATGTATTTGAATGCTTGTGCATGTCAGATGACGTTTCGATAACATTAAGTTTTAAAAAGAAACATTAAAACAGTTGTGTCCATGGTCTCCTCTTGTAAAATATATGACAAATGCTTTGAATGGATGAATGCTCTTACAATGCTCTTTGAATCCTTCTCTCTTGAAGTCTTGCTCTCATTGCTCAATGCATCGTAGAGGTAACCTGGGCTCTCTAAGGCTCCATCAGAACAAAGAAAGCTCTGACAGACCCTTATGAATTGAAGAGACCTGGAGTTGATGCCTGATAAAGAGCAGTGAGACTGTGTCTAAGACCCAGGCCAGCCAAGTTTAGAGGTCTCATCACCAGATGGCTGACCACAGGGAGATACAGTCTTTTTAGCCGCAACAACCACATACAACAGCCTACTAGATTATGAAAAGGTCTATAATCTGCATGGACAGAAGAAACCCTTCCCTTTTCTCCCCTTTCCCACATGCACACTTAGGATTGCTCACATCCTTGGAGTATTGAGGTATCTCTGTTATAACAAACCTGAAGCAAAGCACTGAGGGCTTCTTATATCTTCTGGGAGCAAACTCAGCATTCTTTAATTAGCACCACAAGTAAAGTCAGGTAGGAAGATATTTTCAGGCATTTGCCCATGTTTTAAGCCATCAGATGCCTTTTGCAATCTCATCCTGATAGAAGGTAAACACCATTCAGGAAATGGTGTGGAGGCACCAGACACTTCATCTTTGTATTCATCTTGGCAATTACTATGTCTTTGGCAACGAGAGCCATGCCTACAGAAAGGTGTGCCACAGAAAGTTTCTCTGCTTTTAGTGGTTATTAAAATTGTTTATTCACATAAGCATAATTCGGCAATAATTGGGTAAAAATGGAAAATTTCCTTGAAATAAATGGGGGGAGGGTCTTGGGTCTAAATGTAGGGAATGAATGACCTAAGAAGTTAAAAGACAGGTGTCAGTAGAAAGCAGCAGGAGAGTGAATCAATATGCAAAATATCTTAGGGCAAAGACCTCAGATAATTTATTTTATATGTGTTGCAACTTCTCCTATAAACCTACTCTGTTCAATTATTCAACCAATTGACAAGTACTAGAAATGATGGAAGCTGCTAGGGATGTGAAGAGAAAAGAGAAATAGTCCTTGCCCTCAAGGAGATTCCTTCCTATATCAAGTGAGAAAATCAAAGGCTCTGGATTACGCATTGCATTCCTCAGGCTCTGGGCATTAGATTTTAGGGTTGGGATGGAGTTCTTGACTTCTTCCAAGACTATAAGAGAACACCAGCTCTGTGTTAGCAAATGACCAATGATGGAATCTACAAAGCGGCAAGTTAAAGTGAACATCGATAATCAATTTGGGCATAATGTTTCAAGGCTGGTCAAGTGCTTGAGATAAATGATCACATTAGAAAGGTATGCAGATCAAGAAATGGAAGGGTAAGGGGAGAGGATAAGGGAGGGACTTTTAGAAGGAGTGTGGATTAGGGAGGCAGTGGTTAGAAGTAAATTAGACATTTGAAGAGGGAGAGGGTAAAAAGAGAGGAGAGAATGATAAACAGTGAGGAAAATAGGATGGAGGGAAATGCACAGCTAGAAATTATAACTTCAAAGGTGAATGGGATGGATTCACCCGTAAAACAGAAACAGATAGCAAAATGAATGAAAAACTTGAATCTGACAATATGTTCATTATAAGAAACACAGTTTAAAATGAGAGACACACATAGAGTAAAAATAAAAGGTTGATGTAGAATTTATTATGCTTCAGTTAATGCAAAAAAAGAGAGAGCAGAGGTAGCAATCATGATCTCAGATAAAGTTAAAATAGATTTCAAAGAGATAAATAGAGAAACTACATTATGATAAAAGGTACCATAGACAATGAAGTAATATCAATACTAAGCGTATATGCACCAAATGCTATAGCATCCACATTTTAAAGGAAAAAACTAAATGAATTACAGGTGGAAATAGATAGCAAAACTGCAATAGTGGGGGACTTTAACCTTCCTCTTTCAGAACTAGATAAATCTGATCAAAAAAAGTCAAGGAGATGAATAGAATCTTAGGTAAGCTAGATATGGTAGATATTGGGAGAGAATTGAATGGTAATAGAAATTAATACACCTTTTTTCTCAGTGGTACATTGTAAATTGACTATATATTAGGGCAGGGGTAAGGATCCCCACATGTGGTCCTTTAGGTCCTCAAGTACAGCTTTTTGACTGAATCCAAACTTTACAAAACAAATCCCCTTAATAAAAGGACCTAGATGACCTCACACAATCTCAAGGCTACAGATTCCCAACCCCTGTATTAAGGCATAAAAACTTTATGGTTAAGTGCAGAAGAGCAGAAATATTAAATGCATGCTTTTAAGATAATAATGCAATAATATATGTATATTTAATAAGGGACCATGAAAACAAAGATTAAAAATTAATTGGAGATTAAATAATCTAATCTTAAGGAGTAAGTGGGCTAAAGAACAAATCATAGAAACAATAAATAGTTTTACTAAAGAGAACAATAATGAGACATCATACCAAAACCTATGAGATGCAGCAAAAGCAGTAACTGGAAAAAATAGGTCTCTAAATACTTACATTAACAAAACAGAGAGAGTGAATGAATGAATTGGGCATGCAATTTAAAAAAAATAGAAAAAGAACAAATTGAAAATACCCAATTAAACACCAAAATCAAAATCCTAAAAATTCAAGGGGAGATTAATAAAATAGAATGTAGATTGCTTAGTTAGTTGGTGTTCTTCTTTCTTGAAGAAGACCAATACAACATCACTATTTTGGAGTAAGGTACGGTATACCCAACTGTGGCTGATAAACCCAAAATGGGCTTAGAAGGCTCTACCACAGATCAGGTACAAACAGTCCACATGAACATTTGGAGTGGAGATGTCTCATTTGGAATGTAAGAAAACCATCGAGTTAATAAATAAAAATGGAAATTGGTTTTATAAAAAAAAAAGATAAGCCATTGGCTAATATCATTTAAAAAAAGAGAGAAGAAAACCAAATACTAGTATCAAAAATGAAAAGAGTGAATGTGCCACTAATGAAGATGAAACCAAAGCAATTATTAGTAGTTATTTTGCTCAATTATATGCCAATAAATTTAACAATTTAACTGAAATGGAAGAATACTTAGAAAAATATAAACTGCCTCAATTGACAGAAGAGGAAATAGAATATCTAAGCAAACCTATTTTAGAAAAAGAAATTGAATAGATCATAAATGAGTTTCCTAAAGAAAAAAAAAACATCAGGGTCAGTTGGGTTTACAAGTGAATTCTACCAAGCAGTGAAAGAACAACTAATTACAATAGTAAATAAATTACTTGGAGTAATAGACAAAGAAGGAGTCCTATCAAACACGTTTTTGAAACCAATATGGTACTGGTACCTAAACCAGAAAGAGCAAAAACAAAGAAAGAAAATTCTAGATCAATTTCTAATGAAAACAGATGCAAAAATCCTGAATAAAATATTAGCTGGAGGTTATAACAATACATCACAAATATTACACATTGTGACTTAGATTCATACCAGGAATGCAGGCATGGTGTACCATAAGGACAACTATTAACATAATTGACTAGATCAATAACAAAAGGAACAAAAGTCATGTGATTATATCAGTAGACGCAGAGAAAGCTTTTGACAAACACATTCTTATTGAGAACACTTGAAAACATGGGTATAAATGGAGTTTTCCTTAAGATGAAAAGATGCATCTACCTAAAAAAAAATTAGCAAGCATTATTTGTAATGGGGTTAAGCTAGAAGCTTTCCCAATAAGATCGGGAATGAAATGAGGCTGCTTATTGTCACCAATGTTATTCAATATTGCATTAGAAATGCTAGAAATAGCAGTAAGAGAAGAAAAAGAAATTGAAGGAATCAGAACAGGCAATGAACTAGTAAAACTACATCTTTTTGCAGATGATATGATGATACACTTCGAAAATCCTAAAAAGTCAGTGGAAACAATAATTTTTGTGAAGTAGCAGATATAAAATAAACCCACATAAAATTGTCAGCATTTCTATATATCATCAACAAAACCTTGCAGGAACACATAGTAAGAGATACCCCATTTAAAACAACTATAGAAAATATAAAAATTAAAATAACTGTAGAGAATACAAAATACCTGCCAAGACACACCTAAGAACTAAATAAATGTAATTACAAAATACTGTTTATATAAATAAAGTCAGATTTAAATAACTGGAGAAATATTAATTGTTCATGGATGGGAAGAGACAACTTAATAAAAATAATGATTCTAGATAATTTAGTTATTCAATGACATCCCAATTAAATTGTCAAAAATTGTTTTTGAGCTGGTATAAAATAATAAAATTCACCTGGAAGAACAAAAGATCAAGAGTATTAAAGGAATTAATTTTTAAAAAATGTAAAGGAAGGAGTTTTTAGCAGCATCAGATCTCAAACTATATTATAAGGCAGTAATTAGCAAAACTATCTGGCTAAGAAACAGAAAGTCAGATTAGTGGAACGGAGTAGACATACAATACACAGTAGCAAAGATCATAGTAGTCTTGTGCTTGACAAATGTAAAGAGTCAAGCTTTTGGGATAACAATGTGTTCTTTGATAAAAATGGTTGGAAAAACTGAAAATCAATCTAGGAGAAATTGGGTATAGAACACTATCTTACACCATTTACCAAGATAAATTGAAAATGGATACATACCTAGATGTAAAGGGAGATATCATAAGAAAATTAGAATAACATGAAATATATTACTTGTCAGATTACATATAGGAGAAAAATATTTATAAACAGGAGATAGAGAGCATTGTGAGAAGTAAAATGGATAATTTTGATTACATTAAATTAAAAAAAGGTTTTATACAAATAAAACTGATGTAAACATTAGAAGAAAAGTAGAAAATTGAGGGAAAATTTTATAGACAGTTTCTAAGATAAAGGTCTCATATCAAATATGTAGAGAACATTGTCAAATTTATAAGCATATAAGTCATTCCCCAATTGATAAATGGCCAAAGGATATGAACAGGTAGTTTTCCAAAGAAGAAATCAAAACTTATAGTTATATGAAAGTGCTTTAAATTAGTATTGATTTGGGAAATGAAAATTAAAATACTTTAAGATATCATCTCACGCCTATCAGATTGTGTAAAATGATAGAAGGGGAAAGTAACAAATGTTAGAGGGGATGTTGAAAAATTGGGACACTAATACGCTGTTGGTGGAGTTGTGAACTGATCCAATCCATGTTGGACAGCAATCTGGAATTATGCCTAAAGAGTTATAAAACTTTGACCATGCGATACTACTGTTTCCCAAAGTGGTCAGGGAAAAAGGAACCAATATTTTCTAAAACATTTATAGGAGCTCTCTTTGTGGTGGCAAAGAACTGGAAATTGAGGGGATGCCTATCAATTGGGGAACCTGTGATACATGATTGTGATTGAATACTGGTGTGTTGTAAGAAAAGATGAGCTGGCTGATTTAGAAAAACATGGAAAGACTTGCATGAAATAATGAAGAGTGAAATAAGCAGAACCAAATGAACATTGTATACAGTAACAGCAATATTTTTCAAAGAACAACTATGAATGACCAAATTATTCTGAATGTTATCAATACAAAGGACCTGTGAAGAAAGATGCTATTCCCCTCCAGAGAAAGAACTGAGAAACAGAAGCATACATGGTATGGTTTTACATATATATGTGTGTGTATGTATGAGTGCATACATACAGATATATAGATACATATATAGATGTGTGTGCGTGTGTGCGTGTGTGTGTGTGATGGTGGCCTTCTCTAGTGTGGTATGGGGAGGGAAGGAGAGTAGTCCAGAACTTACAATGTAACAAAAAACGTTTTTAATGATCACATTTAATCTTCACAACAACTATGTGAAGTAGTCACTACAAGTATTATCGCTCCCACTACAGAATAAGGAGCTGAGATTCAGAGAGGTTAAATGAATTGCTAGTGGTCACGCAGCTAGCAAGGGGATGAGGAAGGATGCCCTTTCAGTTCAAATGGAACCAGAGACATATTTCTTGGATCTCCAGGTTTCTCACTCAAGCTGCTGCAGTCCATGGAACCACAACCAGTAATTTAAGGGGTTTTACAGGGAGGGAGGACATGGAATCTAGGGCTAGGCAGATCACTTGCTCCTAAGGCAGTCAGGTGGTACAGTGGATAGAGCACAAGTCCTGGAGACAAGAAGACATGAGTTTAAATTTAACCTCAGACACTTATGAATTGTGTGACCGTGGGAGAGTTATTTAAACTTTGTCTGCCTCAGTTTCTTCAACTATAAAATGGGGAAAATAATAGCACCAGGTTGTTGTGAGAATCCAATGAGATCTTATTTGTAAAGCACTTAGTGCAGTGCCTGGCATATAGTAGGTGTTTCATAAAGCCTTGTTTCCTTCCTTCCTCCTCAGAGCAGCTGTCTCTCTGCCTTGGAGACAATTGTATTTAGAGGAGAAGGACCTTTCTGGAATCTGAGCTCTGCCACTTACCAGCTGTAACCTCTAAGAAATCACCAACCCCCTCTGAGTCTCTACTTCCCCACCTCCAAATTAATGTAGCCTCTGAAGTCCCCTCCATCTGGAGGGTTTATGACTCAGTGATCCTAGATTAGCAGAGATCAGAGAAGGGAAAGATTGAGGAGGGTCTTGGAAGTCCCACACAGAAAACTCTGGCTGAGGAAAGTCCCAAGAACAGGTTAGCTCATTCCACAACTTCCCTTACTAGTGCTTTTGTAGACACAGCCACTACAATATGACCTGATGCTTTGTTACTCACGATTTCCAGTAACCGAATTTTGTTGCACCTACAAAGAGGCTTTGGGTTCGTTAAGATGGATATGAACTTCAAGTTAAGCAGAGAGTCCGACCTCTACCTAAATGTGGGAACTTCCTTACTGAAGACTTGGAGCAGTTTGTGATTGAACTCATAATTTCTATTCAGAATAAATTGTCTAAATCCAAAGAAGAGGGAACCTTGTGGAGCTTCGAGGCTATTCTGTTGCCTATCTGATGGCAGGAGCTAATTGGGGTTACTGCCACAAAATGGTGAGTGAGGGTCAATGATGTGAAGCCATGGGTAGAGAGCTACATTTGGAATCAAATGAGTTGAACTCCTAGGCTTCAGTTTTCTCATCTATAAAGGGAGGAAATTGTAGGAATTGACAATTGAGAGCCCCAAAGCTCTAAATCCATGATGGCCCTTATTGAGAACCTCCTTTGTGTCATCCATAGTTCTATGATCCTTAACGTTTTGTGATCAACCCAAATTTAATGACTCCAATTCAACATTGGTCTCTGTGCATACTGCCCCTCTCCCTTCCACCTTGTATTTGATTTTAGAGTCTGTATTTAATACTTTATGAAACTGCTTCAGGGGCCAGGAAGGAAGTTATGGTGGGATATTTCATTTTGAAATTTAGATTATTAAGTCTCTCTTTGAAAAGCTACCCTTTAATGAGGAGAGAATAACCAAGGCCTTCTATTAATTTTCAATTCAGGATGGCTTTATTTGGAGAAAACAATGTATCTTCTTGGGATACCCAATTAATTCTCAGGCACAGTCTCTGAATGCCAAATTCCCACTGAAAATGGAAAGGAAGGACAGGGCTATAAATCTGGAAAGGACACCGTGTATAATGGCCTCCATGATCCAAACTTCATTTGTACCCTTTAGTAGCTTAATAGACAGTGAGTAAACAGCAAGGCAACTAGTGATGCCTCACATGTCAAGCAGCAAGGAGATGTATTCCACCGTGAATGAAGCAGCGGGGGATATATCAGGGGTCTAAGGAGACTGAGAGAGCATTGGCATTTTACAGCACCATTGGAGAAAGCAGAAATGGGAGAGTCACAAGAAGCCAGACAGTTCAGCCTCCTGTTACACATGAGGGAAGGATAGTGCAGAGGTAACATGCCCTTCCCAAGGTCACACAGGTCAGAATGGCGGAGCCAGGGCTCAAACTGAGGCCTATCACTCAGAGCTCAGCTGTCGCCACCAGATTCCCCGACAAAACTACCAACGGGACAAAAGCGAAGTCTTGTTCAATGGTCTAACTGAAAAACAGTAGAATGTTACAGATGCTTACTCAGTTCCTGCTTTATGCAGAATGCTGGGCTTGGGTTTCGGTGAGGAAATAAAAGTTGGAGAAGTTGCAGCCTTCAGCTCATGAGGCTCACTGAGTTATTAGAATGAAGCTCGTTGTATGCCCCATTAAAATGTAAGCCCTTTTAAATTCAGGCTCATTCTTTGTGTTTTTCATCCTTTATGCCTGGCATATAGGAGGTATGAGAAAAAGACCGCTTATTGAGTCACTGGAATTTTTTTTTAATGGAGAAGGTGACAAGGTAAAAGCTGCACTTTAGTGAAATTACATTGGCAGTTGTGGCGGGGGGGAGTTTCTTGGAGTGGGGAGAGACTTGAGGCAGGTAAACCCATCAGGGGATGTTGCAGGAGCCCAGGTGACAGGTGATGAGGGCCTAAATTAGGCTGGAGGCAGCAGGAATAGAGATTGTCAAAGCGGAGATGACAAGATCTGGGGATTGCTCAGATGCTTGGTGAAGGAGAGGGACCTGTTGCCCTCTGTCTCCTTTCATTTTCTATGGTTTTGACTCCATGAACATCCTGCCTCCCCTGGATGTAAACTCCTCTCCTGAAATCTCCTCACCATGGAGACTGATTCAGTTGATATTTAGTACCTTCTCAGCACACTTAGTTCCCTCTCCCTTCTGATTGGAGGGCTGAAGGCTAGATCGGTAACTCCTTCCAAAGCCTTGCTTTATAGAGGGCTCAGAACTTTTCAGGTAAATTTCATTTTCCATCCAGTGGTCTGCTTGGTTTCTACTGTACACGTAATGGCCGATCTGAATTACCTTCTGATGCCCACCCCCCTTTTCAGCTTCTTTTTGTCTGTTATCTGCCCCTATTAGATTGTAAGCTGCTTGGGGGCAGGGACTGTCTTTCTTTTTTTTTCTTTGTGTCCCTATTGTCAGCACAATGCCCACCACATAGTAAGTTTTTAATAAGTGCTTGTTGATTACTGGCATCTATTGAAATGTATATGTGCATATATATGTATATAAAATCTATTTCTATGGCAACTTCATTGGTATTAAACCAATTCTGTAGGTTAATTTGAGTAGATTACCAACTTTGCTGAAGAAACACTCTCTACCAATACAGGTTAGCACCTTTTCTGTAATCTTAGAAAGTTGCCAAGATCCCTGAGAAATAACACAGCCAGTTAGTTTCAGGGGTACAACTTGAATCCAGACCTTCCTAGATTTGAGGTAGTTCTTTAGTCCTATGCCACAGACAGAGACAATACACAAATGTGCTATTGTTTTCATGGAGATACATCTAATGCACAAATACTCATCATGGAGAAGAGCCTTCTAGAAAATAAAAACTTAACTTTGAATCTAATAAATTGGCTAACATTTGGGTAAGTTCCAAACTTGGGAGAAACGATCAAAGTTCGTTCTCATAATTTTAGTAAATTCTGATGTGTTCAGTTCTCAATCTCCAGGGGCCTCATGCCACCACTTACCTCCCTGCCACACTTGGGAGGGATTAAAAAAAAGGGAGAAAAAAGAAATTTACATGATAATTTTACTATATATTTAAAGTTATACAAAATAGATTTGCAGTTTCATTGCAATCATCTTGCTTTTAATTCTTCTATGTTATAGAAATGCTCTTTTTAGTCTCTAAATTAAAAATAAAATAAAAGGAACAGATTCTAAAAAAAAAAGATAAAATCCCAATCTAGGCACAGGAAATTGGGTGTATCCAGAACTATGGTCTGATTTGTAGTGACCTGGTGCAGTTGACGTCTGTGGGTTTTTATATCGAGGTTGATAAAGGAAGCCTGCGGTCACTTTCACACGCAGCCATCTACCTGTGATGGGCAAACCAAAGGCCCTTTTGGCTACTCTAGCATTAAATAGGCCAGAGAAAGATAAAGAAGAACTTGGTATAAGTCCTTGGGTATCAGAGGCTATTCTTGTGGACTCATCAGTCATTCTAGCTGCTTCACCTCATGCATCCCCATCCTCCTCCCTTCACTTGGGAGAGGAGGCGTAGTCTAATAGGCCTGTATTAATGACCTACCGGCCAATCATTATTCATGTCTTGGGATATTTACAGGATCCAACAAACAAATGGGCAGAGCAGACGCTTTGTTGATGACATAGAACTGAAAATTTTAAAACAAGTTGAGTCAGTTGATCCAGAACTCAGCCTTGCACAGAGGTGATAAGGGACCCCCATGCCCCTTTAGCCCATGATAAACTGTGACTCAAACCCTGGCTTTGGCTGGCAAGAGCCTAAATGCATGCCTTCCAGATGGCACAAGAATTTCATGCCAGAAAACAACTGGAATGGTATGAAAGCCATGGGCACCTCCCTTGCAGGGCTCCAAGAAAGGGGGCATGCTGGCAGGCACTGCTGAACAAGAAGAGTGACCACATTGATTCTGGGCCAGAAGGATATAGAACACTCTCCTGCGTACTCTGAGGAGTTAAGAAGAAAGGAAGAAAATAACAATAAACATAGGATTATGTTTGAGAAGTTCATGTTCTAACCAGGAAGTCCAACAGAAACCAAAAGACTTGAAGGCGCAAACCTGTAATAGAACCTTTAGAACAGCCAGACAGTGAGTTAGAGTGATTCTGATTCTCTCTGCTCCCTCCCTCCCTCTCTCTCTCTATCTCTCTCTGTCTGTGTGTATGTGTGTGTGTGCATGTACCCACATGTCTCTTCTCTTTTTTTCTGTTTCTATCTATTCTTCTCTATCTCTGTCTCTCTGTCTCTCACACACATACATACACATGTGAACATGCAAATATAGAGTAAGCATGATCACTTGAAATAGGGGAAATTTAAGGGAAGCAGATTCTTTTTGAGACTTTAAGCCCCCAAACACTCTTTTTAAAATAATATTTTATTTTTTTCACAATTACATGAAAAACAATTTAAAACATTTATGGGTTTTTAAAAAAAGTTTTGAGATCCAAATTCTATCTTATCCTTCATCCCCACCCTACTCCCTGAGACAGTAAGCAATCTGACATAGGTTATACATATTCAATCAACATTTCCATATTAGTCATTTTGTAGAAGAAAAAGAAAAGAAGGGAGAGAGAGAGAGAGAGACAGAGAGACAAAGAGACAGAGAAAAAGAGAGACAGGAAGGAAGGAAGGAAGGAAGGAAGGAAGGAAGGAAGGAAGGAAGGAAGGAAGGAAGGAAGGAAGGAAGGAAGGAAGGAAGGAAGGAAGAAAAAGAAAGACAGTATCCTTCATCTGTATTCAGATACCATCAGTTCTTTCTCTGGAGGTAGATATCATTTTTTCAGTATGAGTCCTTTGAAATTGTCTTGAATCACTGTGTTGCTGAAAACAGCTAAATCATTCACAGCTGTTTATCATATAATATTGTTACTATGTACAGTGTTCTTCTGGTTTTTACTTTGTATCAGTCCATGTAATTCCTTCCAGGTTTTCCTGAAATCATCCTGCTTATCATTTCTTTTAGGACAACAATATTCTATTACAATCATATTCTACAACTTGTTCAGCCACCCCCCAATTGATGGGCATTTCCTTGATTTCTAATTCTTAGCTACCACACAAACAGCTGCTATAAATATTTTTATACAAATAGGTTTCTCCTCTCCTTCCCTTTTAAAATCTCTTTGGGATATAGACCTGGTAGTAGTATCACTGGATCAAAGGGTATACACAGTTTTATAGTCCTCTGGTCATAGTTCGAAATTGCTCCCCAGAATGGTTGGATCAATTCATAATTCCACCAATACTACAGTCATGTCCCAGTTTTCCCACATCCCCTCCAACATTTATAATTTTCCCTTTTCAGTCACATTAGCCAATCTGATGGATGTGAGGTGTTATGTCAGATTTTAATTTGCATTCCTCTAATCAATAGTGATTCGGAGCATTTTTTTTAATATGACTATAGATAGTTTTGATTTCCTTGTGGGAAAACTGCCTGTTCATATCTTTTAATCACTTATTAATTGAGGAATGACTTGTGTTCTTATGAATTTGACTCAGTTCTCTATATATTTGAGAAACGAAGCCTTTATAAGAGATATTTGCTGTAAAAATGTATTTCTGTTTTCTGCTTTCTTTGTAATTTTGGTTACATTCGTTTTGTTTGTGAAAAATGTTTTAATTTTGTATGATCAAAATTGTCCATTTTACATTTTGTAATAATTTCTGTATCTTGTTTGGTCCTAACTTCTTCCCGCATCCATAGAGCTGACAGGTAAACTCCTCTATGTTTTCCTAATTTGCTTATAGTATCACCCTTCATGTTTAACTCAAAACCCATTTTAACCTTATCTTGGTATATGGTGTAAGTTGTTGGTCTATGCTAGTTTCTGCCACATTGTTTTCCAGTTTTCCCAGAAGTATTTCTCAAATACTGTGTTTTTGTCCCCAAAGCTTGGATTTTTGGTTTATCAAACACTAAATTACTATGGTCATTTCCCACCATGTATTGTGTACCTAATCCCAAATGCTCCTTGAAATTAATTGTGAACACCTGGAGATTTTTTTAAATCACTTTCTCCATCCCTTTTTACTCCTCTTTTTTTGCCAAATATTAAATGATGGATGGATAAGTGGGTCACATGCATGATCACAGTGGGAGTGAATGCAGAAGCCATCCCAGTTTCACACATGCATGTGCACACATGCACAGGCACACACACACATACACACACAAACATGCATATTCCTCACCCCTTCCCCCAATACTAACTCCTGCTGAAAGTGGCTAAAGCATTTTCAAAGTAGATACAGTCAGGAACTTTATAGAATCTAGCAATGGAAGGGAGCTTCGAGATGTTACAAGCTGTTGCCTTTATTTTATAACACAGGAGGCTGAGGTCCAAAGAGAAGTCGGCTAAGATCACACGCATTCTAAATTACTGGGCGTTGTAGAGTCAGGATTTGAACCTGAGTCTTCCAAGTCTAAGCCATTGCTGTTCTCATCACACCATGTGGTCCAGACCACTCAGATAACAATAACTTTATAGAGGAGATTAAAGCAGGATTTAGATTGGGTTGCTGGGGGCCAGGCATGATGGAGCCTATGGGAGAGGAATGACCTGGGTCCTAAAGCTGTGAGTGGAGAGCAGCCTCCTGTGACGTGGAAGCCCCCGGGAAGGTGTACATCTCAGCAGGAGGCTAGCTGCACACAAAAGCTTTTGGACGTTTGGAAATCCAAGCAGGAAACTCCTAAAAATGGTGATGAGGACTTGTCTGTTTTCTTTTATTAAAAACCAGAGATACTCAGTGCACTTTACCTTGTTTATTTATAAAAGAAAAGTTAGCAAAATTATAACATGGTTAAATAGAAGTATTTACATGGGAAAAACTAGAATGCCCGTGGACCCATGCCACAGAATATGCGAGTTACGGTAATCCTGCCGACGATAATCAGACAAATCATCAATTGATGGAGTGCCATTCGAGCAAGGGCCTGATTACCAAGCAAGTTAATAAAGGAACCACAAGGGCTGGATTAGTTCTCTATAGAAGAACTTCCCCTCCATCTCATTGATAGAATTGACCCTAATAATAATGGCAATTATAGTAATTATTATAATGATAATGATATATTTCATTACTGAAAATCTCTGAGCAAAGCTTGAGGAAGTTGCCAATGTAAGAGCCTTCTTTTTTTTAAATTTGTTTACCAAGAATCCTTCATCAAAATCACGATGAGGCACTTCCCAGGATTAAGGGATGCACTATTTCTGCTTTTAATTATGCATATGGCACTATGAAATGATGAGAGAAGATTGAAAAATTTAGCAGAAATAAAGCTATTTTCGAAAATGAAGGCAGTAATGATTCTCATTAAGACTAGGACAAGAAACAATGAGTTTAAACTATAGCAGATCCATTCGGGCTCAATAATTGGGTGGGAAATTATGAATAGGAACCAGGCAGTAAAAGAAGAAGCTCTCTGGAGATATGATGTAGCTGCCATCAAAACATCCATGCTGCCTTACTCTATAAACTTCAGAGGCTCCCTACTGTCACCTAGATAAAATAAAAACTCTTCAATTTGGCTTTTAAAGCCCTTCACAACTTGGCAACAAACTGTCCTCACCTTCCAAGGCTTCATTTTTTGGGAATAAATGAAACAATGTCTGAAAAGTGATATACCTTCTTATACCTAAAATGCAATAGAAAAGCAAACTATTGATGATGACAGTGATGATGATGGCTGATCATGATAAAAAAAA
>CM053624.1:6013486-6029342 GCA_028646595.1 Phalanger gymnotis | reverse complement strand
ATATGAAGGTAATGGAATACTATTGTGCTCTAAGAAATGGGGATTATACGGACTTCATAACAACCTGGAAGAACCTATACGACATAATGCTGAGTGAGCAGAGCAAGGCTAGGAGAACATTGTACACAACCACAGATATATGGATTCTGTGATGACTAACCCTGACAGACTTTGCTCTTCTTAGCAACACAAGGTGCAGGGACAGCCCCAAAGGACTCACGATGGAGAATGCTATCTACATCCAGAGAAAGAACTATGAAGTATGAATGCAGATTGAGGCACACTTCATGCTCGCCTTCCCCCCCCTTTTTTTCTCTCTTTGTTTTTTTTTTTGTTCTGTTTCTTCTTTCTCATGATTCATTCCATTGGTCATAATTCTTCTCCACAATTTGACCCATGTGTAAATTAATTTAATGCAAAGTTATACATGGAAGTTATATGAGATTCCATGCCATCTTGGGGAGGGAGTGGGGGAGGGAGGGAAGAAAATCTGGAACTCAAAATTATGTAGAGCAGACTCTTGTAAACTAAAAATAAAAATATTTTTTTTAAAAAGAGTTGTACAAACATCAGCCATGTTATGAGTATAGTGCATATCTGCCCCGGGGCCATTTGCCAAGACTCCACTCTCATGGCCAGTTGGGTCTCCAGAGGTAGGCTGGTTACTTCCCATTCCCTCACATTATAGGGGTAACCCTGAGGAGGTGGAAGGTGTCTTTCTGGTGCTAACTGAAGGAAAGTGTCTTTTCTAGAGATAATACTTAAGCCCCCATGCTTCCTGCCATGATTATCAGTTGATATAAATTAACAAGCCAGACTTAATTAGCTTTTAGAAATGGGTATTTACTATGGCAATAGAGTTGTTACAACGCATCCTCAACAATCTGCAATACTCTCTATCAATAACACGTATGGAGTCAAGGGGAAAATGAGGAAACTCACCTGGCAATCCTTTTGCTAGAATCTTCCAGATGTTCTCCTTGGAGAATCTGCAGCTTTCTTTGTGCCAGGCTCTTTGTTGAGTTTGAATGTGTTTTCCCTCGTGTCCAGTCTGCTTTGTCTCTCCATGCAAACGTTGATATCTGATATCTGGGGATATTACTAGGATGCTGAGCAGAAGTCCAACTAGTCTGAACCTTTGGAAGTTCACAAAGCACCTCTGCCTGAGGGGAGGAAAGTCCAGGGCTTTGCTCTTTCTCCCAATTCTCCCAATTGTTCCTTTTCAGGGGTTTAATTTGAATAGTCTTCTCTGCTTCCAGGCACATACATCTGCCATCCTATCTAACTCTCTTCTTTTATACAGGCCCCAGAATGTATGACCAGCCCCCTAAGCCAATACCAATGGCCTTTGTTTGTATAGAGGACAATTAAGATATATTCTCACCTGCTAAATGCTCAGGATTTCCTTAGCATCTTGGCGTTTACTTTAAATGTTTTGGGGTGACTTGACTGATTAACTCAATCAGCACCCCCAAAAACAAACTTACCTTGACTTTCCTGGTTTCTTCTACCATGCTCCATAGAGGTGTATGCAGGTCAAAGGGGGCTGGTTGCAAAGTTTAGGTAATACCCATTGGTACAAACTTTATACCTTTTGTGAGAGAATGGCAAGAATGTTTAATGAGTCATAGAATACTCCCGTTCTTAAGAGTGCGCAGCATTTGATTTATACATTGAATGGTGCGGTTGATTCCTTGAGGAGCCATGTTTTAGACCCTTGGAAAAAGTTTGAAAAAGCATTCCTTTCATTTCCTTCCTTTTATGTATGTTGCCTCTTTGAGATTCTACATTTAAAAGGCAAATTGGGGGACTTTCAGAGAGAGAAATAATTCCAGGTGTACTTGAACACTCTTCTAGAAGAGGGATGGGCAACAGAATGTAGTACACAGCACACAACATTTCCAGATTGATTTGTGACCTGTTGTGCTCTGCAGCAATATGGATGAGAGCCAATCACTGCTGCCTCCAAGTCGCCAATTACCTCTGACCCAGCTCTGGTACTGGGAACCAATCAGAGGAATTTCTTGTGCCCACATGGCAAGATGCCAGAAAGCATCTCCCTCCATGGGAGGGATAGTCCAGACAAAAATCCATGCCTTATAATGTCATTGAATGGATTGGGGAATTCAACAATTTATCTGAGGCTGTCCAACCAACTCCCCTTACATTTATATGAAATCTAAATATCTCTGCAACTTCAACCTGTTGTTCCTAGTTCTGACCTTGGGGGACAAGCAGAACCAAGCTAACCCTGCTTCCACACAGGCCTTTAAAAACTAGATGAGAACTGACGTGCCCTCATTAAGTGTCTGGGTCTTCAGACTCACTCTCCTTGGTTTCATCATTGAACTAGGATCTCCAGTCCCCTCTCAATGGTGGTAATCTTCTTCTGGATCCTTTCCACTTGTCAATGTCCTTCCTAACAGTGGAGATGACACTCTATATGTTTCCTGTATGTACTGGGTAAGTGACCAGGGCAGAGAAGAGCCCAGAGGGCATTTTCCCTCCCTCTTTCTAGGTCCCTGGCCTTTCTAACTGCAGCTTAATGGAGCAGCGGTGTGTGCGGCTCTCATGTCATCATGAAGACTCAGACTGACCTTTCAGGCCACTAAAATCCCCAAATCTTTTTTCAGATGAACTTCTGGCCAACCAAGCCTCAGCATCCCTGTCTTTGTGCCATTGGTCTTTTTCCAACACAGCATAGGATTCTGCTTAAAAAATTCACTCTCCCCTATTTGACCCAATGTCCTAGTCTGCCATTTTTCTTAGGTGTTATCTATTGGCTACATTTTTTAAAAAGTTTATTCTGACCTGGGATTTCATCAATGTAGGGAGCTTTCTATGAGAAAATTTCCATTACCAATGTATATTGGTGCTTTTCTGCTACCTAAGGCCTAAGAGAATTACTATGGGAAACTGAGAGGTGAAGAGTCTTTCCCAGTCATGTAGCCAGTCTGAGTTCCAAGTTAGAATCACAACCAGTCATCCTGACCCAGAAACTAGCTCTCCATCCACTGTGCTGAAGGTGGTAAGCCATGAAGGCCTAATCATTGTATCTATCTACTACCTTGGTGGTTCTAGTTTATCTTTATGATTCCACAGCCTTATTATTTCTGGAAACTATTTTATTTCAAGAAATTGAGGATTCAACGGGAAGAATTCTTGAAGTGAAGATGTTTTGAGTTTCACTAGATTTCTCATTGTAGTCATTGACAGTTCAGTGACAAATTTTTGAATGTCTCCAGTAGAGTGCCCCAGGGATCTGCATATGGCCCTGCATTATTTCACATTTTTATCAGTGATTTAGAGAAATGTATAAATGGCAGCCTTATCAAGTTTTCAAATAAGGGAGGAGGGAATAAGCATTTATTAAGCCTCTATTGTGTACCAGGCACTGTGCTGAGTGCTTTATAAGTATTATCTCATTTAATACAATAACTCTGGAAGGTAGGTGCCCTATTATCCTCATGACTGAGGTAGACAGAGGTTAAGTGACTGCCCAGAATCATACAACTAGCAAGTATCTGGTGTTAGATTTGAAGTCAGGTCTTCCTAACTTCAGGCACAGGGATCTATCCACTCTGGTTCCCCCTAGCTATCTATAAATGACAGATGACACCAAGCTAGGAGGGCCAGTTAACATATAAGATGACACAGTCAGGATCTAAAAGTATATTGAAAAGCTCAAGCATTGGGCTGAAGATGATGGGTTGGAATTCAGTGGTGTTAAAGGTAAAATCTCCCACCTAAGTGCACAAGGTCAAGCTCAAAGTGAGCCAATGGGGTGACTTTGAATCCAAAATAGCTAACATGACCTTGGGTTGTTGTAAGAGAGGCCAACGGGGTGGCCATATTGCCTTCTCTGTCCCTGCTGGACCTCCTTGAAGGAAATTGGTCAGCTGGAAAGGGTCCAGGGAAGGGCAGCCAGGATGGAGAGTCAATTCCATGGGAGGGTCAGTTGACAGAAGTGGATGTTTATCCTGGAGAAGAAAAAGCACGAGGATGATATGAAAGCTGTCTTCAAGTATCTCAGTGGGCATGATAGAGAGGAGAAATGAAGCTTGTTCTGCTGGACCCTGGAGGACAAGACCAGGAGCAGTAAATAGGGGAATCTGCGAAGAGGGAAGCTGTAGGATTCATGCAACAAAAAGCCTACTAACCACTTGAGATGAAAGAGGATGAGCTGCTTTGGGAGGTGGTTCCCTCTCTGTGGAGGTCCTCAAGCAAACACTGGACATCCACTCATCAGGTGTGTCAGAGTGGGGATTCTGCTCAGGTGCAGCTCAGATTGGAACGGCCACTGTGATTACTTCCAGTTCTCTACCGTCCATGGTGCTGTGGCTATCAGCTAGAGGAGAAGCAAACATCCACCTGAAGGGCATGAGGATGCCATCACGATGACCCAGGGCTGGCTCAGTGGCCCAGAAAAAAAAAGCAGGACAACCACTAGGAAACTTGAACTAAGCATGGACAGGGCCGTGACAGGACAAACCAATCACCTGGGATGGAGGATAAACAACAACAGAGAAGAGACCCTTCTGTGAGTACCATTTGGGGAACGTGGAAGAAGACCACAGCAGTTAAGCTGCAGTAGGTCAAGGGGAGGGATCGAAGCTAGAGCTTTGCCTCAGGGCATTTCTGGAGAAAGGGGACATTTTAACTGTGTTTTTTTAAGTGAATTTGCTCCCTGCCATTCTTAGCCAGAGCTATGAGGTCCATTAAGGTATTAAGAAAAATCCTGGTTTCTGCATTAAGCCAAGAGGGATAAAGAGTCAGGGAGGTGGAAGCCAATATGTGAAAGATCTACAGCTTCCAGTTAGTAGTAAGAGCGTCAGCAGGAAAAAGTAGCTACAAATAATCAGTCATTAAGCATTTATTAAGCACCTACTACATGCTAGGCACTGTGCTAAGCCCTGAAGTAGCAAAAGTAATAAGTGTTGAAACAATACTTTAATGTGGTTGGCAAGGTCACTTTGCATAAACTATCTTTTTGTTAACTTCCAAGAAAATAGAAAGGAGGTATGGGTAACATGATCCTCATTTGACAGACGAGAAAGCTGAGGCCCAAGCTAGCTTCTCCACGGTCACACAGCTCAGGCAGAAACAGGAACCCAGGTCTTCTCTGACTCCTTGCTAAGCATTATTTCTACTACATCACACAATGTGCACACAAAACCCCAACCTTTTGATTTCTGGTCTAAGAGAAGTGGGCTGGCCCCTGAATAATTGCAGGGTCCTCTGTGTCCTGGGTGTCTCTGTGAAACACTTTACATGGTAAACTTATTCCTGCTGATTTCGGGTAGGAGGGATAGTTAAGTAGACCTTTAAATATAAGAAAGCCCCCTCAAATGGTAAAGTATCCACTTTACCACTGGCCAATGCCAAATTTTCTCCAGCCTTTGGGGGCCTGATGGGAGAATGGCAAAAGCCCGGTTATTCAGGTTGAGCCAGAATGACTACTTACACGCTTGCAACCCAGATGTCATAAAAGAGACTTTTATGGACTATATATGGATTGAAAGTTATATTATTCCGGGTAAAAAAGTGAATTAATTCCTCTCCCAGAAGCATCTATCTTTCAGGGTGGCATACATGCAGAATGCAGATGGGAAATATTTAACTGATTCTAACCTTTTCCCCAACATAATAAACTGACTTTGTGAACCTTCCAGAATGAACCTGCATAGTCACTTTTTTTCTTACACTCCAGTGGATGCCCCCAATTAAAAATATCTGTGACAGTCTAAGACACCCAATGATAAAACTGGGCTGCCTCATTTGGCCCCAATTTTTCAAATATTAAATGGCTCTGTATTTTTTTAAACTAACCACTGCATAAAACGTACACCATCAGTCTAAGGCTACAATTTATATCAGGTTTCAGGCTGAAATATATTCCTGTGGTTGAGTTCCAGGTTTATGAAAGTAGAGCTGAACACACAGTACAAACCTTGTGTCTTGATAATATTCTATCACTTTTCTATTTGGAATCCTCTTTCAGCCTAGCAGGGCACAGACCCAATACATAGAGGAAAGGCCAGACAAAGCAAGTCTGGCTTTCATGTTTCTTCTGTATTTGGGTGCTGCTGTCTGGCATGGGCAGCCTTCATCCCAGAGTGGCTGCTTCTCTTGTTCCATTTCAGACATGACTGCCTAGATCTCAGAACTTGCCTGACCGTGCTTGAAGAAGTCTATTGGGAGCTTTGGAACTCATAAAGTTCTCATTAGTAAGCCTTCCTTCAGAGAAATCAAATTTGACCCTTCCTTGGATGAAAATCATCAGCATCTATTCCATGGGACATAAAATGAATGTGCCTTCTAGTGGGCTCCACTTTTATGTTTAGAAGGGATTCAGTTACCAGGCCTTGTTTTAAAAATGGATTTTTCCCCAGTTTTTTTTAAATGATAATTTAGATCAATGTGTCAGAAAATATAGACACTGAGTTTGCCCTAATCTGATCAAGTCTTATGAAGTTAGGAAAAGAAAGTCTCATAGAAACTTTTTATAAGGAAATCTCTGTGACTGGAGAAGTCACAGTCCTAGCAGGAGAAATTGGCCCCTTTCGGGGCAGAATTGATGTCATGCATAATCCTGGATGCTTGACCCCACAAGACTGTCATCAGTTCAGGCTCTGCCACTGACTAATTGTGTGGCCATATAGAAGGGATTTCTCCTCTCTGAACCTCAGTTTTTAGCTTTCTCATCTGCCAAATGGAATGGCTATAGTCAGTAAAGTATTTGGTCCATCTTCAAGTGATACAGAAATGGTAGCAATTGTGACTGTTTTTAGAGGTTCTAAATAATAAATATTCAATGAGGCCCTTTTTGATCACCAGGGGCCTTTACCATGAGTGAAGGCATTAACCCTAGTTTCTTAAATAAATTCTAATTAGAAAATGACTGAAAAATTCTGACTGTCCCACTTAAGCTACTTAGGTGGACTTGGAATCAGAAAGAACTGAATTTGAATCCTACCTGACTATGGACCATTTAGAGCTAAGTAAAACATAGGGGAAGCTAGGTGGTGCCATGAATAGAGTTCCAGGCCTGGAGTCAGGAAGACTCATCTTCCTGAGTTTAAATCTGACTGCAGGCATGCACTCGCTATGTGACCCTGGGCAAGTCACTTAACCCTGTTTGCCTCAATTTCCTCATCTGTAAAATGAGCTGGAGAAGGAAATGGCAAACCATTCTAGTATCTCTGCCAAGAAAGCCCCAAATGGGATCACAAAGTCAAACATAGCCAAAAAAACAACTGAACAATAAAAGATATGAGTGAGGCTCTTTCAAAGGTGGAGAGCTGGACCAGGTTAGGACAGAGGGCCTTCTTGTGCTCTTGTGTTGGGAGAAACTATCTCATAAGTATCAAATGAAGAAAAAAAGGAGGAGTACAGGTTGGTGATGCCCAGACAAGGACAACTGTTGACATAATAGAAACACTGGAGAGGTCTGTCCTTTTCCAATGATATGATGATATGATATGATGCCAAGTAGCCACACAGCTGACAGACCTGCCAACCACTACCAACACCCCATGCTCCACAGGAGGGCAGATTATATCACCTAGAGGCAACTTCTCTAGGAGGAGGTCCTCAGGAACATAGGGGACAAGGGTTCAAAAGCAAGAGGCAGGTTTGGGAAATCAATGGACTACGGTGTCTAAGAAGAGTCAAAATCATGGTCTGTGGCTTAAATGTCAAGAATGACCAACACTTGATCAGAGAGCGCTGAGCCTTTCAAGGAACAATAAAGCTACATTCGTCTAGAACCTGGTAAATATCTATAAGGATTTAAATTGAAACGTGGGGCCAGGGGAAGAAAACTGCTTCCATAGCTCTGATCAGCCTGGGTGCCATAAAGAATGGCAGATGTGATAGAGGACAAAGATAATAACCAAAAAGATCAATGATTCGTGAGAGATGATAACTGAGAGGGGGTCTGGCGAAATCAACCAACCAAGCAACCGACCCGTGCTCTCAGCCGTCTGTCCACAAAAGCACAGTCTAAGTAACCAATGGGGCAACCAAGGACTCCTCTTCAGTACCAGTTTGGCAAGGTAGAATTTGCAATTAAACTATGGCTCTGGCTGGGTCTGCCTTGTACAAAACAAGAAGGATTAGCAAGAAGATATACACATGGGAGGATACTTCAGGTTACTGCCTAACCTAGGTAAGGGATGCAAGGTAGAGATTTTTGGTGAGGATCAATGCAGACAGAAAAAGAAGCAATATTGTTGTGGGAATATGCTAAAGACCCCATGGAGGAAGCAGAATTAGATAAGGAATTCCAGAAACATCACAGACCTAGGGTAAAGGTGTGATATCATGGTAATGGGAAACCTCAAAGATCAGACATCTACAGGAGTGCTCTTTCTGCCAAAAGGGGGGGGGGGCTGATACATTCATGACTTATCTCGATGAGAGTTTCAGCCTTTATAAGGTGAAGTTTAGTCAACAAGCATCTTTAACAATAATAATAGCTACCATATTCGCAGCGCTTACTGTGGACCAGGCATTGTGCTGAAGCACTTTACAATTATTATCTCATTTGGTCTCTATTGTGACGCCTATGAAGCAGGTGCTATTATCATCCCCATTTTATAGATGAGGAAACAGAGGTTAAGTGATTTGCCCAGAGTCACACAGCCAGTAAGTATGTGAGGCTGGATTTGAACTCAGGTCTTCCTGATTCCACATCTAGTGCTCTATCCACTGTTCCCCCTACCTGCCTATACTTTACTGACCTTTCTTTAAGCACATAGATGGGTCAGGCACTAAGTACTAGAGACATAAAGAAAGGCGGAGAAGGCGATGTGTGCCCTCAAGGGAACTCACGTTCTAATGGAGACAGCTTACCAAAGTTGAGTACATCCAGGATTTAGGCCGAGTATATGGAAGATAATCTCAGAAGGAAGGTATGGGGGATGGGCGCTGTGCTTAACTACAGACTCTCTGAAGGGGGAAAAGGAGCTTTGAAGCTTAATTTTCATTACTAACATTTTCTACATCACTTTCTCAAGTCTAGACAGTCAGCAAAACAATAACTCAAATCTTGATTTTGAGTGTTCCCCTATTTCTGAGACACAAATGCTCACACCAAAAACATAACAATGAGATGAGATGGTGCTCATGAGATAGTATGAGTGGACTCATGCGTACCCCTGGGGGGAAGGGAAAAGATTCCTACAGAAGATCTGATCTGGGTACAAAGAGAGAAAGACGGGAACAGAGACACAGAGGCAGAGGCAGAGAGAACGATTAATGAATTGGGCAAGCTTCAGGAGAAGGAAAGAAAAAAAAAAGATAAGCCATTAAAAGAACAATAAAGAACTTAGCCTTGGCAAACAGAACACTCACCTCAAAGAAATAGAGAACAGAGAAATTCTTGGAGCTGTGAAGGATAAGAAATGCCCTGTCTCACAGAATTAGGGAATTTTAGAAGTGAAGGAGAATGCAAGTGTCATCTAGGTCTGCTCAGTCAGCCACCGCTTGAGGACCTCTGTTGAAGAAGAGGAATCATCTGCCTTCTGAGTCAGTTGCATGGTTAGGCAGCTCTAATTGACAGGAACTTCCTCTTAATGGGGAGTGAGGTGTCAGAAGACTAGAAAGGTGACAGGAAAGTTAAGAAGATGGAGAAGAGAACCAGGCTTAAATGACTAGGAAATTCTATTAAAAGGGAAAGTTAAACCTGAGGGCCCTAATAAACCTTGAGAAACAGTCAAACAACCTTCTAGGTGTTGTGAGCAGCTGGGCACCAGAGGCAAAGAGTTTCTTTTTGAAGTTGAAAAGCTTTGTGTAGTCAAATGTAGTCAATGAATAAAGAAGCCAGAGTTTTGTGTTTTTTTTTTCCCTTGGGAAGTCCTTTATTATAACTGTGTGTGTTAAGGACTTCTGCTTTATAAAAGATTGGTAGAAAGGATTGGGACTTGAAAGTAAAAGAGCCTGGAAGAACCCACTCTCTTATGAGACAGAGAAAGCTGGGTGCAAGGGAAAAAAAACAAAGGAGTACCACAACCATGTGCTCCAGTAGAGGGAACCTTGCCTAGTCGTGGACCATAGTCACCACGGGAACAATATAGCAACCCTTCACAGTAGTCCTGGAAGACCAGCAGCTGGCAAATCTGTGTGAAGACTCCCTCTGGTAGACACTATGTTCAAAGGAGACTCCTCATCCAGTGGGGGTGTGAACACTGTGATCCCAGCGGAAAGAGACCTGGTAGGAGCAGCACATAAGGATACCAGAAGACGTGCAATGTCAGAGGTAGGTGTTGTCCCCCATGCATGCTCCCTGGTCACACATGCTCCCTCCATGCGCCTCCTGGTCTCAGGCATTGCTCACTACTACCCTACATGTGTCCACCTTTCCAAAGTTTGGTGTGTGAATTTATCAGAAAGTGTGGCTTCGGTTTGTGGGGAAAGTGCATTAATGCTACTTTCTTATTAGGTTCTCTCATTTAGTGCCTTTGCTTTGAATGAATTGTGTCCTCTGGGTAAATTTGTCAGTGGGCATTTGTGAGTTGTGGTTTTGAGTGTAGGAAGATCTAGAGAATTCCTTGAACCTGGAGAGCTTGTCTGGGTGAATCTACTCTGGGAATTGGAGGTGCCCCAGGTGTTACAGATTAACATAATTTAGATCTTTCTCTGCATCTGACTGTTGATTTCCCTTTTGAATGAAGGAAAAAGAAGTTGATTGTGTTTTCAGAGATTTCTATGTTAATTAGAATATCTTCCTGTTGAGCCCCTAATTAACAGAGTTACATTGCATTCCTTATCTCATTCCCCACCCTCACCCCAATCCCCATTCCCTTTTAAGAGTAAAGCTGAAATATCTTGAGGAGAAAAGTCAAGAGAGATCTAATAACTAGCTCCATGACCATGGGCAAGTCACTTAACCTCTCTGAGGGCATAACATTTCTCAAAAAGACAGGCTATTAGTACAAAAGAGGGGAATAATAACTTGAAAGCATAAACAATATGGTTCAAAGTTACTATTTTGTATCTGTTGAATTCATAATTTACACCTTTAATAAACTTCAGTAGTTTTTTGGCAAAGTATATCCCGGCTGTCTCTATTATCTGCACACCGGGAAGATTCATTATGCAATATCATTATCTTGTATAAACAAACTTCTAATCACTGTTAGGAAATTATTTATGAAGATGTAACTGGGGAAAAACACCACTAACGCTTCCCTCATTGTTGCAATGAAATGATAACTGTGTGGTCTGGGCTTGCTAAGTGGTCTTTCCCCTTTCAGGGCATGACAAAACAGAACTGGAACCAACTCCTCTGCCTGCCCCCAAAAGCCAGGTCACTCCTGGAGACCAGGGATGGAGTGGTTTTCATTAGTGTGATCCCAGCACCGACGAGCACCATGCCCTTGTGTCCCCAAATAATAAATGTTTGTGGAGCGTTGTGTATTTGAGCCTTGCAACCTCCCCGTGGAGCAGGTGCTATTACTGTCCCTATTTTATAAATGAGAAAACCGAGTCTCAGAGTAGATATGCGACTGATGACTCTTGGAGGAAGGAATCCAACCCAGGTCCTACTGGATCCTAACCCAACATTTTGACCGCTACAGTAGGTGCTTAATCAATGTTTGTTGGAATGAATTTGATCTAAAAGATTCACGCTTCCAGAAATTCCAGGTTGGCCCAAATGCCCGAGTCCTGTTACCAAAATATTTGATTCTAGCAGCCTGGTTTTTATCAGAGGTACATCTCAGTTACTTCTATTTACCCCAAAGCATAGCATATTACGGAAGCTGCCAAAGAATCCCTGTCTGTTATGCGTTCTTAATAGGTGCCATATTGCAAAGAGGGCTAGGGCTAGAGTTAGGAAGACTCTGAGCTCAAATTGACCTCAGACACTAGCCATGTGACCCTGGGCAAGTCACTTAACCTCTTTTTGTCTTGGTTCCTTCAATTGTAGAGATAATAATGGCTCCTATTATATAATAATAATAATAGCACTATGCTTCTTTTGTTGCAGCCCAAATCACCTTCATTTTCTTGACTGTGTTGAGCATATAAGGCATGTGCTTTTCATGTAATATAAACATAGAAGGCAACTCTAAAGGAGGTGATGATAGCTATCTCTGGAAGAGAGTCCATGATTCATGCCTTGAAGGGAGCAGGAGAAAGGGTCATGGACCGACCATTGTACTCTCCTTTCAGAGAAGTACACTGTATTAGAATTATAGCTTTCCGCCTCTCTAAATATTGCTAGCCCAGGGCCATGATTGATTCAAAACAAACAAAAAAACCGCTAGCTTTCTGGTCTCTACCTCTTAAATGGGAAGGGTACCCTAAGCTTCCACTCACCAGCTTCATTCCTTCTTTCCAAATACTGGTTGAAGAAAAAGACCATCACAAATAGTGAACGAGTAAACCCATTTATCCAAGAAGAGAGCGAACAGAAATCAGAAAAGTTCTACACGTTAAAATGTGTCAAAAAATCCATAGATTGGGTGAGCTTTTTAGATGGAGCAAGAGGAGATCCTGCTCAATCAAGAGAGATGCTCTGATCTCCCTCAAGGGGAAACCCTAGAAAATCATTAAAGAAGGAATTTGGAAATCAAGGGCATGTTGAGGAACTATTCTCTCCATGTTTGCATCCCAAAGTTTTTCTTCTTGCTCCATACATCTCTCCCAAAGGGAGTCTTGAACCACGAGCACATCTATTGATTCCAATACAATTCAATAAACATTTAGGTGCCTTCAGTTTGCCAGACACTATGCTGAGCACTAGGGATACAATTAATAGAAAGAAAAACACTCCCCACCCTCAAAAACCTTAAAATTTAATGGAGGAGCTTACAATCCAATGGGATTTTCTGTTGAAGGAGGAATGAAGATTGACTCGCTTTCACCAAAACTCTAACACCAACTCTGCACCTTCTTGAAGGCATGAAACATATCAGCAGTCTCTCCAATGATTAGGAGATCTCATGCAAAATGCTCTAGAAGCCTGAGTAATAGCAGCCATGATCCACTACTGACTCAAATGGAGCTTACAGTCCATACCTTCCCCCTCCTCATATGTTTTCAACTTAACACTGTTTAGAGGACCTCATGAAGAATAATCAATCTCATCTTCCCACAAATGGCCCCTGGCATCCCTATGAGAGGCTATAAGATAGGGTGAGGAGAGTCTTTAGTGGAAGCCAACATTCACATTCATATTCATATGTTTAAAGAAACTGATATTTAAGAGTTCATCAAATAGGTCTTTGAGTGGAGCTATGGGCCACACTATTCTGCATTGTGAAGTTATAGCAAAACAAGATGATAACCAGGTTCTGCATACACCCCACTAACATTTTTTCCTGTAGCATTTGGAAGATACGAGGAGGTATGTTAAGGAAAAGAATGACGAGAGAGAGAGAGAGAGAGAGAGAGAGAGAAGCAGACATTTCATTTTCATAAAGTGCAATAAAGCAAGAGTAGAGGGGTGAATGAAGGGAGCACAATACTGCTGCCATCAAAAACTACCAAGTTTTTCCCTTGACTTGGCTAAAATGGAGGGTAGCCAACAGTGGGTGGTCAATAGACAGTGAAATCAGCCAAAAGAAAAAAAAAACAGTAAGAGCTTATTGCTCCTGTAATGAAAACCCTGGAGTAGCCGATAAGGAAGATAGGAAACTGAACAGGTGGGCATTGGGGGTTTGTAAGAGATAGGTGATATAATTGAGGATGAGCTTGTCCAGTTCCAAGAGTATTTCCAGGTGATAAAAAATACATTTCCAGCTGGGCAGACATTGATTTAAAATTGGAACGTGTTTTAGCTTAGTGATTTCGGAGACCTCAGTGTCCTTCAGGACTCCAAGTGGCTTCATTTTGGAAACTTCATTTTCAGCAAAAATAATTCATAAGGGGCTCAAGCCAACCACTTCTCTGTAGAGCTCCATTGCCACCGTGTTGTTGCTGAATTCTCACAAGGATTGACCTTGGAATAATTGTTTCAGGTTTCCACATCCAATATGGCCCCAGGGAACGTAGGATTGCTGATGCTGCACCTCTGTGATGTTTCAAAGATTCTAGCCAGTTCATTGTGATATCCACTCCCTGAGATTGTCTCAAATTGGAGGTCTAACTCTGTAGTGTCCAGTCATTCTAGATTTGTGAGAGTATCCCTGAGTTCAAAAAAGAAATGAAGAAATATACTTTTAATGAGGTTTTTCAAAGTATTTCAAAGTATTAGCCTTGTCAAAGCCATGATTTTTAGTTTGGAAAATAAAATCAATGTGTATATGTGTGTTAGTGTGCGAATGTGTGCATGTATGTCTGAGTCTGTGTACACATGTGTGTACACATTGATTTTTTGAGTTTGAGGAACTTTATAAGTAGTAAAATAAATGCTTATTGACTGACTCCCCTCACCAATGCATATTGGCAACTCATCCGTAACTTGGAGTCTTAGAGGTTTTCTTGAGATCACACATACTATTATATATTATACATAACGTATATATGTATATGTACATATGTATATGCATGTTATATAGAGACAGGGAGAGACAGAGAAACAGAGAGACAAAGACAGAGAGAAACAGACATATAGATGGGCAGAGGGGAACAGAGACCCATGAGGGGCTGACAGTTGGGGACCATGTGGCATCTCTGACAGGTACTTGCTTGCTGTGTGACTGGCCCAGGCAACAATCTGTGATGATTAGTTGCAGATTAATTTCTGTTTGCCTCAGTTTCCTCAACTGTAAAATTGGAATAATACCAGGAATAATACCTACCTCACAGAGCTGTTGTGAGGATCAAATAGGATATTTGTCAAGCTCTTAGCACAATGTCTGACACATAGAAAGTATGATATAAATGCTTATTCCACCCCCCTACACACACACATACCCCTTGACACTTTAAATAGGTAACAACATATCCTAATCAATCAAAAGGCCTTAGCATGAAGTGTGGGGTCTTTGAAAGCCATTGGAAAAAGTTAAATTATGCAGACAAGAGGTCTATTCCATTAGGCTGGGTTTTGTATGTAAGCATCACATTGGCTGTAATAAAGAAAACTTCCAGAAATTGGAATATAAGACTTTCCAGCATCTCCTTGAAGAGTAAAAATCTGATTGAGCTATGTAAGGGAAGGGAAATATCAAGGAGGGTGATTGACTCTCCAGGCATCTCAGAGCAGAGGACCCAGGCTGGGGAAAGTCCCAAGAAAAGGTCAACTCTTTCCCCAACTTTCCTTCTGATGCCCATCTATCCACAGATGCTATCATATAATTGGCTATTTTGTTAGCCACATGTTTCCAGGAAACTGAATTTTGTCTCAACCACAAAGGACCAGGGGTTAATTAGAGATAGACACAAATGTAAAGTTAGGAAGAGATCCCCAACCCAAGCTATGCCTAAATGTTGGGTGATTTCCTAACTTGGGACTCAGAGCACTTACGATTCATTTATTACTGTTTGTCTAAAATAAGCTCCTTAAACCTGAAGAGGAGGGAGCCATGCGGACTTTAGGGGTCATTGTGTTGCCACCACCACTCGCATCCCTGCCCCTTAAATGAGCTAATTACTCTAGTGTTATATATCTCTGTCCCATATTCACCTGAGGCTTTCTCTCCCTGGTAGTCTGTGAGGCCCATGGAGGAGGTGGGCTTTTCTAGAGCAATCGTTGTGGGATTCATACATAGAATGATAGATTGGGAGTCAGCTAGACCTGGGTTCAATTCTCACCTCTAAGGAATAGTACACATTTGTGTAACTATAGACAAATGTGTGATTCTAGGCAAGAACCATTAGGGCTCTGAGCCTCACTTTCACCTCAGTTAAATGGGAATGATGATAAGTGTAATACCAATCTCACAGGGTTATTATGAAGTTCAAA
>CM053624.1:5939585-6012986 GCA_028646595.1 Phalanger gymnotis | reverse complement strand
CTTTTAGAAGCTCAGAAATAGGTCTTGGTCTTCAAAGCTCTGTGTCTTCAAGAAAAGGCTAGATGGCCAGGGCACACAGCAGAAGGTCTTCTCCATCAGGAGTGAGTCACCCTTGATGGCTAGCTGCTGAGAAATTTTGCCAGGTCTTTCTCTTAGGTCTGAAGGAAACAGGCTCTAGCTGAGATTTCTCTCTATATCCTGTGATCTTTTTTCTTGGGAAGCGTCTGCAGCAACTCCCACTGAGGGGAAATCAAGTGAAAGAACATTTCAAAGTCACCATGTTCCATTTTCCTAAACTCCATTTATAAACTTGGCCTTTTGATTTTTAAAAACAAAAGCAAAATTGCTAAGGAAGGAAATAAAGAAGGACATTTGGAGCAGTGAGGAGAAGCAAAGAGAGGAGGTAGAAGCCCAGGCATGCAGTACATGATAGTAATGGAGGACAGCCTACAGAGTTGGAGAAGATCATTGGAACAAAGTGTCATCTGATAGCATGTGAGGAGCTAAAATTCCCAAGTGTTAGCAGATTCCAATATAGTACTAGAAAGGAAAGTTGCTCAAATCAATGGAGGGTTGAGAGGGGGAGGGAGGGAACTGAGGTGATTAACAACAGTAATAGCATTTATTATTTGGCACTTTGGGGCAGCTAGGTGGTGCAGTGAATAGAGCACCAGGCCTACATTCAGGAAGACCTGGGTTCAAATCCAGCCTTAGACACTTACCAGCTGTGTCACTCTGGGCAAATCACTTCACCTTGTTTGCCTCACTTTCCTTATCTGTAAAATGACCTGGAGAAGGAAATGGCAAACCACTCCAGTATCTTTGCCAAAAAAAAAAAAAACCCAAATGGGGTCATGGAGAGTCAGACACAACTGAAATGACTGAATGACACAAAACCAACTTAGCTACAAAGTGTATCTCTCCATCTCCATAGTGTGGATTCTGTAAGAAAAGCATCAAAAATACTGAAACTCCAAAGGAAATGAGGCTGGTGAGGAAAGTCTGGGGTAGCAACAACAACAGAAAAAGATTCTTAGCCTCATGGGGAAAAAAGGAGGACCAAGGGAGCCAGAAAACCAGCAGGGCCCTGATGATGAGAAATTGGTAACTGATAATGAAGAGAGGTGTGGCCATTCAGCTCTTAACTAGTTTTCACCATCTCTACAGAAGAGATGGAGGCAGTTGGGTGATGCAGTAAACAGAGTGATGAGCCTGGCATTGGGAAGACCTGAATTCAAATCTGGACTCAAACATTTACTAGCTGTGTGACCCTGGGCAAGTCACTTAATGTCTGTTTACCTTAATCCACTGGAGAAGGAAATAGCAGACCAATTCAGTTTTTCTGCCAAAATACTGGGGTCACCAAGAGAAGAGTCAGACAAGACTGAACAACAAAAACCACAGAAGAGATAATAGGCTGTTAAGAGTTCTTAACCCAATATAAGTAGGGAGATAGTAAGATAGTACCACCATTTCTGGATGCCTTCAAGTCCAAAGGCTAAGATTAGCTATTTCTGGGGTCTTAAAAGGAAAGATGTGGATTTAAACTTCTGGGAGCCAAGATGGCAGATTAAACAGTAAGTGCTCTCACACCCCTGACCCAGTTGGTCTTGAAAATACCCAGAGAATATTGCCCTAGGAAAAATCCCACAATAGTGGATCCAGTAGAAAGGGTACAGCAGTCTTTTAGGGAAGGCTAGGGGATTAGGGGGAAAGTTCTCTCTTGCTGTGACTGAAGAGAACAGAGTACAGGACAAGAGGAATCCCACCACCAAGCCAGCAGCAAGCTCCACCTCAGCAGACCAGCAAGAGATTCTGAGCCCCAGGGTGGTGGAGCCAGCAAGCACCAACACCAGGATCCCAGGCATGCCAGGGGAATTGGAGGCAGGGAAGCAGGCATCCACCAGTGGCTGAGCCTACCTAGGCTCTACTGAAGCTCTAGGGAAGGGACAGACCTCCGGTGGCCAGAAAACCCCACCCCATATCTCATGCTGAGACCTTCAGTATAACTCCAGGGAAAAACAGAAAGACCTCACCTGACCTCAGCCTTGGCACACACCAACCAGCTCCAGCTCAGCACCAGGTAAGCTACAACATTATATAGCTTCCAGCTGCCAGAACCAGAGGTCACAGCACACAAAGCCAGTAACCAGGTCCCCAGCCCCCAGCACAAGAAGCATGGGACAGAGCCCCCTGTGCCCCAGAAGCAGAGATCCACTTTAAAAGCCAGAGAAAAGGCAATCACAATGAGCAAAAAGCAAATTAGAAAAACAAAGACATTAGATTCTTACTATGTGGACAGAGATCAATATGTGAATTCAGAAGAGGACAGCATTGACACTATACCCACATCTGAAACCTCAAGAGGGAATATGAACTGGTCTCAAGCCCAAAAAGCATTCTTGGAAAAGCTCAAGAAAGATTTTAAAAGTCAAATTAGAGAGGTAGAAGAAAAATTGATCAATTCCTTTAAAAATACAACTGACAAAATGAAAAAAAAAACAATTCACTAAAGAAAATAACTCCTTAAAAAGTAAAATTGGTAAAATGGATAAGGAGGTAAAAAACCAAACAAAAGAAAATAACTCCTCAAAAAGTAAAATTGGCCAAATGGAAAAGGAGGTACAAAAGCTAACTGAAGAAAATAATTTGTCATAAATTAGAATTGGGCAAGTAGAAGCTAATGACTCTATGAGGCAACAAGAATCAGTCAAACAAAATCTAAGGAATTAAAAAATATAAGAAAACATAGAATATCTTATTGGAAAAACAACTTACCTGGAAAATAGATCCAGGAGAGATAATCTAAGAATTACTGGTCTACTGGAAAGCCATGATGAAAAAAAAAAAAAGAGCCTGGAGAGTATCTTCTAGGAAATCATCAAGGAAAACTCCCCCATGGTCCTAGAACCAGGGGGTAAAATAGTCATCAAAAGAACCCACCAATCACCTCCTGAAAGAGATCACAAAGTGAAAATACCAAGGAATATCATAGCCAAATTCTAGAATTATCAGGTCAAGGAGAAAATACTGCAAGCAGCCAGAAAAAAAAAATTAAATATCATGGAACTACAGTCAGGATCACACAGGACTTTGCAGCTTCTACATTAAAAGATGATAGGGATTAAAATATGATATTCCATATGGACTACAACCAAGGATCAACCACCCAGAAAAATTGAGCATAACTTTTCAGACAAGGAGATGGACATTCATTTAAGTAAGGGACTTCCAGCCCTTCTTGATGAAAAGGCCAGAGTTCAATGGCAAATTTGGTCTTTGAATACAAGACTCAAGAAAGGCATAAAAAGGTAAATGGGGAAAAAATGTTATTCAATAAAGTCAAACTGTTTACATCCCTACATGGGAAGATGACACTTACAAATCTTGAGAACTGCATCTTTATTATGACATTTAAAAGAGATATACATAGAGAGATGGTGTAGGTATAAATTAACTGATGTGATGATTAAAAAAACCTAATTAAAGTGTGCGAAGGGATTGTAATGAGGGAAGAGGAAAGGAGGAAGCAGAAAAGGGTAAATTACATCATATGAAGAGGCAAAAAAAAATATTATAGTAGAGGGAAACAAGGGAGAGAGATGAGCCTTGTTTGAACTTTACTCTCATCAGATTTGGATCAAGGAGGGAATAACATACTCAGTTAAGTATAGAACTCTAATTTGCCCCACAGGCAGTAGGACAAGAAAGTCAAAAGAAAAGGGAGGTGGTGGTTAGAAGGGAGGGAAGAAGTAGTAAGGAAAAAGGGAAAGAAAAGAGAGGGGAGCTGATAGAAGGGAGGGAAGATTGAGGGAGGTGGTAGGCAAAGCAAAAATCTTTTCAGGAAGGTAAGAGAGAAAGGAGAAATAAAAGCACAAAGTGGGGGAGGGTTGGAGTGGAGAGAAAGACACAGATAGTATTCATAACTGTGAATGTGAATGGAATGAATTCTCCCACAAAATGGAAGCAGATAGCAGAATGGATTAAAAACCATAATTCTACAATATGTTGTTTACAAGAAACATGGGGACACACACGGGTAAAGGTAAAAGGCTGGAGTAGAATATATTATGATTCAGCTGAAGTAAAAAAAAAAAAAAAAAAGGAGAGGTAGCAACCCTAATCTCAGACAAAGCAAAAACAAAATAAATCTAATCAAAAGAGATAAGGAAGGAAACTACATCCTGCTAAAAGACACCATAGACAATGGAGTAATATTGTTACTAACCATATATGCACCAAGTGGTATAGCATCAAAATTCTTAGAGAAGTTAAGGGAGTTACAGGAAGAAATAGATAGCAAAACTATACTAGCAACTCCCTGTCTTTGAACTTGATAAATCCAACCTCAAAATAAACAAGAAAGAATTTAAGGAGGTGAATAGAACTTTTAAAAAGGTAGATGTGGTAGACCTCTGGAGAAAATTGAATGGGAATAGAAAGGATTATATGTTTTTTCTCAGAGGTACATGGCACATACACAAAAATTAACCATGTACTAAGGCATAAAAACCTCACAATCCAGTGCAGAAAGGCAGAAATATTAAATGCCTCCTTTTCAGATCATAATGCAATAAAAATTGTGTGTAATAAAAGGCCACGCAAAGATGTTCCAACAATCCAACCAGCAGCTGTTGTAAGGGTGAATGACCAACATGAGCCCAACAACAAATATGCTACCAGCACGCTGCAAAAGCCCAGGTTCTTTTGATCTGCTTTACTAAGGAAAGAAGCATTAAGGGGTTTACAAGCTTACTTTAATCCAGCATACAAATATCACTAACTTAGTTGGGGGGAAAAAGCCAGCACCCTGAACTTCAGAGCAAATACAAACAAATTACAAACATCAACAGACAGACCTTGTCTGATTCAAATCCCAAAATCTAGTTACCAGAGTTTAACAAAGTCCCAGCATCCAGGATTACAACCTGGAGGACCCTTAGATGGAGCTGCCCAGAGTCTCCACATCAGCACGCCACCAAGAGTGAGAGCCCTGAGCAAATAGCTCTGTCTTATCTTCTTATACCATTTCAGACGTCATCAATCATCATCTAAATGACTAGAACTTAGGCAGGCTCCTATGATTGGATCTTGAGTTAGCACCTCCCCTTAGTAACCTGGGAGCTTCACACCCACGTAGGCTTAGAACCTAATAGGGGTTTGGGCCTGGGGCTTAGCATCTAGTAAGACTCAATGAAATACACTGAATTAATCAAAGGAAACAAAAGCCAAACTCTTCAAGGGCACTTGGTTGAACTGAGTGCTAAGAGCCCATTTTGCTTACCAACACAAAAGATAGACTAAAAATTAATTGGAAACTAAATAATCTAATCCTAAAGAATGAGTGGGTCAATAACTTCATTCAAAAGAATGACAATAATGAGACAACATGCCAAAACTTATGGGATGCAGCGAAAGAGATTTTTAGGGGAAGTTTTATGTCTCTGAATGCTTACATGAATAAAATAGAGAAAGAGGAGATCAATGAATTGGGCATGCAACTGAAAAACCTAGAAAAGTAACAAGTTAAAAATCTTCAATTAAATACCAAATTAGAAATACTGAAAACCAAAGGAGAGATTAATAAAATTGAAATAAAGAAAACTATTAAATTAATAAATAAAACCAAGAGCTGGTTTTATGAAAAAATCAATAAAATTGATGAACCTTTGGTCAATTTGATTTAAAAAAAAGAAAGAAAAAAACAAATTGCCAGTATCAAAAGTGAAAATGGTGAGTTCACCTCCAATGAAGAGGAAATTAAAACAATAATTAGAAATTATTTTGCCCAATTGTATGTCCATAAATTTGACAATCTTAGGGAAATGGATGAATATTTACAAAAATATTAATTGCTCAGTTTAACAGAAGAGGAAGTGAAATACTTAAATTATGCCATCTCAGAAAAAGAAATTGAACAAGTCGTCAATGAACTCCCTAGGAAAAACTCTCCAGGGCCAGATGGATTTACAAGTGAATTCTATCAAACATTTAAAGAATAATTAATTCCAATACTACATAGACTATTTGGAAAACTAGGTGAAGAAGGAGTCCTAGCAAATACTTTTTATGTTACAACTATTGTACCAATACCTAAACTAGGAAGAGCCAAAACAGAGAAAGAAAATTATAGAACAATTTCCCTAATGAATACAGATACAAAAAATCTTAAATATAATATTAGCAAAAAAAATTACAGCAACTTATAATGAGAATAATAAACTCTGATCAGGTGGGATTTATACAAGGAATGCAGGGCTGGTTCAATATTAGGAAAACTATCAAAGTAATTGATCAGATCAACAACAAAACTAACAGAAACCATATGATTATCTCAATAGATGCAGAAAAAGCTTTTCACAAAATACAACATCCATTCCTATTAAAAACACTAGAAAGCAAAGGAATAAATGGAGCACTCCTTAGAATGATAAGTAGCATATACCTAAACCATCAGCATGTATTATATAAAATGTGGATGAGTTAGAGGCATTTCCAATAAGATTAGGGGTGAAAAAAAGATGTCCATTATCACCACTGTTATTCAACATGGTACTAGAAATGTTAGCTTTGTCAATAAGAGAAGAAAAATAAATTGAAGGAGTCAGAATAGGCAAAGCAGAAACTAAGTTATCACTCTTTGCAGATGATATGGTGATATACTTAGAGAATCCTAGAGAACCAAGTAAAAACCTACTTGAAATAATAAACAACTTTAGCAAAGTTGCAGGATATAAAATAAATCCATACAAATCATCAGCATTTCTATATATTACTAACAAAGCCCAACAGCAAGAGATAGAAAGAGAAATTCTATTTAAAGTTACTGTAGACATAAAATATTTGGTAGTCTAGCTGCCCAAACAAACCCAGAAACTTTATGAATATAATTGCAAAACATTTCACACAAATAAAATCAGATCTAAATAACTGGAAAAACATCAGTTGCTCATAAGTAGGCTGAGCTAATATAATAAAGATGACAATTCTACCTAAACTAACTTCCTTATTCAATGCCACACCACTCAAACTACCAAAAATTATTTTATAGAGCTAGAAAAAATAATATCAACGTTCGTCTGGAAGAACAAAATGTCTAGAATATCAAAGGAATTAATGAAAAGAAGTGCTAGGGAAGGTGACCTAACTACACCACATCTTAAATTGTATTTCAAAGCAGCTAGCATCAAAACTACTTGGTACTGGCTAATAAATAGAGCGGTAGATCGATGGAATAGGTTAGGTACACAAGATACAGCAGTCAATGATTACAGCAGTCTACTGTTTAATAAACCCAAAGACCTCAGCTTCTGGGATAAGAACTCACTATTTGATAAAAAAGAAAAAGCTGCTGGGAAAACCGGAAAATAGTATGGCAGAAACTAGGCATAGACCAACATCTGACACTACCAAAATGAAGTCCAAATGGGTACATGACTAAGGCATAAAGGCTAATACTACAAACAAATTAGGGGAGCAAGGAATGCTTTATCTGTCAGATTTATGGAGAATGGAGGAATTTATGACCAAATGAGAGAGAGAAAAACATTATGCAATCCAAAATGGAAAATTTTGATTACATTAAATTGAAAAGTTTTTGCACAAACAATGTCAATGTGACCAAGATTAGTAGAGAAGCAGAAAACTGGGAAAGAATTTTTACGAGTGTCTGATAAAGGCTTCATTTCTAAAATATATAGAGAACTGAATCAAATTTACAAGAATACTAGTCATTCCCCAATTGATAAATGGTCAAAGGATATGAGCAGGCAGTTTTCAGAGGAAGAAATTAAAGCTATTGATAGTCATATGAAAAAATGTTCTAAATCACTATTGATTAGAGAGATGCAAATCAAAACAACTCTGAGGTTGCACATCACACCTATCAGATTGGCTAACATGACAAAACAAGAAAATGATAAATGTTGGAGAAGATGTGGGAAAGTTGGAAAACTAATTCATTGTTGGTGGAGCTGTGAGCTGATCCAACCATTCTGGAGAGCAACTCAGAACTATGCCCAAAGGGCCATAAAAATGTGCATACCCTTTGATCCAGCAATATCACTTCTAGGTCTATATTCCAAAGAGATCATACAAATGGGAAAGGGACCCACAAGTACAAAAATATTTATAGCAGCTCTCTTTGTGGTGGCCAAGAACTGGAAATTGAGGGGATGCCCATCAATTGGGGAATGGCTGAACAAGTTGTGGTATATGAATGCAATGGAATACTATTATGCTATAAGTGATGAACAGGCAGACTTCAGAAAAACCTGGAAAGACTTGAATGAACTGATGCTGAGTGAAGTGAGCAGAACCAGGAGAACATTGTACACAGTAACAGCAACAGTATGTGCATGACTGATTTTGATAGACTTAGCCCTTCTCAGCAATGCAACGACCTAAAACAATTCCAAAGGACTCATGATGAAAAATTCCATCCACATTCAGAGAAAGAACTATGAGGTGCAGCTAAGTGGTTCAGTGAAAAGAGCACCCATCCTGAAGTCAGGAGGACCTGAGTTCAAATCTGGCCTCAGGCACTTGACACTTACTAGCTGTGTGACCTTGGGCAAGTCACATAACCTTGATTGCCTTTGCCTTCCCCCTCTAAAAGAAAAATATATTTTTTTTAAAAAAAACTATTGAGTCAAAATGCAGAGCAAAGAAGACTAATTTCTTTTTGGTTTTGTTTTGTTTTTCTTTCTCATTGTTTCTCCTATTCATTATAATTCTGCTATACAACATGACTAATGTGAAAATGTGTTTAATAGGAATGTATGTGTAGAGTTCATATCAGATTGCATGCCATCTTGGGGAGGGAGGAGGGAGGAAGGGGGAGGAATTTTAAAACTTTTGGAAATGAATGTTGAAAACTAAAAATAAATTAATTTTTAAAAAGAAAAAATAAACAAAAGGAAAGATGTGATTAGAAGCCACTATCAATGGTCATTCAAATAGCGTAGAACCAAAGGACCACAGATGTGAAGAAGGTAAATAATGTCTCAGTTTTTTTTTAATTCAAACAAAGACAAATGAATTTACCTTCAATTTCTGTCAAAATTCTAGAACATTTTATTAAAGGGATAGTTAGTGGATATCTAGAAAAGGAAGTAATGACCACCAAGAGCTTCATCAAGAATGAATGACCCAAGAGTTTTCTGTCCTTTTTTAACAGGGATATGAGTACATTAGGGAACATTGTATATATCATTTGCTTAGATTTAAGCAAAGCATTTGATAAAACTGCTCATGCTACTTTCATTGAAAAGATGGAGTGATGCAGCCTAGATAATAGTCCTGTAAGGTGAATTTAAACCTAGCTGAATGGTCAGACCCAAAGAGAATAATCAGTCAGTTAGCCAGTCCACAAACATTTCTTAAACACCTTTTATGTCCAAGGCACTATGATAAGCACTAGGAATACAAATTTGGAAAAGAGAAAGACAGTTCCTGCTCTCAAGGAGCTTACAATCTAATGAGGTGGGGAGGACTCCTGAGGGAAAAATCAAAGGAGTTTCATTAACAGATCATTTTCAACTTAGAAAGAGTAAGTACTCCAATGGAGTGCTTAGTTCTGTGGGATGTAACATTTAATCAATAACTTCGATAAAAGCATAGATGCCATTCTTGGCACAAAGGTGAAAAGAGTACCAAGCACAGCAGACAAATAAGCCAAATCCAAAAAGTCAGTCATTAAACACTTATTAAGAACTTCTACGTGCAAGATGCAATACTAAGCACCAGGGATACAATGAGAGGCAAAAGACAGATCCCTAAACTTCAAGGAATTTGGTCTAACATGGAAGACAATAAGCAGATGAGTATATACAACATACTAGATAAATAATAAATAATTCAAAGGGGGCATGTATTAGAAATAAGAGGGATTAGGAACAATTTCAGGTAGAAGATAGGATTTTAGTTGAGATTTAAAGGAAGCCATGGAAGCCCAGAGATGGAAAGGAGGAGGAAAAGCTTTGCAGAGAAAATGCCCAGGGACAAGAGATAACCAGCAGGGAGGACACCATGACTGGATCAAAGAGTGCCTAGAAGTAGAGAGTAAGGTGTAAGAAGACTGGGAAAACAGAGAGTGAGGCTAAGTCGAGAAGGACTTTGAATGCTAAACAAAATATTTTTGTATTTGACCTTGGAGGTGATAGGGAGTCATTGCTATTGAATGGGAGGTGAAATGGTCAGACTTGAAACCACTTTGATCGTTGAGTAGCCTACAGGATAGAGTAGGAAAAGACTTGGAGCAGACAATCCAATGAACAGGCTACTGCAATAGCCCAGGTGTGAGGTGATGAGATCCTGCACCAGGGTGGGGGCAGTAACTAACAATTATGTAGCGTAGTAAAGTTCTTGACTCATTTTCCTTCATTATTCTGTTTAAAACCTACAACATTCCAAAGAGCTTTATTCTCTTATTATTGTCCCAATTTGGCAGGTAAGAAAACTGATCATCAAGTGACTTGTCCCTGGGGGTCACACAGTACTTCTCAGAGATGGCTCTGAGTCCAGAGCATGTGTGTGTGTGTGTGTGTGTGTGTGTGTGTGTGTGTGTGTGTGTGTGTGTGTGCACGCTCACACACACACACCCCAAAGGTAATCACAAGCTGGCTTCTTGCACCCACCTGGCTGCCCCCTCCAGCCTCAGTTGTAGCCAAGCGAATGCCCAAGGTTTATGTCTTTTGTTTCCTGCTAGAGAATACAGAAAGCCCTCCCCCTTTTTTAAAACTTATTTATATTTTTGTGAGGTTCATTTAGGTATGATGTTATGTAAAATTATGGAATCCTAGTTTGAGGAGGAAGTAGTCTTTTAAATAGAGTAAAAACTTCAGCAGAGTTTTAGAGGAATCAGCTAGGGATGAGCTCTTCTAAATGCTTCTTCCCAGCCACTGGCTTCTATAGCTTTGCAGGGTAAATTAGATTTTCCAACTTTCTTTGATTCCTCCACCCAAGCATAACCAGCTTCTTCGCTCCCATCCCCTTCCAAAAGAAAAGTGTTATTTGTTGTATATACACACCCTCTTCACAAAGTAAATGGAGATTAAATCCCTGAGTGGGGTGGTGCCCAGTAAGGTCACCAGATCACTTAATTTTTGTGTGGGAGGCACCTTAGATCCCATCTAGTCCATTTTCCCCTTTAACAAGATGATCAAACCGATGTTCACAGAGCTTTAACCAGATCAACGTCCTGAGGGTAGATTTGGAGCCTTTTTCCAATTCCAGATACTTCACTACCCAGCCTTGTAAGGATGCCTTGGGGTGAAACACTACCTGGCTTCTGCCAGATTTCTTTATGTGACCATCCTGCTTTCTTGGCATTATCTGAGCCTTAGTTTCCCCACCTGTGAGCTCTGGGTTTGAATCCTGGAGCTGTGTGTAGGCTTGTGACAGTTCCTTCTCTTTCTGGGATGTAGTATCTTCCTCTTTAAAAGGCGTGTGTTATAGTGAAGCGAACAGAACCAGAATATTGTAGCGGCAGCATTGTAAAGACGATCAGCTGTGGATGACTTAGCTCTTCTCAGCAATACAATGATCCCAGACAATCTCAGAGGACTAAGAATGAAGCAGATTATCCACCTCCAGAAAAGAACTCATATTGATTGAATACAGACTGACGCACACTATTTTTCATTTTCTTTCTTTCACTTTATTTTTTTCTTTTATTTGAGTCTTCTTTTACTAATGACCAATATGGAAATGTTTTGCATAATCGCACATATATAACCTCTATCTTATTGCTTACCAACTCACGCAGCAGGGAGGGGATGGGAAGAGGGAAGGAGGATTCAATTTGGAACTCAAAACTTCAAAAAACAAACAAATAAAAAAAGCGAAATGAGTATGTTGGACCAGACCACCTCCCTTTCAATTCTAAATCCCATGACCTGAGCAGCTCCTCTCCCTTCATGTGAACAGATTGGGGTGGAAGAAAACAGTGAGGGAGTGGAGGGTGCAAGAAGCCTCAACTGTATTTGGGGGACCCATTCCAGCTGGTGGGCAGTGATAGCGCTACTAGGAGCTCTACTAGGATCTATTGGGGCAACTAGAGGTACAACGAATAGCATACTGGGCCTGGAATCAGGAAGATTTGAGTTCAAATCCAGCCTCAAATACCTACTAGCAATGTGACCTGGACAAGTCACTTAACCTCTGTTTCCTTCAGTTTCCTCCTCTGTAAAATGGGGATAGTAACAACATCTATTTTCCAGGGTTGTTGAAACTGTTGAAAACTGTTCAAACCGTTCTCTACAAAATTACCAGTGATTTCTTAATTGCTAAATCCAATGGCCGGTTCTCAATCTTCATCTCTCTTGATTTCCTTGCAGCCTCCGATGTGTTCAATAATCCTTTTCTCCTTGATAGCTCTCCTCCCACTTGGTTCTCCTCCTACGTATCAGACCTCTCCTTCTTGGGCTCCTTTGCTGGATCATTTTTTTATGAAATAAGACAAGCATTTTCATACCATAGTAGAACAAAAAAAAGATGATTGCACATGAAAGTGCAAATCTATTACATACAAATTGTTATTCATTTTAAATATATAGTAATGTAAATCCCCCCCCCCAATGGTTACCATTAGACACAAATACACACACATACATATGTAAAATCATTCCATCCATACTTTGATTCATCAGTTCTTCCTCTGGATGCAGGTAGTGTCTTCCTTCATAGGTCCTTTGTAGTTAATTTGGACATTTATAATAGTCAAAATGACTTAGTCACTCAAAGTTGCTCTTAAAACAACTTAGTTACCATATACAATATTCTCTTGTTCCATTCCATTCTTATTTTGCAAGTCTATTCATGTTTTTCTAAGGTCATTGAACTCATCATTTCTTATAGCACAGTAGTATTCCATCACAATCACATACCACAACATGTTCAGCCATTCCCTGATTGATGGGCATCCCCACAATTTCCAGCTCTTTGCCACCACAAAGAGAGCTGCTATAAACATCTTAGAACATATAAGGTCTTTCCTTTTTCCCTAACCATCTTTGGAAAAAAGACCTAGTCATGGTATTGCTCAGCCAAAGGTTATGGGTCGTTTAATAACTCTTTGGGCATAATTCCAGATTAGTCTCTAAAATGATTGGATCAGCTCACAAATCCACCAACAGCGAAGTCTCATTTTTTTCCCCCATTCCCTCCAACATTTGTTGCTTTCCTTTTCAATCATTTTAGTCAATCTGATAGGTATAAAATGATATCTCAATGTTGCTTTAATTTGCATTTCTCTAATCAATAATGATTTAGAGGTTTCTTTATATGACTATAAATTGTTTCAATTTCTTCATTGGAAAACTGCCTGTTCATATCCTTTGACCACCTATCAGTTGGGGGATGACATCTATTCTTCTAGATTTTACCAAGTTCTTTACATATTTGAGATATGAGACCTTTATCTGAGAAACTGTCCATAAAATTTCTCTTCCAGTTTTTGGCTTTCCTTCTCATCTTGGGTGCATTTGTTTTATTTGTACAAAACCTTTTTCATTTAATGTAATCAAAATTAGCCATTTTATACCTCATTCTGCTCTCTTATTTCTTGTTTATTCATAAACTGTTTGCCTGCCCATAAGTCTGAGAAGTAATATGTTCCATGTTCTTCTAATTTTCTTATAAAATCTCTCTTTGTAGCTGGGTCATGTACCCATTTTGACCTTGTCTTAGTAAATGCTGTAAGATATTGGTCCATGTCCAATTTCTGCCAGACTGCTTTCCCATTTTCCTTTGCTGGATCTTTTTTCAGGTAAGGCCACTAACCATTGGTATCCCTCAGGACTTTGTTCTGACTCCTCTTTTCCCTCTACGCTATTTCACTTGGTGGTCTCAATAGGTCCCAAGATTCAATTATTATCCCTATAATGTTAATTATCAAATCTATTTGTCCTACCTGAAACTTTCTGCCAAATCCCAGTCTCACATGTCCAACAACTACCTGGAAGACACTCAAACTGTATGTCCAGTAGGCATCTTCAACACATATCCAAATGTCCTTATCTTCCTCAAAAAAACCTCCTTCCTTCCAGGCTTCCTTATTACTATCAAGGATAGCACTCTCCTCTCAGTCTTCCAAGGCTTGAAATATAGGTATCAGCTTCAACTCCTTACTCCCCACCCCCACCTGCCCCCACCCCATATCCAATCTGTTAGCAAGGTTTGCTAACTTGATCTTTGTAATCTCTCTCAAACATAGCCCCTTCTCTGATGCTATTTTTGCAGGCCCTGATCTCCCTCACACCTGGGTTATTTCAATAGCCTGCCTGTTGTTCTGCTTGCTACAAGGCTGTTTCTCTCCACTTCGGTCTATCTTCCACTTAAAGTGATTTTCCTAAAGTGTACATCTGATTGGGTCACCCCCATATTTAATAAACTCCCTATGACCTCCAGGAAAAAAGAAAAAATCTTCTGCTTAGCATTCAAAGACCTTCATAACCTGCCCTCCCCCTTTCCAATTTTCTTATACCTTACATACAGACAGAGACAGGCACACACACACACACACACACACACACACACGTACAAACACACACTTACCTTTTACTGTTTTGATGTGGTGATTCTGCCCTCCTTGCTGTTCCTTGAACAAGACACTCATTTTTTATTGCCTACTCATAATGCCTAGAAGGCTCTTACTCCTCATCTCTCTTCATCTCTGATTCCTGGCTTCCTTCATGTCCTACCTAAAATCTGACCTCCTACAGGAAGCCATTCTCAATTCCCCTTAATGCTAGCACCTTCCTTCTGGTGATTATTTCCTATTAATTCTACATATGGCTTGTTTCTAAGTTGTTTGCACATTGTCTTCCCTATTAGACTGTGAGTTCCTTGAGGGTAAGAACTATATTTTGTCTTTCTCATGTCCCCAGTGTTTAGCATAGTGTCTGGCACATAGTAGGTGCTTCATAAATGTTTATTGACTGACTGACTCCCCTTGGTGGTGTTCTGGGAATTGATTGTATCATGTGGATGAAGCTTACCATATGAGTCAGGGTTGGAAAAGAGCTCACTCTGGAACAAATTTTTTGCCTCCCACCAGGCTGTGGGGACCTGCTTCCCTAAGCTTTGGTGGGAAGGTGCTAGGGTTAAGAGAGGGCAGAGGGCAGTGACGGATGACCGGAGACCTGTGGATGCATGAAAAGTCGGGATGCCAATCCCAATCGGGCTACTCACTACTGGGCAATCCACTTGCCCTCTCTGGGCCCAGTTCCTCATCTCTACAAAGCAGAGGATGAGCTCCTGTCTTTGAAAGGATCTTCGCAGAGAGCTTTCTCCACAAATCCCTGTAAGTTCGTTGGAACAAGCACTATATCTCTCTTTACAAATGAGCTACCGAGGCTTCTGGAAACAGGAAAGACTTGAGGGCCATTCTTACTAGCCCAAGAATCCCCTCTGGATGACATGTGGCCATCCAGTCTCCAACCCCAGTGGAGGGGGAGCCCCCCATCTCCAGCCCATATCCCTTTGGGAGATCTCTACCCCTGAAAGCTTCTGTCTTTTTATAACTCACCCAGGCTCCCACAGTTAGTGCCAGACTAGAGATGGGAATGCCTGAGGGCCTTTCTGGTTCCAATGCCAGGGGGCTCCCTCCCGCCCCTGCAAAGGGCCTTCTCAGCCTCTTTTCTAAAGTCCCTTGCAGTGCTCTGTTCTTGTTCTCTGATCTGAATGCCCAGGGTGTAAGAAACACAAGGAGATAGAACCGAAAGTTTGACCGCAGCTAAAGCAGGAGTGCTTGGGGTCAGGTGGAGGCAGAGAGCAGGAGAATTTGTCTGATGAGAGGTGAAGGATCGAAGCTTTCCAGGCGGGAGACAGCCGAGGTGCTTCTACCGAAAAGTGGGGATACCTGGGCTGGGAAGTAGGATGCCGGGGCTGGGGGGAGAGGGGAGGAGGGGAGCAGACTGAGGAGGAAGGAAAGTGAACCAAGAATTAGGAAGGGTGAGAGGAGGTCAGAGATTAATGTGCCGGGTGGGCGGAGGAAGAAGAGGAAGGGGAGGGAAAGAATTTGAGCACCTAGGGAGGGCTGGGCTGGGCTAGGCTGGACTCCTCTGTGCTGGGCTGTAGTGATAGGAATCGTGTCTACCCGACGGTTTCTCCTACTGCCTCTGCTCTCACTGCTCAGCCCAGGGGTCAGTTATTACCGCCATCCCCGCTGCAGTCGGTTCTCCCTTTCCTGCTCTCGGCTTCCCTGAGCGGTCACCACTCCCCAGGGTTGCGATTTAGAAGGAAAAGGATAGAGTTCCATGGGACCGTCATGAAAGTTCCGGGACAGCCGTCAGCCAGCCCTCCGGGCCCCTCGGGCCAGCAACATCCCCCCAGTGCCCAGGAGCTGTTGGATTTGGCAGTCTACGGAGACCATCTGAGCCTCTACCAGCCAGGACTACCCCAGCACCCTCACCGCTCTTCAAGAGCCCCCTCTGTGGCGTCCACCGGCTTCGGGCTCTCTGACTACGGCGGTGCGGGAGCCAACCCCTACCTGTGGCTCAATGGGCCGGCCCTCAGCCAGCCCTCGTACCTACCCAGCTACGGCTGCCCGGGTCAGCGCCCGTTCCTGCCCCCTTCGTCCGGCTTCGGAGCGGCCGCGGCCGAACTCACCTGGTTGTCCCTGTCCAACCAGCAAGAGCTCCTTAAGATAATGCGGCCGCCTTACTCGTACTCGGCGCTCATCGCTATGGCCATCGAGAACGCTCCTGACAAGAAGCTTACTTTGAGCCAGATCTATCAATACGTGGAGGGCACCTTCCCCTTCTACAAAAAGAGCAAGGCGGGCTGGCAGAACTCTATCCGTCACAACCTTTCCCTCAATGACTGCTTCAAGAAGGTGCCCCGTGATGAAGATGACCCAGGTATGGCGTCTCCTGATCCTTCCCGTAGACTAGAAGACCCCCACCCCCCAACCCCCGCCTTCAGACCTGACCTGGTTTCCCACCCTTTCATCTCCTGCGGTCAGAAGGCCATCTCTGGCCGGGCTTGTCTTTCTCGAAAAAGTCCTGGAGGTGACCCAAAGGGAAGCCCTGCTCAGGCATCTCTGATGTGTGCCACCATGGGCAAATCCCTTGACCGTCCTAGACTTCCGGTTTCCTCAACTGTAAAATGAGGCCATTGGGCTGGATTACCTCTGAGGTCTCTCCTAGCTCTAATCCCACAATCCCAGAACCCTACACCCTTCTCTGGACCTGTGATCTCATCTGGGAAATGAGGGTTGAAGTTTGCTTGGTTCTGAAGATAGATCTCCCTGAGTGGGATGGGCTGCCTTGGGAAGCGAGGAGCTCCCATTCTTGCTAGAGACCTTCAAGCAGAAGGCAAAGCATACATACCTGTCTGATGGGTTGTAGGCAAGAGGCTTGTTCCAGACTAGTCCAAAAGGTCACCTGTGTGTGACAGTAGATGGTGGGGTATGTGAGAGAGCTGTTATCTTTCTGAAGGAGGCTGCTAGCCTCCCCATACAATATAACTGGCATTTACATAGCATTTTACAGAAATTCTCTCATATGAGTCACCCAATAATTCTGTAAGGAGGGTTAATACCTCTAATAACAGAAATTCTTATCCTCATTTATAAAATGAGAAAATGAAGCTCAGAGAGATTGAGTAGCTCAGGGTCACACAGCTATTGTTAGCAGGTTTTGAACCCAGGTTTTTATGATTCCAAGACCAAGGTTCTACCAACTCTACACCATTACTTGAGTGGTCCTAGGCTAATTTACAGGAAAACTGGTTATCAATTCATCTTTAAAAAACAATCTATTGTTCTCATACAGGGAAAGGAAATTACTGGACCTTGGACCCAAACTGTGAGAAAATGTTTGATCATGGAAACTTCCGGAGAAAGAGGAAAAGACGAGGGGACCCCAATGGGACAGGGACACTGGGAGCTGTCTCTAAGTCTGAAGACAACAGTTCTGGGACCCGCAAAAACCCATCGGAGAACCTAGGCCTCATTGACTCCACCTCCCTAGAACTGCTTAGCTCACCCAGCTCTGGGACTGAGTCCAAACACCCCCTACTAACTATAGAGCCCAGCCCATGTCTCTCTGGCTTCACTTCCACCATGGGGGCCCTGGCTAATGGTTGTGGAGTGTTCCCCAGGCACTTCACAGGAGCAGGAGGTGGACCAGTGGGGGACATAGCTCTGGCAAGGCAGGTGAGCCCTGGCCTCAGCTCCTACCCAGCTTGTTCCAACATGGCACATGGTGTAGATCTTGGCCCCCAGGCTCAGACCCAACACATGAATGGTCATTCCACCAGCTTTCATAACTTCAATGTCAACAACTTGATCTATAGCAGAGAAGGGACTGAGGTTTAGAGTGAGGAAAGAGAGGTATTCAATCCTCAGAGAAACCATTCTCTGTCCTTGGATTGGGCCCTGGTCCCGTCAACCTGTACTCTTCCTGTCTGGCTAGTATAGCCTGCCGAGAAGGCTGGAGGAGGGAAACAAACATTTGTTCAGTGTTTACCAGGTGCCAGGCACTGTGCTAAGCATTTTACAAATATCTCACTTGATTCTAACAGCAATCTTTAGGGCTAGGTCCTATCATTATCCTCATTTTACAGATGAAATTTAGAGAAGTGACTTTCCCAGGGTCACACAACTACTAAATGTCTGAGGCCAGATTTGAACTCAGGTCTTCCTTACTTTAGGCCCAGTGCTATAGCTACTGTGTGACCTAGCTCTGAATGTTGGCCTTAGGGGATTATTCCAAAATTCTCCCACATTCATCCCAGAATTTCCACCCCAATTCAGCCTCAAAAATGACATTCTTTGGGCTCTATGAATGAGGCATCTGCCTGCTCTTCGTGAGCTTCAGTGTTGTCCTTTCCAGGATGAGAGAATGAGAGGAGAGACATAGTCTTTGAGGCCACTGTCCCTTCTCTGATTTTGGCATCTGGCAAAGAGTTCAGAGTTCCCAGACACCAGTTCTGTAGAAGGGGGTGGGGTGGCACTGTGGTGATTTCTTCCCTTTAAAATGAAATAGACCTGGTTTGCATTTTCATCATTTGGGCTCCTGTGTTTTCTTTTCAACCTTCCAACCCTCTTTACTGAGCTCCTTGGGAGTTTACAGTGGGCTATAGTGTCTATGGCTTGGGTTTGAATCATTGTTGCAGCCACTGCCTTAATGATCCATGGTGTGGCCTTAAGTCCACTGCTCTCCAAAGGTTCAGCTCTAGGAGAAGCAGCTTAATGGCCAGGTTTCGTATTAAAGGAGGCATCTCCTCAGCACTTCCTGAGAACTCTAGCCGGTACCTTCTCAGAGGCAGCTGCTCTCCAAGGGTTCATGTTCAGAAATGGTTAAGTTCTCAGTGGCTCCAAACAACTGAAGTGAAGAAACTCTCCCTTCCCTCTTTTTTCCTCAATGTCCTCCTTATCTATTCCCTCCCCTCTTACTGTCTATGTGTCACTCTCTTTCTTGGTCCATTTTCCTTTATCTGTCCAATTGTCTATCTTAATTGATCTTTGTTTCTGTCTGTCTCCCTGAACACGGCTCTTTGTATGTCTTTCTCCATATCTTTTTATCTCTCTTCCCCTCTCCAACCCAATTTTTTAAAATGGAGGGACCTTAAGCTCATTAATTTCTCCTTCCTCCAATCTTTCATTGCCCCTATGCTGGGTCTGACCCACAGACAAGCCCTCCCTACCTCTTGTGCTTTCAGATGATGCCCCCTCCCCCCCAAGCCGTTGTTGTCTTCTTTGGCTCCTATGTGGAACCTTTCCTAGATGGCTATGTTAGAAATTACAAGTTCTGGTTTTCACCATTCTCCCTGCGAACAGGAACCCTGAGACTCAGTGAAGCTACCAGAGAATCCAGATTCCTGCCAAAGTCTTTCTAATGGCCAGTTCCCCAAATTTCCCTTTGGTATTCCTTGTGACACTGTGGGACACATTTCTAACTAGCTTCCTAGGGAAGGGGGGAGCAAAAGAAGAAAGATGCTCCCCTAAAATTTCTATCTGGACCCCCATCAACTAACCTAATTTCTCTGCCCTGGTGGAATTAGAGCTTTGTGATTTTCCTGTGTAATTGAGGGGTGCGTGTGTGTGTGTGTGTGTGTGTGTGTGTGTGTGTGTGTGTGTGTGCCAAAAGTATATACACATGTGAGTCTGTGAATGTTGGGGAAGGGTGGAAAGTGAGTCCTCTCCATCCCCAGCAAAAGCACTCAAGTGTGAGGGAAGGCCAGCTGCTCCTGGGGTCAGGAACCGAATTCTCTTTTTTTAAGACCCCCTTTTTGTAGAAAAAAGGCCTGCGAGTGAAGGGGGTGGGGAGTGGGGGACTTATAATACCTACTGAAGCCACCAGTTCAATCTTCTCACCCCAGGGGGTTAGAAGGAGTTAGAAAGAGCAGCAGCAGCTCCTTCTAGCCTAGACAGGTTTGGCCCTCCCAGTGGAGCTGTCCAGCAAACAGTCTGCCTCCACCTCCCCTTTGGCTATGGCTCCTCAAAGTCATTTGCAACCCTTGGCCTGTCCCCGTTATGCATTGAGCTGCCTCACACCGAGGTCTCCAATTAAGATTTCTGGAAGATTTGAGGGAGTGAGGAGGACAGGAGTTCAGGAGAAGGTTGGGCACCATCCCCAGGCATTTGCTTAGCTCCTTTCCCTGTTGTAAGGTGGTGTGTTTTTCCCCCTCTTCCCTTCTTTGGCATTTTCCCTTTCGTCCTTATGTACACAACCCAGAGAACTGTCATCCCACTATCAGCTCTTGGGTCCACTTTGGGGAAAAGATCTCAGAACAGCCTGGAAACCCTTAACTTGTCGAATGAGCTTTTTCTCCTCCTTTTTAATTGGTTGCAAGGTTAAAAAAGGCCACCCAATCAATGTCACTACCTATGAATCTGACTCATCAGATGTGACCTTTTGAATTAAGAGACTTCAGAAAAGAAAAAGATTAATTCTAGGAGCCTGCAGCTAGGTGTGAAGCAAGGGGGGCAGGGGGGAAGAAAACATGGACAAGCTTAGATCTATCTTCTGATGCCATTCTTAGCTTTTACAAAGCAAAATAAAATCCATTTCCTGTGTTCCTAGGTGTGTCAGAGCTTAGTGCAAATAAAGCAAGTTGCCAAGGGGGGAAAAATCTATTACTACTAATAATAGCTGGCATTTCTATATGGTTTTAAAGTTTTCAAAACTCTTTGTAAGCTCTCATTCCCTCTCACCACAACCCTGGGAGGGAGCTGCTATTACTCTCCCTCTTTTAGTAATGAGGAAACCTCCTTGCCAGGGCTCATGCAGCTAATGTGAGGCAGGGTTCAAATTCATGTTTTTCTGACTCCCAAGTCTAGCACTCTAGGCACTGTGCTGCCTGCTTTAAAAGGATTTCTTAAAATATTAAAATAAACTCCTTTCTGCAGGGTTTTCATTAGTTTCCTTTGCTTCAGTTAATATCTGAAATGGGGCAGCTATATGCCCCAGGATTGGGCCTGGAAGCCCTGAGTTCAAATCCAGCATCAGATACTTTCTGCGTGACTCTGGGCAAGTCACTTAACAAACTTTGCCTCAGTTTCCTCATATGTAAAATGAGCTGGAGAAGGAAATGGTAAAGCGCTCTAGTATCTTTGCCAAGAAAACCCTGAAAAGGGTCAAAAAAGTTGGACGAGACTAAAACAATTGAATAATAAAAATGTCTGAAAGGCTTTTATGGTGGAGGCAATATGGACCAGTGGAATGAGACTGAGAGTTGAGGGTCAGAGGACCTGGGCTGGAATGCCAGCTCCGCTGTAGTCACCTTGGCAAGTTATTGAAGAATAGTTCAAACATTCTCCAGTGAGCACATAAAGCAACGTGCTATGCAAAGGCCAGCTATTACCGTTCAGCAATGATCACAATGGACCTTGTTGAGATTTGCAAAGAGCTTGATGTATCTTATCACATTGGATCCTCATACCATTATGTGCCTCACTTTCCTCATCAGTGTCTAAATCTCTGATCCCATGAAAAATATACATCCGGGGCGGCAAAACCAAACAGTGAAATTTACTGGGAAGCATGACCCTGTTAGCTGATTTTAACAGAGAATGGTGCCCTGAACTAGCTCATTCACTCAGCATTTACTAAGCATATGCTACATGCCTGACACCGCTAGCAGTTAGTTCCACGAGGGCAGAAACAAAACCAGGGAAAAGCATACTTGAGCAGTCCAATATTTTCACCATTTCTGGTTGCCCTGGGAGTTAGAAGGGGTTACAAGGAATGTCAGTAGCTTCCCCCTCCAATCTCCCATTTCAGCCATTGCCCCTGAGCATCCCAAGGACAGCAATTGCAATCCGGCCTCATTGCCCCAAAGAAAGGGCATTCCTGGAGGAAAGAAATGTGTCCCTGATCTAAACAAGCAAATGCAAACACCTCAGAAATGGTCACCCCTTCTGTGTACTCTTCCTCTAGTCTCCACAGGCCAGACTAAAAAGATATGACAAGGAGCTGGCTGACACCCTCCATGTTGCAGTCCTGAGATAAATCCCTATTGGCATGCCCAGGGAGCTCCTCCTGAGACAAGGGAGCCCCTGTGACCTCCAAGCTGGGAACCCAATTAGATCACTCAAACTCCATTTTCTTCTCTTCTCCTCCCTGGACTCCAGAGGCATTCATCCAGGTCTTGTTTTAATGCTTGAGAGGCCCCAGTGGGGGATTCATCTTCATTCCAGAAATAGCCAAACACTGGAAAAGGAAGAGATGCTTAACATCCTTAGATGTTATTTTCTTTGTGGGCCCCAAGAAAGGATGAGCCTGTGACCAACAGGATCACAAGTGACCAAGAACCAAAAGGTTCTGTACAGAGACCTCAGGGCTCAATCCCCTCATTTTACACATGGGGAGACAGGTCCATAGAGCAGAAAGGATGTGTCCAGGGTCACAGAAAGAGCTGAGAAACAAAGCCACATCATGTGACTTCCAAGTTCAGTTCAAGCTCTTTGACTCAGCCTTTGCAGGGTTGTCAACATTCAATGTAGTTTTTCTTAAATTAAAAAGCTTTTTATCTTTTAAAAAATTATTGATATTATAAAAAGAGCTTCAATCAATTTTCTAGAGACTGTTCAAAATTAAATTTTTAAAGATATAGTATTTGTAGTCTTGGCACATGTTTTTGTTTTTATCCAGCCTTCATTGCCTGACATATCCCTCCTCTCCCCAGAGAGCTACCCCTTATAACAAATAACAAAAAAGAAAGAAAAAGAGTTTAAACTGGAAGGGGCCTTAGAGGCCAGCTAATCCAAACTTTCACTGTGCATAGGGGTCTTACTCAGTTTTCTGGCATAGAGTGCTTTGGCAGCAATCCAGAAAAACCTATGGACTTTTTTTGAGAACTTTTTTTTTTTTTTAGTGTATAAAGTGCAATACACAAGATATCAAAAGAAACCAATTGTACTGATACACAGTTATCAAAATATCCAAAAAAGAAATCAAGTTCATAGATTACAGGGAGTTAAGAGCACTTGATTTTATAAATAAAGAAAAAGAGGCCCAGAATCAAGTCCGTGTTCTTCCCTTGCTGCAACTCTTACTCTCTTCATATAACTTTCAGTGTTGACATACTGGAGCATTCAGAGAAAATATCCATTAGAAACAGCCATTCCCACAATCACATGTCAATTTTGGCCCCTACTCATCCTTTATGGGGCTATTCAGTGGTTGGAAAGCCAGTGTTAAAGAGTAAAATACATCATGGTCTCCATGATATAAACTCCTTGAGGGCAGGGGCAGTTCTATTGATGTTCATATCCCTACATGTATCTTGGTGGCACCACACACCTCCGCATTGGTTGATTAGTCTTCACTGCTGACATTTTGATGACATTTCCAAGTTTTTCAAGGTGCTTTCCATGACCTCATTTGACCTGCCCCAAATCTCTGATGGACGGGCTCAGAATCTAGGCAGTGGCTTAGACCTGCCACCTCGTTTTCCTTCAGTGACACCCATAGGAGAGCTTTTTTCAACCCACTTCACTTGCTTCTGTGTGTCAATTTTTCAGAGGTCCAGCATATCCTTAAGAAATTCCTGGCTACCTGCCCATTCTACTGAGCCTTCTCACAGGAAAATATGGGCTCATGCATTTAGAAGCAGGAAATCTTAGTGTTTAAGGAACTTCAGAGAACATTTGGTCTGATCAAACTCTGGACAAGAATCCCTCACAAAGCCCAGCCCAGTGCTGGGCATCTAGCCCTTGTGTGAAGATCTTTGGAGAGGAGGAAATACACTATTTTCCAAAGCAGCTCGCTTAGACAGAAAGAATCATTAGGAAGTTTCTTTCCAATGGCAAGCCTGACTTTGCTTCAGTATCCATCCACTGTCCCTGGTTAATAATAAGGATGGGTTCAGAAGTCTGGTAACTGCTACAGCTCACTGATTCAGGGTGCTAGGGCCTGTTCTGCCTGGCTCCCAGCCTGGTTGGTCCTGGTGCAGCCCACACTGGGCTCTGCTCCACTATGCTCCCAGCTCCGTATGATAGACCTTATCCAGTGACCATCCAGGCTCTTCTGGGCTGGAGCCCTAGTTCCCTCTGCTATTTTGTGGGTTCTGCAGTTCTAGAATTTGTTCAGAGCCATTTTTTATAGTTGTTTGGAGGGTCCTGGGGGAGAGCTTTAGGCAAGTCCCTGCTTTCCAGCCGCCATCTTGGCTCCGCCCCCTAATATTTGTAACTCTTAACAACTTTATTACTATAAGATCAATGAGAAAGAGTATATGTAGCCACAGGGTGTGGACATAAAGTAACTTTGATGGGATGATACACCACCACCCCCCAAGGGAAAAAAAAACATAATAAAGGGGAGAGAAAGAAAATTGAACTTGAAGAAGAAGGAGGGGGGGAGATTGAATTGGTGAAATTATTTCACATAAAAAAGGCAGGAAAGAACTATTATAATGGAGGGGAAGATGGGGGAGGGAAGCGGTGAGCAAAGCACAAATCTTACTCTTGTCAAAATTGACTCAAAGAGGGAATAACATACACACTTAGTTGGATAAAAATCTATCTTACCCTATAAGGAAGAAAAAAAGGGATGGGATACTAGAAAGGGGAGGAGGGGTTGATAAAAGGGATGGTGGAGTTATCTGAAGTAAAACACTTGTAAAGAGGGAAAGGGTGGGGTGTAAGAATGAGAGAAGGGGATAAAAAAGCAAAAAAAAACAATGTGGAGGAATATACATAGTTATCGTAACTATAAATGGGAATGGGATGAACTCACCTGTAACACGGAAGCAGATAGCAGAATGGATTAAAATCCAGAATTGTACAATATGTTGTTTACAAGAAACACATTTGAAGCAGAGAGATAAACACAGGGTAAAGGTAAGGGGCTGGAGCAGAATCTGTTATGTTTCAGCTGAAGCAAAGAAAGAAGGGGTAGCAATCATGATCTCAGACAAAGCAAAAGAAAAAAATATATCTAATTAAAAGAGTTAAAGAAGGAAACTATATTTTGCTGAAGAGTGCCATAGACAATGAAGTTATATCAGCACTAAACATATATGTACCAAATGATATAACATCTAAATTTTTGAAGAAGTTGAATGAGTCACTGTAAGAAATAGATAGTAAAACTATACAAGTGGGGTACTTTCCCCTCTAGACCACTCTAACCAAAAAATAAACAAGAAAGAAGTTAAGGAGCTGAATAAAATTCTGGAAAATTCTGATAGAACTCTTGAGAAAATTGAATGGGAAAAGAAAGGAATATCCTTTTTTCTCAGCAGTATATGGCACCTACACAAAAACTGACCATGTATTAGGACATAAAAATATCACAACCAAATTCAGAAAACCAGAAATAGAAAATGCATCCTTTTCAGATCATAATGCAACAAAATTTACATTCAATAATAAATAAGAGAGATTAAAAATTAATTGGAAATTAAATAATCTTATCCTAAAAAAAAGTGGGTCAAAGAACAAATAATAGAAACAATTGATAATTTCATTAAAGAAAATGATAGGGCGGCTAGGTGGTGCAGTGAGTAGAGCACCAGCCCTGGAGTCAGGAGGACCTGAGTTCAAATCCGGCCTCAGACATTTGACACACTTACTAGCTGTGTGACCTTGGGCAAGTCACTTAACCCCAGTTGTCCTGCCTTCCCCCCTCAAAAAAGAAACAACAAAAAAAAAGAACAAAAACAAACAAAAAAAGAGAAAACAACAACAATAAGACAACATGTCAAAATTTACAGGATCAACCAAAGCAGTACTTAGGGAAAAATTTATGTCTCTAATTGCTTACATCAATAAAATAGAGGAAAAAGTAGATCAATGAATTGGGAATGCAACTAAACAAACTAAAAGAAGAATAAATTAAAAATCCACAGTTAAACACTAAGTTGGAATTCCTGAAAATCAAAGGAGAGATTAATAAAATTGAAAATAAGAAAACAATGGAACTAATAAATAAAACTAGTATTTGGTTTATGAAAAAAAATAAAATAGATAAAACATTTGTTATTTTTATTTAAAAAAGGAAAGAAGAAAACCAAATTACTAATATCAAAAATGAAAGACTTAAATTCACCACCAATGAAGAGGAAATTAAGACAATTGTTAGGAGCTATTTTGCCCAATTATATGCCAATAAATTGGACAATCTAAATGAAATAGATGAATATCTACAAAAATACAAATTGCTCAGATTAGTAGAAGAAATAAAATATTTAAATAACCCAATCTTAGAAAAAGAAATTGAACACACCACCAATGAACTTCCTAAGTAAAAATCCCCAGGAACAGATAGATTGACAAGCAAATTCCACCAAACATTTAAAGAACAGTTAATGCCAATACTATATAAACTATTTGGGGAAAATAAGCAAAATAGTCTACTGAATTCCTTTTAGGACACAAATATGGTGCTGATACCCAAACCCAGAAGAGCTAAAACAGCAAAAGAAAGTTATAGACCAATTTCCCTAATGAATATTGATGCAAAAAAATTTTAATAAAATACTAGCAAAGCAATTACAGCAATATATCACAAGGATCATACATTATAAGTAGATGGGATTGATACCAAGAATGCAGAGCTGGTTCAATATCAGGAAAATTATTCATATAATTGACCATATCGATAACAAAACCAACAGAAATCATATGTTTATTTCAATAAATGCAGAAAAGCTTTTAACACAATACAGCACCCATTCCTATTAAAAACACTACAGAACATAGGAATAAATGGAGCTTTCCTTAAAAATATAAGCAGTATCTGTTTAAAACCATTGAAAGAATTACCTGGAATGGGTATAAGCTAGAAGCTTTCCCAGTAAGATCAAGGGTGAAACAAAGATGTCCATTATCACCTCAATTATTTAATATTGTGCTAGAAATGTTAATTATGGCAATAAGAAAAGAAAAATCAAATAAAGGAATTAGAATAGGCAATGAGAAAACAAAACTATCACTCTTTGCAAAAGACATGATGTTATATTTAGAAAACCCTGGAGAATCAACTAAAAAAAATATTTGAAATTATTAACAACTTTAGCAAAGTTGCAGGATACAAAATAAACCCACATAAATCATCTTTTCTATGCATTACAAAGTCCAGCAGCAAGAGATAGAAAGAGAAATTCCATTAATAATAATCATAGATAATATAAAATGCTTGGGAGTCTGTGTGCCAAGAAAAACCCAGGAACTATATGAACACAACTATAAAACACTTTTCGCACAAATAAAGTCAGATCTAAACAATGTGGAAAAGTATTAATCGCTCATGGGTAGGCCAAGCCAATATAATAAAAATGACAATTCTATCTATATTAACCTATTTATTTAGTGCTTTAACAATCAAACTATCAAAAAATTATCTTATGGATCTGGAAAAAAATAATAACAAAATCTCAAGGATATCAAGGGAATCAATAAAAAAAAAAAGGGAAAGAAGGTGATCTAGCCATATAAGATCTCAGACCATATCATAAAGTAGTAATTATCAAAACAATCTGATATTGGCTAAGAAATAAAGTAGTGTATCAGTGGAATGGATTAGGTTCAAATTACATTTTAGAAAATGACCATAGTAATCTAGTATACGATAAACCTAAAGATCCAAGTTTTTGGGACAAAATCTAAATATTTGACAAAAACTACTGGAAAAACTAGAAAAAGGTATGACAGAAATTAGGTATAGACCAACATCTGACACTATATACCAAGATAAGGTCAAAATGGGTAAGTGATTTAAAGATAAAGTGTGATGCCATAAGCAAAGTAACAGAGCATGGAATAGTTCATCTGTCAGATTTATGGATAAAGAATTTAAAGGAATTAGAATAGGCAATGAGAAAACAAAACTATCACTCTTTGCAAATGACATGATGTTATATTTAGAAAGAGCATTACAAAATGTAAAATAGATAATTTTGAGTACATAAAATTTTAAAAAGTTTTTGTACAAAGAAACCAATGCAACAAAAATTATAAGCAAAGCCAAAGACTGGGGAAATTTTTTTTTGCAACAATCTTTGATAAAGGCCTCATTTCTCAAATATGTAAAGAACTGAGTCAAATTTATAAAAAATATAAGTCATTCCCCAATTGATAAATCATCAAAGTATGTGAACAGGCAGTTTTCAGACATGGAAATCAAAGCTATCTATAGTCATATAAAAAATGCTCTAAACCACTATTGATTAAGAAGTACAAATTAAAACAACTCAGAGGTATAATCTCATACCCATTAGATTGGCTAATATAACAAAAAAACAAATTGTTGGATGTTGGAAAGCATGTGGGAAACCTGGGACACTTGTTGTTGTGTTTGTCCTTCATTCTCAAAAAGGACCATGACATCAGGGAAATGATGATATGACTTGCAGTTGATTTTGATTTGAGTGAGGGAGCGCTGTTCAAGGTCACCAGCCTCACTTTCTCCTCCAGGGCCATCTGGGTCCAGTGGCCTGATATTCACCAGGATGACTAGAGATGGCCCAGGATGCATTAACATTTCAGGCTAAGGTCTTTTCAGGTGCTCACTGTGAGTGAGGTAATACTCATTTAGTGAATAGGCCTCTTTAATCAAAAACAAAAAAAAAAAATCAAACTGGGAGGGGAAGACCCTCAGGGTTCCTGGCCAAAAGAGAAACACTTACTATTTAGTAATTACATTCACTCTGTGCTAGGAGGGCAGGGACCTATTGTTTAATCTATGAGCTCCAGAGTGAGGTGGATTTAAGGCTTGGTTTTTGAGAAAGAAACCTAGCCAGTAAACCCAAAGTAACCTGGGACACTAATGAACTATTGGTGAAGTTGTGAACTGATCCAAACTTTCTGGAGAGCAATTTGGAACTATGCCCAAAGGGCTATAAAACTGCATACCCTTTGATCCAACAATAGAACTACTATATCTATATCCCAAGGACATTCAAAAAAAAAGGGAAAAGGACCTATTTCTACAAAATATTTATAGCAGCTCTTTTTGTGGTGACTAAGAATTGGAAATCAAAAGGTTTCCCCTCAACTGGGGAATGGCTAAACAAGGTATGATATATGATTGTAATGGAATATTATTGTTCTATAAGAAATGACAAGCAGGATGATTAAAAAAAAAAACCTTGGAATGACTTACATGAACTGATACATAATGAAATGAATAGAACGAGGAGAATGTTGTATGCAGTTACAGCAATATTATTCAATGAAAACTGTGAAAGATTTAGCTCTTCTCAGCAATACAATGATCCAAGATAATCCCAAATGATGAAGCAGACTATCCCTCTCCAGAGGAAGAACTGATACTGATTGAATACAAACTGAAAAATGCTGGTTTTTTTTTTACTTTTTTCTTCTTTTACTTGAGTCTTCTTTTACAAAATAACCAATATGGAAATGTTTTACATAATTGTACATGTATAACCTATATCTGATTGCTCACCATCCCAGGGAGGCAGAAGGAATTTGGAACTCAAAACTTTAAATAAAAATATAAAAAAAAACCCCACAACTAACAAAAATCTCACTTAAAAAGAAAATAAACTAATTGCAAGATTTACAAATTTTTTTTTGGCTTACTGCTAAATTAGAAATATTTTTATTTAAACATATGCATCAATTATCTTCTTTACCTATTATGCACTTAGTTCAGTTCTCTGATGTGCTGGTTAAGTCTCAGGTTGTTCAAACTCAGAAAGATCTTTGATAAATTACCTTGAGTAGGGAGTAGACTTCAGTGGCCAGAATGCTGTTTTATGAGTCAGAGGATCTAGGTTCAAATTGTTACCCTGGGACTCACTTGTGTGATTGACCCTCTCTGGGCTTTGTATTCCTCATCTGCAAAATAGGGGTTTGGAATATATATGATGATTCCAATAATAGAAATTAAATGAACACTCAAACTTGATTGATGAGAACACATAAGAGTTATTAATCTTGCCCCCCCACCATTTTTTAAATCTCTATCTCCTTCCAGTAGAGAAATGGGGGAGTCTGGGTAGAGAAGATTGCATTCACCACCAGATAAAGTCCCTGTGTTTGGTTTTGCTTTGCTGTTTTTCTTTGCTAGAAAAGAGAGATCATTAGGTAGAGAGTGTGATGTAGAAACAAAGGGCTTCAATAAAAGTTGGTTTTAAAAAATAACTACCCATACATGTTGACCCACTGATTCTACACTGGGCTTATACACCAAAGAAATCAAAGAAAGAGAGACATCTGCACCAAAATGTTGATCATAGCACCTTCTGTTGTAGCAATGAACTGGAAACTAACTTTATCCATCAAAGGGGAAGTCGCTGAACAAACTATGGCATGATTGCAACAGAACATTATCATGCCACAAGAAATAATAGTGGATAGAACTGACATAGTGCTTTAAAGTTTGCAAAGGGCTTTACAGATAATATCTTGTTTGATCCTCACAATATCTCCATTTGCAGTGAATCAGAAGTTAAGTGACTTGCCCAAGGACACACAACTAGTGAGTGTTTGAGATAGCCCTTGAACTCAGGTCTTCTTAACTCCAGGTCCAAACTTCTATCTACTTTACTTCAGGGAAACCTGAGAGGTGCAGAGTAAAGTGAGCAGAACCAAGAAAACAACTTATATGATGATTAAAACATTGTAAACAAAACAGCTCTAAATCACTTGGGCTCTGGCCAATAAATGACCAAATACAATTCCCAGAGATGGATGACAAAGAATCCAGAGGTAAGGGACTAGAGAGGCACGGTCAGATGTGCATCAGTGGGGAGAGGAGTTGTTTTGGCTTTTAGTAAACTTTGTATTAATTCCCATCATTTGAACGTGTGAAACTTAGGAAACCTGACATTTCTACATTATTACAGAAAAAGGGAAGGCAGGAATACCCTTGTATGTTAAAAATCATTTTGAAAAGCAGCCAGTTCATTTATCCTGTCTTGATTTCCTTTATTGTCCTTCTCCCTCATCATTCCTTTCTTATGCTTTTTTTCATTTAGTCATGTGCTCTAATAAATGGAGATACTCATGCTCACAAACAGGGGGAAAAAGGTTTTCAGGGTAGGTTTTTCATTTGCCTTTTCTGGGGGGAGAGGGAGAAAAATTATGAAAGTGATGATACGAAAAAGTGTCAAGGAATTTTTTTTTAAACAAGCAGAAGAAAGGGCAGAAGGGAAGAGACAAGTAGAGGCAATGTTGAACCTACCTTATTAAGTTTGACTAGTATGCTCCAAAAGTTGTATGAAATTTAAAAAAAACTGCATATGACACAAGGTGAAAATTTCATATCATTTCTTTGCATATTAAATATTTATTTGCATATTCATAATTGTTAATATTTATTAAGTTCATGTTAAAAAAGAAAAAAATTAAAAATAAAATTGAAACAGCTAATCTTGATGATTCCTAAAATCCCCTCCAACTCCACGGTTATGATTCCCAAATAGAAAGAAGCACCTGGCTCCAGGCTTCTGATTGTCCTTAGACACCGTCCTATCTTCACTTGTCTCTCTGAGAAAAGAACAAATATTCATTCATTCATTCGTTTGTTCATTCATTCACTTGTTCATTCATTCAGTCAACAAACATTTCATGAGGGCCTGTGGTATCATACTTTTATATGCACTGGGAAACTAAAAAAATTCATGTGATTCACTTTATTGCTATATCTGCCTTATTGTAGTAGTCTGGAACCAAACTCGCAATATCTCTGAAATACACCTGTACCTTCTGTCTCATTTGATTCTCTCAAGAACTCTGTGGGATAGGTTCCATCATTATCCCCATTTTACAGATGAAGAAACTGAAGTTAAGAAAAGTTAAATGACTTGCTCACGTTCACCCAGTCTTTAAGGGTCTGAGGCCAGATTTAAACCCAGAGCCTCCTGACTTGAAATCAGATGCTTGATGGTGAAGGAGAAGATCTGCATTCAAATCCTTGTGATCTGTTTTATCATATAACCCCACTTACAGCGTGTACCTTCTCTAGACCTCAGTTCCTGCATCTGTAAAATGAGAGAACTGGATGAGATGCCTCTAAGTTGCCTTCAAGCTCTAAATCTATGATCCTTTTGTACTCTGTCCTTCAGATCAGGAGACAGTTACTGATGGAATAGCTGCATTTTTTTGTGGGTAAGTGGGAGATGCAGAAAGCCACAACTGAAAAGATCCAGTCTAATTTCTTGGGAATAGCTAAATGTGAAGCATTGGGAGCTTTGGCTCCTTGGAAGAAAGAAAATGAACTTTAACCTAAAGTGAATTCTTGCTTGGAAATACAGACAATGTAGGCAATCTTGCCTGAATTGAAGGGTCAGAGAAATGGATGAATGGCTCAGGTGTCTGTTACCCCATGAGTCAAACATATTTGTAGTAAACAAAGCTCAGCTACAAGCCTCTAAGTTATGTCCTAAGAATCAACCTGGTGCATTTAGGGTCAGAAAAAAAAATCACATAGAATTTTAGACCTCAGTAGGTTCATAGAAGTCATCTAATCTACACTTTCATTTAACTGATAACCGTTATACTCTGAGGTTTCTTTGGGGTTTATCCAGAACATTCAACATTTAATGTAGGAGATAGTCTTAGGGGGATTATTGAGAATAAAATGGACAAGTTTGATTACATAAAATTTTTAAAATTTTTGCACAATCACATCCAATGCAATTAAGATTAAAAGGGATACAGTTAACTGGAAAAAAATCTTTGCATTTTCTCTGATAAAGATCTCATTTTCAAGATTTATAAAGAACTGATTCAAATTTTTAAGAATAAGAGCCATTCATTAACTGATAAATGGTCTAAAGATATTAAAAGGCAGTCCTCAAGGAAAATAAGCCTCACTTTCTATAGGAAAAATGCTCCAAATCACTAATAATTAAGAGAAATGCAAATTTAAGCAATTCTGGGGTTATACTTCAAACCCATCAGATCACAAAGATAAGAAAAAGAAAGAAAGAAAATGACAAACGTTGGAGGTACTGTGGGAAACTAGGCACGTGGAGCCACTGTTGGCAGATGCAGGGTCTCATTTTTACAGGGGAAATTGATCCAGAGAGGTAGAGGCATTTGTAAAAGGTCCCTCTGACATTCTGCCACGGAGTACCTGGTTATAGCTCCTAGAGAATTCTGACTGATGTGACTTTGAAAAAGAAATTTGAACATTAAAAACAAAACCAAAAAAAAAAAAAAAACCGCTGTCCAAAACACTCTGACACTTCTTTGAACTGTTAATTGACTCCAAAGAATGGCTAGCAGCCTGGAGTTCCCACCTACTCAATCATGCCCCAGGCTTTTTGTATATTTGATGCGCTGTGAAAATGGGCTTTCTGGCCTCCTTCAGCTGAACAACCTTCAGGAAAAGAAAAGTGATTCCCAAAGAGGCTTTTACTTTAATACATAAAGAAAGATCAGATAAATATTTTCAATATAAAATTAAGTTAGAGTAAAATTTTCCTATTTTTCAATCCTTAAGATGAAAAAGAAAGAAAACCGATTCCCACCTCCCTCCCCCCCCCCCATGCTTGGAAGTATAGGCAGGTTATGTTTCATTTTTAGAAGAGCAAGCTTTCTTTCAGGCAACATTAGTAGACACACACACAAAAAAATACCCTTACAGCAGTTTTATACTTGGGTACATTTTTATACCAATAGGATAAAGTAGGTTAATTAATTAGGTGACCATTTATCTTTAGAATATGCTAAATGTTGCCAGTGAAAGGAATTCCCCCTCCTGCCTTCGTGTCTCAATGGGTAAGAATAGGTACATGAAGCTTGGACCGGCTATCCCTGCCCACACTTCTACTTGGGGATTCTTAAGCATGAAGAATCTTTAGTTTAGAAGGTATCATGGAGGTCATCTCCCAGGCAGGGATCACTTAACTTCTGTGTTCGTTTGACCATCATTTGTATGACAACAGTGCCTTGTATTGGTGGGCCTTTACTAAATGTTTGTTGAATTAAATGGAATTGTCTTTGTCTATATTCACTACCGCCAAGTTCATAGCTAGAATCCATGTTTGCTCACTGACTAAATAGACATTTTATTCAGAGGCAAATATGTCCAGAAAGCTAGTTTCATTTGCTTATCAATTAATTAATCAACAAACAATGATTTTACACCCCATCTCAGTGCCCACTGCAGAGCCGGGGTGGCATGGGTGGGTTTCGATCCTGCCTCTGATTTTACCAGCTCTATGACTGTTTTCTAAATGATAGTTGGATTCGCCCGCGAGGACCTCTGAGAAATCACAGGCCCCTGAACTACGTGCTCACAGCTATTGGTGGTTCTATAAGTAGATGAAAAGAAAATATTTACCACATTGGAAACCGAACGAAATAGCTAGACTCAGTGTCAATTTAACAAACGCTCACTGTATTCAATTATTCAGGGACTAGAAGGACAAGAAATCTTTCCTTCCTTGAATGTCCTATATTTAATGAGTTATGTTTCCTTTTCTGCTGAGCAGTGCCTTTCCAGGACCTGAGGATTCCTATGAGAACCACACCTGGCTTGGAGACTCATCACCCAATTCTCCTGGGGAAATTTTTTTTGCAACGATCTTTGATAAAGGCCTCATTTCTCAAATATGTAAAGAACTGAGTCAAATTTATAAAAAATATAAGTCATTCCCCAATTGATAAATCATCAAAGTATGTGAACAGGCAGTTTTCAGACACGGAAATCAAAGCTATTTATAGTCATATAAAAATGCTCTAAACCACTATTGATTAAGAAGAGCAAATTGTTACCCTGGGACTCACTTGTGTGATTGACCCTCTCTGGGCTTTGTATTCCTCATCTGCAAAATAGGGGTTTGGAATATATATGATGATTCCAATAATAGAAATTATATGAACACTCAAACTTGATTGATGAGAACATATAAGAGTCATTAATCTTGCCTCCCCCCCATTTTTTTAATCTCTATCTCCTTTCAGTAGAGAAGTGGGGGAGTCTGGGTAGAGAAGACTGCATTCACCACCAGATAAGGTCCCTGTGTTTGGTTTTGCTTTGCTGTTTTTCTTTGCTAGAAAAGAGAGATCATTAGGTAGAGAGTGTGATGTAGAAACAAAGGGCTTCAATAAAAGTTGGTTTTAAAAAATAACTGCCCATACATGTTGACCCACTGATTCTACACTGGGCTTATACACCAAAGAAATCAAAGAAAGAGAGACATCTGCACCAAAATGTTGATCGTAGCACCTTCTGTTATATCAATGAACTGGAAACTAACTTTATCCATCAAGGGGGAAATCACTGAACAAACTATGGTAAAGAAAGATCAGATAAATATTTTCAATATAAAATCATTTGACAGAGGAGGGAGACTGAGGCAGGAAAGTAAAGCAACATGTCCAAGGTCACATAGGTAATGAGCAAGGAAGTCTGGATTCACACTCAAGTCCTGTTTACTCTTGCTCACATCTCTTTCCGTGGCCAGACATGATCACTGGTCCGGTGCTGCTGCCAAGATATTGTCTTACCAAACTGGCACCACAAACAATGAGTCTACTTCAATGGGACCCACTTGATATAGTAAACCCCATTCCCACAGTTAGCAATTTGCTCAGTATATGTAGAGGATGGTGTTCACCAAGCCTGGGACCACACCGATTTGCATTTAGATGTCTACTGGAAGCCCTTAAGTAGAATAGCAAGAGAGAACCAAAGACTGGGGAAATGGAACCTGTCTGTTAGACACCTCTTAGAAGCCCCTGAGTTTGGAAGGGTGTTAAAGAGCAGACTTTTGTTCTTTTGATTCATCAACTGGGGCCCAGCTTCCCTCCTGTCCGCCTGGCTGCCCCTCATCTGCCTGGAGCACACATTAACTCCACTACCTGAGACCCAATATCTGACTTCACCTGGGCTTGCTGCCCTGACCCCTCCTCACCATGACAAGCCTGGGGCAGAATGGCTTAGCCACTGGCATGGGCCTCTGGAGTGAAGAGGATTAATACTTTAATGAAAGGTTTCAAATTCAGACAGTAAGGCTTAATTCCCTGCAGCCCTTCCCTCCCCTACACTTATAGTGGAGATGGCCTTGAAAGGAGCAATGGCCCTTCCTTTAATTTATGTTTCTTTCCTTAGGGTCTCCTTTCCTCTGAAGGGGGTGGCTGGGCTTCTTGTACCTTACCCTGAGATAAGAGACTAACAGCCCAGCCTGTGAAACGCAAGAACCAGGAGAGAGGAAAAGGGCATTGTTGTTGTCATAAAACCCTTCTCGGGTGCCTCATAAAACTTCCCAGGGCAATCTTCAATCCTCCAAATGGTGCTCGGTGCCTTATTAATGCAGGTCATGTTTTGTGTTAACTTTTGAAGGAGAATGATTTTTTTTTTTTAATAACTAGGATGTGTGAGGCTGATCCAGGGATGACAAAACCACAGGAGCTCACCCGGTCCCTGCATCCATGCTAAGTGAGGGAAACAACCCCAGGTTGACTGCAGGGGTTAAATTTGTCAGACAGAGTTAGTCCCGCTGACCAAGTACCTCCTGTCCAGACACAGATGCCTCCCAGTGGCTCCCTCTGGCCTTCAGGAGCAGGTACAAAATGTTCTTTCTGGCACTCCATGCCCTTCCTAACCTGTCCTCTCCTACCTTTTCAGTCTTCTTCCATCTAATTCTCCAACATACACTCACATCCAGGGACACCGGCCTCCTGGCTGTTCCATGAATGAGATTTTCCATCTCTAGACTCTGGGCATTTTCTCTGTCCCTGTACCTGAAATGTCTCCACTTCTCACCTCTGCCCACTGACCTCCCTGACTTCTTTCCAAAATCCCACATCCTACAGAAAGCCTTTGCAAAGCCCTTGTAATCCTAATGCCTCCCTGCTGTTAATTATTTCTGATTTATCCCACACAGAGCTTGTTTTATGTATATCTGTGCGTTGTCTCCCTCAGTAGATTGTACATTCTTGGTCTCTTTTTGTACCTCCGGTGCTTAGCTCAGTGTCTGGCACACAGTAGGTTTAATAAATATTTGTATTTTTTTATCTTTTTTTTTCTTTTTGGAGGGGGGAAGGCAGGGCAATTGGGATTAAGTGACTTGCCCAAGGTCACACTGCTAGCATATGTGTCAAGTGTCTGAGGCTGCATTTGAACTCAGGTCCTCCTGACTCCAGGGCCAGTGCTCTATTCACTGCGCCACCTAGCTGCCACTAACAAATGTTTATTGATTGACTGATTGAAATAAATACAAATGCATATGAATTAAATATGGGATAATTTGGGAGAGAAAAGTCCTTAAAGTTGGGGGAAATGAGGACGGACTTCATATAGAAGACAGCATTTGAGCGGGGCTTTGAAGGAGGCCAGGGGGCTTCACCAATGACCTCATGGATCCATCGAGCACTGAGTTATTCATTCTCATTTTTGGAATTGTATAGAGCATTCTAAGCTAGTATTTCCTTTCCTCTGATTTTTTAAAAAATATTGTCGTTAGTAGAAATAATCTAAGTAGGGAATAGAATATTTTATTAACAAACTGTATGGCCTTAGAGCAAGAAACAGTTGAACAATGCTTCCTCTCTACTCACATGTAATTGCTTTGTTTTGCACACCTTGATTTCTTTGGAAATTATGTGATGAAAAGTTAAAGAGAGAAATATGGAGAGAATTAGTCTACTCTCTAGTGCTTAGCAAAGAGAAGTAAATGAAGATAACCAAACTCTCCATTAACGTGCCTTAAGACTTAATCAGATATGCCTCATAAAATTGTTATGCAGCATCGTTGAGTTAATTGGGCTGGGATCAGATCATGTTTCAAACCAATGAGAGAAATGTTCCTCACTCAAGAAATAAGCAACGCCACCAGACTGACGGACTTCCTTGCATTATTCTTTTCTTTTGAGACTAATTTCAAAATATCAGTAAAAAGCATGAAATTGCTTTGAGGGCGTGGAGTCTTCTCAAGGCTTCAAGGATAGAAATATCTCAGCCAAACTGGACAATGAACATCAGCTAAAGACTGACGATGTCAGAAGACTAGCGTCAGATCTCTTAGGCCCCTTTCAGGATTCCAAGAAACAGTGACATGGTTGCTAATGGGAGAATGATGTTGTATCATTTATTTCTGTGCATTTCATCAAATTAATAGTTCTTCCAGCCACAATAAATTAAATGATATCCCAAAGACAAGACTATAACTAAAAATGTTGGTACCCAGGACAATCAGCCTGAACTAAGCCCTCAGAACGGGATTCATGATGTGATAATAACACGTGAAGTCACTGAAACAAAAGCTGACTGGGGAGAAAATGGGTTACAAGGGTAGCTGGAAGAAAGAACACTTGAGCTAAATCTTTACTGCACTTAAATTTCAATGCCCTAGGGCACTGGAGCAAATAGCCCTGCCCTAGTTACACCTCTCCTGCAAATTGAACTAAAATGAATCCAAGAAACACTTCTAATTCTTAGAATCGGGTCCTTTACTGCAGAATTCCATAGAACAAATAATTCAAGACTCCCTGATAAAGCTTTGTCGTGTGTCCTTTTGCCCCTAAATTTTCTTCTCTGCTCTGGGACTTATTTGATTTCAGTTCTTTGCTGGTATTTTCCCTGAAATGACAATAACATCAAAATCTCCTCCTTGGTCTTAATTGTGACTTTGGTGAAGTTGACACTTAAAGGTTAGTTTCCAATCAGTGGTTATTCAGTTGAAACAAAGGAAATTGTGTGCTCATCAGTTCTCTTTCTGGTCATTTCAAAAAAGAGACACTTCTTGTGTCCTTCCCCAAATGTTCCATCTTCATGCCTCGCTTGAATGGAAAGCGCTGGTGTCACTAGAGCATCTCTGCCAAGGCAGGGTGCAGGCTGCATAAATAAACACTCTCTCCTCTCCACAGGAACTGGAATATTGAGAGAGCATGATGGAGCCTCCACTGTTGAAAGCACTTTCACTTTTTCCTTCTTCATTTTTGACTTAACCAAGAAAACGTTCCTTTCTTCTAGATTCTTGTGCTTAAATCTAATGTAAATGATGACCTGGCATACAGAAGAGGCACAAATCCTACACCATTCCTGTTTGTGAGAGATAGCCCTCTCTCTCCCCCACTATAGTGATCATAACCTAGCTCTGGCCAAACCCAAGAGTGAGCTTTGCCTACCAGGGGTGGGGAAACTGCAGCCTTGAGGCCACATGTGGCCCTCTAAGTCCTCAAATACAGCCCTTTGACTGAATCTAAACTTCACAGAACAAATTTCCTTAATAAAAGAATTCATTCTGTAAAACTTGGACTTGTCAAAAGGCCACCCCAAGGACCTAGAAGACCACATGTGGCTTCAAGGCCCCAGGTTCCCTACCCTACTAGAGCTGAGATTACCATCCAGATTTTCGGCGTAAAAGGCAAAAGATGGCATTTCTTAGTGATACACCTACCAGGATTCAAAGTCATGTTATGCTAGCGTGGGCTAGGGCATAAACATATTTGTAAAAACCTTATCGTAAAAATCAGAGCAAGTAAGCAAGCAATTAATAAGCATTTATTGAGCACCCACCTCGCCCTGATGCTGCACTAAAAGCAGGACATACAAAGACAAAGTCCTCAGGAGTTTACATTCTATCAGGGGAAACTGACATAATTTTGAAAAGGCTCAGACAGAATAAATGGCAGGTGATTTGTGGGTGTGGAGGAACTCAGAAGCTACGGGCTGGGAGAGATTGGGAGTGGTATCATTTCGTGTGGCAATGAGAATCAGTGGAAAGAAAATACAATTAAAGAAACATCGATGAGAGACCAGCTGAGCAAGATCATCTGGAGGGCATTTAAGGATAAGGCTGGAAGGAGGAGAAGGCTAGCAACGGGTAAAAGCTGGGCAATCTCTGCAAAGATTTTATAACAAGCAGAACAATCATACTGGGACTTCGATATAAGTCTGCCATGTGCTTAGAGCGGAAGGAGAAATGAAGGGAAGGGAGGAAGCATCTGCTACATGATCCCACAGCGTCCCTACCATAGAGCTTCTTTGATATAATGCAGCTGCCTAATAGCCAGGTGGTCATGCTCACCAGATGCCCATTGGGTGCTGGGGCAGAGGCAGCTGCTCAGCCAGAATACGCTCCCCTAATTTGATGACCTTGTGCGTACAAGATGGAGGAGTTTTAGCTAGACAACGGTACGCTTGAAAAAGATCTGTGGGTTTTAGTGGATTGTAGGTTCACTCTGAGTCAACAGTCTATAATAGGGCAGCCAAAGGAAGCTAATGGCCTCCTAGAAGGCAATCTTAACTCTTGTGGCTTCCTTTAAGTCCCAGTCAAAATCCCCTCTTGGATAGGAAGCCTTTTCCAGCCCCTCTTACTTCCAGCGCCTTCCCATTGCTAACTAGTTCCTGTTTCTCCAGACAAGATTCTGTGAAGAGACCGACAACGAAAGGTTCAATTGCTCCTGTGGACTTTATTTCTGCCTGCTCATCAGTGATTGATCCTTCTAAAAAGGCCTAAATTCAACAGTCCCATAGGAGCACGGATCTGAAGCTTGGAAGGACCTTCAAGATAATTTCATCCATTCCCTTCATTGACCGAAGTCAAAATTGACTTCCAGGATATGCAGATCCGGGCTCCAGGACCAATAATCTTTCTACTATAGCATCCTGCCTCTTGGAGAAACCATTGAGTATTTAACCATCATATATCAAAAAAATGCTTTTTTTCTGAGAGAATAGTGACATTTTTCTAACACAAAAACACATAGCTGAGAGGGTTTTTATAGGACCTTTTGGAGTGTTTGAAGCATCCCCAAAGACCAGGGAAGAAAAATGTGCTATTAGTTTCACTTGAATCCCTCCTATCACTTGATAATGAATGTGAGTCATTATCATCAGATAGTCATCATCCATCTCCTCCTGATCTAGGACTTGGGTAATGACTGTCCTTGTGGCTTGGAGTCATTGGCTGCAGGCTCCATTGAGGTGGAACTGGACTAAGGAGTGGGGGAGAAACTGAGTCTCAAAGACCAAACTTAGAGAAATCTGGATGAGCAAAATGCCAGCTCTCCCTAGGCAGACAAAAGGTGCTAAAAGAGCATCTCCACAGTGCGTGGCTCCACGGCAGACCCTGTGCTGCTCTTGTGAGTGTATGGGGAGGAAAGAGGAAACTCAGAGTTTCAGAGTTGAGACAACCATGCCTAACCTCACTTGTTTTACAAAGGGAGGAGCAAGGATCCAAAGGGGGAAAGTGGTCTGCCAGGAAAGACACAGGGAGTAAATGACAAACTTAGGATTCAGACCCAGGTCTTCGGAGTTCAAAGCCAATTCACTTTTCACTGTACCAATCTGGCAGCCTCCTAACTGGTTCTCTGCCTCCATCCTCCACAAAGCCACGAAAATGATTCGCCCGAAGAGCAGATGTGACCGTGTCCTGTCCCTTCTGAAGAAACTCTGGTGGCTCCCTATTGTCTCCAGGATCAATACAAACTCTGTTCGGCTTTTAAAGCCCCTCACAACCTGGCCCAAAGTTCCAGCCTTGTTGGGCATTCTTCCCTCCCCCCTGCATTCTGAGACACTTTAAAAAAATTCTTTTGGAGGGGGCAATTCGGGTTAAGTGACTTGCCCAAGGTCACACATTTAGTAAGTGTGTCAAATGTCTGAGGCTGGATTTGAACTCAGGCCCTCCAGATTCCAGGGCCAGTGCTCTACTCACTGTGCTCACCTAGCTGCCCCCCATTCTGAGCCAAATTGACCTTTTCTATTTCTCACATACCACACTTCATCTTCTATCCCTGTGTCTTGGGCTGTGTCCCATGTCTGGGATGTACTCACAAAGTAAATATAGAGTCATTTCAGGGGAAGCTCTGTGTAGGTGGTAGAGTCTATATAGAGTCTTATAGGAAGCTTTGATCTATTCCCCTCATTGACAGAAGTCAAAATTGACTTCCAGGATACTGAAGTAGCTTCTCTCAAGTCACAGAGCTAATGTAGTAAGCAGGATTTGAATGCAGATCTGGGCTCCAGGACCAATATTCTTTTCACTATAGCATCCTGCCTCTTGGAGAAACCATTGAGTATTTAACCATCACATATCAAAGAAATGCTTTTTTCCTGAGAGAATAATGACATTTTTCTAACAAAAAAACACACAGCTGAGAGATTCTAAGCAGTGATACCAAGCATGTCAGGCACCATAAAGACCCTGGGCAAAGACAGGGAAACAAGAGTGAACATTCATGAAAGTGGTTTCCATTGAACAGGCAGATAGAAGTTACACTGGAGAGTACCCAGGAGACAGTTAACACTAGGAGAGCATTTGGAGAGCAAAAGAGAAGAAAGATCAGGTAGGAACCAGGAGCCCTGCTGGCCTCACATCTGTCTTGAGAGGTGTCCTGTGAATTCAGTCTGACAAATTCATTTAACAGGTATTTTATATGAGGCACAAGACTAAGTAGTAGAGTGGTTAGAGAGCTAGCCTCAACTCAAGAAGACCCAGATTCAAGTCTCACCTTTATGGGCAGGCCATGTAACTGCTCAATGTGCCAGGTTTAACTCTAAGACTGAACAAGAGAACATGATGCCTTCCATAGGTAGAGGGACTTTTATTCCCTGGGAGTTCCCTATAATGCAGATCACTCCATCTGACCTTCCCACACTTGGTCTTTATGGTTATTCAGATACAGATATACATACATGTGGGTTTATATATATATATATATGTATATATATATATACGTATACATATATATATGTATGTATATGTATGTGTGATGTATATATGCATGTACGTGTGCATGTATGTATATGTTCCTAGCCTGCTAGGCATTCACAGAAAGTTTGAAATCTTTGATCTGTCACCGAATATCAGTAACTGGGGATCTTTAAATCACCAGAATATAAGATACAGAGAGCATTATGAAATGTCAAATCGCTAATTTTGATTATATAAAACTAAAAAGGTTTTGTACAAACAAAGCCAATGTAACCAAAATTAGAAGGAAAGCAGAAAACTAGAGAAAAAAACTTTATAGCAAGTATCTCTGATAAAGACCTCATTTCTCAATTATATAATGAACTAAGTCAAATTTATAAAAATACAAGTCATTCCCCCATTGATAAATAGTCAAAGGATATGAACAGGGAGTTTTCAGATGAAGAAATCAAAGCTATCTGTAACTCTAAGCTCTAAATCACTATTGATTAGAGAAATACAAATTAAACAACTCTGAGGTACTAGTTCACACCTATCAGATTGGCTAATATGACCAAAAAAAAAAAAAAAGGAAAATGACAAACGTTGGAGTAGATGTGGGAAAACTGGGATGCTAACTCATTGTTGGTAGAGTTGTGAACTGATCCAACCATTCTGGGGAACAATTTGGAACTATGCCCAAAGGGCTATAAAACTGTGCATACCCTTTGTTCCTGTGATAGCACTACTAGGTTTATGTTCCAAAGATCATTTAAAAAAAAGGAAAGCACCTCTTTGTACAAAAATATTTATCATAGCTCTTTTTGTGGTGGCTAAGAGTTGGAAATTGAAGGGATGCCCTTCATTTGGGAAATAGTTCAATGAGTTTTGGTGTATTATTGTAATGGAATTTTTATCGTGCTATAAGAAACGATAAGCAGGATGACTTCAGAAAAACCTGGAGAGACTTACATGAACTGATGCATAGTAAAGTGAACAGGACCGGGAGAATAGTGTACACAGCAATAGCAGTATTATACAATAAAGAACTGTGGACATGAATAACTTAACTTGTCTCAGCAATACAATGATCTACGATCCCAAAGGACTCATGATAAAAAATTCTATCCACCTCCAGAGAAAGAACTGATAGAGTCTAAATGCAGATTGAAGCAGACCAGTTTTCATTTTTTCCCTTTGGATCTGTGTCTTCTTTCACAACATGACTAATATGAAAATGTGTTTTTGCATAATTGCATATGCATGACCTATATCAAATTACTTACTGTCTTAGGAAGGGGGAGGTAAGGGAAGGGGGGAGTAAATCTGGAACTCAACATTCTAAAACCATGAATGTTAAAAACTGTCTTGATATGTAATTGGAGGAAAACAAAACATTATTTTTAAAGAAATCACCAGGGTAGCAGAGGGCTGAGAATCTTAGCCATGTACCTTGGATAAATGCTATGATGTTTTTTGACTGTCTGAATCTTGAAACTTTAACATCAGAAGAGAAGAATATTGGTTGTTCCCAGTCTTTAAAATGTGTGAAGTCCAGACTGGAGAGTCTGCCAATGAAATGCAAGCACCTAAGACTAGAAATTTTGCCCCAGTATTTAGGGTATTACTGTTGTTTCTCCATCTTCAACCCTGCCACAAAGTGCCTGTATTTGTCTTCACTGCAGGGAGTCCTTGCCAGCCTGGAAAGTTCAAGGTAGACATTAGCCACACCTAGTTTCATGTCAGGAAGGCTTGGCACTTAGAAGAGTCCACTCTGAAAAGGCAGAAACGATGACTCTATCCATTCAGAGCAACCAAGGTCATGGAGAGATCTTTCACTAGAACTCATCAACTTTCCACACAGGTTACAAATAATTGAACAAATAAGTGTGCTAAATAATTGTGATTTCATGATGCTGAAATTTCTTCACATATTGAAGAGCCTGGAATAGGAAAAAAAATTCGATTATTCAGCATATATTTATCAAGGACTTCACACAAAAATAGCTATAACTAGAATAGGGTAAATTGGCTTTTACAGCAGGGGGAAGTTTAAGGGTGCCAAATGACAGTTCCTATGGCAACAGTCAAAAACAACATTTGTTACCAAGTGGTGCACCAGGCCTGGAGTAAAGAAGACGTCTCTTCACCAGTTCAAATCCAGCCTCAGACACTTACTAGCTGTATGACCCTGGGCAAGTCCCTTAACCTTGGTTGCCTCAGTTTCCTCATTTGTAAAATGAGCTGGAGAAGGAAATGGCAAACCACTCCAGTATCTTTGCCAAGAAAACCCCAAACTGGGGCACAAAGAGTCAGACACTACTGAAAACAACTGAACAACAAATGACAACATATGCTAGGTGCTGTGTTAAGCTTTGGGGATATAAAGAAAGACAAATGGAGGCAATGGTGTGCAGTCGATAGAGTGCTCAACTTGGTATCAGGAAGACTAAGGTTCCTGCATGACCTTAGATGAGTCATTTTACTTCTTTGGGCCTCAATTCTCATTTTCTCCAGCTGTAGAATGAGGGGACTGGACTCCGTGGCTTCTAAGATCCCTCCTCACTCTAAAATGGTCTACACACTTATTTAGGGTATTCTTGATGAAAATTTGAAATGGGAATAAGGAGACCTTCACAGATGTCAGAAGTAAGAAAGTGAAACATGTTGTAACTAGGAAGCTGCTTAGTGCTTTCAATGACCCCTAAGTTGCTCCTTGATAGAAAAATTACTCTCCTGGTGATGCTACAATCCTAACACTGATAAGCATAGATATTTTTATAGCATTTGAAGGTTTTCAAGGCACTTAGCACAATAATTAAATGATAATGGCTAGCATTTATAAACTTCTTAAAGGTTTGCAAAATGCTTTCCATATTTTATTTCATGTGACCCTCACAACAACAGTGAAAATAATACAGAAAACCAGAATCTCCATAGAATCTGAATAACGAATATCCCAAAATACAATAGCGATGAATGTCATAGCAGTTCTGATTTTGCGAGTTTCATATCACATCTTTTCACACATTTTTCATGTTCTTTCTATTTATCATTTTATGGCACCCTAATATTCCATTACACTAATCTTCCGTTATTGTTCAGCCATTCTTCAGGCACTGTATTTAAAGGTTGTTTCCATTTTTTTCCCTTTTCCCAACAAAGGACTTTATTATTTTATGCCAAAAGCTATGCTATAAATCACAAGCTTATTACAAGACCGAAATACATACATATGCATATAATTGAAGAAATATAAATGAAAATCTTTAATAAGTTATATTTCCTTTTTTCTTTTGTCCTTAATTTATTTTTATAAGCATTTGTTTTCTTTCTCTCACTTGCCTCTCCATTGAACAATAAAAAATGAAAAAGAAAACATTTAAATCATACCTATCAAATGTGCATATGCAAACAAAACAAATGTCTACATTTGCCCTGTCCAAAAATATATATATGAAGAAATATTCCAAATCATCATTACAAGAGAAATGTAAATAAACACAACACTAAGCTTTCCCCTCACACCCATCAAAGAGGCAAAGATGATGTTCAAATGCTTCGGTGAATCAATGATCTCACTGATTGGGAAGTTCCCTCTAGTTAGACCAGGCTCGACTCTTACCGTGTAACTCCACCACATCCTCTCAACAATTTCTTACAGTAGTTCCACCCGACATGTTGGAGGCCTACCTCACTTTTTCTTGACAAAGATGGTAAAAGAAGAAACTAAATCCTGGAGAGACTATGGAAAGGAAAGGGCCGTGAATGGTTCTAACCATTTTGGAAAACAATTTGGACCTATTAAAAAAACTCAATACCCTTTAGCCCAAAGATACACACTCAAAGAGGTAAGAAAGGAAAAAGTCCCCATATTTGCTAAAATATTCGTATCAACTTTTTTCTTGATAACAAAAATCTAGAAACAAAGTTAGAATCCATCAACTGAGAAAGGGCAGAACAAGCATGTATATGAATATAAATAGAAAGGTATTTTATTGTAAGAAAAAAATGAATGTAAAGAATTCTGAGAAGCATGACAAGACCTGATGAGTGGATACAGAGTGAAATAAGAAGAACCAGGACAGAAAGAGGAGAGGAGAGGAGAGGAGAGGAGAGGAGAGGAGAGGAGAGGAGAGGAGAGGGGAGGAGAGGAGAGGAGAGGAGAGGAGAAGAGAAGAGAAAGGAGAGAGAGAGAGAGAGAGAGAGAGAGAGAGAGAGAGAGAGAGAGAGAGAGAGAGAGAGAGAGATTACAATAACATAAATGGAAAGAACATGGAAAAGCAGCCTGACTTTGATAAATTAGAATGTCCTGTATTAGTCCTTCAGTGTACGATAGAACATGCCTCCCTCTTCTCAATAGAGAAGAGGTTGCCACTATGAATGCAGAATGTAGCATACACTGCTAGATGCCAGCTTTGAGTTGGTTGCTTTTGTGTAACTATTTTTTTAATGTTTTTACTGTTACAGGGGAGTATTCAATAGGGGTAGGGGTATGGGGTTATATCAAGAAATAACTGTGATAAAGGTAATAATAAAACCTAAACTTTTTAAAGTAAAAAATAAAATAAATGACACTCGTATATTGGTTATCCTATTAATAGGATATGAATTAATGAGGTTATGCTATGTAATTTTTAATAAATAGCATTTTATTTTTTTCCATTTACATGTAAAGATGGTTTTTAACCTTGTTTTTCTATATGATTTTGAGTTCCAAATTTTTTCTCCCTCCCTCCCATTCCCCCTCCTCAAGATGGCAAGCCATCTGATTTGGGTTATACATGTGCAATCATGTAAACATATTTACACATTAGTCATGTTATAAAAGAAGAAATAGAACAAAAGGGGAAAAGCTACACACACGAAAAGGTGAAAATAGCATGCTTCTATCTATGCAATGTATTTTTAGCCAAGGATCTCCAAAGTAAGTAAACATCCCCATCCTGTCTGGGTTACACTGTTCATCGACTTAGCTTTTTCATTGTCATTATTGGCTTTTTCCTAGCCAGTGAATACTAGCCCCTGGCCAAGTTGCCATAACTTCTAGATTTAGGCAAACTCAAATGAATGAGATTTTACTCTCTTCCAAAGCCCTAGAGTGTCCTAGCAGCAGATTTTCTTCTATACGGGTCCACTGTATGATCATCTATAAAGGATCTAAACATTTCAAGTTTCAGGACTCATTCAAAACCTTAAAAAAAAAAAACAAACTTCTGCAGACCACCCAGTTGACAGTAGTCGTGCTATAATTAATTATCTACTGATAGCAAAAACACACAATGACCAAAACCTCTTGGGTTAGGGGTTCCTCCTTTTTGAAATCTTCAAAAATGGGATAATCTTGTCAGGTATGTTTCCTGGGGTTTCCATTTGTGAGTGAGCTCATCTAGATGGCCTCTGCAGTGCCTTCTTATTCTCAAATCCTGGGAATCCTGGATGCTTTTAAAATTAATTTGTACTTCATTATCCACTATGGAATCAGCATGCATTTGGAACAGCATCACGTTATGGATGAGAAGTATCATTGAACCTGCAGAAGATATACAGGGTTACTAGTCCCAATGAGTCAATTTATTTCAATGAACACGTGTCAATGACCATAATGTGTGAGGCACTGCCCTCGGTGGCAGGAAGAGTGAAGTGTACCAATGAATTGGGATCTTCTAGTTGTGAGCATTCTCTTGAATGACTCAGGCCAGAACTCATCTATGTCTACCCATCCTGTGTGGTTCTCATCCATCTCCAAACGTAAATCCATCAGGCAGGATCTTCCCAAGGGGATCTACGCCTTCTTTCTTTTCCACTGAAACTGAACTGAACATTGAAGGATTCCAGTAGACTGCAGAGACCAGACACTGATTGTCCCTTGCTCTGACCATGTGACCAACTCATATTTTTTTATCCTGTATTTCTTTAATGACAAAAGTGAAAGATGAAAAATTTCGCAATTCCTTATTTGCAAAGTGTTGCAGCCTCATAATTCACTTTCTTTTTCTCTTTTTTCAAATTAATCTTACTCTAAACTTAAGAAATAAACATTTCCATAACATAGTAGAATAGGAAAAGAATAATTTCACATGAAACTGAAAATATGTTATATACAACTTGCTGTTCCTTTTAAATAAATAATGAAGTTATCTTGTAACATTTTTCCCTTCCATACCCTAGAGATGGCTACCATTAGACACAAGCATGTGTGTTTATGTGTGTGTGTGTGTGTGTGTGTGTATAAAACCATTCTATGCACCATTTGTTTTATCAGTTCCTTCTCCGGAAGCAGATAGTGTCTTACTTCATATGTCCTTTGTAGTTAACTTGACTATTTATAATAGTCAAAATGACTTAGTTCCTCAAAGTTGTTCTGAAAACAATATTGCTGTTACTGTATACTGTTCTCTTGCTTCTGCTCATTTTTCTCTTCATTATTTCATGCAAGTCTTTCTTTTTTTTTCTAAACTCATGGAACATTTCTTATAGTACAGTAGTATTCCATCACAGTCATATACCACAATTTGTTTAACCATTCCCCACTTGACAGACATCCTCTCAATTTCCAGTTTTTTTGTCAAGAATATCAAAGGAACTAATGAAAAAAATGTAAAGGAAGGAGGTTTAGCAGTACCAGATATTAAACTGTATTACTAGGCAGTAATTATCAAAACTATCTGGTATTGGATAAGAAGTAGAAAGGTAGATTGACAGAACAGAATAGACAAACAATTTACAGCAGCAAATGACTATAGTAACCTTGTGTTTGGCAATTATAAAGACTTAAATCTTGGGGATAAAATTTCATTATTTGATAAAAAGTTATTGAGAAAGCTGGAGAGCAGTCTGACAGAAACTGGGCATAGACCAACATCTTACACCATTTACCAAAATAAGGCCAAAATGGATACATGACCCAGATATAGAGATGTATTAGAAGAAAAATTGAAGAACATGGAATATATTACCTGTAAACTTATAGATATGTGAACAATTTATGAATAAACAAGGTAGAAACCAGTGTGTGGTATAAAATAGATAATTTTGATTACATTAAATTAAAAATTTTTGTATAAATGAGGCAAGTGTAACCAAAATCAAAAAGAAGGTAGAAAATTAGGGGAAAATTTTATAGACAGTTTCTCAGATAAAGGTCTCATATCTCAAATATATAAAAAACTTTGTCAAATCTATAAAAATATAAGTCAGCCAACAATTGATAAAGGGTCAAAGGATATGAACAGGCCATTGTCCAAGGAAGAGATAAAAAAGTAATCATATAAAAAAAAGCTCTAAATCATTATTGATTAGAGAAATGCAAATTACAATGACCTTGAGATATCATTTTACACCAATCAGATTGGCTAAAGTAATCAAATGTTGGAGGAGATGTCAAAAATTGGCAATTAATTTTCAGTTCTTCAGAGCTGATAATGTTCATGACTCAAAGCCATATAACTCCAAAACAATCTTGGTATTATATAGTAGATGAACCTTCTTTCAGAGACAAGCTCAGGGTCACCAGAAGAACTGAACATTTCCCCCAAGACAATGCAGACCTCTTTCTTCCTTCATTCTGGATCCCTCTTGTTGTCCATTTGCAGTGTTTGACCAATGAAATGACAAATGTCCTGGGAACTTAAAGACAAAAATGAAACTGCCCCTGCCCTGAAGGAGCTTCCTACTGGAAGGATTCGATATATACATTAACTGAGAAATGCAAAGTAACTGTGAGGAACATGCAGGAAAGCAGGAGGTGGCACCTGAGCTATGCGAAGTCGTGCACCCTGTTCTGCTGGAGTATTGTAATATCAAACCAGCAATCCTCTGTTTAACATATGGATCCATAGACCCCATGCAAATGTCCACAGTTCTTGTACTTACAGATTGGAACTCACTGTACTGGATGACCCCAGAGTTCTCTCCAGCCCTGAGATTCCGCCACATCAATTTTTTAACGTCAGCACTTAAGGAAAGAGTCTAAGGCCTGTTCTGTGTCTGAGCCTGAAAGGCATGGGCACAGTAGATTTGAGTAAATTTTAAAGTTCAAAATGTCTTTTTAAGAGACTCGACAGCTCCTCTTTTAAAGGGCAACAAAACTGTTACACTGACAGCTGTAAAACAATTCATCGTGGACTTCCCAGGCTTTTCAAAATGAGCTTTGCTCTTTCTCTTCTGAGGCATCTTGTCTTTATGTTTAATGACATAGAATACTAAAGCATCTTCATCTTACAGACTCATGGTCATTCTGTGTGTGCTTTCTAGATTTGTGGAGATAGCAGCCTGACCAGATGGCTGCTAGGAGAGGCAGCCTTCCCTCCTCCTACATTCCTACTTCAGAAAAAAAAAAACAGAATTTTGTACAAAGCAGGATAATGATCAACAAATCCAATGAGATTATAACAATAATGACTTCCTTTATTCCAGAACTGCACAAGAAGTCAGTCAGAAGCCTGGGGGCAATAGGAAGGGGGCAGCCAGCAAAGCCTGCACCAGCACAAGATAGCATCCTAGTGCTGGCACAGATGGGTCAGAAGCATTAATAACCTGCAAGGAGCTGTGTCTGGCAACAAGAGTGAGGCAACAAGAGTGGAGAACCCCTCCAAGAAAGCCATGGGCTGGTGAGAGAGAGCCCCAGGGACCTAGAAAGCAGCAGGAGGCAACCCATGCAGAATTACAGGGCTCAGATCAGGGCAGCTCAAGCCAGGGGCTTCGAGATCCTAACGCTCTATCTTTAAATGTCACAGTTGACCCTGAAGAACCAGAACTCTGAACTTCAAAGAGCTAAGAGGTCCTTTCCCTGGGAGAATGGGGCAGCTAGGTGGCATAGTGGATAAAGCTCTGGGTCAGGAAGACCTTTCAAATCCTGCCTCAGACACTTACTAGCTGTGTGACCCTGGACAAGTCGCTTAACCCTGTTTGTCTCAGTTTCCTCTTCTGTAAAATGAGCTGAAGAAGGAAATGGCAAACCACTCCAGTAGCTCTGTCAAGAAAACCCCAAGCAGGGTCGTGAAGAGTTGGACACAATTGAAATGACCAAACAACAACAAACCCTGGGAGATAAAGGTCAGAGCAGAAGCACAGGCGACTCAAGATAAGAACAAAAAAAATCAAATATCTCACCCAAAAGTGCAATGGAGGGCAGATCTTGACCATAGCAAAATTAGTCACTGTTTATTAAGCCTCTCCTATTATTGTGTAGAAAATAACAGCAAAATGAGACCTGGGTTCAAGGTAAATTTAAGTGTGGATTTTATTGGCCAAGAGCGCGACTACCTGGAGTACATACCCAAAGAAAACTTGAATCAGGCAGTCCCAAACTGAGAGACTGCAATGCTTATAAAGGCAAAAGCACAACTACACAATTATGGAGGGTCGCTAGCAGAAGCAATGACTTACAGAAGCAGAGATCAGCCACTGGTTAAATTCATAGCTCAGGGCTACTTTGGGAATATGGTGCAAGGATACAGGGATGTAACCATCCTGTGACACAGGGTGGTCAGCTTCCTAGAATGGGTGGCCCTCTTAGGTCGTGATCAGTTTCCTATAATGAGGTGGAGGGTTCAGGGCGGCATTTCGCAGAAAGTAACCCCTACTTGATCAGCTATGGTCTGAGTGGAGGGACCTAGCTTGGTCAGCAGAATAGTTGCACCATAACCCAGGGTGTGGGGCTATTTGGTAACAGGGGTATTCTCCTTAAGATAAACTTTTACCCTACCCTGCAACTGATCCTTGCACATAATGCTGATGTAGAGAGAATAAGGGGGGTGGGGGGGGTCAGGATACTAGCCTTGGGCAATCTATACCTTAAGCTGTTTCAAGCCATTACAGAGTGTAGGGCAGAGACAAAGACAAGAAATGCACAGGGGATTAATGGTGGGCTCAAAGGGGATGATGAGCTCCAGTTTGGGTGCAACACTATGTGCCAGACACTGTGCTAAGCACTAGGAATACAAAAAAAGGGCAAAAGACAGTCCCTGCCCTCAAGGAGCTCACAACCTAATAGGAGAGACAACATGCAAACAACTATGTGGAAACCAGCTATATTTAGGATAAACTGTAGGTACTCAACAGAGGAAAGGCACTAGAATTAAGGAGGATTGGGAAAAGCTTCCTGTGGAAAGTGGGGTTGTAGTGGAGACTTGAAGGAAATCAAGGAAGGAGGCAGAGATAAGGAGGGAGATGATTCCAAGCATAGGAGACAGCCAGAGAAAATGCCCTGAGTCAGGGGGTCAAGTGACTCGTTCAAGTATCAATCAAGAGTTCAGTGTCACTCTATTTGAGAGTACATTGAGGGTGGTCAGAGACTATTAGGTGTATGAAGACTATAAAGGTGAGCATGGAGGAGGAGTTAGCTTATGAAGGAGTTTGAACTTCAAACAGGCACTAAATGTCAATTCAGGGACTAAAACTGAACAGATGAGTAAATCAGAGAAACCACCAACCACTACCATAAATCATTGCAAATCTAGAGATCCCCAAACAAGTAACTTATCTAACAAGCTTCTCAAAGGGAAAAAAATACTTTTCACGAGAATCACATGAATACCTAGAAGAAATGAAACAAGAGATCAAAAATGAAATAAATTCTCTGGAAGAAAGAATTGGAAGGAGAATAAATAGCTTAGAAGAGATGCAAACTTTTCTGCCTAAGTAAATGGAATAATCCAAGAAACTGACAATTTCTAATCCCTAAAACTAGAATAGATGAGACAAAAATCAGTGACTCTGTAAGATAGTTTAAAAAAGGTTAAAAATTAAAAGGCTTGAAAAAGTAGAAGAAAATGTGAAGAAAAGGAAGACTTTAAATGACTGTCCTAGAAAACAGATCAAGGAGAGATAATTTAAGAATCATGTGACTTCTTGAAAAATATGCTTTAAAACAAGTCCTGGAAACAATATTTTAAGGAATCATAAATGAAAAAACCTGCCATATCTACTGAATGAGTGAACTAAGAAAAATAAACTCCACCGATTACTTCCTAAAAGGGACCCCAAAATGAAAAGTCTCAGGAATTTTATATCAAAATCTAAAGGTTCCATGCTCAAGACAAAATACAATAAGCTTTTAGAGAGAATTCCAGAGTTCAAACACTAAGGAGCTATAGTCAGGATCAAATAAGATCTGGCTGCTTTTACTATAAATAAGAAGAAACCTTGAAGTATTCCAAAAGCATGCTTGAAATATTCCAAAAGTATTTTTAAAAGCCTTATAATCAAGAATAACTTACCCTTAAAAACTCAGTCAAGGCAGAAAAAATGGAATAGAGGGGCTTTCAAGCATTTCTGATGAAGACTAGAGCTGAGCAAGAACTAAGAAATACAACTCTAGTCCAGAGTAACCTAGAAAGGTAAATGATGCAGTACCAACATTCCAAAAGAGGAGAAGAAACAAGTATCCTTTTTGAAGCTTAATGTCTTCAAATAACATTCAGAGTATCAAATAATAAAAATAGAGGTCCTGGTAATAGGTTGGTCCTGTTCTAAGGATTCAGAAGAGAGGAAAGAGTAAGGAGGGGGAACGGAGTACACTAAGAAAGAAGGAAGAAAAGAATGGAATTTGCCATTTCTCATAACTGGGAGCTTGAAAAGAAATTACAAATGCGAAGGAAGTGGTGAAGGAAGCAGGCATCGGATGAATGCCACTTTTATCTGAAATGGACAAAAGACATATGGTTTGACATAGAAATACAACAAACCCAATAGGGAAACAAGTGGGTATTGGAGAAAAGAATGGAATTAAGAGGAAACATAACAGGGAACAGGGAAGATCCTAAAGGGGGATTAAAAATGAAAAGGAAAAGGAATTGAACCAGACTCTAAACAGGTGTCTTAGATTGCTCTTTAGACGATTGGGGAATGGCTGGACAATTTGTGGTATAGGAATGTTATAGAATATTACTGTGCTGTAAGAAAAGGAGAAAGACGATTTCAGATAATCTTCATTATTAACTGAGGCAGAGTAAAAGGAACAGTCTAGGAAAACAATTTATACAGGGAAGGCAATATTGTGAAGATAATCAACTTTGAAAGACTTAAGAAATTTGATCAATGCCTATCATGACTCACTGTGACCTACCACGTCTCTAGAAGACCAGCGCTGAAGTGCGTAACCCACCTTCTGACAAAGAGGTGATGAACACAAGATGCAAAAGGAGACGTGATTTTTGGACATGGACGCTATTTGGATTCATTTTGTTTGACTATAGTTGTTTGTTACTATTTGTTACAAGGTTTTCTTTCTCTCTTCCTTCATTCTTCTCTCTTTCTCTTCCTCCTTTCCTTTCTTCTTCTCTCCCTCCCTCCTATCCTTCTTCCTTCCTCCATTTTCTTCATTTCCTTCCTTCCTTTCTCTTTCCTTCCTCCATTCTTTTCCTCCCTTCCCTTCCTTTCTCTTTCTCCCTCCCTCCTTCCTTTACTCATTTCTCTCATTTTTCTTCACTTCTTTTCTTCCTTCCCTTCCTTTGTTTCTCTGCTTTCCTCTCTCCCTTTCTCTCTTCTTTCCTTCTTCCCTTCCTCTCTTCCTCCCTTCCTTTCTTCCTTCTCTCAGTTTTTAATGAAAGGTAAGTGGAGTTCAGGGGAGTTCTTAATAATGAAACCCCAAAAAGAGTCCTTGAAAAATATTTTAAAATGCATATAAGAGAAGAGAAAGAAGTCTAGAAGGAAGTGTAGCCAAACATGAGAACTTTTCAAAATAATGTGTAGAATTTATTATACCTTTTTTTAAAAAAAGAGGAATGAAATGAGATTCACAGCTTCATATTGAACTTTCTTTTTTTTTTCTTTTGCTTTTTTTGAGGGCATTTGTGTAAGCTCAGAATTTAATATATATATATATGTATATATATATGTATATGTATGTGTGTGTATATACATAATGTATATATATATATATTATATATACACACATACCTAACAATCTGAGCTGTCTCAAAGGAAAATGGTCTGCCTCAGGGGGACCTTGCTTACTGGAGTTTTGCATTCAGGGGCTGGATTGACATTTCTGGGGAATATTGTAGAATGAATTCATATTCAGGTATGGGCTGGCCTCAATGCCCTCTGAGGACCCTTGCAACTCCAAGAGTCCATGATTCTGCGAAAACAAATATCAAAAACCAAAACGTTGTAGTTGGCAAATTCTACCCTGAGGAAGAAAATGTGCTTTTCCCTGGAGGACCGATGAAAATTAAAGTTATAATGCATTCATGTTTTTGTCATCCCACTTAAATTAAATTGTTTTACACTAAAATAATTGAAACTGTTAAATCTGAGCCTATGAGAAAATAACAAAATCGAACATATCTTGTGAACAAAATGAAGGCAGGGAATTCTCAGGGTGGTATCTCAGAGTGCAAACACAGGGTGGTAAACATCCTTGTTCTGCTCACTCTTTCTATTTCTTGCCCTTTGTTTCTGTCCGTTGCACTTTCTTTAGCCAGCTGGGGTCACTGCAAAAAGAATACAAGTCAGACAGGGTCCCCTGCACTTGAAGTATATGAAGAAAGCCTGAAGGAGCAAAAAAGATGTCTGAATGACTCCTGAGGCTAACCTAGAGCCTGATGGCCACCATATTGTCCCTAAGGTTTTTTGGCCTCTAAAGTTCTAGCAAAAGGCCTGGTGCTTAATTGATGCTTATCGGTTAACTGTAGGGCTTCCCAGGCCTGGAGCTCAGCAACATTCCCCCAGGAAAGAGGCAGCTGGAAGACCTGAGAATGGTGTGCATCTTGCCCTCAAGCCCCATGAAGGGCACCTCCTCCTCATTTCTTTGGGATCTGGCTAGCCGAAGCTACAGTGAATAGGAGCCATTAGGCATGAGGTAGAAGTAATGAGAGCTAATACTGAAAACTACAATTAATGTCAGATTCCAAAATTTAAGAGCTCACACTCCTGGAACACCTTAAAGTTTACAAATCGCTTCCCTCAAAAGATGAAGGAGGTCTCATATTACTATTCCCAAGAGGGAAGATTTGATCCCAGGTCTCACGCCTCTAAACTCATAGCTCTTTTCTCCATATAACCAAATGTAGCACCAACTAATTGGTCCAGAGAACATGCTTGTACCTGGCATGCTGTTTCTTCATTCTATTTAATAAAAAAAAGATTAATCATTTATTATGTGAAAGGTGTGGTGTTATGTCTTGAAGATATCAAGGTAGATTTGACACAGGCAAAGCTCTATGCATTCAAATACAAAGAAAGATTGGTCATTTTCCTAAGGGACTGAGACTTAGTAAAGTCAAGTCAACAAATCTTTATTAAGTGGCTACTGTGTGGCAAGAACTGTGCTAAGTGCCGGGGCTACAAAGAAACGCAAGAAACAGTCTCTGCATTCAAGGAGTTCCCAGTCTAATGGGGAGCCACCACGCAGACAACCACGTACAAACCAAATGTGTGCAGGATAAATTGGGGATAATCAATGGAGGAAGGCAGTAACATAAAGGGGAATCAGGCAAGGCTTCTCGTAGAAGGTTGGATTTCAGCTGAGACTGGAAGGAAACCAAGGAAGCCAGGAGGGGGACATGAGGAGGCAGAGGCAGGGGGAACAGCCAATGCAAATGTCTCAGTTCCGAGATGGAGTGTCTTGTATGAGAAATAGCAAGAATGCCAGTGTCACTAATCACAGAAAATATGGGAGCGATAGAAGGTATAAGAAGACTGGAAGGGTGTGAGGAGGGAAGGGCTCCAGGTTATAAAGGACATTGGACATGAGATGATTTAATATTTTATCCTGGGGCTGAGAGGAAACAGATGGAGTTTATGGATCCATATTAGGAAAATAATCAACATCATGAAACATGTCAATGAGAAAAACAGTAAAAATGTTATGGTAATCTCAAGAGTCACCAAAAAATCCATGTTATGTTAAAGAGACTAAAAAGGAAGAAATAGAAGGATTTTTCTTTAATATGATAAAAAGTATTTATTTGAAACTAAAAACTGGAATTATGTATAATATAGAAAGAAAGACTTTCCTATTAATGATAGATAACATAGAATGATCCACTTTCTCCATTACTATTCAACATAATTTTAGAATGTCTAGCAATAATAATAAAGTAATTTTTTAATTAGGTAAAGAGATTAGAATATTTCTACTTGCAAATATACAAGTTTTAGAAAAAAAGTGACTTAATCAAAAAAATTAATTGGAATTAACAACTGCAGCCAATAGAAAAATATAAGCCTATAAAGTTTGTCAAGATCTTATATGCCATTGGAAAAAAAACAGAAGGAAAATGCTATTTATAACAATAACAAAATATATTAAATACTTGGACATTAAACTAGCAAGATGCCCCCAAGACCTATAAGAAGACAACTATAAACCAATTTTAATAGAAACAAAGGGATAATTACATAATTGTACAGCTATTCCATTTCCACGGCTAGGTGAAGCCATTAGAGTAACGATAATAATATTACCCCAATTCATTTGTAGCTTTAATGCAACACCAACCCAAATACCAATGGGATATGGCATAGAATTCAAGTGATAAAAATTTATATTGGGGAATAAATGGGCAAGAATGTCCAGGGGAATTATGGTGGAAAATGAGGAAGGGTGACTTGTACTGCCAGACCTTAAATTGGGTTACAAAGCAGTAATTAACAGAAACTACTTGGTATTACATCAAAAAAGAAATCAATGGAACCAAATCAATAACCCACAATTAGATTGAAAGGTGCGTAATTGACTACTTTTTGATAAATACAGGATCCCAAGACACTTAGAAAGGGATTCAGGATTATTGATTCAGTGAAACCAGTGTGAAAAATTAGATGATAGCAAGGTGAAGAGGGAGATTAGATTTATATCTCACACTATATGCCACAATCCAGAAGGATCAATTTCAGATAAGAAGAAGCATTGCATAGTGATTAGAGAACCAATGTTGTAAAGCTCAGCACAATACCTGGCACATAGTAGGCGCTTTATACTTTCTCTCCATCCTCTTCCAAGTTAGGATCATATGATTTTAACATACTTGCCCTTGCCACCCTGGCCAAGTTATTTTACCCTAAGTGTGTTGGGCAGCTGTCTATGATTATGATTTGAAGAGAGATGTAAACCAGCATTGGCGAAGGGAGTTTCTTCACACAAGTTACTTGTACTGAAGAAATCTCAGGTCTACTTCTATCTTTTTAAAAGTTTAAAGAAAATAAATACTCTATCACAGTTTGGAGAGGAGAAAAGGTTTTGTCGATTCAATAAATATAAAATGAAGGAGTAAAACAGATGGATGTGATTATTTTAAAATAAAACATTGTTATACAATAATTAAAAAGTAGGGGGCCCCTCCAGATCGTCCTCATTTCTTTGTCATGCTACCTGAAGCTCCAGCCTCCTAGCCCAGGGTGATGGAAGGGTCTGCCAACCCTCGTGATCCTGGGCTCTGATTGGTGAGTCTTCATCGTATCTTGCCATCTTGTTCAGTCTCAGGCCTCATTTCACACTTACCTCCACCTCCCTTCCAATGAGAATAGGAAGCAAACCAACATTGCCATTAATGGAAAGATCAAGTCAGTTATGTGCTCTGTGCCTCCAGTCACTATTTCCTCCAACTTCCCATCCCCCCAGCACTCCTCTTTGGCCACCCTGGCCCTATGTGTCAGAATGTAAGTTTCTTGAGGACAAGGACTAGCTTGCTGGATTGTATTCACACCCGCAGCTCTTAGCACAATACTTGGAACCAAATATGTGCTTAATGAATGCTTTTGCATTTATTCACTCAGAAAAAGAAAATTCTGCTAAAAATCTAACATCTATAAGAAATCAATGCAAATTTGCGAAAGATACATGCCACATCGTATAAGTAATCATGGAATATGAAGAGGCCTCATCATCAAAAAAAGAAATGCAAATTATTCAACACTATCTGAGAAACTGCGCCCACAACAGCAATCATCGGAATGGCAACCAAAGATACACCTTACGTTATCAAGTCTGCGAAGAGTGTTAAAATGGTCAAATTCCAAGCTTGTAGAACCATGGACAAATGCATAGGCCAAATCCCTCTGGCACAGCCACAAGTTATGGATGCTTAGAAAATAATATGGCATTATGCAATAAAATTCACATAGCCATCGGGACCCTCAACCCAATGATCCTACTACTGGGACTAGAGTCTTAGAATGCTATGAACAGGAAGAAGAGACCTATTTGTATGATAATACCAACAGCAACATTATTCTTAATGGCAAAAACAAAAATAGAAACAATCGTGTGGTCAATAATTAATATCACCTAGCTTTGACACAGCACTTTAAGGCTACAAAGTGCTGTATTATTATTATCTAACTTTATCTCACAACAACTCTGGGAGACAGGTTCTATCATGATCCCCATTTTACAGATGAGAAAATGGAGGCACATAGAGGTCCAGTGACTTGTCCTGGGCCACACAGCTAGGAAGTGTCTAAAGTGGGATTTGAATTCAGGTCTTCCTGGGTATTTATATAGTCTGAATGACTTATTCCCTCAAAGTTGTTGTTCTTAAGACAATATTGCTGTTACTGTCTACAATGTCCTCTAGGGTCTGTTGATTTCAGTCTTCATTATTTTATGCAAGTCTTTCCATGTTTTTCTAAGATCATTGAGCTTATCATGTCTTATAGCACAGTCTTATTCCATCACTATCATCACAACTCGTGACAGGCATCCCTATAATTTCCAGTTCTTCACTACAATAAAGAGAGCTCGTTCAAATATTTTAGAACATGTAGGTTCTTTTCCTTTTTCTCTAATCATCTTTGGCCATGGACCTAGCAGAGGTATTGCTGGGTCAAATATATGCATTTCTAAAGCATATATTCAATCTAATATGGTAGGACCGGCATTGCCCTCCTTAGCTGTCCCCTGCTTAGATTCCTTCTACATATTTTTTTAATGTTTCACTCACACTATTTTCTTTTTATTCTTCATATTTTTGGAGTCACTTTCACTGTCCTGCCCATCACCAATCTGCTTAGAGGCAGGAGGCATGCTTCATCACTGCTCCTCGTGAACTAATTGGTCTTTGCACTGATCAGAATTTTTAAATGTTTGAAGGTTGTTTTCCTTTACCATACTGAAATAAAAGCATCAGATATTCTCATTCTCCTCACTTTTCTCTGCATCAGTTTATGCAAGTCCTTGCAGTTTTCTCTGAATCCACCCCTTTTGTCATCTCTTACTATGAAATAATACCCATTAGATTCATTCACTCACTCATTCATTCTTTCATCCGCTCTGCTTGGTTACTAAGGGATTCAGATTTTCCAGCCATCTCTTCATCCCTTACCAGTTCCTTGGCTCGGTTACAATTCCACCAACATCATGCCCTTTGTGCCGAGTCCTCTCTTATCTCCCACCTTTTCTCTTTGCACTTTCCTTTCCTTGGGTGTGTGCTTTGTCTTCCCCCCATAAGATTGTAAGCTTCCTTAGAGCAGGTACTGTCTTTTTTCTTATTTGGATTCTTAGCACCTAGCACAGTGCTTTAGGCACAGTAGGCACTTGATGAATGTTGACTGGATTATATCCACCATAATTGGTTTTGCCATTCCCTAGCTGATGGGCACTCCCATTGTTTCCAGTTCTTTGCTACAAAAACAACAAAAAAGTGCTACTATAAACATTTTCATGTATGTATTTCTGTTGTTGATCTCTTTGGGGTACGTTGTATGTCTAGCTGTAATTACATTTTCTAAAAATTTTATTTTGGTTTTGTTTTTTAGATCACTATCTTTTTCCAGTGACTGCCTCAGCCCTTCTTTAAAACAAAGACCCACACTGGCTCTTTCTGAGAATGTGCCTCATCCCACAGTTACGGTACATGGCTTCTCCAGCCAAAAGTGTGGGGTGTAGTCCATAGCCCTCTGAAGTCAGGGTTGGTCACTGCATTAGATCTCAGAAATCTTTCCAACTTATTTTCCTTTTCATTATTGTGGTCATTATGTCAGTGGTTGTCCTGATTCTGCTGACTACATTAGATCATGAAAATCCTTCCAAATGTCCCTGAATTTTGTGAATATGTGTCATTTTTATGACAGTAAGATTCTTTTACATCTTGGGAGAATCACACACTCAGCAGCTCCCCAGTCGATGGGTGCCCACTTTCTTCTCAGTTTTTGCCTACCTCAAAGACTATTTCCATGGATATTTTACAATTATGTTTCTTTCTCTTATATTTTTTATTCTAAATCTGCATGCTGCTCATGGGGAACCTCTGAGATATCCATCTAGGCCTCAGGGCCTTGGCTGAGTGCATCACTTTCCACCAATGGGATCTGTGTGCTATTTATCTGTGTGTGACTGGCCTGGATTTGACGTCAGCCACCAGTGGATAAAACAGCCACAGCTCAAATAATTTGGGCCATCAAAAGCTGTTTACTATTCTGGTGAAGGGATCTTGTGGGCTTGGAAAGAGAATTGGACCAGCTGGACTTGGTGTTTATTTAAATCCGGCTTACATTAATGAGTTGAGTAGCTCCAAACAGCCACCTGAGATGTTAACTGCTGCATGGACATCTGTCTACCTGCTGGGACAAGCTGCCCCATGCTGGGTTTAAGTATCTGCCTTAGAATCTTAAGATGGGAAATTAGGCCTTGGATTGGTTTATGGCCAGTCTGTGCCAAGGTCGAAAAGAAGGGCTTATAAATCAGATGCAAATCAGTAGCAAAAAGGAAATCCTTGTCAGAGGGGAACTACAACTCACTTTCAATAAAGGCTCTATCTCTGCATCTCCTTCTTTACTCTCTCCTTCTCTCCTTCCCTTCTATTCTTTCCTCCCTCCCTTCCTTCTTTCCCTCCTCCCTCTCTTCCTTCTATCTTTCCTTACTTCCTTTTTTCTATCCCTCCTTCCTTTTTTTCTTCCTTCCTTCCTTCCTTCCTTTCCTCATCCTTCCTTCCTTCCCTTGCTGCCCCCTCCTTTCTTTTTTGCGTGCTTGCTGGCTCTTCATAAATCTAAAATGTCCCAAAGGTCTATTTTGCTCTTGTTAACTTAAGGCTTTAAACTCAGGTCATTGGGTGACCAGGAACAGATGTTCAATTAAATAAATGGTAAAGAACCATCTGGTTTTTCCACTCCTGATCAATGGCGCGAGAGAAAAAAATGACCCTTAAATGTAAAAATCCTTGCACTGTACTAAAAGAAAAAAAATGGTTTTCATAAAGTTTCCAGTCAGAAACTCTAAAGTGGTCAGAGAACATTTGTGTAGAAAGGGGCTTTAGAAATCGCAAACTTGACCTCTCCCATCTCTCTCAATTCCAGTCCTCCTTCACCATCTTCCTATCGGAAAGTTCCCACAAGACATCCTATTGACATTTCAATCTCAACTTGTTTAAAAGAAAACTTGTTGTCTTTGTCTAATCTTTAGCTGTCCCCCAATAGGATGTGCTAGCTCAAGAGGTCTTCTGGAAGAAGCTGGATGACTGATCCCTTATCAGGTACATGAATGCCTTTGCGGGGTGGTTTGGACTGAATGGCTGAGGTTCTTTTCAACTGTCAAATTCTGCAATGTTGTGATTCAGCTCCAAGCCAGCCTACTCCCTCACTTCCCTGCTACTGCCAGGGCATCCTTTCAGTGATTCAGGCTTGCTACCTTTGAGCCATCCTCAATACCTCCCTGCCCTTTCATCTCCATATCTCTTTACCCTGAGTTTTATTCCTTCTACCATTCATATTCTCTCTTCTATACTTCCCCTTCTCTCCGTCTACTCACACGATGACCAGCTTAGTTCAAGCCTTTGCCCCTTTTTGCCTGGGATATTGCAATGGCCTTCTGATTGGCCAATGACCTCAATGTCAGGTGCTGTTTCCTCGCTCATTTTGAACCATCCTAACTTTGGGCCCTCTGTAAACTTGACGACCAATCTGATGATGGCAGTGACACAGCCCAACCCCAGCCCCGTGACTCATAATCTTTCATCTGGACTCTTATAATATACTCTATTTAGCACCCTACTTTCTCTCTCTTGTTTCTTCAATTCATCCTCTATAGAGCTGAGAAATTGATATTCCTAAGATGTCGGTCTGATCCTGTTGTTCCCCTGCTCAACAGGCTTCTATGGCTCCCACTGCCTCATATTCTTTGGTTGAATGTTCCAGGCCTCTACCCTGGCTCCAACGGACATTTCGAGACTTTTTGTCACATGACTCTTCTTTAACACATTACCCATTGAGCATTCCATCTCCAGCCTCTGCCCTGATTCCTCCCTGCCTCATGAGATCCCTGACTTCCTTCATGATTGCCTTCTCCTAAAGGACATTTTCCCCTTACTACCTGAATTTTCAGGGATTTTCCCCTCCCCAAATTGTATTTGTTTATCTGTAGCCCTCAGGAGAAGTGAAGTCCCTTCAAGGCAGGGACCATTTTCCTTTTAATCCTTAGAGCTTTGAACTTAGTGAGAATCTCTTGAAAAGAGTCCAAGGACCTGATTTTGAATCCCAGCTCTGTCCCTTAAAACCTGTGTAACCATGGACAAGTCACTGAATATGTCTGAGCCTCAGCTCTTCCTCTGTAAAGTGAGACTGTTGGGCAATACAACTTCTAAGTCTCCTTTCAGCTCCAAGCCAGGGGTGGGGAACCCTTGACCTTGGGGCCACATGCGCCCCTCTAGATCCTCAAGTGCAGCTCTTTGAATGAATTCAAACTTCACAGAACAGATCCCCTTAATAAAAGGATTTGTTCTATAAAACTTGGACTCAGACAAAAGGCCACACCCAAGGACCTAGAGGCCACTTGCGGCCTCAAGGTCAAGGGTTCTCCACCCCTGCTTTAAGCTTTAACATCCTTACCTTACTCAATGAATAAATAAATTAAAGAGAGTGGGGGGAGGAAGGGGGGAAGGAAGGAAGGAAGGAAGGAAGGAAGGAAGGAAGGAAGGAAGGAAGGAAGGAAGGAAGGAAGGAAGGAAGGAAGGAAGGAAGGAATTTTCTGAGGAGGCTGGGCCCTCAGATGCCTTCAGCAAACAAAATTAGAAGAGGCTTTATGAATAGTACTGAGGGGAAATTGCATGAGGCCATAAGTAAAGGAAGTGGTGATCTTCAAGTGAGAGAATAGAAAGCTGGAAGTCTTTGTTACATGGGAAAGAAGCCTGGCTCTGGAGTCCAAGGTGTTCGGTTTGAATTTTAGTTCAGAGTCTCATTGTCTGTGTGATCAGGAAGGAGTCCATTCACTCCTGGTCCTGAAGCCAAGTAGCCTGCCTCAGCTGGACTACTTACCCCTGCACTCCTTCCTGCTCTATCTTTAGCCTCCTGACATTTCCCTAGGGCACTTTCCATAGGACAATCGGCACATGACCACAATAGAACGTTGCTGCCCTTCTGATGCCTCGCTGGCATTACCCTCCCAAACCAAGAAGTATTTACTGATACCTGTTGGCTGAAACACGGTGCCCTTAGGCCTTTGGGCCAAAGTGAGGCTGTGCCCCTTTCCGAAGGGCTCTGGTTTGCATTGTCCAAACAAAGCTGCAGCCGGACTTCCTCCAATTTGTATGCAGGGACGCAAGAAGGGCAGTCCCTGCTCGGGCAGGAAGGCCACCAATTGCTACGTAACACCACTCGATTGACTGGACTTCTCTGCCTGAGGTTCCTGGTGCCTTAGCAGGATGCCCGAGCTCCTCCTGTAATAATGACCTGCAAAGAAACGGAAGGAACAATGACAAACCAAAAGCTCCAGAGCGAATGTGACAAAGTTGTAAAGCTCCTACAAGACTCTAAAGGAGAGAGATGAGCAGCCCTACACTGTGTGGAGGTGGGAGGCGGTGGGAGGCACACGGGGGCTGGTGTTTTCAGACTTTTTCAGTGTAGCAAGTGGCTGTGCTGACTTGTGGGGTTAAGTGACTTGCCCAAGGTCACACAGCTAGTATGTATATGTGTGAAGTGTCTGAGGGCGAATTTGAACTCAGGTCTTACTGACTCCAGGGCCGGTGCTCTACTCACTGCGCCACCTAGCTGCCCTTTGTTTTTCTTCTTGAAAAAAATGCTATTTGTTATATGGTCTAACACTCTGGGATGGGGAGGGGAAAAGATACTAGAGATAATAAGTAAGAGAAGAGATCGAGAAAAATTTTTACTTTTCGAAAACGGCCCAGAAAGCCTCCGGTGGGCAAAGCGGAGGGAAGGGGGCTGGGCACGCGTGATCTCACGGTCTTACTTTGGAAGACACCTCATGGTCAGAAAAGGGAGGTGGGCAGGAGGATCCCCTTCGGTGACCCAGGAGACCCCGGGCTCATCTATCTCCTTTTGTGGCTCGGCAGAACTTCCTTCTGCCAATTTAAAACCCCCAAGATTGCAGGTGGTCAGTGCTCCCCTCCCCTAAATTATGTTATATTTATTTTGTGTAATATTAATATTTGCCTCTCAGAATGCCCTTCATCACATAGTGGAACGTAGAAGAAACCGTCTTATGTGTGTCTAATAATCAGCTAGGTGGCTCAGTGAAAGCAGTACTGGACCTGAAGGCAGAAAGACCCGAGTTCAAATTCTGCCTCAGATGATGAATAGCTGTCTGAAGTTACTTAACCTCTCCCAGCCTCAGTTTCTTCATCTATAAAATGGAGATACGAATGACAAAGGATCGTTGTAAAGATCAAATGAGGTAACAGATAGAACAATAGAACAAATATAAGACGCTTTGCTACTATTTTTCCCAGTGTCTGGAAGATGCCACTCTCCTCATGTTCAAAATGAATTGAACTGAATTAGAAGCCATGCTGCTCATAGTGCCAGCAGTCATCAAGATTGATGTGGGAGAAGGGATTCTTCTAGGAGAAACGCAGGGACAACTGCATTGGGCATTTTTTCGAAATCGGGTGGCTCTTGCCAAATCTTTTTAAGAATAAGCTAGCCTGTTGGTACAGCTGATGATATGGGCTGTGATGTGGAGGTAGAATTGGGCTTGGTCAGCTCAACCCCAGAAGGCAGACCCAAAGCAATAGGGCTTGATGTTAGGAAAACCATGTTACAGCATAGAGCTGTCCCAAAGGTCTGCCTGGGAGATGGCGGTGTTTCCTTTCCTTGGAGCCATTCAAAAAAGAGGCTTCTAACCTTTTGTAAGCATGCATTTGGGGCTGGAGATATTGCTCTCAGTCTGACTAGACACTCCCACCTCTTCCCAACCCTGGTTTTTTGCACAGAGTGGGTGGTTGCATATACCAGAAGAGAGTAGACTATAATCGATAAACCTGAATGTCTAGTCTAGGGCCATTTGACATTAAAGAAAGGCAGAATCTCGGATAAGGAAAACTTGTGTAAAGGACTAGATCAGTGGGTCACAAGAAGGTGAGCTCAGGGGAGGGCTTGAGCGGGGAGGAATACTGAAAGGGAAAGGCAACACTGTGCATCTCTCTGAGGGTCTGGGTCAGCCAGGATCTGGCAAGTTTTGAGTAGAGGAATGACATGATCAGGTCCATTCACACGGAAGATCAATCGGCAATGTGTGAAGGAAGATTGAAGACCAAAGAGGAGGGAAAGTATAGTCAGGACAAGCTGTGCAGAGAACATTACAGTAGTCCAGGGAGTGGGAATGAGGGCTAGTACTAGGACAATGGCCTCTGCAAGAGAGAAGAGACAGAGGAGACATTGCAGAGTATAGGAGCAGTGGTGCACAAGCCCTTAAAATGTTGGAGGACATCACTGGTGCAAGCACTTCTTTCTGCATGTGATATTCAATGCCGCCTTTTAGTGCTTTCTTGTAATCCCATTGACAGAACAAGCAAGAGGCTGCATGAGGTGGGAAAACACCTGAGCAATATAGGGCAAAGCCTTAGGTAGCACTACTGGCCGGTGCTGCCCTAAAGAAGCCACAAAATATGAGTACAGCCCTTGGGAATGCGAGCAAGTCACTTTAATTTCATCCTCAGTGGCTTCTACATTATTATTGGTAGGGCTGTTAAGTTGTTTCAGTTGTATCTGACTCTTTGTGACCCCATTTAGGGTTTTCTTGGCAACAATATCGGGGTGGTTTGCCATTTCCTTCTCCAGCTCATTTTACAGATGAGGAAACTGAGACAAACAGGGTTAAGCGACTTGTCCAGGGTCACACAGCTAGTAAGAGTCTTCCTGATTCCAAGTCCTGTGCTCTACCCATTGTACCACCTAGCTGCCCTGGCTTCCACATAAATAAATAAACACACTAAATAAATATATACTACTTCCTCCTCCTGCCAGTAGAATGCAAGATCCCTGAGGGCAAAGATGGTTTCTTATTTTTGTCTTTGTAAACTCCATGCCCATCCCTGTGCTTGGTACATACAAAATGCCTAATAAGCACTTATGTGGTGAATTGAGCTGAATTGATTTAGAAGGGATTCCTGCTGATGTCCAGCTTGGACCTTTGAAGTCTTTCTCCTCTGTGTTTTCTGATTTCTGATTCAAAGTGAGAACCTGAAAAGACCTTAGCCTAAAAGGGCCAGGGTCTCCCATTGCATCCTGGGGCATCTCCAGTCATCTTGATGAATATCTGGTCACTGGACCCAGATGGCCCTGGAGGAGAAAGTGAAGCTGAGGTAACCTTGCACAGCCCTCCTTCACTCAAATCAGTCAACTGCAAGACCATCATCTCCCTGACATCATGGTCCTCTTCAAGAATGAAGAACACAACAGCAACAACCTTCTAATTCTGTGAATCCCCTTCACCCAATTGTCTCTCTGGGTTACTGTTTTGTAGCCATATAGCATAGGGTGACTATTGGCTCCTCCCCTATAGCGGGCACTTCTGGTGGGCACTTGAAGACTGCACCTGATGGATGGCAAGCTTCGACAGGCTGGTCCCACCTAGCTGGAAAGGCATCCAAATGTCATTCCTTTACAGATAGTAATCTGTCTGTCTAAGTGCTGAGAGATATTTTAACCACAGTTGCTGATTAAACCCTCCGCTGAGTCACAGAAGCACCAAATTCAGCATTACTGGAGGGGCTGCCAAACTGGGGGAATCACACTTTTTTTTTGGAGTATTGAAAAATTATTACAGAGTCAAGTGCTTTGTAGTCTTCCATATTTAAGGGACATTTTTGGTCTCTGAGTCTTTACACTCACCAGTCTCTAGACAATCAATAAATCAGCAAGCGTTGATTTAACACTTACTATGTGTAACCAGGTTTCCAACCAAGCCTGGTGTGTTTTGCATACACAGAAGAGGAAATGATTTCTGTAACTACATAAGGGGCAGAGTGGGTCCCAGAGCTTCTTGGGAGAGACAGAGGACACTTTCAGGGGAGAAACAGAGAAAGGGAAGGGAGGGGGAGGGGAAACTGCAAACCTGTAGAGGAAGCTGATTCTTCCCACTTACCTCTGATTTTTCTGCTTCCCTCCTGGGAGACTTTGGAGAAGATACTGCTCCTTGGGTGAATTCTCTCCATTGAGCTGAGATCTCATCTCATTCCCATCTGAAGAGATTATCCTGGTATATTTTCTGGCATATTCTAATCTGAACTCTCCCAGTTTCTGTTTACTGTCTGTTTACATAAATGAGTTTACTTAAGATTCATTACTTGTAATGGTCTTTTGTATAGTCAGTGTTTGGCAGAAAGGAGCTTGCCCTTTGCCCACTTTAGCCAGATTAGAGGGGTGTAGCCGAAATGTCAGAGTATCAGAAAGAAGGACATAGGGCAGAGCTCAGCCCCCAAAGTCCTCTATACAGATCTATAGAGAGTACCAGGCTTACAATTAGGAAGACTCGAGTTTAAAAGTGACGTGAGACATTTACTAGCCATGTGACTTCTGTTTGCCTGTTTCCTTGACTGTGAAATAGGGATTATAATAGCACCAAGTTCCCAAGGTTGTTGTGATCATCAAATGAGGTAATACTTATGTAAGTATAGTAATGTAATATGCTAATAAAATAATACTATGTAAATGCTAGTTATTATTATAATCTAGAAAACTTGCCAAGTACTGATGGGGAAATGCAAGAAAAAAATTTTAATTTTAAGAAAAGAATGACCAAGGAAATATCTTTCGTTGTAAACCAAATCACAAAGTCCATCAATATTGGGGATAGACCTAAATTTAGCCTAACACCTTTCTTGGAGACAGGAAAGATAAGAAGCACACACCCAGTCACAGCCCTTTGATGGAAATCACAGTTTCCCTTAGAACAAGGCAGTCTAGATTCTAGAGATTTCTATCCATAACTCTTGTTAGCCACACTATAAATGTTGTATAGTGTTAGCCATACTATAACTACAGTTAGACAACCCATGTGGACATGTGTATCTTCCACGGGCCCCTACATAGCTCACATATGGGTCAGGCACTGTGCTAGGGAGTGAGATGACAAAGACAAATGGGAAACAGTCCCTTCTAGTAAACGAACACTGAAAAGATGCACCGATCAAGCCCTACCACTTGTGTCCACCCCCTGCCCCAATTTTACAGAAGAAGAAATGGAGGCCCAGACACGATACCACTCAGGGAGACATCTTCTCAGCCAAGTTGTCATGGAGTCAATGTACCCAGTGACGACTCGGCTCTATTAGACATCTGGGGATTTGAGCCAACTTCTCTGTCCTACACAGTTATTTTCTTGGTTTTCCATCAGGCTTTCTTTTCCCGCTTTTTCCTGTGCTCTGTCTATCTATGGAACAAGCTTGGAGCATTTTACAAGCTCAAGGCTGGGTTTTCATGCTGAGAAGCAGCAAAGGAGCTTCCTCTCTAGGTTCAAGTATGTATTGTGAAATGATCCGTGTCCTCATGGGGGATCAGCTTTACGTGTAGGCATCAAATGAAGAAGAGACAAAGAGACTGAGCCAGCTCAGCCTTGCTCAGCCAAGCCTCTCCATTGGCACGAGGCTCACCAGTTCTCGGCTTCCTGGGCAATGGACCTGCCTACTTGGACCTGTGATATCTTCCTGGTCCCTGATGCCCTCCGTTGCTTCCATGGCTTGGGCCCTTGTCTTGCTTATGACAGTTATCAAGCCTATTGTATCCTTGCCTATACCCTGGCATGTTTGGAAGATCCTAAAATTCAATCCTTTGGGACTTAAGATGAGTGCATCTGTCCCAAGTGAACACTGGTAGGATTGGTGATTTAGAGCTGGGTAGGGGGAGACATATTATAGATTATCTGGTCCATTTTGCAGATGAAGAAACTGAGGTTCATAGAGGGGAAATGACTTACTTAAGGTAACTCAGGTAGTAGCTGTCAGAGTCAGGATTTGAACCCAGGGCCTCTGATGACAAATTCTGCACTACCCTTCTGTCACTTGATGCCACCTTATTTCTGTACAATGCTGAATGTTAACCTCATAATAACTAACCCTGACCTTAAATGCTGTTTCAAAGAACAAAAAAAAATGTAGCAGAGTATGCCATTTTTTCTGGTCTTTATTCAAGCCTAGGCTTTAAAAAAAGTGACATGACCCTTAATTTTCAGGCAATATATTGTTCTATTAAATGTGACAAGGTAGGAAGAGCCCTAGATTTGGATTCTGCAAACTGGGATGTGAATTTTGTCTCTGCCACCAACTACCTGTAGATGTGACCTCAGGTGAGTCACGACCTCTGGCCTTCAGTTCCTTATCTGTGAAATGGTAGGCTAGGTTAGGTGACCTTTTCAGAGTAAGATCTAGGATCCTTCGCCCTCCAAATCCCCTTCCAAGCCTTAGTCTCTGACCTTATGATCTTCTGACCTCTACTGTCCCTGCCAGGACACCAACAACAGAAAAGATATCTGTCCCTCAGCTATTTAGCCAGATAGGACATGCACACATGGAAACAAAACATAAAGGAAGCCCAAAAAGTCATGAAAATAAAAATAATGCACCTGTGCCTTGTCTCCCGGCTATAAAGAGGCTTTGTTCTACGGATGACTACTTCTCATTCCCAGTTTGGCTACAGTGTGATACTGGGAAAACAAACAGCTTTCCTTTCACTTCCTGTCTAAGCACAGAAATGCCACCGATTCTAAGGATGCTCCAGGGGTCCAGCAGTGTCAGCTTTTCATCAGCTGAGACAAGTTAGGGAGTCCCATTTGGCCAGTCCAAAACCCAAAGTCATTGGTGCTGTGGTTAGATGGCACGTTGATTTGCAAAGTCTTGACAGGGGCAGGAATAGTTTGGCACAATAGACAAAGCCCTGGAATTGTGGTGAGATGCAGCTTCATATCACAGCTCTCCCACTGATGACCCAGATGACCTTGGGCAAGTCCTAGTTCTCTGGGCCTTGGTTTCATCACCTGCAAAATGGCCTCTGAGGTTCCTTCTAGTTCTAGATCAATTTACCTGATAAGAAAATTGACAACTGGCTCAGGAGAAAGAACATCGGATCTGAGTTTGGGTCCTTGTTCTGAACTTCCTTTCTTACCCTACGTGAGTCCCTCCTCCCTCTAAGCCTCAGTTTCCTCATCTGTAAAATGAGAAGCTCTCTTCCAGATTGAAATACTTGGTAGCTACATGACCCTGGGCAAAGCACACGATGGATTCTCAATAAACGCTCAATGAATGAGTGCTTGGGTGGATGCATGAAGACGTGGGGTTGAGCTCATGGTCTTGAACGACTGAGTCTTTTTCCAATGAGAATGGCCAGGAGTAGTTATTACTTCTTAATATGCCATCCCATTGCTAGGCATCTATTAGCCATTCTATTAATAACCAATTTTTTTTATCTGGAAGAACAAAAGGTCCAGCATATCAAAGGAATTTGTGAAAAGAAATGCAGGGGAAGGTGGCTTAGCTGTACTAGATCTAAAACTATATTATAAAGCAGAAATCATGAAAACTACTTGGCACTGACTAAGAAACAGAGTGGTGTTATCAGTGGAATAGGTTAGGTACACAAGACACAGTTGTCAATGACTATAGCAATCTACTGTTTGATAAACCCAAAGATTCCAGCTTCTGGGATAAGAACTCATTATTTACAAAAAATCATTGGGAAAATTGGAAAATAGTATGGCAGAACCTGGACATAGACTAACATCTTACAATGTATACTAAGATAAGGTCAAAATGGGTATGTGATTTAGACATAAAGGGCAAAACTAGAAGCAAATTAGAGGAGCGAGGAATAGCTTACCTGTCAGATCTATGAAGAATAGAAGAATTTATGACCAAACAGAAGACAGAGGACATTATAAAATGCAAAATAGGTAATTTTGATTATGTTTAATTAAAAAGTTTTTTGCACAAAACCAATGCAACTAAGATAAAAGGAAAGCAGAAAGCTGGGAAATAATATTTATAGCCAATGTCTCTGATAAAGGCCTCATTTAAAAAACACAGAGAGAACTGAGTCAAATTTAAAAAAATACAAGTCATTCCCCAATTGATAAATAATCAAAGGATATGAACAGGCAGTTTTTAGATGAATTAAAACTATCTATAGTCATATGAAAAAAAATGTTCTAAATCACTATTGACTAGAGAAAAGCAAAGTAAAAGAAGTCTGAGGTACCACATACCACCCAGCAGATTGACT
>CM053624.1:5919536-5939085 GCA_028646595.1 Phalanger gymnotis | reverse complement strand
GGTGGTGGTGGTGGTGGTGATGGTGGTGGTGGTGGTGATGATGATGGTGGTGGTAAATAGCTAGCATTTATAGAGTACCTACTATGTTCAAGGGACTCTGCTGAGTGCCGTGCAAGCATTATTTTATTTTCTCCTCACAACAACCCTGGGAAGTGGTTGTTGTAATTATACCCATTTTACAGATGAGGAGGGCAAACAGAGGTGCTATGACCTGCCCTGTGTCACATAACTATTTAAGGTCTGAGTCTGGATTTGAACTCAGGTCTTCTTGGTATTCTATGCACTGTGACACCTCCTAGCCACCCCTCGATAGATAATATCATAGGATCTTGATGTGAGAAAGGACCTCAGAGGCCATCCAGTCCAAGGGACCCAAGGAAGCCTCCTAGGAAGCTTATTCCACCCATCCCACTTTACAGAGAAGGAAACTTCAGTGAGGAAGAAGAAGCCATTGCCTCCAGAGACAGCCACTGAGAGGTGCCTGACATTAAGCCAAGGGTTCTTGACCTTTTTTATGTCACGGACCCCTTTGGCTGTTGGGTGAAGCCTATGGCTCCCTTCTCAGAACAAAGTCTTTAAATAATTGATAGAAATGACAAATTTCAGTTATAGGTTCAAGAGAACAAAAATGTAATTTTTCCCCATCCAAGACCATAAATGCCCTGAAGTCTATCTACCACCCTTTGGGGAGGGGTCTAACCCAACATAAAAGACCCCTGCACTGAGTCTAATTGGGCCACTTTGCAACCTCAATGCAATGCTTCTGGGTCAAGCAGAAAGATCCAATCCTTCCTCCTATGATGCTGCAGCACCTCCTCCTGGGATATATCTGCAACTTTCATTTAAGTTGGCCCACTTGGTCACCAAAGAACGGCTGGTCCCTACTCTCCTCAGAGTTCTAGGAGTGACTCCAAGGGATGTTTTGTTTTTTTTTCCCCCTACTATGATTGCTGACAAGCCCCCACCAGTGTACTTCCTATTTGTTATCTGCCAAATTTAACCAGCTGTTAGAAAGGGTATTTACCAAGAAAATATAGCAAGTACAGTTATTACCAAAACAATCTCCCCATTCCACCTAATCCTGGGATACATTCTCTCTTTGAATACCCAAGGTCCCTGGAAAAAGAAGGCTCATACTTTAGATACTTAAAGATGGTTATGTTGCACCCCCTGAATCTTTTCTTGACCAAGCTAAATATCTGTAGTGCTATACTTCAACTCATTATCATAGAGCACTATCCTGAGGCCCTCCACCCTCCTGTTTCTTCTCATCTGAATTCTCAGAAGCTTGACACTATCCTTCCTAAAATGTGGTGCACAGAACTGAGGACAGTATTTCAGACTTTGCCACCCAGAGTAGAAAAAGCAGGATTATCACTTCTTTCATCTTAGGTATTATTCTTTCTTTAATGCAGCCTCAGATGGCTTTAATTTTCTTAGCTGCCACATCGCATCTCAGAATGAGTTTGTGGTCCACTAAAACCCCCAAGTCTTTGTCATCTTCACTCCTGTCTCTCCACATTTCCCCTCTCTTGTCCTTAGGAAGCTGATTTTTTTTAAACCTTCACATCTATCCTCATTGAATTTCCATTTATTAGATTAGGCCCAGTATCACAGACTGCCAAAACACTTTTGCATCTCAACTATCCTCCAGGGTGTTAGGTATCATTCTCAGGGTTTACAGAATCTGCAAACTGACAAACACACCATCTAAGTCTTTATCGAAGTCATTAAAAAAGTTCCAAACAATGATCCCTCCCTGGTGAGTTTTCTTTCTCTCCTTAAATTATTTTGTATTTACTTAGCCGGGTTGTACCCAACAGCAGAACTTGGAGGGTATGCTGCTTTTTGCCTTCGTGGCCTAGCCCAGTGAATGGGCTATTTGCTGTCCTCCGGTTGTTTCAGTCATATCTGACTCTTTGTGACCCCATTTGGGGTTTTCTTGGCCAGGATACTGGACTGGTTCAACATTTCACATCTCACACTGACAATATTCTGGCCCAGAGTTCAAAAAATATCCAGTGTATGTAATCAGAGCACAAACTTCCAGCTTGCTGGAGGCCTGGGCACAGATGCAGCTCATGGTGCTGGGAAATGGTCTTTCACTCCTGTCATCACCCACTCAAAGATCGATACTGGCATGTTAGCTATTACAAGTACAGAGAGAGTGCTGTGAGCAGGGCAGGGAAAGAGAAGGCTGAATTCTCTGGGAGGTGCATTAGCAGGCCTGGGATCAGGAAGGGGGCCTCCCATTTTAATGACAGTCATTTTGTACCTACCTCACAAGGCTGTTGTGTGCATCAGGTAAGATTATACATTTAATGCATTAAGCAAACCAGAGACCACCATGTGGGCAGCAGCTACCGTAATCTGTCCATCCATTTGTTCCACATTTATTGAGCTGCTTGGTGGGTCAAGTTAATTCAAACAGGAGCATATGTTCAAGGAATGTGTGATTGAAATGCTAACGGTGGCAGGGGGAGGTGGGGGGTGTTCTCCTTAGCTGGGAACTGGAAGAGTCGGTGCATGACCGTGATTCCAATGCTCATCTCCGGGTAGCTTTTCTATCCACCTCCTACTCTTTCTCAGATCACATCTCCAGGCTGCCCTAAAAAAGAAGAAACCGCAAAAACTAGGCTCCGTTCCAGTGGTTCTCTGGGGATCCACGAAAGACCTTTGTAAAATGGCTGAATAACTCATGCACTTGGCTTTTTCCTAACATAGGCCAGTCTCTACTGTTCTGTGCTTAGTGCCCGGCCCTGCCCACAATCATGCTCAGTCAATGCCTTTTCCACTTTGTCTCTGTGCCTTGAACATCCCCTTCGCCCCAGCATCCCTGAATTGGGGGTAGAGTGATTGGATCAGGCCTGGGCTGATTGCCACGTACAGCTCCTAGATGGGGGATACACTGGCCTGGCCTTTCCGGGCCCTTTACTTTGTACGTGCCAGCACAGCTCTATAGGACGGGTCCCTTGTATGGACAGGCCTTCTGTAGTAAGGTTCAGGAATATTTCAAACCAAACATTTGTAATTCACAAAATAGTCTTCTCTGGAAGGGACAGACATTTCTGTCTGAACCTGAGCACTCCTGGGCACCAAATGGGCTCCTTGTCATTATTTCACCTGGTCAAAGCTCCAACGTGACTTACCAAGGTGAGCTCTAGCTCTGCCCCAGGGCCGATGGGACCCAGAGAATAAGAAGAAGAATCAGAAAACGGATGCCTGAGATGCCTGAGCCAGGCTTTCAGCTGCTTGTCATCAGGGATCCCAAAGTGCAGATGGACTCCCGGGCAAACAGTTAATCTGTGAAAAGTGACCGGGCGTCCTAGGAAGACAAACAAACCACAGAGGACCTTGGCTTCCTTCAGCCTCCCAAAACAAACTTCTGAGTGCCCCCTCCTCCCCTCCAGAAGAATGGCCATGTCAGCTTATAGGGACTTAGGGAGAGTCATGCTTTCCAGGGTGGGGGGGCCTTCAGCCTCATGTTCGGCCAGGGTGCAGGCTGCCTCCTGAGCCCTGACGAGACCACCGAGAGGGTTCTCTTGGTAGGCCAGCAGAAGTCTGGTGGCTTCTCTCACTCGACATTTGGCATGGAACATTTGAATTTTCTAAGATGGCCTGGATTGTCCATGGAAGAGCCTGAAGGGTGTTTACGGACACCTTGGGGGAGTCGGGGGGCTCCTAGCAGGCGCCTTCCCCAGGCCAGGCTGGATGGATGGAGCGTGGCCCTCAGCTGGACCTGCCTCTAGCCTGTATGGGCTCAGGGGCCAGCCTTGAAGGCGTTCTTAGCACAAGACTCCCTCACAACCTCCTTCTCTGGTTCTTTCCCCTGAGTCACAGAGCTGAGTCTAGTCTTTAAAGAAAGATCCAAGTACAAAGGGGCCAGCCAAGTACTGGAGTGTGTGTGTGTGTGTGTGTGTGTGTGTGTGTGTGTGTGTGTGCACTGTATCCACTCTCAGTCATGAGCTATGTTTTTTTTTTTTAAGGAAATCAGAGTTAAGTGACTTGTGCAGGGTCACACAATTAGTAAGTATCTGAGGCTGGATTTGAGCGCAGGTCTTCCTGACCCCAGGCCCAGGGCTCTGTCCACTGCAGCACCTAGCTGCCCAATTTGCCAAACACTGTACTGAGGTCTGGGGATGCAAAGACAAAAATCAAGCCCTTTTGGGCCTGAAGCAGCTTTTGTTCTCTAAGAGGAACACCATAAATACATGGAGATTTCTATAAAAGAGGGATGAGGTAATTAGGGGAGGGGGGTGGATTAAGCAGGGAAGGGGGAAGGGAAAAGCCACATAAAAAAAGCAATGCTTAGGCCAAGCCTTGAAGGCAGCCAAGGATTCTGAAGGGTGGAGGTGCCTGTGTTCTGAGAGTGCCTTTTGGGGATGCTTAGGCAAAGGCAGGCAAAGGGAGATGGAGCACCTGCTATGAGAACAGGAGGAGGCTGGGCTCAGTGGCTGGGCATGAAGGGGAACGAGCCTGTAATGGGAGGCTGAGGACTTTAAATATCGAACAAAGGAATGCACTTGTTCTCAAGAAAGATCCAAAAGACATCAATAAAAGTGTATTAAAAGAGAAAGCCCTTCAGAAAGGCCCCAAGAGCCCAGGCCAGCCGTATTCACAGGCTCCTCTTTCTCTGGCCTCTGCTGCTGACTCTCCAGATTTCATTCCTCATCTGGCCAGAGCCACTTTCTCACCCTGGTGCTCCCTCCATCCTTGGTGCCCTTTCACCCTGAAAACTCCCTGAGGGTTGGCTCAGTGTCTTTCAGGACCTCCACTTTGAGGCAAGCAACCAGGCTGGCCCGTTTCCCTCCTCCTTCGCCCTCTCCTGGCCTTGCTCTTGATTCTCTGTCATGCCCCCTTCACCTCTGTCCTGCTCCTCCACCCCTCCCTCATCATTGCAGCCCTCTGTCTCTGGACTCCGAGCGCTCTCCCTGGCTGCACCCCACCGGGTTAGGAGAGCTCTCCCTCTTCCCCCTCCCCCTCCCAGCTTCCTTCAAGTCTCAGCTAAAATCCTGCCTCCTACAAGAAGCCTCCCCTTGATGTTAGAGTCTTTCTTTGCTGACGACCTCCAATTTATCCCGCTGATAGGTCATTTGCATGTACATGTTTGCGTGTTGTCTCCCTGGCCAGAATGGGAGCTTCTTGAAGGCAGGGACTGTTTTTGCCTTTCTTTGTATCCCTAGAGCTTAGCACAGTGCCCGGCACATAGTAGGTTCTTAACAAATACTGATGGGCCACTAACTCAGGCAGCTAGAGGGGCCAGCATGGGAACCTAGCTCCAAATGTCATTCATCCGTAGGTGCCAAGGTATGCCAGCCCCAATGCCAACCCCAGACCACCAGACCTTCTGCTGCACCTGAAGAGCCTCCGACGGCCAATGCCATGGTTCTGGGACCCTTTGCCAAACCCTGGTCATTTTCCTGGGAGCATCACTATGGAACCTTTCTTGATGTGGCATGAACTCTACATCAAAAGAGAAATCAGCTTTTCCTGCCTGGGTAGAGACAGCTAGCATCCTTCAGAAGGGCAAGTCTGACCTCTTCTGGGAGACACCAGGCAACGACCAGGGCCCCAGATTAAAATAAGAAGATATTTTTCTCCAGTCCCTCCATGGCAACTCAGAAGGCTGGAATGATGCAGCGGAGTGTCATTCATCAAGTCTGCTCCCCTTTTTACGAGCCTCTCCAGGCCCCACTGCAGGAGAGGAGACAGCTTCCACCCAGATGTGAAATCGAATCTTTGGCCACTTTGCCAACGGCTGGTATTTTTCCAAGTAAAACTCTGGGAAATGAGATTTTTTTCAGTGACTTTCCTGTAATGCTAGGGTTATTCTACACAGTCTCACACAAATAGAAAAAGGAAATCCCTACTCGATATTCCTGGCATCTCTGTGTTTTCCTGGAGAAATGCATCTCATAACGTTCCCCAGAAATGCTGGGCCCCCAAAGTCTCAGAGGCCACAGGCACACAGAGACATGTCAAACACTATCTCCTGAGCTCTGGGCAGACTTGAGCATCACACAACTCTGCCTCCATCTTCTTTTCTGATGGCGGTGGAAAGAGACCGGCTGAAAGCAAACATTGTCACTGTGGCTGTTGTTGTTAAGAGTTTTAATCATTGAAATCCTGCCTCTGTCACACCTTGACTGTCTCCTAGGCAGCCAGATCCAGCATCAGACACTGACAAGATGTGTGACCCTGGGCAAGTCACTTGACCTTCGCCTCAGTTTCCTTAACTGTGAAATGGGAGTGATAACAGCAACTACTTTGCAGGATTGTTGGGAGGATCAAATGAAATATACACAAAGTGCCTGGCACAGTGTCTGGCACATAGTAGGTGCCTTATCAATGCCCATTCCTTTCTTTTCCCTGTGTGACCCTGTGGAAGTCACCACCTCTTGGTGTTCTAGACAAATTTTAGTGTCCTAGACAAATTTTGGTGTTCTAGACTAATTTTAGTGTTCTAGACTAATTTTCAGAGAAATTGCTGACTTGCCCTGGGAGAGGGAGTTTGCTCTCCTGGGGGTTCCCTGTTCCCATGCAATCACAAATTGAATCCCTACTCCTATTCTGAAGTCCTGGGGATGCCCCCTCTAACATGGGTGCCATCTTTATCCCTCGGCATCTGCATAATGTCAGAAGACTTGGAGAAGCCCCCCAGTGCATTGGGTGGATCCCCTACAAGAGGCTTACAGGAGGAAATGGCCAGAGTCAGCCAAAATGGAGCCTCAAATTCTTGCCTACAGTCAGTCAATCAACAAGCATTTCTGAAGCACCTACTATAAGCCAAGCACTGCTAGCCAGGTGCTGAGGGTACAGAGACAAAACCAAACAGATATTGCCCTCAAGGAGATTACATTCTAATGAGGGAGCAAACATGTAAATACCCATGCCACATAAGCTTACACAGAGTGTGTGCAAAAAATAATAATAATACAAGGTAGCTGGGGAAAGGGAGTCTGAGGAAAATGGTCTGTGGTGTGGGGAGCCTTGGGACTGAGCTCTGAAACAAGCTGAAGAGTTGAGGAGGGAGTAGGAGAGCATGGAGATGGGGGCTGCCGTGTCATGGAGGAGGAACAGGAAGAAGGCCAGTCTGCTTGGGCCATCAGGCGAGAAGGGGAATGCTCTAGAATCAGGCTGGAAAGAGGTTGGACCAGGTGGTATAAGACTTTAAATGCTAAACGGAAGGATTCACCTTGGATCCCTGAGGTAAGAGGGAGCCCGTGCAGTTTGTTGAGTAGGGGAGTGACATCATCAGATCCAGGCTTTAGAAACAATTGCTTCGGCAGCTATTTCATAACTATTTCAGTAGAATAGGGTTCCTCTGTGATTCTATGTATTTAATTTTATTCATTAAAAAAGATGATTCTGAGGAGGCGTCCTTGGGCTTCAGCAGACAGCCTGATCAAGAGGTCTGGGACATTGGTCTAGATTCGAATCCAGCCCTTGAGTCCAGGAGGAACATTTCTGACTTGGCTGCCCAAACCCACCCCACAGAGTAGATGCTGCAGGTGCCCCAACCCTGCCCCCTGAACCTCAGGATCACCATCAAGCATGGGCTCAAGCCTCTCAGGCTGGGTCCACAGGAGAGTGAGTGAGCCCACTCTGCCAACAGGATCCTCAAGGTTCCAGGGTTCCTGAGAGAATGTTGGATGTAGGCTCTGGAGCTGCCAGGCTGCCCTGCGGGTGGGCCACCCTCCTGTTGGCTTCAAGCTGAAGCAATGAAAGTCCTGACAAGTACAATTTAAGGAGTGCGGCAGCATTTGACATACAAATGATTCTCTTGCATTTTCCATCTTAAAAATTCTTTATTGAGACTGTCAAGTCTGTAACGGAGGTCGTAAATCAGTTGTACTTAATGATTATGGAGACTTAACTAAGGACCTTGATTCTTGCCTTTTCTGCACACGCGACATCCTGCCATCCGGCTGCTACTACCTCATGCCTCCCTTCAGACCAGGGGAGCCAGTGTGAGTAAACCCACCCTGGTGAGAAGAAGAGCTCTGAGGAAGGGTAGGGCTGGGCCACAGGGACAAGGAGCTGAGCAGCAGGGACAGCGGCTAAAGCCAACAGCCACAGGAGGCCACAGCTTTCCGCCCCACCTGGAGCTAGCATGCTGAATCAGGGAGAAGCAACGTTCTCTCTTGGGGCATTTGGAAACTAGCCCTCTTCACCCTAATTCACAGAGCTATGTGAGGCTTGTCACGATAACACCAATGATGATAACTATACAATGAAAACTATTTATAGAGCAATTCAAGGTTTGCAACGTGCTTTACTGATATCTCATCTGAGCCTCACAACAGTTGCTATTATTATCTCTATTTTACTGATGCAGAGACTGAGGCAGGCGTAAGTAGAGTGACTTGCCCAAAGTCACGTAGCTAGCAAGCATCTGAGGACAGAGTTGCACTCAGGTTTTCCTGATTACAGAGTCAGAGTTCTGTCCTCTGTCGCTGGAGCCCAGCCCTGATGGGCTGGTTCAGAGGATTTGGATGTTGATGATGTTGGGTGTCTTTTCCTTTGCTTGTTAGGGTGATCCTCTTGTCCCAGGGAGGGTGAGGGTTTGGGGGATTTCTTGTGTGCCTGCCTGTGTTACTGAGCTCAAGGCGTACTATGCACCACTGAGGGTCGGCTGTGACATTTTTGTACCTTGGGGTCAAGCGCATTCCTAACCTAATATCACAGTCTGGAGCGACCCCAGGGGCCATCTCCTTCAACCCAGACCCAAGCAGGCATCTGTTTTACAGACTCACTAAGCCTTCTTCCAAAGATCTCGGGGTTAGGGGAACTTCTCTGCTGGACACTCAGCTCCTAAGTACCACCACTGCATTTGAACCCAGACCTACTAGCCCCATTCCATCACACTGATTCCTGTATCAACCAATTCTGTCAGGTACAAACTGTGGCAAGCTGGAAAGAGGTAGTATTGGCCTACATATATGTACCTACATGGGTATATCTCTACGCATAGACCCTACACACTACCCTACATGTATACATGTGTGTATAATAGTAATAGCTGACATTTATATACTGCTTTGAAGTTAGTGAAGCATCTGCTATATATTAATTCATTTCAGATATGTATGGACATATATAGATATGTATAGATACACATCTCTCTATATAGATATATCTACAGCTATATCTATGTAGCTATGTATATAGCCATATCTATCTATAGATATCTACACTCTCTCCCTCTCTGTCTCTCTCTCTGTGTGTCTCTCACTCTGTCTGTCTCTGTCTCTCTCTCTGCCTGTCTCTCTCTCTTTGTGTGTATCTCTCTGTCTCTGTCTCTCTCTGTCTCTGTCTCTCTCTCATTACCAGGACATGTCTCACTAGATAAGTTAATGGATCTGAAGTCTTTCATGGTATTTGAAGGGCCATCTAGAAGAAAGCGGAGGGGTCCTTTGCCCCAGGCAGTTAGGTGTTCAGGGCAGGCCCCATTCTCCAAGCAGACAGGAATGATCACTGACGTTGATCTAGTCTTTCCCTTATATGATCTCGTTCCTCAGATCATCCCTGGGAGATAAGTCATATCTATCCCCATTTTTCCATTCTAGAAACTAAGATTCAGACAAGTGAAATGACTTCCTTGTCCAAGGTCATTCACCTACAAAGTGTCTAAGCAGAGATTCGGGCCCAGCCCTGGGCCCTCTCCCCTGCCAGTTTTGGGTCCATCAGTTTCTCTGTGCTGGAGCAGGACCCCTGAGCCTCTGGCAGTACCATCAGACGGAGGGCAGGGAGATGGAGATTAAAGAGAAGGAGATAGGCTTCAGTAGACAATCCTGGAATCCCCATAGCTGAGACCAGCTGGAAGCCTGAGCACCCAGCACTCTTAAGCACTGATGCTGATTTAATGTCCCCAGCTATCCATCCCAGTGTTTTCTAATTCTCCTCCTCTCCAACCCACTTAGAACAAAATTGACTTTTCACAATGTGTTCTTTCTGGAAACTGAGGTGTACAATACCAATGACTCAGAGTATCTCTAGAAGCGGGGGATTTCAGTTGATGGACAGCTGCCATTCAGAGATGCTCTGGCCTTACAGATCCCACTTACCCATTTGAAAACTAAGACTGCTCTTGCAAGATGAGTAAAACTCGGACGTTTGATATAATACCCTGAGACAAAATCAACAGTTGAATGAGGGCTCTGACATCAGAAATGGATCCCCATTGGGACAAGCAGGCCACCATGTTTTCCCCACCCCAGAGCCAATAAGGCACAGCACCATGCAGATGAGAGCAGCAATTAAATCCTGCTTAATTGCAAAATTGATCACCAAAATAGCTTCTTCTCCTCAGAGCACCCATCAAAAACGTTTGTTTACAGAGACACCGGGCTCCTAATTATCTCCTGACACCCTGGAACTGCACTCATTCATTTCAGGCGCTCTCCTTGACAGCCGCAAAATGTATGCTTGTCGGCATCACTTGCCAAGTAGCAATTTCTTTCTGTTAGACCGCTGACCCCTCTCCTCTTCGAGTGACAGAGATCAGACAGTTCTTCACTGCTGGCGACCCAAGGCTCAAACAACCTAATCCATTTTTTGTGGCAATTGCATCAACTAGTGAACCCTTCCTCATCGGGTCAGGTTTCCATATGATTGTGGGGTGTTTGTAATCACATAGAGCCTTTGGCAACTTGTCATGGTAGAGGTGGGGGGTGAGAAACCCCATAAGGATCCTAGAGAGACATAGAAGAAGGAGGGCTCGAATTCCAGGCTCCCTCTGCCTCCTCTCATCCTTCTTCCATCAGCCTGTTCAGATGACTTAAGGAGTTGCCTTCAGTGTAGTCACCTCCTGGCTGCTACTGGATCTGTCAGAAGATGTCCTGTGGCAAATATCATTGGCACTTGCAAAGCATCTTATCTCCACCGTCTAATTTTACCCTCACAGAAACCCTGTGAGGGAGGCCTTCTAGCTATGATTATCCCCATTCTTCAGATCAAGATACTGAGGGTTAAAGAGGTCGTGTTACTTAGGGTCATTAGGACTGGAAGAGCCCACTGCACTCATTTTACAGATGAGGAAATCGTAGAGGTTAAATGACTTGCCCAGGGTAATACAATTCAAATGTCGAATCCAGGAACTCCAAGTCCAGTGCCCTGGGCCCTACTCCATCCTACTTCTCAATATAGAATAGAACAGAGGACTTCCAGGGTCATCTAACACAACCCCTTCATTTCACAAAGAAGGATACCGAGGCTGGGTAAACTCTTTGTCCCAAGGTCACACACTTAGCGTCAAGGGTTAGATTCAAAGTCTTGACTCCAAGTCAAGAGCTCTTTCCACTATGCCACACTTCCCTCACCAAAAAAAGAGAAAGTGGAGAAAAATGGGGAAAGGGCTATTGTTTTCCTGTTGACTCAGAAATCCCACCAAATCCTTTACTTAAATAGACCCAAGCCTAAATCTACAGAAAGAAAAATGAAGACAGAAGGATAAGAATAACAAACATACCCCCAATATGCATAGCTCAAGAGCTGGAGAGAACCTCAAAAGATACCTAGTCTGGCCCACCCATTTTACAGATGAGGAAACTGAGGACTAAGGAGATAAAGCCAAGGTCACACAGGTAGGATGTGACACTAGGTCTTCCAATGCCAAAACCTGTCTCTCTCAACATGAAACCATCCAGGCACTTTTCTATCCCATTGTCCACAATACCTGATCACTCACAATGAACCCAGCAATTGTGTACTTGGAGATAATTAGAGGCATGCCACTAAGATCAAAGCATAACAGTATTTATATGTCCTGTTCTCCTATCATGGGAAAGTCCCCCTAAGTAGAGTCCTATAATTACATGGGTCAAAAAGGGCATGGGGAGCCTCCAGCACCATCTTGTTTTTCCTCATTGGTCTGCCTATAATGGCTTCTAGATAGAGATTTATACTCTAGCATGAGAGAATTCTCAGAAGTTTCAAGTAACTCTCTGATAACATAGCCAGAACTGAGATAGGGTAACTGGAGCCTAGCCCTAGGGTGCCAAAATTTAGAAAAGGCTCATAGTACTTTTAGTTCTTGAGCAGTGTGGAAACAGCTGTTAATTCCTAGTTGTCAAGGATAATTAGTGAAAATAAGAGTCTACAAGAGGGTTCCTTCCTCCTGTAAGTGGCCCCAGGTGAGCTCTCCCTGCCCCCAGGCTTGCCTCAGTCACAATACAGTCACCTTATAGTGCCCCAAGATCTCTGAAATAAGGTCATGTTTCATGATACACTTTGGATCACTTGCTCCAGGTGGAAAGGTGGCTGGTCATGATCCTGTGTGATACTGATGTAATCCTGGGGAAATCACAGTGCTTCTCTGAGGACCCCAGATGAGGGGAAGGAGGGAGCTGAACATGAGGGAGTCATGAGTCCACTAAGGGAGCTTCCTGATGCTTTGGTGCCCTAAATGGGACTTTACTGGCAGAAAGGCTCACACCCACTCAGTTTCCATCCATTCAGCTGATGATTTCTCAACACAGATATAAGGTGAGCACACACACACACACACACACACACACACACACACACACACACACACAGGACCACAGTGAATGTCACATGGAGCCAGCTGGATAGGTCCCTGAGCTTGATGTCAGGAGGATTTGGGTTCAAATTCAGCCTCAGACACTTAGTAATAGCTAGTAGACACCATTTACATAGCAAAATGCTTAACAAATATCTCATTTTATCCTCGCAACAACGCTGTGAGGAAGATGTTATTGTCATCCCCATTTTAGAAAGGAGGACACTGAGTCAAACAAAGCTTAAATGACTTGCCAAGGTCAAGCTAGTAAGTATCTGAGATTGGATTTGAATTAAGATCTTTCTGATTCCAGATCTAGGAGTCCATCATCTATCCACTGTGCCACTTGGCTACATGACCCTGAAGAAATCATTTAACTGGCCTGTGCTTCAGGTTCCTCATTCATAAAATGAGAGGGTGCACTCAGGGGCCTCCAAGTTCCTTTCTGGTTCTAAATCGATTATTCTTTGAGATGAACTCTGAGAGGTGCAGGGCTGGTGACTCCTTCCGATCATATAGTGGTCATTAGGGATAGCAAAGCTGATTGGTTTGTCGCAATGCTGTGGATGGCACAACATTGCCCAATCTGGGCCCAGGTGGGTGCTTCTCCTCCCAAGTCTCCACTTCCATTGAAGCCAATTTAGCTCTCCATCTTTTTTTGGAAATGGTTTCTGAGAAGCATCTGTGTCCCTGGGGCACAGTCTCCTCCATCCTCCATGCTAAGGGGTATCCTTCCATAATCAGAATTATATTTTGTGTGGTTTTTGGAAGGCAGCCCTCAGACCTTCTGGCCTGAAGTGGAGGAGGTGCCTAGCACATGCAGCTGTCAGAATGAAGCCCTGTGGGAAAGGCACCTTTGACAAAATGATGAGACTCTCTGAGGAGACAGCCATGGCATGGTGAGCCTAAATAACAATCCTGGTTCTGGGCAGTGACATCACTCTCTGTAGATATTCTTGCTTGCTTCTTGGTGTGACAAATGTTGGACTATCATTTCTTCCTTAGGCACCAGAACGAAGCACTGGGGCATCCCAGGAGAGAGAACTGGAAGGAATCGTAGAGACTCTCTGATCCGACACTTTGATTTTGCAGAGGTAAACTGAGGCTGAGGAAGGTGAAGGGACTGGGACAAGGTCACACAGAGAGCAAAGGGCAGCATTCAAACTTAGGTCCTCTGACTCCTGATCCACTGTATGATGACTGCTCGTGAAAAATACATACGAGACAGAAGAGAAAGCGATGGAATAACAACAAGAGTTGGAGTCCAAGGACCTGTGTTCAAATCCTAACTGCCTGTTATGACTCAGGCAACCTTGGCTGAAGGATGTAGATAGCCTGGGCCAGAGTTTCTTTCCTTGTAAAACAACGAAGTTCAGGGAGCTGACCTCCAAATTCCCTTCTGGTTCTAGATATAGGAGCCAATGATTCTCTTTGGCATCTACTTGAGGGATTTGTCCCTGCCCAGTAATTTCCTCCATTATAGCCTCTCTGCTTGAGGTCCTCGATTGTTGGGGAGCTCACTACCTCCCAAGCTGGCCCATTCCACTTTTGCATAGCTTTCTTTGTTAGGAAATTTTTCTCGTCATCATGACTAAACATGCACCAGTTTACAGAGTACTGGACCTGGAAGTAGAAAGGCCCAAGGTCCAATCCAATCTCAGATATGGACTAGTTGTGTGACCCTAGGCAACTCACATCATTTCTGTCTGCCTCAGTTTCTTCATCTGTAAAACAGGGATAATAATAGCATCTATTTCCCAGGGTTGTTCCGAAGATAAACAAAAGATAAAACAAAGATAAATATGATATAAAGCATCTTGTTAATTCTTAAAGTTATACATAAACGCTAGCTATGATGATGATGACGATGATGATGACAATGATGATGATGGTATTAGTAATGATGATGGTGATGATAGTGATGATGATGGTGATAGTGGTGATGATGAAGGTGATGTGGTGATGGTGGTGGTGGTGGTGGTAATGATGATGATGCTGGTAATGGTGATGATGGTGGTGATGGTGGTGACGATGATGATGGTGGTGGTGGTGGTGATGATGATGATGAACCAAAGGGCCTTCTCCACTGTGGCTGTCTTCTTCCTCATGCTCTCCAACTTCATGTCTATCCTAAATTGTGGCCTCTAGAACTAAACACAGTTTTCCATATGTGGCCTGACCAAAGACAGAGGACAGTGGAACCAGCATCCCTCTACCCACGTTCATCCTCTATCAACATTCTCCACAAACTGTCTTCCCTAGGTTCTTGGAGGCTACACTAGGCATGATGTAGTCTGACAAGGGCAGGGGTTTCCTATACCAACCAGGATCACAGGACTGACCATAACAAAGTCAAATTCTTCTCAAGCTCACACAGAAGCATCAGCTCCCAAGAACAATGGAATCATAGAATCCAATCCTGTCATATTTATAGATGGGGAAACTAAGGTCCAGGCTTCTTTCTGGGTCATCCTTACTAGCTCCATGAGAACAGGAACCAAGTTTCATCTAAATTTTGTCTCTTTCCCCAAAACTTAGCACTAAGTGCTCTGTGTATGGTTGTGGTGTTAATGTGATTAAAGATCTTCCCCTACCATTAATCCCATTAATAGGTCTCTGGTGGTGCTAGTTAAGGGAAGCTTGATTGGGGGAAGCTTGTTTGTAAGAAGGTCCACACCCTTTTGCTAAGTAGGTCAGAGGGTTGTGAAGCCCTCAGGCTCTAAAAAAGTGTGTGTGTGTGTGTGTGTGTGTGTGTGTGTGTGTGTGTGTGTATGTGTGTGTTTGCTCTGAGGATAGCCGTTAATCACTCTTTTAGAATTATGGGAGGAGATGATGCAGGCAAGTAGACAGAGTGTTTATGGGAAAGCCTGTACACTCCCTGCTCCCTACTGTGATATTGTGTTTTGAGTTCTTTGCCATTATAATGAAGGGGACTTACTGGCTTGGGGATATAATTGCTTCTACGTTGAATTGAAATTATTGGTTTTGAGATTTAATCCTCTGGTGTTTGAATAAATGTTTTCCGTCTTCTCCCTTCTATATGAAGAGTCTCTTATATTCAGCAATACAGAACTAAAGGCATATTCATGGTCACCATCGATATTGTGACACTTGTCTTACTGATACAACAGTACAGCACTTAATAAACACTGAATAATTGAAAGTAGCATCTTTGCTGCACTATAAGGTATCCAAGAGCTTTACGTATGCCATTAATCAATCAAAAAGCACTTATTGAGCACCAACTATGTGCCAGGCACTGTGCTATGCATTCCCTGCCCTCAGAGAGCCTACACTTCAGTGGAAAATACATATAGATAATTAGGCACATGCCAAAGACCCACAGAGTGGACCCAAGTTAACCTCGGAGGACAAGCCACAGGTAGCTGGGAAGGCAGAGACAATGCAATGCCTGAGTCTTGTAGGAGGTCCAAGATTCCCATCTGAGCTTTACAAACAGCCTTGTGAGACTGGTACACATGAAAGCAGATGGTGCATAAGTGACTTGCCCAGGATCACACAGCAGAAAGCATCAGAGGCAGGATCTGAACCCAGGCCTCCCTCACAATGAGTCTGACATTCTGGCCACTGGGCTGAATGAATAAAATGCCTAATCCTCAGGTGTTCTTGTGTCTTTCTGTCTTCCCTCAGTGTCTTCCACAAGCTCGATCAATGTTGGTTGGATAGAAGGGAACCAAACTCCTTCAGCTTTCCCAGACTAGTACCTGGAGCCCTGCCTGTGTCTCCCAGACCCACACCTCTGATGCCCAAAAGTCTTCTTTTGATTTGAGACAGACCCCTTTCCCATTCCCCCCAAATCCACAGGCCAAAACTCGTCTTCTGGTTCCCGTGGGTCACTCCCATGACCCTTCCTGCTTATGTCTTCTCCCTCTTATTTCCTCTCCTCTCTTCTTTTTTCCATGTTAGGGATCCTGCTGTCCTCTCAGTGTCCCTTTTCACCACACCCCCCCCACGCCAAGCACCCTTCCTGGTAAATGTTACTGGGACTGAGAACAGGGAAGGCTCAGGACAGAGACTTTCTGCCCTGCTGGCCCCCTGGGGCTGTCCTCGATTACTGCAGTTCATTCCCAGAGGCTTTGGACTCCAAGTGCCAGGTCCTCAGCCATAATTTCAGTGAGCATAACAGCAATCACTGTTCTTCTATGGCAATTATGTTCCATAAAGCACCCCCTTCATTGAAACCTTGAGACACAAGTAGGCCTAGTATTACCATCCGCATTTGACAGATGAGGAAACTGAGAGTCAGGTTTCTCCCAAGGTCACCAAGATCACAAGTACCAGGGTCAGGACTAGAAGCCAAATACAGCTCTTCTGATTCTGAGTCTTAGATGTCAGAGCTGCAAACTTGGAGAAAACAGGAACAAGGAAGGGACCTAGAAGTACACCTCCTTCATTTTAGAGATGAGGAAACCAAGGCCCAGAGCAATCCAATGAGTCACCCCCACAGATAGTAAGGGGGAGAGTCTGGATTTAGACCCAGGGTTTCTGACACCAAAGTCTTTTCTAGCTCTAAAATCTTAGGAATGTTTTTTATTACCCCAAACCCAATTTCTGTGTATAGGCATAGCATAGAGATGGGGGCTGCACTTGTGATTTCATTGGCATTGGGGACACTCGGCAGAAAATCCTCTTATCAGTATGAATTGACACCTTCTCTTCAGTCCCCAGTCTTAGAGAATTGTCTAGGTAAGCAGGAAGAGGTTGTCACTTATCCAGAATGGTGAGAATTGGCCAGGTTGGGGGATGTTTCTATGTATCAAAAAGTCTAAGGGACAGAGTTTCTGGGTAATTAATATGAGAAAATAAAAGAGAGTATCTTTTTGTCCTGTATGTAAAATAGGTTATTAATATGACAAGAAAATAATCATTTTTCCTCACAGTCAGACTGAGAAAATGCTGATTCTGTGGAGGTCTCCCTCACCATCTTGGAGGGACTCAGCCTGGGACAGCTGGGAATGTCTCCCACCCCTTTCACATCTGGATAAGATATTCTTAGCACCAAGTGATCAAGAGCCTAGACCTTGATAATTTTCTAATGCTCCCCTCTTTTGGCTGCTGCATACTGTGGCAGAAGCCCCTCAGAGAAGCCCAGGGAGACCTACCTTTCAGAGTCAGTCCTGGATCAAGTTAGGGTCCTAGGGGCCCTGTCCAGCTTTGCGATTCTGTGATTCCGGAGTGATACAGAATGCCTTCAGAGCTTATCATCTAACGGAGGAGATAATATGCAAACAAGTATATTCAAAGCAATCCTATATCTAGGATAAATAAGGGATAATTAACAGAGGGAGGTCACTGGAATTGAGTTGTTGGTGAAGGCTTCCTGTAGAAGGTGGGATTTTATTTGGGACTTTGAGAAAGCCAGGGAGGTCAGTAGTAAGAGCAGAGAAGGGAGGCAGGGAGAGCCTTCTAGGCGTGGGGGATGCTCAGAAAAAAAATTCCCTGAGCTGAGAGAAGGAGGGTCTTGTTTGCAGAACAGCCAGGGGACCGGCATGGCTGGATCAAAGAGAATGGGTCCAGGAATAAGGTGTAAGGAGACTGGAAAGGTGGGAGACTGAGTCCAAAGAGGCTTTCGACAGGAAACAGTGCTTTGGAGGCTCTTATGCTAAACACGGTTTTTCTGATGTTTTCTTTGTGTTATCATGTGTGTGCAAGTCTGTATAAATAACAGATTTCTCATGAGACGTGAGACTAGTTGGCCTTGGTGATTCAAGCTACAAATACAGAAGACTGACCTACCTTCCGGGTCTTCTGCCAGTTCTTATTTTCAGTTTCAAGGAAAGTGGAGCCTATATTCACTTAGAGATCCAAAATTTCTCTACATAACTTTAATAAAATTATTATGTGGTATATAATAAAATAATATAATTATACAATAGTTATTATAATCATGATTGTTATAGCTAGCATTTATATAGACCCCTGGAGTCCTGGAGACATATTCAGAGCACCTTCAAAAGCAGTGGGATGGGTTGGTTGGTGATGTAGTCCTTCCCATGTTTAAACATGGGGAATGGAGGCTCCCACGGCATGGTAGCTAGAACATTGCATTAGGACATAGAAGCACTCTCAGTCCCTGCTCTGTCACCAAAGAGCTGGGAGACCTGCTTCACTTCATCGAGGTGTTTCCTTGGTCAATATACAGCAAAGTGTTTTGTTGGTCCAACTGCCCAGTTTATGGAATCATCTAGTTATTATTTACAATCTATTTGTTAGTTTTAATGTGAACATCCATCTGAACAAAATCCTAACAAGCTTTTCCTGGCTCCTGGGTCCCTTCTGCTCTTTTCCCTCTCTGTATTTTTCTATATTTTGTGGTTTATTGGGGTTTTTTAAACATCCTTGTCCTCCCTCTTCTGAGTCTGCTTCCTTCTCTTTGTCTCACTTCACATAAGTCTACCCATATTTCTTTTTATGCCTCATATTCATCACTTCTAATGGGGTAATAATGTTCTGTTACAGTCCTAGACACAATTTATCGTTTCATGTACAATCATTTTTTCTTTGTCTCTGTATTTCCCTGTTGGTTTTTGTTGACAGTCGCTGAGTTCAGAATAAGAGAGGAGGAGAAAAAGGACCAATGACAAAGTTTGCTATCATCATGGCACAGTTAGAGCAGCCAGAGATTGTAGAGAACTTCCATCCCAATCCCCTCATTTGACAGAAAAGATTTTTGAAGACCTTCAAGGCTGGGTCCCATGATCTGGGTATGGGGGCCAGTGGTGGGGCTCAATCCCAGATCTTCTGGCTCCAAGGCCAGACCTCCTCCATCACTCTTTTTCTTTTTATTTACATTTTTTTAAATTTATTTTTGACATGTTTGGTTTTCAGCATCGATTTCCACAGACGTTTGAATTACAAATTTTCTCCCCATTTCCTCCCCGCCCCACTCCAAGATGGCGTACACTCTGGTTGCCCTGTTCCCCAGTCTGCCCTCCCCTCCATCGCCCCATTCCTCTTCCATTCCCCTTTCCCTTCCTTTCTTGTAGGGCGAGATAAATCTCTATG
>CM053624.1:5872063-5919036 GCA_028646595.1 Phalanger gymnotis | reverse complement strand
ATATATATCCATATGACTTTGGATCAGCTTTAAATATAGGGAGCATTTTCTTACATCTAACTGAAATCTATCTTTTTTGCAAATTCTACCCATAAACCTCAGGGGCTGTACTGAGCAAGCCAAACCTTTATTGTTCATGACAACCCTTTGATTATTCCACTGGGGAAGTTACCATGGCTTTAACTGCCAAGTTTTCTGTCTCATAATAACACACACATGCTCATATCTTGATTTGATCACTACATAAGCAGAAGTACATTAAAATCTGGCAAAGGAAGTCTGATGTCTCTCTATCATAGAGGATTTTGCCAAATGCCCTGTCCAGGCAAACACAAAAAGGAGTGCTGGCCTACCCCTTAAGCTGAAGAAACCCTGAGCACTCACTCCCCCCAGACTGAAATCTCCCTGAAAATAAGATGGCATTATGATTCCTAGGGGCTCAGACTTTTACAGAACGTTTTTCCTCCAAGTCCTAGTGAGACATTAACACAAATCCAATATAACTGCTAGGTGGCACTAGGTCTAGAGTCAGGATGACCTGAGCTTAAATCAAATCTCAGGCACTTACTGTGTAACCCTGGGCAAATCACTTCACCCCGTTTGCCTCAGTTTCCTCATCTGTAAAATGAGCAGGAAAAGGAAATGGCAAACATTCCAGTATCTCTGCCCAGAAAACCCCATATAGGGTCATGAAGAGTCAGACATGACTGAACAATGATAACAAAATAAAGCTTCTCTCTGGGCTTAGTTTTCTCCTCTAGAAAATAAAGGACTCGAACCAGATTGTCCCAAAGGTCCCCAGCAGCTCCTGACGGTCTGAGAATCTGTGATTAACTTTTGCTCCCATTAGGAACTGAGGGCTAGAGTCATCAGGCCCGTGAGACCTCAGCCTTCTTTTCTGACAATGACAAATGGAGGGCCATTATGTCCTGGGTTTGCAAAATAAGCTTGAGTTGCCATTTCTCTGCAGGAATGTCCAAGAGTAAAAGAATGTGGAGGAAGTCAGCTTCCCTTAGGCAAATTCTCAGGCATTGATCAGTGAAGGAGCTGACATGGGGAAAGGCCAGACTTACTAAGAAACCAAAGGCAACCAGCTTGGTGGGTCTCCACAGGCCTTTAAGCATGCCAGCATTGGGCCTGGGAACAGAGGAACCAAGTGAACTTGTATGTGTCCTGAAATGAACACTCTCCATGACCCTCAACAGAGAGAGGTATTTGAGCATGGAGGGCACTAATGGACAGCTTCAGTCCTTCAGAGCTGTCTCCTCAAACACTCTTAATGACATTCCTCTAAGGCTGCTCATCTGCCATATTTAATTGGGTCAAGGGAAGAACTGACTGTTCCTAATGGGAACCAGACATTGTCCCAAAGGATGGCAGTAATGGACTGATAGGACCCTATGGGTTCAGAGTCTACCCTGGAGTGTGAGGCTGGAGTAGGGTGAGGATATTGGGCAGGGCCCTCCCTGCTCATGGAGAATGTCCAGCTGCTGGGCCCAAGTATTTTTAGAAATAAAATGCCCCCATTATAACATACGTACTCCTGCTGGCAGGCAGTGCCTGGGTCTTAGCTAAACGTTATGCCTCCTGGGGCTTGTCACAGTGCTCTCTCCACATAGGCATTTAATAATGCATGCTTGTTCAATGAATCACAGAATTTCAGTGGCCATTTAGTACAACCCTGATCTAGAAAAAGAACCTCCTGCAGAACATAGATGATAGATGAACATCTGGCTTCTCTCTGAGATTTCCAGGGAGGGGGAGCCCATCACCTGCAAAGGAAGCCCACCCCACTTTGGGGTAGCTCCAATCCTCAGACATTTTTGTTATGTAGAGCTGGACTTTGGTTCTTGTCACTTCTACCCATTCGCTGCTCCTGGTTCTGCCCTCTGGAGCTAAAGGGAACAAGTAAAGCCCTCCTCCATGTGCCAGATGTAGATGCCCTGATCCCTGAGTCTTCTATTCTCCAACGTCCCTTCAGTACACCCTCAAGCAGACCTGAGGCCTTTCCCCATTCCAACTCTTAGCAGACATTTAACAAATGACCGATCAATAGATTGATTGATAAATCCAGCTCTCAATGTTCTCCAACTTACCTGGACCTTTCCTAAAGAATGGTTCCCCTATAATCCAGTGTTCCAGAGTGAATGAACAAATGAATGTATAATGAACAAACATCTGAATGATTGGTGGAGCTACCCAAGGTACCCAAATGTACCTGTGAACTCATCGATCTGTGATCTCTCCCCACCCTTCCACGTCCAGCCTTTGGCCATGCCCTCCCATAAATCCACCACCAGGGATTCACTCACTGAAGGCCATTGTCCATTTCTCCTGGCATCAGGAGGGCACCAGCTCTGTCCTCTGATCAGCCTTCATTCTTGTCAACCCGTCTTTTCTTCCTATCATAATATTCCTTGACTCTTAAAAAATAACACCAATAGCTGACTCTTCATAGAGTTCTCAGGTTTGTAGAGCTCTTTCCATGAGTTTGATCCTCACAACAACACTGGCAGGTAGGTGCTATTACTACTCCCATTTTACAGGTGAGGAAACTGAGGCTGAGAGGTGACTTGCCTAAGAGCACACACACCTAGTAAGTGTTTGAGGTCAAATTTGAACTTCATCTTTCTGACTCCAGGTCTGGTGATCTATTTACCATGCCATCTAGTGGCCTGAACTCCTGTTCTTCCAAATTCCTTATTACATGTAGGTAATACATCTTATTCACACCCACCATAGCCCTCTCCACTGCCCTCTGCATAATCCTTGTTCTTAGTTCTTTGGAGGCATCTGTTGTCTGTGTATCATTACAGCGAGGCATAGCAACTCCATGAAAATGTTGTTGTCAGTCAGGACTGTCTGATCCACATGTACATACTCTGTAGCATGTCCTTTCAAATTCAAGTTGAAATTGGGATAATTCACTAGGCCTTTCCCATATCGATGGTTGACCCACCATTACAGATGGAGAGATTATGGATCTCTTCCAGGAGGTTCCACAATGTTCTCGGGACTGATGCAATCAGCAGAACATCATCCTCCAATGGAAACATCTGGATGCCCTCACTAACCACAGTGATTCCTTCTTAGACCTGAGCTCTCCTCCGTCCCAGTGGTGAATACTTTTGGTGAACATTCAACTCCATCTTTTATGTCTCACCTGTTGGTGGTTATCAGAGGGTCATTAAGCCCAATTATTTCTGTTGTTGCATCTTCCAGGGAATCTGGAATGATTTGGATACACAGATGGGAGACTCTTTGTCGTAAAAGAGCCAGAACTTTGTTCTCCCAAGTCAAGCACTTTTGAATACCAACAAACAGTAAGCACAGAGGGACCTGATATTCTCTACATCTTTCAGTTGGTTATGAAAAGTTCAAGATGTGGTCCATTGTGGAAAATCATCTACAGAACCCTGCTTGTTCCCTGTTCCTACCTCCATTGAGGATGTACTCATACACAGATGGCTCTCTGAAAGATTGTGTGGAGATGTATAGGGGAACAGAGCAGCAGTTACTGAAGTTTTTTGGATCTATTTTTTTTTGATCCTAATAAGATCTAAAATTTTTCTTCCCACCATTAGGGTCCTCCCCCACTTCGGGTTACTATCTCCACTGGTCCCTCAATGCTTTCTTTTCTAGCACTCATCCACTCTACCTGTGCTTGGTCCAGCCCCATCCTCCATTTTTTCTTGCCTTTGGTGCCATTTTTACTGCCTTGATTAGCACATCCGTAACTGCGTTAGGATCCAAACGGGCTGTTTCCATTGCCCTTGTTAGATAAAACAACATTCTAATGATTTTTAAACATCTTTTCCATTTTTGCTTTGTCTACTGTCTTCCTTCCATTTTCATCCTTGAATGCCTTTGGGGTGGTTTTGCATAGCTGGATACTTTGCCAAGCTTTCTTTCAACAAGTTTTAACCTCCATTGCTTCTCCCGGATTTATGAGAAGACACAGTTCCCAGTCGTCCATCATCCCCCTTCATCAGATTCCACAGATGAGGTTATAGTTTAGCCGAGTGTTGTCTTTGGCAGCCATCTCTGTCAAAGGAGTGAGATGTTTGCTGAGTAAGACATTTATTCGGTTCTTCTGTTTTCCTTGTTATGGCAATTGATTTACATTGAATAAAGTTCTGGATAAAATCAGTGTACTTGGTGTCAGTGTCTTTTCTGCTATCCATTTCCCATTTTTAATTTTCAATTAACTGATTAAATCACCCAGGGCCAAGTTCCAATTATGCATCATATTTTTCTGCGTTAGTCTCTCATTTTTAAAATGAATTTTTTTCTAATTTTCATAATAGCCCCAATGAGTAGATGATCTAGCTATGCACAGACAGGTGGCTCACATCAATAACAAATCTTTCCCAGGCTAGTAATATTAATTTGGTTTTCTCTTTTCATTCTTCCTACCTAAGGATGCTTTTGTTCCTGAGAAGGTTGGAGTTCTGAGCCAGCTTTTGGAGATAGGCAGCACAGAGATATTTAAAACCCCCAATGCTCTACAATTAGCTGAGGCTAACACACACACACACACACACACACACACTTCTAAGACCTGAGAGCTCCTCATTAGGGATGCCTGTATGAACTAAAGCATCCACCCTCCTCCATTCATCTTATGAAGTTGCCTCCCTCTCACTTCCTCCCCATCAGCCTCCAGGTAATTGCTGTCTCCAGATAATAGCAAGCCAATCTCTTTGCTTAGCACCCGGAAGCCAAGGTGACTGACTGGGGAGCACAGGCAGCAGATCCCGAGGTCTCATCAACAGGCACCCTTTAAACAGCATCAGTGATGACAGGAGCTCCAAGCACCTCAGAAGATGCTTGGGGTTGGTGCTGAATTTCCTTTACTCCCATTCAATAAATTTAAAGCATTCATTTTCTCTGTCGGGTGGTCAGCTGCTGGTGGTTCACCCAGGGAGGTTAATGACCCCAATACAAAAAGAGAAGTCTGATCCATGAAAATGTGGCTTGGCTTGTAGAGTGATTGCTCTTTTCATTAATTTAAGTTCTTTATGTGATCAGCAAGGCGGCTAAATGGTGCAGTGGATAGAGCGCTGGGCTGGAGTCAGGAAGACCTGCGTTCAAATCTGGCCTCAGATACTTACTAGCTGTGTGACCCTGGACAAGTCACTTCACCCTGTTTGCCTCAGTTTCCTCATCTGTACAATGAGATGGAGAAGGAAGTGGCAAACTACTCCAGTATCGCTGAGGAGAAAACCCCAAATGGGGTCACAGAGAGTCAGGCATGACTGAAACAGCTGAACAACACCATGAAACCAGCATTCAGGTGAATCACCCTGGGGGACCCTGATGGCCTCTCTCAAGAAGGAAGAGCCGAAGTGACGTTCATATTGAAAATCTCTCCTCCTGGCAGGAAGAGTTTCTTCCTTCAGTAGAATGGAAGCTCATTGGGGGCAGGGTCTGCTTTGCATTTTGTCTGTATTTTTAGTCCTGGTCCCATTCGCACAGTTACAGTCAGTTCAGACCCTTTCAGCCTCTCAGAGAAATGAAGGCAGCCCTTCATTGTCCTCCCTCAGCCTACTTTCTCCTCATTCCGGTCGGGCCTCCACTCTGCTGCCCATGTGATCTTCCTTAAGCACAGATCTGTCCAGGCCACTTCTCTGCTCATATATCTACAGGGGTTTCATATTATAGCCTCTAGGACCAAACAGCCAAGCTACTTTTGGAGTTTCATTGATGTTAGCTCCCTTTCCCCACTCTGGGACCCAGATCAACCAGCCTTTCTGTCCCTCCCACCTGACCCCCTACCTCCCATGTCCAAGCCTTGGCACTGGCATCCTCCATGCCTGGCGTGCACTCCTTCTGTGAAGCACAGACTTCTTCTTTTCTTTCTTCCAAGCTCAACCCAAGTACTGCCTTCTACATGAAACCTTCCTGCACCAGGCCCCAGCAGCCAATGTCTTCCTTCTCAAGCTACCCCAAATGTAAGTACTTTGTACTTATTTCCTTTAGTCATGCTTTGTAAACTGATTACACATGTATAGGCTGTAGAATGGAATCTCCTTGAGGGTAGGAGTCCTTTCATTCAGGACTTCCTCTGCCCAGCCCCTGACTTGGGGTGTCACCCAGAGAGTATGCTTAATAAAAGTGCTTCTTGGTGGGCTGCTTGGTCAGATACTCAGGAGCAAAGCCAGAAGGGGAAGCCAGGCCCTCTGACTCTGGCTGTGGCAACTCACAGAAATTCATAGGCGATGCACCTTCCCACTTTCTAATCGAAGGGATAAGTACGCTGTCATGCCCTGGGTAAAGGCTGATGATCCAAAATAGAAAAGGTGGGTGTGGAAATTCAGTTTTTCCTCTTTCCTCGGGGGTGGCCGTGGGGATTATTGAGCTCAGTGAGTGACAGAGAGTACACTGGAGCCTGCCACAGGTGGAGGGATGACAGCTGCTTTCTGTTTCTGGAGAGAGAACAAAAACAGGCCCTGGAATTTCTTCTTTGTCTCCTTTTCTATTCACTAACAAGCTTCTCGGATTCTCCCAACAGCCATCAAGAAATGCTGATTAAGTTGTCATGCTTAAATTATGTGTTGAGCAGAACCTTAGGCACCAGCCAACAGGAGGCAGGGGAAGAAAATAAACCCATTCTCTTCCTGGAGAGTCGGCCTGCAGGAGAGGTGCTGTCAGGACGATGGGTTCAGATTCTTGACGTCTTTGAGCCATCTGTGACGACAGGCAGTGAAATGGTGAATGGAGTCGTACAGGCAGGAGGGCAGCCCCCAGAGCCTCTACGGAGAGGAAGCTGAACAGCACAGATCCACAGGACAGGGAACCTCATGTCACCGGGCCATGTGTAGAAGGGGAAGATCAGAGAGCCGTCTGTGTGTGAGTGTGTGTGTGCACGTATGAACATGTGTGTGTGTATGCACGTGTGCAGTAATCATGCCAGACTTTGGCATGTGGTCATCCAGTCCTCAGGATGCAGTCATTATTACTCTCCCTTTGAGGGCCAAAGGTGCTGCTGACCATCTTTCTATTACAACCTTAGACTTTCTGAGGCAGTACAGTATTGTGAGGGGTGAGAGTCTTAGAGCCAGATAAACCTGGTGCCACATCCTGCCAAGCCACATCACCCTGGGTAAGTCACATAACCTCTCAGCCTCAGTTTCCTCATCTATAATATAGGCATAACAATAGCATTGATCTCACAGAGGTGTGGTGATACAGCTAACATGCTTGGGGACCCACACTGTACTTTGCTCACTATTGCTAGGATCAAGGACCTTGGCATCCATCTGGTCTAACTCTTCCATTTTATAGATGAGGAAAATGAGAGTTGGAAATAGAGGTGAAGGCTGGGCCATTTCATTAATAGAGGGAACTCCCAACTGAGGAAACTCCTTCTGCCAGAGCAAGTTGGCACCTTCTTTGCAACTTATCATCTCTGAGAGCTGTCCAAAGTACTGAGAGGTTGAGGCTTGCCCGGAGTCAGACATGGGCATTGAACCCAGTCCTCAACACTCTTAGCACATCAAGAGTCTTCCCACACCATGCTGCCTCCTTGTTATGGACAAAGCTTCCAGGGTCGGGAATCCTGGCTCTGAAACAAGTGATCCGTGTAAGCTTGGGCACAGAGGCAGGCTGGGGCAGCAGTATGGGCATTTGCCCTCCAGTCGCAGGACCTGGGTTTGAATCCACCTCTGGTACTTATTACCCATGTGATGACATTGGGAGTGTCACTGACCTCCACCCCAGACCTCAGTTTCCTCATCTGTAAAATGGTGCTGAGGTCCCTTCCTGCCTTACTTCTATGTCCATGCCTGTGCCTTCCCCAGGCTTGGAGTGCCCTCCCTCCTTGCCTCTGTCTCATAGAGTCTCTTCCCTTAGGGTTCAGCTCAAGCACCATCTTCTGCACCAAGTCAAGGACTTGCCCTGATCCTCCCCTGCTCCTGCGTTGCTTCCCACAATGCCTTACATTTAATTACCTTGTATGTATTTGCATTGTCCCTTTTCTATTTCTGCTGTGTAGACTTAGATCGTCTCTGTCTCCTCTTAGGAAGAAGCCCCTTGAAAGTTGGGAGTGTTTCATTGGCATCCCCAGAAGCTGGCCCAGTGCCTTGCACATACAGATGTTTCATAAACATTTAATTGATTTATTAAATGAGTCTAAAAAGTCACTTCCAGGACTAGACCCCAATTTCTGCCTCTTTAAAAATGAGGGGCTTAAACTAAATGAGCTCTAAGGTCTCTTACAACTGACCCTGATACATCACTTTAGAGACTGTAAATGACATTGCACATGTTATCCTATGTGAGCCTTACAGGGATCTGCTGATGTAGATATTGTCCCCTTTTACGGAGGAGGAAAACTGAAGTTCAGAGACCACAAGGGGAAAAGTTCATGGTTACATAGCTAGAAAGTGTCTGAGGTGGGATTTGAACCCACGCCTTCCTAACACCAACTCTATCACTCTCTCTACTGTTCCACACTTGTGGTCCCAAGGCACTCATACATTTTTATAATTTTCATAATTCTACTACCCAGACAACTCTCTAAGACTATACGTTGCAGAAGAGTTGATAAGCTGCATTGGTGGAGAGAGTTTCCTCACCTGGGAATTCCCCAGTCCAGGTCCAATCCCTACCATTATCACTGTCTCAGCCCTCTGACATCTATCAGATGCTCAATAATAGATTCTGGGGCTGTAAACTACTGTCTACCTCTCAGCTCTCAGTGCGGAGATCAGCTGGCCTCCAAGAGATTGGAAACCAGTTATGACTGCCAAGCACTGAAGGGAAAGGTGCCATTTTCATTTCTCCAGCTGCCAGGCAAATGCCTGGATTCCTGTTTAAAACCAAAATGGGGCAGGCCCAGAAGTATCCAGAGGGGATACAGGATGATGACAAAGATTGTTATCATTTAAAATGGCCAGCATGGGGAATTGGAAATGGGAGCCTTAATGGTGGGGCCACTCCTTGCATTTGCTGCAGACAAATGAAGACGGATGAGGCTGAAGTGGTAAGTTCCCCCTTGTGTTGATTTAAGGAATGGGAATGTGACCATTGATGTGGCAGGTAGGTAAATCACCAGGCACATGTCAGAGGGATTCACCGTTCCTGAAATCCATCAGCTTGGGGCCTCTCAAGCTTCACAGTCCATCAACCTTTGGGCCTGGAAATAATGACTGGCTCAACTTTTCAGCTGACTGTCTTTTCTGAGTTCTATAATGTAAATACAAGTTCACTTCTCAGGGAAATAAACAAGAATACTTTGGTTCCTAAGGTCCGCTCAAGATTTGAACTCAGGCTGGGTAGAGACGCCAACACTTGGAGTCTGAGGTTCAATTCCTACCTCGGGCATGTGCTAGCTGGGTGACCAAAGCACAGGCTCACCAGGTCCCAGAGTTAGAGCTGGCTGTCGGGTTCAGCATCCCTCTTTTTGCAGAAAGACACTGAGACACAGGAAGGGTAAGCGTCCGACCCTAAGTAGGAAAAGAACGGCAGAGCTGGGTTTCAAACCTGGGTCCTCTGTTCCCAAATATAGCCCTTTTCCCATTGTACCCTTTGACCTTGATGTGCCTGAAGCTACTCTTATCACTCCAATCACAGACAGTTTGCAATCTCCCCTCAAAGTCAGAGATCTTTTACTTCCTTGTGTAGCTGAGGGACATAGGATTTAAAGTTGGAAGAGGCCTTACAGGCCAACTATTATGTAATCCCTTCATTTTACAGATGAGGAAACTGAGGCTGGGAGGGGCAGTGACTTGCCCAAGGTGACTCAGTGGTGAATGGCAAAGCCAGGGTTGAGGTCAGTGTAGGTCTTCTCAAATGCCTGTCAAGCACTGTGAGTTACAGCTGAGAAGAATGACCAGGACACACAGAGATCTCTGTCAGCAAAGGAGGAACCACCTTGGACAAGCAAATTGCAATCTAGAATGGATGATCAAGGAGCCTTCATTTTTAATGATATTCACCTTTTTGGCCTTCTTCCATGTCCCCAGCTCGTAGCACAGTGCCTGGCACATTGTGAGGGCTTAATAAGTGGTTGTTGATTGGAGGTTGATTTATTAGTCTTGGCAAAATGATGAAATGAAGGAGGAGGGGGTCTTCAGAACAACCAAGGAAGGCGTCAAGGACTGTGCGCCTCAAGCTCAATCAATACATCCATTCCTCCAGCAGAGAGACAGCATCCTACAAATCAGCTAAGAAAGAAACAGCCTAGATAAAAATACCCTGAGATCTGAAGACAATGAAGTGTTCTGAAAGCAACTAAGCCCCTCTGGGATGTAGAACACCTTCCTGAGGGTTGGGGAAGAGCAGCATGGTGCAGCGGACACGTCGTCCAGAAGAAACTCGAGTTCAAATCTCACCTCAGACCTTGGGAAAGTAAATTCTCCTCTCTGGCTCAATTCCCTCATCTGTAAAATAGGACAATAACACCTGCAGCGCTTACCTGGTGAAGCTCAAATGAGAACAGGGGTGTTTTTTGCTTTGCACACCCTGAAGTATCCCAAAGACATCCACTTTTGGCATCTCGGCCAAGGCTGCTCTGTGCCACGTCAAGACTGCCTAGTTTTGCATCCAAGGGTGCTTCGTTCTCTTGTCCAGTGTTAGACTTTCTCTTCATGCAAGCGATAGCTCTGTTTTAAGAACCAACTTACTGACAGGGCTATTTCAATACAGTTTTTGCTTTCCTTTTTTTTTAATCAAAATTTTATTGGTGGGGTTTTTTTAACATTACTTTCATTTCCCGGTGGCTCCTCCCTGGTCCATCACGAGAGAGCTTTCTCTGTAACAAAGGAGCACAAGCAAGCAAAACAAATCAGGACCTTGGCAATGTCTGATCATGTATGCTGCCTTCTGGACCAAGAGGCTACCACCTCTCTGCCAAGAGAAGAAAGGCAAGCTTTGCCTTTGATCTTCTGATTGGCCATTGCATAGAACAAAGAACTGGAGTCCTTCTCTGATTATAGACTCAGAATACTGTGATTTATAGTTAATTTTTTTTTACCAGAGCAATAATATACCTCTGCTTTCATAAACCACAGTCTGTCAGCCATTCCCCAATCAGTGGGATGGCTTTGTTTTCAAATTGTTTTGTTTTCCTGCCACAAAGAATATTTCCAGAAATGTCTTGCTGCCCATGGACCTTTCTCTCCATCTTCGATCTCCTTAAGTATGTCCAGTAGTGTCCTTTCTGGGTAAAAAGCCAAGTGAAAGTGGGGCTTTCCTCTTGGCCAAACCATGGAATTCTTGAGTGGAAAATATTTTGAGGAAACCACCGTTTCCAACAAATCTGACTCTAGCCCTAAACGCTGGAAGAAAAGTTGTCCCAGCTCAGCTGGTGAAGCATCACACATAGCCAGCCCAAATGCCAGAAGTGAGAATCTTCTGGCCTTTTCCCCTCCTAGCAGAACATGGCTATGGTGAGTGGCCTTGCCCAGTAAAACCAGCTTCAATGGTCCTTCCTAAGAGGGTCTTAAAGTTGACCAAGGGCTTCCCATACATGCTCTCATTTGAGCTTCATGACAACCATGGGAGGTAGGTGCTATCATTTTACAGATGACGAAACAGATTGAGAGAGGTGACTTTAGCAAGCCACATAACCTCTTTACTCCCTCCATTCTTTCATCCCCAACCATGAGTCCCGAGACATCTACTGAGTGACGCCTGTGTACACTGCCATCACAGGGAGGCTCAGCCCAGGTTTTCTTCTTAGTTACCAAACTACTACCCTACAAGTTGGAACTTCTCGTTCATCTTCCTTCATCCAAGCCATTTGTATTAGCCAAAGAAATGAGATGCTTGCACACCCACACTGTGCTTTTGTTCTTTCTCCCTTCACTTCAAATCAAGGCATGGAGATGAGTTCATCAGGCTTAGCTTTGAGGAAATCATGCAACAACATGGGATATACTTTCCTTGCATGGGCCCAGACTTCTTCACACCATGCCATCTGCTCTCCTGCCATCCTCCTTTTCCACCTCCTCCTCCTGCTCCTCCTCCTCCTCCTCCTCCTCCAAGAACCTGGACTCTACTTCTGTGTCTTCAGGCTCGAAATAGCTCTCATCCTTTTCCAGCAGCTGGAGAGGGGTCCTGGAGTCAGAAAGACCTGGGTTCAAATCCAGCCTGAGATACTTACTAGCTTTGTGACCCTAGGCAAGTCTGTTTGCCTCCATTTCCTCAACTGTACAATGGGATGCTAATAGCACCTACTTCTATGTCTAATGGACAGTCTGACTAAAGGCCTCCATCAAGAGGAGTTTGGAGAAGACCCAAGAAGTCAGTGTGGCTGGCACAGAAAGCAGGCAATAAATAGAGAGAAAGGTGATGGAGGCTGGAAAGGAAGATGGGCCCTGGCTCGGGGAGAGGCTTTAATGCCCATACTCCATGTAAAGACCCCAGTGAATATGAAGGTGAAGAACACTCAGCCCCATCCTGAAGAGCTGGGCGTCTTCATGTCCAAAAGTCACCAGGTAAGTTTAAACTAGAAACAAATGGACATGGAAATTATTGGGATTCGAGAAATTGGCTCCTTTTCCATCCCCTAAATTTCCCAAATATTCACAGGGCTATGGGCAGAGCCGGATTCAGTTACAGCCCACCACCCATCAGCAAGTGACAGCTACCCTGGTGTTTGATAAAAACGAGCCTGCAGCAGGCGGTAACTGGAGATGGAGAACAATCCATCTTCATCACCAACGCTCCCAGATGGGGAGATCATGGAACATGGTGTAACCTGATGCATGAGAAACCGCTTTGCATGTGACAGGGGCTTGCTATTCCAGACGTTGTCTGGCAGCATCGGTGTAAATGGAGGACAAAGATGGGCAGCTGGGGATCTGATGAATCGCACTTTCATTTGTCTCAATAGAATTGAGGGACCCTAAGATAACTCCCTCATAACTCACGCCTCCGGTGTGGAGGTTTTCTCCACCTAGCTGCTTTTCTGTGTGTGAAAAGGTAGGGGCTATTCTGGGAGACGGGAAGAAGGAAGAGTAAAGGCTCACTAGTCACAAGAAGAAAGGGCATTTGCACTCATTTACCAGCCATAGATCATGTACAGGAATAGAGGACATAGCCAGTTTTCCTTTGTCACTCCTTGACATTAAGAGGACTGTCCCCCAGAGGGCCGCTTGAACAGGCTTCAGAAGCACCTGTGGCATGATTCAGAGGGCAAGGGAGAATCAAACCTGCCTCATTTGAAATCTGGCAAAAATGACTTTTCCTTCAGGTTGTATTTCACTCTTCTGCAGAAAGGAGAAGCCCCCACAGCATTCTGTCCTTGGAGTGAGAACGGGCTGGTTCATTCTGTGTGTGATGTGTGGATCTAGGTGCATGTTGTGGGAGGAGGAAGGAGGACAGGGAGCTGTGGGTCTCCAAATATAAACCTTTTGGAGATGCTTTTCTGACCATGACTGAGCTCTTACGATTGGGGCAGGAGGAGCAGAGGTGTCTTGATAAAACCCTCACCCTCTGGGGTCACACAGCCCAGATGGTTCTCTCCAGCATAGGGCCAGGGTGGGAGGGGGCTGAAAGGGAGAGAGGACTTGCTTCACCATGTTCCACAGTGAGGCCAACAGAAAACCCTCAGCCAGTAAGATCACTTCTTAAGTGAGTCAATGAGAGACAAGGTCCTGACTGCTCAGAATCCCACTGGGCTCAGAGCACTCATTTACCAGCCATAGATCCTTGCTCTCTATACCCTGCCTCTCTCTCCTCTCTACAGAGAGTAAAAATTCCCCAGCTTTCCCTGTCTCAGAAGGCTTCCATCTCCCATGATCCTTCAGTCCTTTTTTCCTGCTGGGAAAAATGACACCATTAACCCCTGGCTGATAAGGGGCTGCCAAGGCTTGGGGGTCAGCCTATGAAAAGTCCCAGAGATGGGAAAGGGGATTCTGTGCATGCACAGAAGGCAGGGCTGTTTGTACAAGACACAAAGCACATAATTTGAAATGTCTGGACAGCAAGGCTGCAGTCATGCCAAGGAGAGCTATCACTAAGTACGGTCAGGCTGTGGAAGAGGGAAATCAGGGTGGGGCACAGCAGGCAGGGATAACTTCATCCCTGATGAAGAAAGAAAGTGGACATTGAGCCAGGCTGACTGGGATGATTAGAAAGAATAGGACTTACACAGACAGAAAGGCCAGGGGAAGGGGCTGCATATTGATGGCCTTGCTTGGACAAATATACAGAGACAGAAATAGGGCTGGTGTGCTCATGTTTCCATGAGGAGGTCGGCCTGAACACAGTGGATAGATTGAGACTGGCTGGATCCAGTCTACTCCTGGCCAGGATTATTTCACATTACTCACCTTCATGTAGCCTGTGTTCTAGCCAAATGGGCCTGCCGGCTATTCCCCTAACTCTATATCCCATCTCCCACCTCCATGCTTTTGCATAGGCTGTGCTGAATGTCTGAAATGCCCACCTTCCTCTCCTCCATCTCTTAGAATTCCTCACTTCTTTCAAGGATCAGGTCATGGACCACCTTCTATAGGAAGCTTTCCTGATTCTCTTGGTTGTTAATGCTCTCTCCTGACTCAACTTATCATGTGTATGTGTGTGTATGTGTGTGTGTGTGTATATATATATATATATCATATGTTTATGGATACATAGATAGCCATACCTGTGTATGTTTAGACTGTTAGGATTACTGGGCTAAAGTGGGAAGGGGCCTGAGGGGGCATCTGGTTTAACTCTTACATTTTATAAATGAGGAAACTGAGGTCCAGAGGAGTTAACTGACTTGCCCCAGGTCACACATTAGTAGCAAAGCAAGGAAGTGAATCCTTTGGTGGTGAATACAGTGTTTTTCCCACTTTAAAATTCCTCCTCTCTTTTCCATATTGTGTCCATCAGGCAAATACAATGTCCTTGAGAGTAAGAATGGCTTGAGGTTTCATCTTTTTATTCCCAGCACAGGTCTTCGCATATAGATGGCATGTAAATAGGTGTTGGATTGAATTGGACTGGGAGGTTCCAAATTGTGGAGGTGCCTCAAGCCAGGCAAAAGACTTTGGCAGTGAGGAAATGTGGAGCAGTAAGGAGCCACTGAGGATTCTGAAGCTATAAGAAGTGCTGGCAAACAGGAAGCACTTAATAAATGTTTTACCATCCATTCATCTATCTATCCAATTATTCAGTAAGTCAGTCACCTCTCCAACCCAACCTTCCATCATCTATCTACCTATCTGTTGAGGTATCAATTGATCTATTAATCTATCTATCTTCCATCTATCCATCCATCTATCATCTGTCTATCTATCTATCTATCTATCAATCTATCTATCTATCTATCTATTCCATCCATCTATCATCTATCCATCCATCTATCTATCTCTATCTATCTATCTATCTATCTATCTATCTATCTATCTATCTATCTATCTATCTATCTATTCCATCTATCAATCCATCCATCCATCTACCCATCTATCCATCCATCCCTCTATCTATCTATCTATCTATCTATCTATCTATCTATCTATCTATCTATCTATCTATCTATCTATCTATCTATCTATTCCATCCATCTATCATCTATCCATCTATCCATCTCTCTCTCTCTTTCTCTCTTCCATCCATCTATCCATCCATCCATCTACCTATCTATTTATCTATCTGCCTTTATATCTATCTGTCCAATCATGAATTCATCCATCTAGCTGTCTATCATCTATCCATCATCTATTTTATTACCGATCCATCATCTATCTATAAATCTCTGTAATCATCTGCCATCTATCTACCTACTTATCTAATTATCTAGCTATCAGTCATCAAATTGCATGACCATCATTTATCTCTCAAATTACCTCTCCAGCTACCTATTATGCACTGCTCTAACTAGACATCTATCACTGATCAATCGAATTCTCTCTCTAGTCATCTGATCCATCTCTCTGTACTGCCTCCCCCATTAGAATGTGAGTTTTGGGTATAGGAATTATTTTATTCTTTCTATCTGTATTCTCAGTGCTTTGCACATAGTAGGCACTTAATAATTTTTTTTTATCCTTCCATCCATTCATGATAAAAAAAAAAGAGTGCTTTCAGGAGAGTCAGCATCAGCAAAGATACACAGGTGGAGAAAACAGCTCTCCATAGATGGCAGCTAAGGTGACAGTGAACAGAGGAAGACCTACCTTCAAATCTGGCCTCAGACGCTTAACTAACTGTGTGACCCTGATCTATGTTTGCCTCAGTTTCTTCAGCTGGAAAATGGGGACAATAATATCATCTACCTTTCAGGGTTGTTGTGAGGATCACATGAGATAGTAATTATAAAGCACTTAGCAGGGCTCCCGGTACACAGTAAACACTGTCCCAATGTTCCCTGTTCTCATTAAGGCGGCTAGCTAGATAGGAATAATTTGATCTGAGACAATGGGGCCTTGAAATAGAAAAGGTCCTGAGATGTCCTCAGGCAGAAGTGGACCTTAGGCAAACACTCTGGAGGACAATAGCCGCAAACATCTTTGACAATTGAAGGAGTCTCTCTGTGCGACTAAGTGATCATTCCTCTGATGTCACAGAAAAGGGAGTCCTTGGCATTGTTCTTAGATGCTTCTCAGGTTGAAATCTGAGGGAGGGACTGGGCAAACACAGTCATATCTGAGAACACTGGTTACCAAACGCCCGAGAATTTAAAGGCACAGAACGCTGGATTTGTTGGAGGGGGCAGGGGAGAGGTGAAGGGAGAAGATACCAGTCAGTCGATCGATGGATTGATCAAACAACACCAAGTGCCTACTGCAACCATGATCTTTTAAAACAGATTCACACCAAAACATCAATCGGGAGGAGGCATTTTTAGAATTCTCTCTAAGCAAGCCCTCAGTTTTGGCTGTTGTTGTTAGTCAGTCTTGTCCAATTCTTTGTGGAATTTTCTTGGCGGAGATACTGGAATGGCTTGCCATTTGCTTCTCTGGTTCATTTTACAGATGAAGAAATTGAGGCAAATAATATTAACAGACTTGCCCAGAATCACACAGCTAGTATCTGAAGCCAGATTTGAACTCAGGAAGATGAGTCTTCCTGACTCCAGGCCTGGCTCTCTAACCACTGCACTATCCAGCTCTGTAGAGATGCTTCAGCCCCAATAAATCCTCCTAAAGGTAAAGTAGACCAACACCAGCTAAAGGGTTAAAAACACATTCTCTTGGAGAAGCGGTGAGGCTGCTTGTCCATTCTCCATGGTCACAGGGCACAGGAAGGAACTGTGGTATTAATTGTTGTCTCAAGTCATTCTGGGATGGAAAGAGTGCCTGGACTGGCCAGGAACCTTAATGTAATAGCAATTCACTGTGTGACCCTGAGCAAGTTCACACGCTTCAATCTAATTCACCAAAATCTCCTGCATTGTTTTGGGCTCCAGCCTGACCCAGAGCAATCTGGCAGGATCCAGTGTCAGAAGACTGGTCATCCCTTTCAACCCAGCCTTTCTAGTGCTAGGACCAGACTGTACAGAGTCATGAGAAGGAAAGAGGACCTATTTATACAGATAAAATATTCAGGGCTCTTGTAAAAAATTGTTAACAGCCTGTCTGCCCAATAATTAGGAAAATGGTTGAGTAAATGATTACACATTAATGAAATGAATATTATGATACCAAAAAAATGAAGGAAGAAAGGACGAAAGGAAGGAAGGAAGGAAGAAAAGAACAGAAGGAACAGAAGAAATGGAAAGAACAGAAGAAGGGAGGGAGGGAGAAAGTGGGGCCAATCAGAGATAGACGAATTTCAAGTAGAGCTGGGGAAAGAGCAAAAGCTTTGTTGGTTTGCTGTCATTATTATTGCTACTTGCTTGTTTGTTGTTTGTTAATTCATTTGACTCTGTCAGTTGCAAGAGGCTTTACCAATGCCATAAAGTGCACCCCCTAAAGATAAATGGGAAGAAGATTCTGGAGAGCCTCGAATGCACACCATAACCTCTCCTGGCCTTAGCTTTCTCCTTTGTAATATCTCTAAACCAGACAATCTCCAAGGCACCCTCCAAGTCCATCAACCAAAACAATTGCGTAGAATTTATGGGCACTTCATTCATTCATTCATTCATTCATTCATTAATTCAACAAGACTTTACCAAATGCCTACTGCAAACAGAACCCTGTGCTGGCAGACAAAGGTCAAGGTCACTTTAGCTCTGATGCCCAGCCTGCTCTCCTGGAACTCCTAGTCCAGATGGGTTGAATATTTATCGCATACCAGACACACAAACCAAGTCAAGTGAAGTCAACAAGCATTTATTAAAGTTCCTACTATGTGCCAGGCACTATGCTAAGCACTGGGGATGCAAAAAAAGGCCCAAGACAATCTGTGCTCTCAAGCTCGTATTCTTATTGGAAAAGATTATGCAAACAGTTCTCTAGAGGGGAAGAGAAGGGAATAAGTATTTGTATAACACCTGCTATTTGCCAGACTCTGTGCTAAGAGCTTGACCTCATATCCACCCTGCAAGGAAGCTGCTGGTATTATTGCCATTTTACAGTTGAGGAAATTGAGGCAAACAGAAGTAAAATGACTTGCTCAGGGTCATACAGCTAGTCCGTGCCCAAGGTTGAAATTGAACTCAGATCTTCCTGACTCCAGGCACACTACTCTAAGCATTCTGACACCCCCTCACTGCCTGTAAACATGATAGAAAGGGGACAGATTGGGGGTAGTCTCAGAGGGAAGACACTAGCATTAAGGTGTGTGATTCCCCCTCCCTAACCCTGCCCCAGGCAGTGAGGGAGACTCAAGAGATTTCCAATCAACAAGCTTAGCCTTATGAGCTTTCTCTGTGGGCAGTGGAATGGCATTCCAGACCTTCTGCTAAATTCCATCCTGCCTCCCTCACCTTCTGGTCTCCTTTTCCCAGTCCCCTTTATTGCTGCAGGGCTATAGCAATGGATGTTTGCTTTCCTTCAGAGAGACTCCCAGGAACATTGCTTAGGGCCCGAGAGGTATCTGTCCCTCCACCTTCCTCCCCCGCAAAAAAACATTCCAGTCTCCTGGGCTTTCTTCTTTAATTCTTTACAAGCACTGACCCTTGCCGATGGGATTTAAAGTCAAATAATGGGTGGCTGGCTGGCTGGTTGGATGGATGGATGGATGGATGGATGGATGGATGGATGGATGGATGGATAGATAGATGGATAGATGTGTGGATAGATGGGTAGATGGCTGAGTGGACAATAGACAGACAGATGGATAGTTGGAGAGGTGAGTGAGTGGTTGGATGGATGGATGGATGGATGTGTGGATGGCTGAGTAGACGATGGACAGACAGATAGATGGATAGATGGAGAGGTGAGTGAATAGGTGGATAGATGGATAGATGGATCAATGGGTGGATGTGTGGGTGGGTGAGTGAATGAACGAATGCATCAGCCCAGAGGATGAAGACTTGGAAATCTAATTGAAGCCTCTCCATAGGCATTTTCTGAGCCCTCAATTTCTTCAAGCAACTTTCAAAGTAGAGGCTGTCTGTGGCCCCTTTAATCCTTGGTATCTCCTGTTTAAATGAAGGAGCTAAAAGAGGAAGAGATTAAAGGGCTGTTTTGATCCCCTTGGGCTTTTGCTTACAGGGTAAACAAGGAGTGATTTCTATCACTGCCCTGGGCCTTCATTAATTCCTTGCCTCCTTTCACAAAATATTTATTGAAACTAATCTGGAGAGAAGGATCCAAAGGGTAGTGATAGTCCTTTAACCTCTGTGCTCAGGGCTCAAGCTGTTGAAAGGAAAAGCAGAACAAGGAAGTCCAGGAAGCCCCAGACAAAGGATATCAGAGTGACCCATCCCCTCTCCCATCTTGTTCAATGATCCTTCAAGTATTTCCTTGGACCCTAGGATGCCAGCTTTAGAGCTGGAAGGGCCTCAGAACCCACTGAGGCCAACACCTTCCTTTACAGAGGAGAAAACAGGCTTGCCAGAGGTGGCCAGCCAGCCAGGGAGCATTTCTCCATCCATGGGCCTGGACTCACAGGCCCAGGTGCTCAGAGAGCGTCTGCTGAATCCGCTGCTGCTTCCGTCTCTGGACAGGTGTTTGGTCACCTGCAGGGACAGAAGCAGCCTCCCCATTGCAGGTGTGATGCCCTGGGCTGAGGGAGCTGCTGCCCCTCAGTGTCACAGGACCACAGTTTTGGAGCTTAATTGAGCTCTGAACTTGGAGTCCTGAGCATGGAGTTCTAATCCCACTGCCTCTTATTACTTGCGTGACCTTGGGCAGTCGGCTTATCGCCTATGGGCCTGAAATCCCTCCTATATCCATCTCTATGACCTCCAATTTCCATTCTGACTAGAATTATGATCGATTATTTTATAAGGGAAGAAATCAAGATCCAGAGAGGTCAACAGACTTGCTCAAGGTTGCACAATGAGGGTCAGAGTCAAGATTTGAATCCAGATCCCTACCTCCAGATACAGCTCTCTCTCCACTAGCCCGCACTACTTCCCTCGTCGATTTCTGAATGGATGCCAATGACATCATTCTCCCCCAAAAATGATGCCTGGAGTGCGTTAGTTCTTGAAGAAAGCCTTCAAGGAGCTGTGAGCTGAGGTGGCCTTGAATGTCATATAATAGGCCCTCTGCTCCCTGGCGTGGCTCTTGGAAGGATGGGGCTCTTTCGGATCACTGGCCATGCTGTTTGTGGCATAGATAGTAACTGTAGCTCTGATGTCTATGGTTCTTCAAGGTTTCTCCCAAAAACCAAGAAAAAGTGGGTAGGGGAAAAGTTAATGTCCACATTTGACAACCGAGGCACAGGGAAGGGAGGATTTTACCCTGGACACACAACCAGTAAAAGTCAGCCTTTGAGACCGAATCTCTAAGCCTATTGTCCTTCCCACTGTGCAGGCTGCTTCCCTCCAAGAGGGAAAGAGAAAACTCCTTCAGGCTGAGAAAGCACCTTGGGCTCCTCCTCTAATCACACAATCATACTTCCAGAACTGGAAACAATTGTAAAGACCATCTAGGATAACTCTATCATTTTATGGATGAGGGCATTATGACATAGAAAAGTTCAATGACCTGCTCAGAGTCATACAACTAATAAGCTTCTAGGCTGGTTTAGGCTAAGAGTCCTCAGCACTACTCACTATACCACACTCCCTTATAGTAAATATCTTGAAGGAACCAGCATATCATCATAGATCTTCTGTTGGAACAGAAGTTAGAACCCATGTCCTCTGGCTCCAAGTCCAATCGCCTTCTTCAATATCTTTTTGCTATTGTACTGTCGTTTCGCAGTCCTATCTGACTCTTTGTGACTCCATCGGCAGTTTTCTTGGCAAAGATACTGGAGTGGTTTGCATTTCCTTCTCCAGCTCACTTTTACAGATGAGGAAACTGAGGCAAATAGGGTTAAGTGACAGGCCCAGGATCACAGAGCTAGTAAGCATCTGAGGCTAGATTTGAACTCGTGAATATGAGGAGTCTTTCTTGATTGCAGTCTTGGCACTCTACGCACTATGTCGCCACCTAGTAGCGCTCTTCAATATCTTAGAACATGGTAACCCACAACTGCACCATAAAGCACCACAAAGGGCTTTATAGACCTTACTTCATTTGCTCCATCTAGGCAGGAGCTTTTATCATTCCCGTTCTATAATGGTGGAAACTGAAGCATGGAGTGGTTAAGTGACTTACCTAGGATTAGGCTTTGGACCTCAGTCTACTTGCCTCGTAGCTACCACATGTTTAAAGCTGTGTGACCTTGGTTGAGTCCTTCCTGCCTCAGTTTCCTCTTCTGTAAAATGAGGGCGTTGAGCTGGATGAGTTCTAAGAACCTTTCCAGCCTACATCTTCCATGAATCTCTGTGTGGACTGGGCTGGGCTCTTCCCACTTGTACTTTATGGAGAGAGACAATACTGGCTCATCAAAGGCTGTGGAGAAGAGAAGTCTTCCTCTCCTAAGTCCAACTAATGTGCATTAGGCACCTACAGTGTGGGCAGCACAGTGCTAGGCACTGAGAGGCACAATAACTGTACCTTAGGATAGAGTATTTGGAGGACTTCAGAGCTAATTTAGTTAAGAGAAGCCTCTCATGTTGCCAGAAGGACCATTAATCCTGTATGAGAATTAACCTGCAGGAGAAGAGGTAATGACTGTTGGTGGGTGGCAGGTCGGGGATTCTAGAGGACAGTAACCAAGGAGAGAGGCAGTGTAGCCATTAGAAAGTGAGATAAATTTGGAGTCTAAATCCCAACCCAGCCACTTAATAACTTTGAGACTTGGTACAATCATCTAATCTCTCTGGTTCTCAGTTTCTTCGCCTGTAAAATGAGAGGATTGGACCAGATGGCCTCTAGAATCTAAGGTCTTGAGGAACTTGAAATCTCCGACCCTTTGCTCAGAGGTAGTAAAGGGAAGAGCTGGGATTTGATCTCAGGTCCCTTGACTCCAAAGCCAGGGACCTGCTAACTCCACATCTTCCTTGCTAGGATTTTCATTCCTGTGATCATGCCATAAGAGGATTAATTGGAAGAAATTGGAGGTGTTTGTGTTGAGCCTAGAAAAGGGGAGAAGTAGGAAAGAAGAGAGAGGGGATGCCCTCAAGTATTTGAAGTTCCATCACTTAGAAGGAGAAAATTAACCTTGTCCTGCTTGAACTCAGAAAGCAGAATCAGGAGCACTTGGGGGAAGCAGGAAAACTTCTTAGTGAAACGGTTAGACTGCAGGAATAGCGAGCTCCCCATCACTGGTCCAGCAGAACCTGGATAGCCAGGGATCAGGGATTCTGCAGGCAAGATTGTTATTCAAATAAGGAAAAAAGTAGATGACCACTGGATCACTGATGTTACTTGCACTTGTGAGAATCTGTGATTCTCTTTTCTTTGGGGATGGAGAAGGAAATATACTAGAGTCATTTCTTTGCTCAGAGTTTTGTGTGAAAAGGATGTAACATTTAGATTTCTGACTGAATCCCCTCTGTGAAGAGTCTAATTTGAGAGAGAAGGATTTCAGGTTTTGAGAAATCATTTATTTTATTTTATTTTTTTTCTAAGAAGGAACTCTGAGCTTTTCCCCACCAGCAATGAGACCTTTCCGGCTTCAGATCTCAGGACACAAACCACCCTATCTCTCAGTTAAAAATCTAAGACCATTTCCAAACTCTTGTAATCCCATCAAAGTGGGAAGAAAGGTGGGAAAGGTTGCTAGTAATCCCTCAAAGTCTTGGGAAGGAAGTTGTTGGGTCTAAAAGCAAACAAATTTCCACCCTAGGGAGGATTAGACAAGGCTGCATTCCTTAATCCGCTTCACTCACGGGGAGGGAACTGCCCTGGGTGCTGAACTGTGGAGACGGCCATCACTTGGATTTTTTACATTAAATGTTTTTTTGTAAAACAATATTGAACATCGATACAACCAACTAGTCTCGTTTAGGATTCCTATTGAAATGGAATGATCTGTAATATCTTTCAGTATATGAAGTCAGGAAAATCCCTCTTTCCATAGTAGCTCTCTTGTTTATTTTGTTGTGATGTTGCCAACAACTGGGAGAAACCATAATCCTGCAGTATACCCACAGTATGCTGACCCCGCCCTCATCCTGCCAGCCCCATTCCAGCAGTAGCCTGGCCACAGCGCCCCCTAGGGTCCTTTCAGCCAATGGCAAGTTAAAATCAGGTATAAAAAATAAAAGAGAAAACAGCCATCCCCAGACACCAGCTTTTTTCCCTCCTTAGTCCAATAAAACAATTAGCTTACACACCTCAACTTAGAATTTCCAAAGGCCAGAAGGCTGATTTCTCCTGTAGATACTGACTGGTTCCAAGGCCAGAGACAGCTCAGAGAAGAATTAGCTAAGTAAAGAGAAGGAAAGAGGAGCATTTTCTATTCAGAGAGTAAGTGACTGAAGGCTCAGCATCCTCTCACTTAGAGACAGGATCTGGCCCTGTCCAGGTGCTTTTTCCTAACACATTTGTTCTTAAGGAAGAAAAAAATAAACCAGAAACTGGAGTTTGACTAGTGCCCTTGTCACTCTGGGAGGGAAAGGGGGAGAGAGGTTTAGAGAATTTAATTATTGTAAAAAGGTGTTTAGCAGCTAGCACACTGGATTGGAGTCAGAGAAACCTGGGTTCAAATCTGTCCTAGTTATAGATTGAGTGCTGGCCTTTAGATACTTAACCAGTCTGTAAAATGGGCTAAATGCATCTGCCTCAGAGGTTTATTGTGAGAATCAATTGAGATAATGTATATATCAAGTGATCCACAGACTTAAAGCTATAGGAATGTGAATTATAATTCTGATTATTAGTTTTCTTCCACTCTTCAGTGAGGGATAAAGAAGACATGTACCTGAGTAGACAAAGTGCTGGACTTTAGGTCAAGAATCCCTCAGTTCCAATCCCACCTCTGATCCTTACTGTGCAAAGCTCAAGCCTCAGTTTCTTCTTCTGTAAATAAGGGATAATAATGACTGTAGTACCTCACAAAATTTGTCAAAAAGATCAAATGAGGTAGCATGTGCAAAAGCCCTGACAGCCCTAAAGTGCTATATAAATATTGTTTTTATTGTTGCGGTTATTACTATTATTACAGGTTCCATGTTCTCCTTACCCTTTCAGTATATTTTCTGTCCAGCAGACTCTTGGCTCATCAAAGGAAAGGGTGACCCTCTCAGACCTTCCTTCCTTCAGGTCCTAGAGTAGAATCATATTGGTTTTATTTCCTAGGAAAAAGCATGGGGAAGAGACCCCAGCACCAATTTTAAATCCCTGTCTATGAAATCTTTGTGAAGAAGGAAGATAACATGAACTCTTGTGTATAGATTTGTTTCTAGATACACAAACAAAAGAAATATAAGAGGCTTCCCTCTTCCTTTACTGAGCCCTCAGAAATCCCCATTCCATTCCTAGAGTTCTGGGGAAGACTTTGAACTGAAATTGTCAGGAATGAAAATCCCAGCAAGAAAGATGAGGAATCATCAGACCCCTGGCTTTGCAGTCAAAGGACCTGAGTTCAAATCCCAGCTCTGCCACTTATGACCTATAAGACGCTGGACAAGTCCTTGTCCTCTCTGGTCCTCAGCTTCCTCATCTATAAAATAAGGGAGTTGGATTATATTTCCTCCAATGTCCCCTTGAGGCTAAAATCTATGATCCTAATATTGAAAAAAAGAAAAAGGAACCAGAAGAAGCTTAGCAACTCTCCATCTACATTCCTATTTCCCCACATATATGAATGTGTGTAAGAGAAAGGTACATAAAGACTGAGGGTATCTGATGTGGGTATCAGAAGATGATTGTCAGACTTTTTCAAGTAATAATAGTCCAGAGGAAACCCTGTCCCATCCCATGACTGATTAAAAGATGTGGAGCATGTAAGATTCAACTGAGTTTATTTTTTATTAACCATGAAAAAAGCATTTAAATTTGATAGAACAAAATTCCCCTCCAAGTCTACCAAAAAGATGAGATAGGAGACAGGGAGACATGCATGAAAGAATGAGACAGGATGCTTTCTGAAGTGTTGGTCACTGTCACAGAGGAGACACAGCAAAGAGTCCAAGTTGAAGAAGGACTTCCTGTAGATAGTAAGATGAAATCCTACCAATGCTCCTTTTTTGTGAATAACTTCATATTTAACCAAGCCCAGGTATACTGCACAGCTTCCTGAAGTGGATCTGTAACCTTTCAAAAGGGTTTGGCCCAATCGTCTACACAGGAAAAGACAAGTGGATGAAAAAGGCCTATTGCCCAGACTATGACATACAGTTAGATGGACAATCTGCAGAGTATGCTCATCAATAGACACTGTAAATACAGGGGATGTTGGGCCCAGAACTGATGAAGAGGAAAGGAGAAAGATCAATGGCCTTGACCCCAAGCTTCTCCTTGGAACAAAGGTCCAATCTTGCAAACACTGATATCCTTCTAAGATTGCTGTATGGCTATGAGTTATGGAAGGAAAAAGTCTCTGAGGAATGAGCATTACAAAGAGAGAACGATGGACAGACAGACTGTGGAAAGTATGGGGTAAGTACCATATTAAAAATAAGGAACTTGGAAGAACCAGAGGAAAGGAGATGTGAAAGAAATGAATGAATGGAAAAGAACATAGATCAGCCACCTGATGAGAAAGAGGATTAGGGTATGGAGGCCTGTATGGGCCTCTGATACCCTCATGGGGTCAGGAAAAACTGAGGTCCATTTCTATTGGAGAAGTATGAGAGAATATAGATTAATAATGATCTCAATCAGAGCCATTAGGTGTGGGTGTGGAACAAAGTTGAGCACCAATTGTTTTAACCCTCTTCTCCTATAGGAATTTTTTTTGAAGAGCTAATTCTCCTAAGACCACATTTGTATCTACCATCTAGACTTGGCTTTGAGTGGGGCCTCCCTTTTGACCACTCTTCTCAAATGTTTCTCTTCTCTGACTTAAGAAGCCCTCTCCACAGGTACCCAAACTTGCTACAACACTGACTCACGAGTCAATGGCCCAGACCCAAATGATTTCTTTCTGTGTTAGTTTAAAGAGATTTAAGAAAATATAGGCTATTAATACTGATTATTAATAAACTTATAACAAACTCCTGAGTCCCCAAGTCATAAGTCCCCCCCATCCCAACTCTTGGCTGAAAACTGGGATCTCTGCCCTATCTTAATTCCTATGTAAATCTGAGTTAATCGTGGTGTCTCTCATTGGCCCCCTTTCTCTGTTCTAGCAAGATACAAATATTCAGGACACAGAGCTCACGGTCAACTATAGGAGTTTTACCTTAAGAGAAATAGAATCAGAATAAAAGAACAACACAAAACTTAATAATAAAGAAACAAATCACAAATGGAGGGAAGGCGGAGAGGAAGAAGGCTTTGTGATCTTCAGTTCTTCGGACAGGGAGAGTCCAGCTCATTCGCCTCCCCTGCAAAAGCATTTCCTCCTGATCAGAAGGTCGAGCCACACGCAATCGAGGGCAGGCTCTCTCTCTGTCTTTTCAGTTGCCTCTGCAGACTTCCTTTGTCCCTTCCCTAAGTGCAGAAGGGGATGATGCAGCCCCCACCCTTTGCCATTGCCCCACTCTGCCTTCGGATCAGCCCCACAGGGCTTATCCCGCCATCCTTTCCAGTCATCTCCAATTCAACCTTACATAGGAGACCTTTCCCGGGACCCTCTCCTTTTATACCTTCCCTCAGAGACTAGGTTCCATCTGTATGTAGTTTAGAAAGTACACCATTATACTATATACGTGTGTAAGTATGCATGCATATAGGTACATATATACACATACACATGCACATGTATATATACACACACATGCACACATATACATATATTTTATAACGTGTGTATGCATATATGTACACATACACACATACATATGTATATGTACACATACATGCACATATATACATACACATATTTTTTATATCTGTGTGTGTGTATTCTCCCTCATTAGAAGGTGAGCTCCTTGAGGGCAGGAACCGTGTTTTTACCTTTCTGTGTATGCTCGCTCAGTGCTCAGCACAGTGCCTGGCACAGAGTAGGTGCTGGATAAAGTGGCCAACTAGTCCAACCAATGCACCAAAGGAGCCTCACTATATCATACCCAATGAATGGTCCTCCTACCTCTGATTAAAGATTTTCAAAGATCCACCAACTCTCAATTAAATTTACCGGGGAGAAATATAAAGCTCTGCTCTTAGGGAGGGCACAAAGAATTGTAAAAGTAAAGATTAGTAAACTTGGCTGAATTCATGTTACAACACTCTCAGGGCTTTAAGTGACCCTCTAGTTGACAGGACCCAACAGTGTGACCTGCCCACCACTGTGTCAAGGATCTGTGGCTCTTCCATGCGCCAACTCCCTCCACCTTCACAGCCCATCTCTAACTCAGTAGATGCATCTTTGACAGTGGCCCAAAACTCCGAGATGCCAAGTGATTGGCTCATGATCACACAGCCAGTAAGCCATCAGTGGTGGCATTTGAACTCACATCTTTCTGACTCAAGTTTGGCATTCTACCTGCTATAATTATACGGTATGACAAAGGATGATAGGGCTCTGGAAGGAGCAGCAATGGGTCTTCATCCCACCACTGCAGATCAGAAACCTTGTAGCATTTGGTAGACAGGCTTTGACAGTCTCTGCGGTCACTGTGGGGCTGCCTGGATGATGAGACCCTCCAATCCCAGCCAAGTCAGGCTCTGGGCACATGGAGTCCATCACAAGGACGTCCCAGCTTGGAAGGACCTGCTGAAGGTTCAGCTCCAGTGGCAAAACCTTGGGGGACCAGAGTCCCCTGGATACCATAGTGAGCCACCACGTCCTCTGGATGGGAATGGGATCCCAGGCCACAGGTACGGAAGTGTGTCCGGGTGCGAGGGAACACTAATGCCACTTTCCTGTAATACTAAACAGTAAGTAATTGACGTACTCTATGCCAGACTCTGGACTGAGAACTTTACAGTTCTCACTGATTCGATCCTCACAACAGCCCTGGAAGGTCAGTGCTGTTATTATGCCCATATTTCTTATAGATGAGGTAACTCAGGCAAACAGAGGTTAAGGGACGTACCCAAGGTCTTAGGACCGGACAATCTCTACTGTCCTTTCTAGCTCCAAATCTCATGACCCTGTAAGCCCCTTCCCCACTCTGACTCGGGGATGCCTAAGGGCCCTTCCAGCTGTGACTCTGATTTGCCATCTTGCTCCCTTTTTCTGGGTCTCAGTTGCTCCTCTCTTTAAAAGAAAGGACTCTCTGTGAATCTGCCCTTGTGTCCACCCACCCTTCCTTCTCATCGCATCAATAACCCAGGCTCTTATTGCAATGGAATTCCAGTCGGACAATGAAATGGCTGCAGCTTGTTGAGGGAACAGTGAGAAATGGTTTTCTTTGTCCTCCCTCCCTCCCTCCCTCTTCCACTCTCTGCCCTAACTTTTGCTGAGGGTGGGAAAGCAGCACTTTATAAATCCACTAAAAGTACCACAGGATGGAAGAGACCATAGGACCATCTACCCCAACACACTTGAGGCCAGAGAGGACTTAGGACTTGTCCAGAGTCACCCAGAGGCAGAGCCAGGGTCGAAGTCCTGACTCTGGATGGAGTGGTCTTTCTACTGCATAATGTTATTAGCCTCGTTGAACAGAGAGAGAAACTGAGGCCCAGAGACATAGGTGTAGTACAGCAATAGGTGTACTACAGGCATGGTGGCTCTGGGGTCAGAAGACCTGAGCTGAAATCCTGCTGCTGGTGTGCACTGGCTGCATGGACTTGGACCACTACCTGTCCCCCTTGGCCTCAGTTTCCTCATCTGTCAAATGAGGAGGCAGGACCAGATGACAGCTCCAGACTAGGATACCATGAAGCCACCTGTCCAAGACGACACAGGTAACAGCATCGGGGATTCCCAACCTTGGCAAGCCCATGCTGGGAAACTGTCCCTGCCCTCTCTGACTCATCACTCTTGTCAGCAGAGCCCAGAGGCTCCTGGAGCCAGACTGAGTCCACGACCCTCTCCGGGACACTGATGCTTTTACTTCCCGGACCCAGGGGCCAGGTGAGTGGTGTTTCCCTGCAGAGGCTCAGGTAAGCCCCTCATGCGGGCCTTTGCTGCCCTCTTGTGGCTCTTGGAGGAACTTCTCTCCTTAAGCATCTCATAGTTCGGCAGCCTTCAATGGGTGTTCAGAGAAGGCAAACTCTTGGGACAGAGAATGCGGAGATCGGTGCTAGAGCCACCATGCTGCCCCCAGTCCCAGATACAAAATGCTGGCCAGTCTACTAAACGGGGAATAGAATGAGTTCCAGGGATCCTTGCTCAGAACTGCTCACCAGGGAGCTTCCTGTCTTCCACGAACCCTCACCTCCTCGTCAATGACATACAAATAACTCTGTGTTGTTGAGCCTGTTCTGAGAAAAGGGCTCTGTGACCCTGAAAGCCTGAAGACACAGGCGCTCTTATGCCAAGCTCCAGCTGAGTCCATCACAAGGCAACTGGAGGCTGTGCGCTTCCCAGTCAGAATCCGGGTGAGCTCTCCTGGCACAGAAGCTTCATGGTGGACTTCGGGAGCCAGGCTCCCAGGCTTTTTCCTCACCTCAAGGGGATGATTCAGAGAGGCCATCAAGTCTAATGAATGCCTCCGTTTTAGCAGGGAGGAAACCGAGACCCAGAAAGCTCAACAGATTCTCTCAAGGTCACACAGGCTACAGGCATCAGAAGTAGTGTCTGAGTTCCTTTCCTCTGCGGCCAAAGCCAGCACTACCGCCTCCTCCATAGGGATCAAGGGAAACTCCAGAGGACTCGGAGTCTTAGGGGCAGGAAGTGCAGGCAATGGAGAATAAAGGCTTTCCATGGAGGATCCTCCATCCCAACAAAGGCAGAGAGGCTCGGCTCACAGATCCGTCAGTGCCATACTAAGGGCTTAATAAACTCTTTGCATTTGTTCACCCATTCACCATTCATTCCTCCTTTGCCCCATTCCCTGGACAGTCCACCACCTTTCTTTAAGGTTTATTTGCACCGGGCCTGGAGTCAGGAAGACCTGAGTTCAAGTCTTGCCTCTGACACTAGCTGTCCAACCCCATTTCTCTCATTGGTTTTTCCCCATAAAAAGGACATAATAATAGCCCTTACTCAGAGGATGGTAGAAGGCTCAAATGAAGGAATGTGAGAGGAGCTTCACGTTCTGCACAAAGGTCAGCAATCATTAACAAAGAACCAAACCGTGTTGAATCTTTAAGCGAAGCTCTTTAAATTAAAATTTCCTAAGGTATAAGCATCACATAGAAATTTAAAACATAGAAATAAAATGCGGCATTTGCTCAGTGCTCCTCTCTCCTGGAGGATGTCTGAGTCCCTCTTTCTTGCCTTTGGGGTTTTGTACATTCTTTCTCCTTGTTGGAGATTGCTGGTTCTTCAACCTCGTCTCTCCATAACTGCTCACGCTCTTTGGATTTGTTCTTTTCTATCCACGAACATAGTGTTCCATGCCCTTTATGCAGCATAGTTTATTCAGCTCCTCCCCAGTTGTTGGACTTGTAGGGTGTTCTCCATTTCTCACTCTTACAAATAAAGTGCTTGGGAGTATTTCTGTACCATCACATATGTCCCTTTCTCCCTTTCCTGATATCTTTAGGACACAGTCCTGACAAAGGGATCACTGAGTGGGTCTGAGATGTGACCAGCTTTATGGTTTTCATCATATTTTAATCCACAGACTCACAGTCTCTGAATTGAAAGGGACCTCAGGGGGCCTTGAGTCCAGTCCAAATCTCAAAAGAATCTGGCACCTAGATGTTAGAAATCCAGCTTGTGCTTGAAGGCCTCCAAAGAGGAGGAGCCCTTGGCCTCCAGGGGCTGACTCTGCTTTTTAAACTATAAACATTCCTCCTAAAATGTGGGGCTTGGAACTGAGCACAAATCCCTAGAGAAAGTCCTCAAACAGATGGTGCTCCTGAGACTGGCAAAGAGTGTCCTTGAATTTGGCTGCTGGGTCATAATTCTACAGGTATCTTCAGAATTTCATGTTTCACAGCTTCCTGTCCCTCTTGAGCTAATCTTCCCTACAGCATTTTTAGAGGTCAGAATATTGTAGAGACTCCAAAATGAAGTCCAGATCCACTGAGAAATGTTTGACCCAAAGATCCATCCAGGAATAAACAAACTGCTAAAGAATGCCTATTGTCTGGACTAGGACATGCTACTGAATGGCTGTCCAGGCCATTAAATTAGGGCATCTAACTGCAGGGGGTCAGGGAGCTGAGCCAATAATTGAACAGGAAGACAAGGGGGAGTGTGATGGCTTTTGGAAAATTATCCCATGATGTGAATAGATTTTCATTTGTGTCCTGCCCCAGTTGATAATCTGGATGTAGCCCAGGGCTATGTCCTTTCTCTCTCTCTCTCTCTCTCTCTCTCTCTCTCTCTCTCTCTCTCTCTCTCTCTCTCTCTCCCCTCCCCCCTCTTTGTCTCTCTCTGTCCCTGTCTCTGTCTCTCTCTTTCTATCCCTATTTCTGTCCCTCTTTGTGTGTCTCAGTTTCTCTCTTCCCCTTATCTCTCTCTGTCTGTCTCTCTGTCTCTCTGTCTCTCTGTGTCTGTGTCTGTGTCTGTCTCTCTCTCTATCTCTTTCTCTCTTTCTCTTCCCTCTCACTCTCCATTTCACCAACTACCTGCTGAATATTTTCACTTGATATCTTACAGGCATCTCACATGTTCAGAACTGAATTCATCTTTCTTCTCCCCCTCCCCTTTTTTTTAACACATGTATTTACATCCCAGGCCTAACCACCATTCTGGTCCCCCAGGTTTACCTTCTGAGTGTCATCCTGGGCTTGCCACCCTCCTTCACCCCCTGCATTGAATCAGATGCCAAGCCTCCTCATTCCTATGATGCTGCCTCTCTGACTCCCATCCTCATCCACCCTGACATAGTCACCCCCCCCCCAGTTCAGGCTCTTCACCCCCCTGGACTCTTGCTCAAACCTCCTGTTTGCCCCCTGCTTCCAGTCTGTCCCCTCTCCAATCCATTCTCCACTCAACTGCCAAGGAGATAGTCCTAAAGCATTGTTCACAATGCATAACTTTTCTGATCAAAAAGCTTTGGGGCTTCCCTGTTTCCCCCACCCCAGCCTCTATGAGCATAAAATATAAACTCCTTAGGTCCTTTTAAGCTCCTCACCATCTGACTCCAGCTCGCCTTTGCAGAGTTATTTCTACATTCCAGAAAACTGGCCTGGGTGATGTCTTCTGTCCAAAGGGCTACTTTTTCACCCTGGTATATTCCTACAGAATGTTTTCCCTCCTTCTCTCTGCCCCTTGGAATATCTTGCTTCATTTAAGACCCAGATAAAATGGTACCTTCTGTATGAAGTTGCCAGAAATTACCTCTTCCCTACCCCCCTCCAAACGCTGTATATTTATTTGCACATATTATATGGAAACTTATCTGTGTGCCCCCTAGTAAAACATCAGTATAACCACCAGATGGTGCTGGTGAGCATGCCAGGACCCCACAGAAAGCTAGGATCTGACTCATTGCCCTCCCTTTTTGTGGTCAGGGCCTCCCCAGCTTTCACTTCCCTTCAGAGGCCTCATTTCCCCTTTCCAGCCCCAAATGGGTTTTCAGGTCAAAAAGAAGGAACGATGATGGCCACCTGGCTACTTCCCCTCCATCCCACTGCCTTACCTGCCCAGTGTGTGTGTGTGTGTGTGTGTGTGTGTGTGTGTGTGTGTGTGTGTGTGTGTGTGTGTGTAGTCCAAGGGCTGTCCTCTGTCTCCCTCAAACAATCACCTCTCTCATTGCTTGACTCCTTGAACCCCCAGTCAGAAATCTTTCTCTGACCAGAATATGCAGGGATAGCCCCACACCATGCACATGCACACACACATGCACTCAGTCTGCTGCTGCACAGGTTCCTGAGTCCAGCCAAAGCATGGCTCTTGGCATTCTCAGTGTTGCCATGACCTCTGTCACCACTATTCTCCAGTGGTGGCCTTCCTCCTCCTCCCTATTCCATCCTTCCCTCTTGTTTGTCATGCTCCCACAAATCCATTCAGTCTCGAGATGAGGGCAGAACTCTCAGATGGAGAGTCTCAGTGAGGGGATGCAGGGCAAACTCTGCTAAATTTCCGGGCATCCCCTCTGTTTCCTTCCAATCTCTGAGGAGCCATGAGGAGGCAGTGCTATGGCCGGGATTGTTTTGTTTTTGTGTCTTTTTATGTAGCAAAGTGCCCAGCACACATTGCATGCTGAACAAACTGGATCAAACTGAAATATATCTTCTTCCTGCAACAAAGGTCTATCTTCTCTGATATCAATCTTCTTCAAGTAAAGAGACAACAAAATGAAACAGAAAGAGCCCTGGGCTTAAAGTCAGGAAGACCTGGGTACTCCCATTTCCTCTGACACTTCCTAGCTTTGAGAACCTGGGGAGTCTCTAAACCTGGCTGCTGCTCAAGGAACACCATGGGATTTGTCCAGGAAACAATAGAGTGGTGGTGGTCAGTGATGATGGCGCCAATTCCCACACTTGTGGGACTAACTTCACATATCTACGGAGTCTTCGAGGGAGGCAAGGCAGCTGTGAGCCTCGGAATGACAGACTCTCTGGAGAATTCCAGTAGTGGGTCAACCAGAGGGCAGTAGGGAAGCATATAGTGGCTTGAGTCTACAAATGGAGATCTACAACATATTACTAATGAAGAATGTGCTGGAGAAATGCGGTAGCGTAAAAGACGTCAAGAGAGACAGGTGCCCAGAAATGAGGCGGAAGGGTCAGGGGCATGAGTGGGGAAGAGCCCAAGGGCTCACCTGGGGTCTGTGCAGGACAAAAGGTAGAGAGGAAGAATCCCCAGCTTTGAGGTAGGATTTATGGCATGACCAAGAAAGAGTCACACCAGATGAGAAAGTATGGTGGGGCTGCCCCAACTGCAGGGACTACCCCTCTCAAAGAGTTCAAAGATTTATTCCGGCTGACATGAAAGCATCCTGTCTAACCTTTCTCAAAATCCTTTGAAATCTGTTCTTCTAACATCTCAAGGGCACCCCAGCCGATTTCTGGATTTATCTTTATCAGCAGCCCTACCTCGAGGGTGACCTCGATCCTCTTCGTTGTGGACTGGACTCTGCTTCAGAAAAGGGATTTCTTTTGTCAATTTCTTGACTTAAAAAAAAAGAGATTATGCCTTTTGCTCTAACATCATAGTCATCTTTGAAAATAGCCACTTACTTCCTCTCACCCTTGAACAGGCTCCACAAAGAGCCCTCCTTGCTTGTAACAATTAAGCCAAAAAGCTGACACGGAGACCACGTCTGACCAGGGCCAGAACGTTCTCTCCTACTGGTCTCTATCATGCACAGGGACATTTGCTTCATCACATGCTCTTGGATCATAACAGATCGCTTGTGATGTTTTAGTGATCTTCAGACTGACATTCTCATAGGTGTTGGGTAAACTCTTCTGGTTTTGTGGCCCAGGGCTGTCAGAGTATTTCCTTTGGGCCAGCAGCTTCTAGCCAGGCTCCTTTTCTAGTGGCCTGCCTTCCCTCCCCACGAGGACCCATCCTGCCCTCCAAAGGCAGAATAAAAAGCAGAAGTCTCTCTCCCTTTCTCTTCCCAAGTACTGACCCTTCTTTTTCTAGCCCCTCTCATCCCACACCCTCAAAAATAATTCTTCTGTACTGTCTCAGCACGGACAGTACCAATTTCCTAACAAGGGAAAGCGATTTCAAAATCTCTTCCTCCTTCTCCACCTGTTTTTTTTCCTCCTTATATCTTTTCTTCCCTAAATGTTTTAGCCCTCTGATATTCGTGTCCTTCTAAATGTCTCACAAAAGCACATGAGTTTTCTTGTTGTACCTGTTGTAAAGAAAATCAAAGCAACCATAGACACTCTCCCATGCTGTAGTCAAGGTCTCATTTTGATCTTGGCAGCCAGGTAGGGCCCCAGTGGATAGAGCACAAGGCCTGGAGTCAGGAAGCTCTGAATTCGAATCCTCCATCAGACACTACTCCCAACTGTATGACCCTGGACAAGCCACTTAAGCTCTGTTTGCCTCTATTTCCTCCTATAAAGTGAGGATAATATTAGCATCTCCCTCTCAGTGTTATAAGGATCAAATAAGGTAAGAATTGTCACAGCACAGCCCCTTATACAAAGTAACCACCGTATAAATGTTACTGTCACGACCGTCTTCTAGCCCCAGCAGTCAGGCAACGAGGTGTCACAGCAGACGGAGCGCCAGGCCCGGAGTCAGGAAGACCTGAGCTCAAACGTAGCCTCATTTCCTGTGTGACTCCGGACAAGCCGCTCGACCCTGTTTGCCCCAGTTCCCGTATCTGTAAAATGAGCTGGAGGAAAAAAGAGTCACAAACCACTCCAGCATCTTTGCCGAGAAAAACCCCAAATGGGCCATGAAGATTTGGACATGAGTCCGAATGAAACGACTGAGCAACAAGCCCCGGCTACGAAAGAACATTGACTTTCTTACAGTACGTAACTTTCTTCTACTTGGTGGTTTGTCTGTTGAATGCCCCATTCACCTCCGGGTTCCTTTGAGGCCAGGATTCAAATTCTTCCCTTTCCTTAATGTCTCCCATGATATTTTTGCCCATTAGATTCAGTCCTGTGGTTTATTTTGTTTATTATTATTTACTATTAATAGCTTGTTATTGTCATTACAGAAGGATTCCCACCAATCGTGCTTTTGTTGGAATATCGTGTTCCTAATTTTCCTTTGATTTCTTATTAATAAAAGAAACATTTTGGTTTTCTTAGAACACCAATTTTTCCCATGTATCCTGGAAAATTTATCGTTTTGTGTTGTAATTCCAAAATTTGACTGGAGTATTTGATGGTGACTTAAAGAACAGCTAGGCCCCAGAGAAATGTGCTTCTGCAATGTAAACGGGGAACAAAGTGACCTTGGGGCAGAAACTCAACTCCATGCAGACTCCCCTTCTCCAAAAGGCTCCCAAGACCCCCACCCTTTACATTACCCCCTCTCTGGGTCCCACAGCCATGCCCAATAGTGACAAACAATGCTGCACAAAGGAGGCATAGAATGAACCGAGGGAAGACACCAGCATTAAGGGGGACCAGGAAAGGCTTCCTGCAGAAGGTGGGATTTGACTGAGCCTGGAAGGAAGTCAGGCAGACCAAAAGGCAGAGGTGGGGGCCAGCAGGCACAGAAGCAGGAGATGGGAGATGGGGCCTCCAAGCTCTCTGAGGAATTCCATCCACTCCTCTTTGGGTCCTGACCTAGGACCCAGCCCAGCTGTGTTTGTGGTAGTGGTTGTTCAGTCTTTTCAGTCCTGTCAGACTCTCTGTGGTGGCGGTGAGCGAAAGATGAAGTGACTGAGGAAACAAAGGTTCAAGTGTCCGAGCGGATCAACTTATGAAGCAAAGTGTGTTACTTGCCCAACAAATTGGACCAGAGCTCTTCAGCTTAGGCCTAGACCCTGTCACAAAAGACAGACTTTTGTATGTTAAAAATAACTAATTAAATAAGACCAATTAATTAAAAGAAAATAACTAACCAGGATGCAATATTAGGTTACCCGATTTCTAACTGGAGGAAAGATTAGAGATTATCCAAGTTGGGAGAGGGAGAGTGAACAGTGCAATTCCATTAAATCAGAAAGAAAAAATAAAGAGCTGTCCTAGTTCCCCAAGTGCCCCCACACAACCAAAGGAACAAGGAAACAATAACTGATTGATCAGCATGAGACAAGCTTTCAGATGGCTTGAGAAAACTCCTTGTGTCCATCCTTGGCTCTAAGTTCCTGGTCAGCATAACCCAGATCCTTAGTTAAAGGTCTCTAAACAGCCCAGAGTCGGGGTCCAGCTTCCCAGCCACACAGGGCTGTGGTCGAACAATATAATAAAATTTTCTTCCAATTCCCACAACTGAATAGTTTTCTTACAAGAGAGAAATTAGAATAGACCCAGAATTGAATGGAAAGGGAACTGAGCTAGTTCCAGAAGTGAGTCACAAGACAGTCATGGGCTTCACTCAATTCCCACCACTTGCTGTCCTAATTCCCTCCATTCATTCTCTCATGACCCTCATTTGGGGTTTTCTTGGCAGAGATACTGGAGTGCTTCACCATTTCTTTCTCCAGCTCATTTTACAGATGAGGAAACCGAGGCAGAGTAAAGTGACTTGCCCAGGGTCAAAGAGCTAGTGTCTGAGACTGGATTTGAACTCAGATCTTTCCAACTCTAGGCCCAGCTCTCTATCCACTGCCCCATTTAGCCGCCTAGTAAAATATATGTTCCTTGAGGGCAGGGACTATCTCCTAAAATGTTTGTGTCCCTTAGCACAGTGCCTAACCACTTAATAAGGACTTTTCATTCATTCGTTTATTCATCCAGCACCGCTTACATGGAACCCCAGCAGCAGGCTGACATTCAGGCTGGCATTCCACCACAGGAACAATTCAGTTGATTCCTGGTAGTTGTTTAGAACAGTGGGAAAAGCATTGACTCTGGAGTCTGAGAACCTGGGTGCAAATTCTACCCCTGATGTTATTTGCTTTCAGACCTTGGGTAAGTGATCCTTCCTGGACTTTTTGGTCACAGGTTAGATTCTCCTGGGGCTCCCAGTGGCTTTGCTCCATGACCCAGGATCTGCCCCATGAGCCACTCAGCCAAGCAGGGCACCATTTGATAATTGTGTGCCCAATTGACTCTTGTTCAGGCATGTTTGATGATGAAGCAGAGGGACAGTTGGGGTCCCCATTTCAGGGGTCCCAAATAAGCCTTTGCTCTCACCCAGTGCCATCCCTATATCCTGGATCTCAGGCTCAGCTGCTGGCCTTGAAGATTGTTCTTCACCAAAGACACAGAAGTGAGCAAGGCATTCGGTTCTCACTCATCTATAGCTCAGCACAGCTTACCCTTCTTAATATGAGAGTAGATAGCAGATTCTGATAAAGGAAAGGAAATCATTTCTTTTTTGCATGCATCTTTTTTATTCTTTACATATGTATATTTGGATACTATCTTTTTGTAAATTACATGTAAAAACGATGTTTAACATTCTTTTTTTTTTAAATTTGAGCCTCAAATTCTCTCCCTGCCTTCCCTCCCCAATTGTTGGGAAGACAAACAAGTTGATATAGGTCATACGTGTGCAATAATGTAAAACTTATTTCCATATTAGCCATATTGTAAAAGAAAACACAGAACGAACAAACAAGAAAAGTAAAAGAAGTTTTAAAAAGTATTCTTCAGTCTGCATCCAGACTCTTTCAGCTGTTGCTCTGGAGGTGGATAGAATGGTTCATCACGAGTCCTTCGGAATTGTCTTGGATCGTTGTATTGCTGAGAATCGCTAAGTCATTCACCGTTCTTCATCAAACAATATGGCTGCTGTTGTATATAATGTTCTCCTGATTCTGTTCATTTCGTTTTGCATCAGTTCATGTAAAACCTTCCAAGTTTTTCTGAGAGCGTCCTACTTGTCATTTCTTCTACCACGATGGTCTTCATACACCACAACTTGTTCAGCCATTCCCCAATCGATGGACACCCCCTCCATTTCCAAATCTTTGCCATCACAAAGAGAGCTGCTATAAGTGTTGCTGTGTACGTGGCTCCTTGTCCTTTTTTTATTAACTCTTTGAGATACAGACCTAGTATTAGTACAATACAGCACCATCTATTGCTATGTTAAAGAGTATGCACAGAGTTTTAGTCCTTTGGGCATAGTTTCAAATGACTTTCCAGAATGGTAGATCAGCTCACAACTCCACCAATAGAGCATTAGTGCCTCAATTTTCCTACATTTCCTCCAAAATTTATCATTTTCCTTTTCTGTCATATTAGCCAATCTGATACGTATGAGGTGGTATCTCAGAGTTGTTTTAATTTGCATTTCTCTAATCGATGATGATTTAGAGAACTTTTCATATGATTATAAATGTCTTTAATTTCTTCCTCTGAAAACTGCCTATTCACATCTTTTGACCATTTATCAATTGGGGAATGACTCGTATTCTTTTAAATTTGACTCAATTCTCTACATATTCTAGAAATGAGACCTTTATCAGAGACACTTGCTGTATGAACTTTTGTTTTTGTCACTCCAGAATTCATTTTAAGGCATTCTTGTAAAGTTGTTTGGAGGGGAATTTGGGAAAGCTCAGAAGAGTCCTTACCTTTTCTCTGCCATCTTGACTTTGCCCACTCTGCCCCTGACAACACCCCAAAGTAAAGTCAAGTCAAACCAATAAATTTTTATCCGATAAGGCTTTACTACTATGGTTGAGGGAATGTGTTAAGTAGAGAGGAGACATTGGGAGGCTGGTGGGTGAAGTGTCCCCCAAATCATAGAATCTTGGAGTTGGGACATGAAGTCCATCTGATTCAATCCATACCTGAACAAGATTCTCCCCTACAAAATCCCTTCAAAACCTCCAGGGAGGGAAAACCCACTACCTTCTGAGGAGTCTACTTCTGGACAGCTCAAATTGTCTTGGGCAGTTCCTAAGGGGCAGGAAAGATCCTGAAAAGGTACATGGGAAAGTCCTTAGGACTAGCTTTACCTGGTTCTCACCTATGCCTAGGAGAAGACTCAGCCCAACCAGAGGTACCAAGCTCTGGGCAGGTCCCATGGTTTAGCATCTTCAGAAGTATCAACTGAAACTCCCCCTGAAGAATTTAATTCTAAGCCTGTGACACCTCCTGGTGTCCCTGAGGCTCAGCCATTGATGGTGATGGTGTCTGGGGTGGGGAGGGGGGTGTGGGGGGGCTTGAAGCTAGGCAACCTCACAATCATGCTAAGAGGATGTGCCTGGGTTCCGGAATCTTGGCTTTGTTGACTTCTACTTCACTGAAACAGAGGAAAGTAAGAAGGCACCCTCATATTTATTTCTCTTTCCTGTGTATCTTCCTCTACCTGAGTTGTGATAGCTGGACTAGGCTTGGGTGGGTCTAGACTTAAGGGTAGGACAGAATGCTTCGGGACCCTGCAGTCCACCCATATTCTTATCTCCTAGGCCTAACTTCTCCCTCTCCTAATGCCTGGGCCCAGCCCACTCAGCTCTCTCTCCTGAGCCCCCACTATGGCTACCTACCCAGGAAACCTTCCCAGTTCTCTCTCTCTTTCTCTTGTAGACTGTTGATTTGAGAAGCTGAGATGGGGACTTTGACCCCACTTGCAACTGAGGGAGATCCACAAGGGCAGAGAGCCCTACGGTATGGTTGGCTTGCTCCAAATACCAGGCTGCTGTGTGTCCTGATTTCAAGTCTTTGTCTTTCTCTTCTTCTTCTTGTGCTTATATATTCTTTCTCTGTGTGTCTGTTTCTGTCTCTATCTTTCCCTCTCTCTCCTCTTTCCCTCCTTTCTTACTTTTCTTCTACCTGTTTCTGTCTCATCTAACTTTTCTTTCTTTTTTATTTTTCAGGAAGACCTGGACCCCAGGGTGGTTGAGGCAGGAGCCTGAGAGGAAAGTATCACCTGCCTACCCAGAGGGGCAAGACCCACTGGAGTGGGAAGGCAAAGTAGATATCTACATCCCCACTTTGCCTCCCCAGGACCTGTCTCTGTGGGCTTGGAAAGAAAACTCTGGGGGTGATCCAACATGGACTCCGTCCAATTTCCCATCTAGACACCTGAAATCTCCCCAACTTCGCCTCTCCAAGGCAACTCACATCTTCAAGGGTTCAGGATCACAGGAGAAGTTCCCATCATCTGGCTCTCTTCCTTCTACCCAAGAACAACAAGGCAGCTTCTCCAGGCCCTATTCTTGGACCCTCCAAAACCTCCAGCCAGTTCGAAAGTTGGCCCCTTTGGAGTTTCTTTGTCCCCCACCCCAGGCTGCATCCCCACCCTACTGCTTGACCCAGAGCAAATCCCTGCCACCCAGAAGGTTGGCCCCCCTAAGGCATCCCTATCCTCAGCCCCAGCCCACCTCTAAAGGTGGCCTAAGGACTTGCCAGAGCCCTAACAAATGACCACCCAACAGACTGGCTCCTTTAGAAGCCCATCAAAGGGGTCTTACTCTAGCCCCACCCACACCTTCCCACTCAAAGGTCCACAGATCCCTAACCCCGACCCAAGATGCTCCCCATCCCCAAATGATGTAAAAAATAAAATTAAGATTTCTTAATAGGTCCTTTTGTATGTAGGAGATGAGGAGGGGGTATGTGGGGCATCATCTGGTACCTGGGATACAAGATAAGGATGATTGGGCCAAAGATAACAAGGCAGTGGAGTCAGAAGAGCTGGGGCCGAGTCACTTCACCTCCTTGGGGCCTCAGTTTCCCCATATATAAGTTGACAAGGTTGGACTGAGTGGCATCCATGATCCTTTCTAGCTCTCCTTGAATATATGAGTTCCAGGTTTCTGTAGGGGCTGAAAGTCATGTCAGTCCATGCTCTTGTCCATCTCCCAGGTCCCAGCCTCAGTTTATGTGGGCAGCCAGCACACTCCAGCACAAAGAAGCCTGGGTTCTCCACAGTGATTATCAGTCTCTGGGCACCATTCTATTACTCAGTTTTTGCTGACAAGAGGGACAAAATGTCTAAGATGATTTGAATGAAGCTCAGATTTGCAGATCAGTGAAGTGACAATGAGTTGGCTTCCACTCATGGAGCAGAATTCTATTTTTTTTTTTTTTGCAAAAGAAAAAAAAAGGTTTGATGAACTAGCTTCTTAAACCTTAGAAGTGTAACAACATTTATTTCTGGGGAAATGTGTTGCGATCCTACTCATTCCATATTCAGTGCTAATGTTATTCACGCAATGCTTTTTGCAGGAATGGATTAGGAAAATGTTGTTGAAATCCAAAAGAAAAAATATTGAGGCTGAGGATGAACAGAAAGATGCCTTTACAGCAGAAAGATATCTGACCCTGAGCTGTGAGAGGGTATGTGACTCACTCACCTGGAACAATGGGCCCCATAGATGAGGCCCCACCTTGCTTCCCCTCTCTGCAGGCCGGACTCTGGCAGTCAAAGGAATCCCATAGGCAGTAGGGTGGAGTCTGAGAGGAAACAGGAACCAAAAACAGAGGGGCTGGGCTACAATCCCAGCTCGGCCATGGGTCACCTGTGAGACCTTGAGCAAATCTACTGCAAGAAAAGGTGTTCATCTGCACAGTTCTCTGTGATCCTGTGACAGATTCAGATCTGTTTCTCTCTGTTTGTCACTTTCCTCCCTCCAGCCCAAGAAAAGAGACTTATTCATTAGCAATTATAAATCAAGGAAAGACCAAAACCAAGGTAGGGCCAGAGGATCCCCAAACCAGAAGGGGCCTTAACATCATCCCCCACCAGCCACAATGTAGCCCATCCGATTTTCTGACAATTCTAATTATTAGGTAGCCCTTTATATACTGAAGACAATTCACCCATGGTCCTGCTAAGTACTTCTCTCAGCCAACCATCCCATGTTCCTTCATGTGCTGTGAATAAGGCAGAGCTTTGAGTCTCAGTCAAGTTCCATTATCTTCCTTTAGACACTCTCTAAATGTCAATGTCCTTCTTAAAGGGTCACATTCAGACCTGGCCACCGACTCCCTAATCTTAGCCTTGGAGGGGCCCTCGGAAGAGACCAACGTCTCTCCAACAAGCAGGTGCCCAACCTCTGCTGGGAGAGCACCAAGGAGCAACCGTTAATCCTTAGAGTCAAGGCTCAAGATGGACCCTGGCCATGGTATCCCAGGGTTGTATGGGCTTTCTTTGGTTGCCATGGTAAGTTGGCTTCTTAGCCTTCTCACCCTGCCCAACCTCTTCTTCCCATTCCTGGTCATTGCGTCAAGATGCAGCATCACTGTGATCCTTGAGAAATAAAGGTGTAGGGTAACTTTTTTCTCTCCATTTCAAATACAGTATTAGAAAGGGCAAGAATCATTTCTATCTCCTCCCAAAAGGGACTCCCTAACACCTCAGTCATCTTTCCTACATTCTAGAAAGCTTCAGAATGTTTTCTAAGGGCATAGTCAACTGCCGTTGTAGAACGTAACAAACATGACATGACTAGGTGCTACATGGCACGATGAGACGGCATCACACGGCATACTATGAAGTGACATGCTGCGCTGTGATGATTGTTGCGACATGTGACATGACCAAAAGACTCTAACATAACTGTAAAATAACACGGCTTACAACCACATAATATAATGTAACAAACTTAACCTCATAAAGGGTGACTTCGGAAAAAGGAAGAAATTACCCTTCACATCTTTGGATGGGGGAACAATAAATGACAAAGTGAGAGGCAGAAGGGATCACAAGAGATAATATGGATAATTCTGGTTATGTCAAATTTAAAAGAGTGTGTGCAAACAACACCAATGCAGCTAAAATTAGAAAAGAAACAAGTCACTAAGGAAAAAAAATCTTTCTAACAAGTGTCTCTGACGAAAGGCTTTGTTTCTAAGATATGTAATGAACCAATTCAAATTTGTAAGAATAACAGTCATTTCCCAAGTGATAAATAGTCAAATTATATGAACACACTGTTCTCTAAGGAAGAAAGCCAAGCTATCAATTGTTCTTGTTCAGTCATTTTCAGTTATGTCTGACTGTTCATGACCCTTTTGGAGGCTTTTCTCAACAAGGTACTGGAATGGTTTGCCATTTCTTTCTTTAACTCATTTGACAGATGAGAAAACTAAGGCAAACAGAATTAAGTGACTTGCCCAGGGTCACACAGCTAGTAAGTGTCTGAGGCCAGATTTCAACTTGGGTCTTCCTGACTTCAGGTAATATTAATAGCCATATATTTACAAAACTCTAAATCATTAATAATTAAAGAAAAGCAAATTAAAACAACTCTGAGTTTCTCTCTACTTCGCATATTGGTAAAGTTTACCAAAAAAGGAAAATGACCAATGTTGGCTGGTGGAGATGCCATTCTGGAAAGTAGTTTAGAACTACAGATGCTGAAGTCACTCAAAACTTTGTATACCCTTGGAGCCAGCAATGCCACTGCCAGGATAATACAAAATGAAAGAAGAAAAGGACCCAGGCATACAAAAATATAACAGCTTTTTTTGTGGTGGCAGAGAACTGGAAACTGAGCCGATGCCCATCAGTTAAGGAATGGCTGAACGATTTGTGGTATAAGAATGGAGTGAAATCATATGAGGCTGGTAGGAATGATGAAAAGGATGATGTGACAGGAATCTCAGAAGCCCTGTGAGAACAGATGCAGAGTAAAGCCAGCAGAAGAAAGATACTTTATACAACCACAACATTGTAAAGACAAACAATTTTGAAAGACTTAAACATTCCCATTAATGTGATGATTGGCCATGATTCCAGAGGATCAACGATAAAGTAAAACGCTCACCTTCTTCCAGAGAGCAGACAGACTCAGGGCACAGAACGAGACACAGACGTTTTGGGACATTGCCAGTTTGGGCATTTGTCTTGTTGGATCATCTTTGGATAATATGTTACCATTTGTGTTTGTTACTTCTTTTTTCCTCTTCCAATGAGAAGGGAGGAAAAATAAACTTCTGTTCATGGAAATAAAATTGTTATTGAAAATATGATACGAGGGGGGCATGAGTATCCGCTAACGTAGCAATGCACAACCTTGACCCTCGAGGATTCTATTATATCTGACCCTGCCTCTCCTTTGATCCAAATCACACATAGGTTACTACTGTGCTGTGGAATGCTAGACCACGCTGCTTCGTACAATCCTGTCCTCCACTGCATAACCTCCTCGACATAGCGCAGTATGCTCCTCTGCACTGAAAATCCTTCAAGAGCTTATGATTTTTGTTGGCGGGGCCCATCCCTTCACCAGGGCTGATTCAGACCCTCGGCAACTTCTAGAAACTTTTCCTTCAAAGTATTTCATGACCATCTTCTAGATAAGTCTATTCTGGACCTCTGGTGATAGACAACACTGTCCATCCCTGGGCAAGGTAGAGGGCTTCTCAGGGCCTCAGGGGATTCTCTAAGCCTGTGAGCTTAACAAGACGTTGCCCATCGGCAGTAGTGAGGGGAGTTTCCACATCAGAACGTTGCTATCTCAATGAAATCACATGTTCAGACCCTCCCAGACACACCCCAATACACACAGATGCACACACCATAATTTCAGTGCTTTCTTCAATATTTCAAGGATTCCAGATTTCCTCAGCGAGGACATTCTTGACAACAAAACGTGTTGCACGGCCCCTATAACCATACAGGTCATTTTGAGGGCTGCTTTGGAGAGCTTCTCTGTCCTGAGCCAGCAGACACATACCCAAGGCCCATATCTACCCAGAAAGAGGTTCTGTTCCATTGGCACAGATTTCAATAGCTTCCATACCAGGATGAGGCTCTGAAAGAGAGAAGAACAGACTAGAAATGTAACATAATATGACATCATCAATGTCACATGAAATAATCACCTTCCCTCGGGACAGTAACTGTCCCTTGAGACCACAAGGGTCTCCCAGATTAGAATGAAGTGGACAGAGAAGACAGAAGAGGAGAAGGTGCCAGTAGAAGTTATCAAACGGAAGAAAAGGCAGGGTATTTGTCGGAATGCTTCAAGATGGAGCATCTACCCTTCCCTCCCCCCGCGCCACCCCAAATGCAGAATAAGTAGGTTACTGAGACTTTGCCCGTTAGACCTTTCATGTCTGGGATACCAAGGACACCTCCTCCATCGACTCACCTCCAAGGCTGGTCTGGATCAACATCAGAGATAACTGCAGATAACCTGCTGACCTGAACCAAAGGATTTGTGGGATGAGAAGCCTCCTTCATGCCCCATTAGGTGTAAAGAACCTCACTTTGCAGTTATCTATAGGCAATTTTTCTTCAGTTTGATAAGGGATTTAGAGAACCTCTCTCCTCATCATCTTTTGGCCTTTTGTCACTACCACCTGATCCCATCTTTGCTGACAATCCAGTTGGCTCTATATATCAGAGCTGACACGTCAGAAAGTGAAGGGATTCCAGGACTGTGAGAGGCCTCAAAGTAGACAAAAGTGAGGTTCATGAAGGATTTAGCCTTTCTCAATCTGAATCTATGCCAACACATCTTATAAAATATAACTTAGACTTTTAAAAGCTGCCCATTCTCTCCACAAGGTTCATTCCTTTTGAAAATCCCACCTCTTTCCTGGCAATTAGCACCTAGGAGGTTTTGCTGACTGGCAAAGTTTAAGATCTTGTGCCCTGAGCTTCTGCCATCTCTAGGTTATTGATGTGGACAGTTTTGATTACCCCTTTGAATAATCTTTCTGTACTCAGATCTCTCTCTCTCTCTCTCTCTCTCTCCTCTTCCTTTGTCCTTTCCTTTCTTCCTTCCTTCCTTCCTTTCTTTTTCTTTCTTTCTTTTTTCTTTTTCCTCCTTTCCTCCCTCTCTCTCTCTTCCTTCCTCACTTCCTTCCTTCCTTCCTTCCTTCCTTCCTTCCTTCCTTCCTTCCTTCCTTCCCTCCTTCCTTCCTTCCTTCCTTCCTTCCTTCCTTCCTTCCTTCCTTCCTTCCTTCCTTTCTTTCTTTTTCTTTCTTTCTTTCTTTCTTTCTTTCTTTCTTTCTTTCTTTCTTTCTTTCTTTCTTTCTTTCTTTTTCTTTCTTTCTTCCTTCCTTTCTTTCTCTAGATCC
>CM053624.1:5842221-5871563 GCA_028646595.1 Phalanger gymnotis | reverse complement strand
GCATCGAACTCCCCAGGGCCTGGTCTTTGGAAGCCCGGGGATCATCAACCCTTCTCTCAGAGAGTGGGGGGAGAGGCAAGGAGGTGCCAGGAAGTGATGCCAAAAGAAAAACTTGGTGAACCGAGGGATGAGAAAGCAAATTCTGTGGTGATGACCATGATGACAATGAATTATGTAATAATTATAATTATGTGATAATTATAATAATAGGCATTTCTCTTGTGCTTTAGGTTGGCAAATTCCTGTACATGTTATCTCTACATATGTTATAAGGGCAGCTAGGGAGCTTCACAGTTCACAGAGCCCTGGGACTGAAACCAAGAAGACCTGAGTTCAAATTCAGCCTCAGACACTAACCGTGTGTTTTCGGGTAATCATTTAACCTCTGTTTACCTTAGTTTCTTCAGTTATAAAGGGGGGATGATAAAACACCTGCCTCTCAAGGTAGCTGTGAGGATCAGATGAAGCATTTGTAAAATGCTTAGCACAGTTCTGAGCACACAGCAGACATTTAATAAATGCTTATTTCCTTTCTTATCTCCCTTGATCCTTACAACAAGCGCGGGAGGGAAGAGTTCTAACAAAGGACTTAGAACCTATATTCTTTTCACATAATTCCAATATGTGTATACTTATGCACCCCTTATTGTCAAATTATGTCTGCTTCCCCATTGTTTGAACCCTAAGCCAGTTTGGTTTATAGTTGTAAGGATACAATGGGGGGTGGGGAGGGAGACAGTCAGAGAGAGAGAGAGAGAAAGAGAGAGAGAGAAAGAGAGAGAGAGAGAGAAATGGATCTGATATTCAGGGGCAAAGAGAGACAGAGACAGACAGACAGATATAGAGACAGAGAGAAGAGGCAGAAGCACCTTATATGGAGATCAATTTCTTCACTTACCGTTTAGTCCGTTCCAAACGAAAACGCTGGTGGGGCCAAGCCACGTCTGGTAGGGATTGCTGATACTGTTGAAGAACGTTAACCCAGAACTCAGCAGGGATGTGAACAAACTCAAGAACAGAAGGACAATGACCACTATGTGGAGACTTTTCTGAGAGGAGTTCGACAATATCGTTAACACTGAAAAACAAAATGGCGGACATATGTTTAGATGACAAAGACTCCTGACAACAATATTATAGTCAAGTGTTGGTTGGTTTATTTTCCCATAGAGCTTTAAAGTCATTCAATACAACTCCCTCATTTTACAGGGTAGGAGATGGAGGCCCAGAAGGGAAGTGAATTGCCCCAAGTCACTTGTAAGACCTTGAAATCCTCGACAGAGGCCAAGACGCTGACCCTGAACTACACTGGTCCGGAATGAGACCCACCACCAGATCCATCAGAGAAACAATACTGAGATTCTACAGGCAAGTGGCAGCCACATTAATCAGGGCCTATGCCCCAGGTGCTCTTCGAGGTCCTAGGGTACATTCACTGCCCATACTTTGCCCTCAACAAGCTTATAACCTAATGGAAGGAAAGATTCAGACATAAATAGCCAGAGGAAGGGAAGAGAGAGAAGAGGATAGAATTGATATGGCGCCTACTATGTGCCAGGCGCTGGGCTAAGTGCTTCACAAAGACAGCCTCTTTTCTCTTCATGACAACCCTGAGAGGAGGGGCCATTGTTATCCCTTTTCCACCTTGGGCACTTTCTTGCCCTGTGATGATGGGCCCTGAGCCTCAGCATCCTCAGCAAGAAAATAGGGATTAAAGGTCCTCGTCCATTCCAAGGCTTGTTGGGAAAACCCCACAGGAGCCTGAGCTATTGTTAAAGAAAGTTCTCCCCAGTCAAGGTCTTACTTTTTGCTTAAGAAGATTTCAGATTCCCAGGCCCCCTCCTAAGACTTAAGAATGAAGGGCCCTTGGCTAAAAATGGAGCCCGGGTAAAGAGCTGGTCCGAAGCGTCCTGGCCCGCAGTCTATTGCCGCTCTCCGCAGTCTTTAAAGCGAAAAGGACAAAGGAGAAAAGCTGCCTATGTACATCGATCAGCTTCGAGTCCGCAGGGAATCGATGTTAAGTAGAAGGAAGGGCAGTGGTGATACTCAGAAATTCACAGGAGATCAAATTCATGGCTAGAAAGAAAAGCCAGGTCCACAGAGACTCTCTACACCATTCCCAGAATACAGCAGCGAGGCAACAACGACAACAAATGATAACAGTAATGACGGGGATCTGTACGATGCCTTAAAAGCCCTTTACAAATACCTCCTTCTATGATCCTCACAGCAATAACCCTGGGAGGGAGGGAGGTGCTGGTATTATCCCCATTTCTGAGACAAACAGAAGTGACTTGGCCCGGGTCACACAGCTAGGGAATGTCGGAGGCTGGATCCCAACTGAAGTATCTGCTGCTCCTCCTCTGTGGTGCTCCTCCTCGTTAGAGCCCAGCAAGCAAAGGTCAGGGGGCCACTGATCAGGTGGGCCTCAAGTAGCCTTCCTGCTCAGGCCCTGATCAGACTCCGGTCAGGCCTCTGAGGTCCCTCATCCTCTGAGACTCTCTGAATTCTGTCAGAAGAGAGAATCAGCATAAAGGAGAGATGAAAGCAAAGTCCTCCAGGATGTCTGGGCAAGGGGAGGGCCCTTCCACCTGAGAGAGGGCTAAGGGAGGTTTTCTGCAGGAGGCACCACCTTCAAGGGTCCATTCTAAGCTCAGGATTCAGAAGGAATAAAGATGCAGAAACAAGCACCAATGGGGACCAGGATGGGGAACAGAGAGAATCCTTCCATCTGGCCCTTGGGCTCTCCTAGCAGCTTCACCCTCCCACCCAGCCTTCCTTTACAAGGTAAAATCGATGCAATCCCGTTTTTTCTCTTTTCTCTCGGCCCGGATGGTGGCAGCATGGGTAAGTGCCGTGGTCTTCGTACTGCTCAAAAACTCCGAAGCCACAGGAGAGACCAAAAGTGGCATGACAGACAACACAAAAAAGTACATTTGGGCACTGCCTTGAAGGCTAACCCATTTGGAGGAGCATCTCATGCCAAAGGGATTGTCTTAGAAAAGTTGATGTGGAAGCCAAGCAGCCCAATTCTGCCATCAGGAAGTGTGTGAGAGTCCAGCTGATTAAGAACGGCAAAACAAAAAAAAAAAAAATCACTGCCTTTGTTCTCAATGATGGCTGCTTGAACTTTATTGAGGAAGATGGTGAGGTTTTGGTTGCTGGATTTGGTCGAAAAGGTCACGCTGTTGGTGATATTCCTGGAGTCCGATTCAAGGTTGTAAAAGTTGCAAATGTTTCTCTTCTGGCCTTGTACAAAGGCAAGAAGGAAAGACCAAGATCATAAAAATTGTATGATGTCTTTGTCATAGTAAAAAAAAAAATTCATGTAAAAAAAATCGATGCAATCCCAAGGTGCATGTCACAAATGCCCAACAACATGACCGGACCCCATTTTGGCATTTTGTCCAAAGGCCACCACTGTTTGGTTTCTGCTGCTGGGCTTCAATGCCAGGGAATCCACCACATGTGAAGATCTTCTGGGAAACCTATAATCAAAAAGCCCAAATGCAGTCTTGGACAAGGGATCAGAGTCGTTTAAAGACATCAGACACCACGGACACGCCTGACAGCCTCGGCTTCAAACCTTCACTGAGAAGGCGATCTGCCAGCACCTGAGGCAGCCTGCTCCATTCTGGGACAGCCCTCCAACAAACCTCAATTTGCCTGTTTGCGTCTTGCACCTCTGGGTCCCAGCAGAGGAAGACTCATCCCTCCTCCCATTGACAGCCTTTCAAATACTTAGAGAAGGCTTTCATGTGTCCCTAGAGCCTTCTTTTCTCCAGAATAAACGTCTCCCTCCCTGGTTCCCCCTCCAACCAATCTAAAATGATAGGGGAGGAATGATGGACAGTCCAATTGCTGGCCATTTGTATACACAGAAGATTAAAAAATGCAAGTGAGGCCTCTGCTGTGTTCCAGGACAGAATCTGCAGAGGACTGCTGGGAGCCTGTGGCCATTAATCACCGGGGATAAGGAAGTGTGGACGGGTTGAGCCCAGCCTGCATCCATCAGAGAACTGAGTCTCCTGGATGACAGCAGGAGTCTCACTGAGACTCCCTGGGGAGGGGTGCTTCCATCTGAAGGCTGCTGCTTTTACCTATTCAACTCTGTCTGTGTCTGGTTCCTCCTGAAGGAGAGGGTGCAGGCATGGCTTTGTGGAACCAGGGAAAAGGTCCTCCCTCCTCCCCCGTATCAGCCAGATGCCACCTCCCTGGCCCAGGACACACAGGAGCTGATGCAGAGAAGCAGCACAGACAGGCACAACTTCCTCACCATGTACAAGATACAGAAAGTTTTATGGGCACCCAGGCTTCTGCTTCATCAAGGGAAAGGTGCCTGAGGCTGACACCCTCGACGTCCTCTGCTCCCTGGTTATCAGAGATCGGCAATGGAATAGGCCAGTCTTAAGATACCCCCAGGAGGGGCCTGGCATAGGAGAGTGAGAGAAGGGCCAACCCGGGAGTCGGGAGCCTTAGGCTGAAGCCCTGCACTGTGAGACCTTGGGCAAACCATAGAATTTCCCAGTGGCCCCAGGCAATAACTAAGGGAAGAAAGGTTGTTTGCCTCAGAGTAGGGTTTCCAGAAAAAGACTTCCTTATACAGGTATCAATGAAATCACAGGTCTGGATGAGACAAAGGAGAAAATGAGACAAACACGAACCAAAAAAGCATGCAAATAAATGAAAGCAGCCCAATAATCCTTGAGTCGAGAAGTTTAAAATGGATAACAACGCTGGATTTGTATTCAAGGGACCTGGCAGGAGCAGCTGGCAGGGTGGGGAGGGATGAAACAAGTGTATTCCCTACATGAGGAACTGGTATGTGTGACTGTGAGAAAGGACCTTGCCTCCCTGGCTCTCCGTTTCCCCATCTGTCAAATTAAGATATAACCCTTGCTCTACCTTCTTCACAGGATGGTGGCAAGAAAAGGGCTTTGCCACCTTGAAACTCACTGCCAGTGTGAATTTTGGCACTTACAGAGGAATCTTAGGGTAGTGGGAAGAGCGCTAGAGTCACCAGAACCAGGTTAGAATTTCATCTCTTCTACTTACTGACCATACACCTCTGGGCACAGCCCTTCTTAGGGGCATCGAGGTGGCTCACGGGATAGAGAACCGGGCCTGGAATCAGGAAGACACCTTCCTGAGTTCAAATTCAGCCTCAGACACTTACTAGCAGTGTGACCCTGGGCAAGTCACTTACTCGTGTCTGCTTCAGTTTGCTCATCTGTAAAATGAGCTGAACCAGGAAATGACAAACCTCTCCAGTATCTTTGCCAAGAAAACCCCAAATGGGGTCATGAAGAGGCAGATATGACTAAAAGCAACTGAACAACATGGTCTTTCCTCCCCCCAGGACTCAGCCGCTTCTGTAAAATGATGAAAGGAGGTTGGCCCAGATCATCGCCCAGGCCCCTTCCGCCTTCAGCCCCAGGATTAAGACAAGATCCATTTACCCATCATTTTTGGCTGTTGTCTCTGGTTCCGAGCAACTTGGATGCCTCCCCATGTCCCAGTGATCTTGTATATACTTTGTATGTCTTTATCTGTAAACATGCTGTCTCTTCCCAGTAGAATGTAAGCTGCTAGAGGTCAGGAGCGGCCCTGGTCTTGTCTTTGTAGCTTCAGCACAGTGCCAGGCACAGGGTAGGCACTTAATAAAGGCTTTGTTAGACTGAACTGATTGAATGTGAAAGCTCAACAAAAATGATTCTGCAAGTCAGGAAGTATTAGAAAAGTCTGATAGCCAGAAACACCCATCAGCTGCCAACAAAATCAGCAAATCTAATTCATCTTTTTTTTTTCCTTAAGAGGACACATTTGTGCAGGGAGCCCCCAGCCTGGCACTAAGAACTGCCCCTTTGGCCATTAGAAATGAGCGGGCTGAGCTGCTTCTTCCTCTGCAGAGGTCCTAACCGTAGAAAGCAGTGCCCTGATGCAAGAAGATGAGATGCCAATGGCAGCATGGGCAGGGGGCACTGCCCATCATTGGGGCAGCGAACAGGGAATTTGGAGGTGGGTTCTATTGAGCCTGCTCTGCCCTTCCCTGAGTCTGTTTCCTTTTCAGTAAAATGAGGATCATGCCATGTGTTGTCAGAGATGTGCAAATATATTTAACAACCAGCTCTCCCGGGGGGAAAATATGCCTACGACATATTATTAAGCTTTTTTGTTGTTACTGTTTCTGCCGTTCAGTCATTTCGGTTGTGTCCGACTCTCTATGACCCCATTTGGGGTTTTCTTGACAGAGACACTAGAATGGTTTGCCATTTCCTTCTCCAGCTCATTTGACAGATACGGAAACTGAGGCAAACAGGATCCCACAGCTAGTAAGTATCTGAGGCTGGATTTGAACTTAGACTTCCCTGACTCCAGGCCTGGCACTCTATCCACTGTACCATCTCAATGACTTAAGTAAATTTCTGTTGCTGGGCTTCACTGTCAGAGAATCCATGACAAGTGAAGATGTTCTGGGAACCTATAATCTGCGTTATCAACATTTTCTCTATCACATTCTTCAGTCCAGACGGTCAACAAGACAATAAATCATTCCCTGATTCGTAGTCTGCCCATTTTCAAGGTGTAAATGCTCACACTAAAAATTTAACAACCAGCTCTCTCCTGAGCCAGTCCGAGCCGGTCCCAGCAGGGTTGTCCTGAGGCTTAAATGAAATTACGAATGAGAAGGACAGTGCACACCTTAATGGGCTGTATCTAGGTCAGTTATCAAAATTAAAACAATTACATTGAATTATTACATTGTATTACATTGAATTAGCAACAAATTTACTTTTTATACATTTGCTTCAATTTGATGAGGACTTACTGAACGACCCTCTATTGCTACGCGCCAGGCACTATGCGAGGACCTTGAGGGTAATGAAACTGACGTCATCCCTGTCCTCAAGCAGCTTCCATTCTACTGATCAGAAACAATTGCCTTATGACCTCAGTCCTCGAACTGCCCCAGATGGCAGCTTCCTCATCCCATAAAATCAGGGGTTCTCATCCCAGATGCCTTTGGCTATCTCTTATAAAGACTTAGGAACCCCTTCTCTGAGGTATGTTTTTTAATATATAGAATAAAATTCACAAGATGACCAAGGTAACCAGTTATATTCTCAGTCTCAGAATACATAAAAAAAAAACCAAGTTCTCAGCCCCAAGTTAAGAACCCCTGGCCTAGGTCATCGTGGAAGTCTTGTGGTTGGATGTCCGGAGACAAGCATCCTATATGACAAGAACCAGTAATAGCAGCACATTCATAGAGACAGACCCTGGATCTGTGATGCATCTCATTAGTGGGCAACTCCCAGGTGAAGATGGTCCCTCTACCGACGCGAGCTGGCACCTTCTCAGCAACTTCCAGGCTTGTTGTCTAGATCACGGAGAGGCTCGGGAATGTGCTTAGGGCCCCGCAGCCCACGGGCTCTCTGTCCGCTCTCACGCAATGAGGGAGCCCCTTAGAACACGCGAAGCGATGCACATGCGGGATTCCATGATCTCTAGGACTCGTGGACTCCTCGTTTATACTTCCAGCTTCAGGCCCCACCCCGCATCCCTACTTATCAGGAGAAAGGAGCTTCTGTGTATGGAAAATGAACTGGATTTGGAATCAGAGAACCGCGGTTTGAAGCTTGGCTCAGACATTTATACCAGTCAGTGACCCTGGGCAAGTCACTTAACCTCTCTGAGCTTCAGAGCCCTCACCTGTAGAATGAGGGGGCTAAATGATTTCTGAGATTCCCTTCATCTGCGCTTAATATGCGGCCCTTCCATCCCAGCTGTTGGCTGGGCCACGGCTTCCTCGGGGAGATCAAACGAGGTAAGATTTGTGAAAGTGCTTAGCACAGTGCCTGGTATGTAGCAGTAGGTGCTGTATAAATGCTAGAAGTGGTGGTGGTGGTGGCGGCGGTAGCAGTAGTAGCAGCCGCAGTAGTGTAGTAGCGGTAGTGATGCCAGGGTAGTGGTAGTTGTTCTCCACGTTCCTCAGACAGTCTATTTCACATGCAGTCAAGCTGCATTTAAATGACTTTAAACCAAATGATTCAGTGCCCAGTACAAAGCTTTACACTTCCTAGGCACTCAATACGTGTCAAGTTCAATTGAACCGTATCCAAAAAATCAGTCCGATTAGCTGTCTGGCATTATGTAGACACAATAGTTGGCTTGTCAGCCCGTTGATGTACACCTCACTACACGGACAGAAAACATATCAATATAAATTTCCCAAACAGTGGAACGCCCGTGAGATTTGGGGTCAGAGGATATTCGTTCACGTTCCAGTTCTGGGTGACGTTGAGAAACTCCCTTCATCCCGAGCCTCGGTTTCTTCATCCGCAAAATATCTACTCAGTTCCCATGGCATCCTCCTCCCCTCCACCTCCGCTACACAAAGAGATGGCCAGACCCTTGGCTTTGCCGTCAACTACGAGTGCACTCACTGCGGCCTCTGCAGCCAAGAAGCGACAAAGTAGGGATCAACTCTGCTAGTTGTGCTCATTTTGGCTTAACAATTAACACCAAAAACACAGATGCTCATCAGCCAGCACCACACCATCCATACGTGGAACCAGTGGTTACGGCAAACAGAGAAAGTCTGAATGCTGTGGATAAGTTCACTTACCTTGGCAATATGCTTTCCAGGGACGTGCACATTGATAATGAGGTTGATGCATGCATTGCCAGAGCTAGCTCAATGTTTGGGAGGCTCTGAAGGAAAGTGTGGGAGAGAAGAGGTGTTAGACTGACTACCAAGCTGAAGGCCTAGAGAGCTGTTGTGCTGACCTCGTTGTCGTATGCCTGAGAAACCTGCACAGTCTACCAGCACTGGGCCAGGAAACTGAATCACTTCCGTCTGAATTGTCTCGGGAAGCTTCGAAAGATCACCCGGCAGGTACCAGACGCTGAGATTCTTTCTCCAACTAAACGACCAAGCATTCAAACTCGACTTCAGAGAGCGCGGTTCTGATGAGCTGTCCACATTGTTTGAAGGTCCAAATGTACGCGTGCCAAAGAGACCATTTTACGGAGAACTCACACAGAGCAAGAGCTCGTATGGCGGTCAGAAAAACCAACACAAGTACACTCTCCAGGTCTCTCTGAAGAACTTCGGAATTGATTATGCGACATAGGAGACGCTGGCACAGGACCACTCAGCATGGTTTGCCCACATCAGAGAAGGTGTTATGTTCTATGAGTGAAGCAGAATTGAAGTAGCTCAAAAGAAACGCAAGATGAGCAAATTTAGAGACTTCATCCCAAATTTCACATGGACTATTTGTGCCCGACCTGTGGTAGAACATTCCGAGCTCATATTGATCTGATCAACCACAGCTGGACACATTGAAACTCAATTTTAATGTAGTGATGTCATTTTGATTCTCTTTGAGAAGGAAGGACAACAACCACTCAGAAGCGTTCCCCTTTCGTTTTCATGAATTCTTAAATTGCTTTCTATGATCATGATCCTTTATCAGTCCATCTTTCTTTCCTTCTACCTGATCACTCCTTACCCTTTTCTTCATCTTCACCATGACCTCCAACCCCTCCATTCCTCAGGTCTTTCCCAGGCTATTGATCCTGCTGTGGCTACCCTCTCCTCCCTTCCCTATATTAAGGCCTTGGGAATCAACTCAACTCTACCCAATTCTCTACTCTCGAGTACCTTGCCCCCTTTTCCTATCAATGGTCATAACTTGCCAACCCCCAGCTAGGTGACTCTCTGCATCTGATTCCTTCTTTCCTATTGACATACTACTGAATAGACCTGAAGAAACCATCCTGATTGGGATTCCTATAAATTTATGTTACATAATCTCAATTAAGCCCTCACCATGGAAAGGCAATCTTTAATACCTCCCTAATCCATTCCTGACCCCGCTCACCCCAGCTGTTTATCCAGATTCTTCCATTCTTCCTCAAACCTCTCAAGACTTCTCCTCCCCTCCTCCTCTCAATTAAGGACTTCAACTCATACTTCACCCAAAGAAATGAGGCCATTTGGTAAAAGGTCGCTCTTTCCCACTCTTCCTCATCTCGCATCACTCAGGTGTCTTCTGACACTATGTCCTCCTTAAACCTTCTTAAACTCACATGAAGAATGGCCCTTTGCTTTGCTAAAGCAAACCCCTCTTTTCTACACCCTTTGTGCCATTCCATCTTGCTTCTAGAGCAGACTGCCTCTTCTATTAGTGCCATTCTGTCACTAATTTTCAATCTTTCTCTGTCTACTGGATGTTTCCCTACTACCTATAAACATGCTCATGTCACCACCATCTTTAAAAAATCCTCACTTGATCTGTCTTTCCCTGCTAAAATCCTCTATCTCATTTCCTCTTCCCTAGGTGTCACTATCTCCACTCCTCACTTAATTCTACACCCTTTGCAATCTGGTTTCCAGCATCATCATTCAGCTGAAACTACTCTGACCAAAGTTACTATTTATCTCTTAATTGCCAAATCTCCCGGCCATTTCTTAAACCTGATACTTCTTTACCTTTCTGCAGCATTGGCCACTGTGGATCACCCTCTTTTCCTTGAACACTCTCTCCTCTCTAGGTTTCATGATACTGTTCTCTTGGGGTTCTCCTCCTAACTGTCTTCTTTGATGGATTTTCAGCTAGGTCATGCCCATCAATCCTAGTTATCTTCCAAGGCTCTGTCTTGGGAACTTGTCTAGATACTGTCTTCCTTGATAATCATGTTATCAGCTCCCACTCATCACAGAAGAATCTCAGACTTACATAGCCAGTCCCAACTTCCCTCTTAAGCTCTCTCTTAGCTTCACGAAGTGTTCCTTGGTCATCTCAAACTGGATTCATCTCAAACTGGATGTCCATAGACATCTCAAACCCAACATAATAGCAACAGAACTTTTTCTCTTTCCCTCAAGCTCTCCTGTCTCCCCAACTTCCCTATTACTATGGTGGACACGCCATCCTCTCAGTCACTCAAGCTCTCACCTAGGGGTCATCTTTGACTCCTTCCTGTAACCACTCATACCTAGTCTTTGGCCAAGGGTGATTATTTCTGCCCTCACCACATTTTCCGTATGCCTGCCTTCCCTTCTCTTGACTCACTCTGCTGCCACCTTGCTTAGGGTTCTCTTATCAATGGACAGATTGGGCAATAGTTGCTGTTTGGTCTCTTTGCCTCAAGGTTCTATCCACTCCAGTCCATCTTCCTCTCAGCTGTCAGAACGATCTTCCTAAAGCACAGGTCTGACCATGTCACCACCACACGCATTCCCATTGAATAAATGTCAATGACTCCCCATCGACTCCAGGATCAAATATAAAATACTTTGGTATTCAAAGCCCATCATAACCTGGTCCCATCCTTCCTCCCCAGTCTTCTTATACGTTCCTCCCCTCCAACTATTTTGTCATCTAGTTGCAATGGCATCCTTGATGCTCCTTGAACAAGAACCTTCATCTCTCAACTCTGAGTACTTTTACTGGCTGTCTCTCATGCCTGAAATTTTCTCCCTCCTCACCTTTACCTCCCAGCTTCTCTGAATTCCTTCAAGGCCTAGTCAGAGTCTAACCTTCCACAAAAAGCCTTTCTTGATCCCTCCTACTGCTGGTCCCTCCCCTCTGCTGACTCATTTGCACTTTTTCCTGTATCTATCTTGTCTGTACATAATTGTTTGTGTGTTGTCTCCCGCCCACTTAGAGTGTGAACTCCTTGAAGGCAGAAGCTGTCTTTTACCTTTCTTTACTTAGCACAGTGCTTGGCACATAGTAGGTCCTTATTAAATGCTTGTTGACCGTCCATTTCAATTCTAAACCTATGATCCTGGCCTCCTACAATGTTCCTTCCATGCCTAAAGAGCACAGCCTCTCCACACATTAGGAGGTGACCAAACAAAATAGCTGGCAGCCACACTTCTTGTGATGAGTGTCTTTGTACTCAGCCTGACTGCTCCTTGTACAATAGACACAGACTCTCCCCAAATCACATCAAAAACCTTTCCATGTAAGACCAGTAAGGGCTTGTGCTCTAAGCTCAGTATCCCCTGTACACTGCCATGGGGATCCCAAGGAGTACTCTTAATAATTCAGGGAAAAAGAAAAGATGTTCTGCTCTCGTTGGAGGCTCTCGAGTGTTTGAGATTATATTTCCAAGAAATCCACATAATAGATGTTCAATCAAGATTCTTTGGATGGAAGAGTGAATCATGATGAACCATTAAAATTCCTGAATTGGCTGAGTATTTTAAACAGAAAAAAAGCCCCAAATACCCCCAGGTGCTTTATCTGAACAGAAGTGGAGGCATTCATTCATCAGAATGTCCTAAATATTCAGCTGTTTGGGAAAGTACAGGCATGAATATCTGGGGAACATTTAAAAATGATATTAAACTTTTTATCTGGATGGCTGAAGTTTGAGGCTGTGTCTATGCTAACCTCCTAGATGAAATATTGGTAATTACAGCAATGATAATGACAATAAAATAGTCCGTATCTATACAGCACCGTAAAGTCTCCAACGTGACTTACGTGAGTTATTTTATTTGGTACTGAAGGCGCTGGTGGAAGAACAGGAGAACCAACTCTGAGATGAAATGATTTTCATCAATCTAATGGATTCCTTAAGTTAGTTGGTTAGATTATTTGGGGATTTTATGAACATAACTTGAACCGTTCCTTTCTGCTGCTTGGTCTCATAGCCAACAGGTTCATTGGGACCAAACTCACTGACGGCACACTCGTGGGCAGAATTCGGCAGAAATCCTTCTTTTTTCAGCAAATGGCAGTTTACATTCAGGCTGCTGGAGACCGAAAAGGTGAGCTTCTGAAACGATGCTGTCGCTGGCACCACTAAAGATCATTAGCCACATGTAATAATCATAATAATGAAAATAATGATTAATAATGCCAGCTGCCACTAAGCCTCAGAAGATATTTTATGGAATGATTCTCTCCACAGCCCTGGGGGAGGGGGTTATTTCTCCAGTTTACAGGTAAAAGACATGAATCACTCATAGCAGCACCGAGACTGGGTTCAAGACCAGCCTTTCTATTCTTTCCTATTGATTTTTTTTAACTTTTACTGCTGCCTTTTGTATTCCCGCCACCTTCATTTCCCAATATATCTCCGTCTCCCCTTCCCGACCATCCACCTTGGTAACAGAATGAAAGAGAAAGAACAGTAGTTCACTAAAGAGTGGACCCCAGAATCAGAGTGACAGCAGTTTAGAGATCATCTAAGCCAATCATCTCATTTTACAGATGAGAAAACTGAGTCCCAGAGACATGATGTGACCTACTCCATGTCATAGTGTGTCTGACAGTTTATGCAATATCCCATACCTGAAGCCTCCACCCTTGCCCCAAAGTGAAGGACGGGTGCTTTCTCCTCCTTACTCCAGAACCAGGTTTGGTTCTTATAATTACACTTTTATCAAACCCATGTTTTCTAACCCCAAATCCTTGTTGTTTTCAATTTATCACAGTACCAACGGCCAATTGCTGCTTCAGTCCGTTTGATAGAGAAGGTGAATCAGAAGAGAGGGAAGAGCTCTGGGCCAAGTCACAAAGCTCTAGGTATGCATTTCAGCTCTATTTTCTATGGGAACTGGACAAGACACCATCTCTCTGGGCCTCAGTTTCCTCATTTGAACAATAGGTGAGGGGAAGAGGGATTGGACTTCAAGGTCTGCCATTCTATGATTCGATGATAGCTAGAAAACCCATCAAAGGACACTTCCAGGAGAATCCTAATCTTTCTAGATTATGTGGGATGCATGTTTGCTCACCCTGGAAACCTTCCATTTGCCTTAAACCAACTGAGCACGTGCCTCCTTGTTTTTGCTTTTAATTCTTTAGAGACAGTCAATGATAGAAGAGCCTCATGAAGAGTTCACACTCTACCACTATTTCTTAAAACCATCCTAGCACCAAGAGCCTGTGGTAAGGACGGTCCCTAGGGCCCAGGGCTCTGGTGGACACAGAACAACCGGATGAGCCTCGGGGAGATGGGCAGCTGGTCAGAAGGGACTGGCGCTAAAAATAACACAGCCCTAGGCACATGTGTGCATAATCCCCACCCGCTACTACTGAGGCAAAGTCAGTCAAGCATTTATTTAGCTCTTACTTTGTGCCAGGTAATATGCTAAACAGTGAGGACACAAAGAAAGAGAATTAATAGTCCCTGTTTTACCTTCTTTCTAATGGGAAAGACAACACAGACACACACAGCTAGGCACTTTGAAGATGCAGAGAGGATTGTGCATAATAGTCTCACAGTCAGAAGGAACCTCTGAGGCAGAGGCCAGCCAACAGCTGAGGACAAACCATCTCTACAATGTCACAGGAGGGTCTCTGCTTGAAACCCTCCTGTGATGGGGAGCCCACTACCTTCTAAGGCAGCCCCTTGCATTCTCAGCTGGTTCCCGTTATCAACAGGGCAGTTGTAAATGGTATCATGCTATCAGTACTAATTTGTTAGGTGCCTGGCCACCCTGCACAGGTGCTGTCTCACATGGCCAGAGTTCCCCTGGAGCCAAGAGACTCTGTCTCCAGCCCCAAAATAAAGCCAAACCTAAAAAATCAGGACAAGATTTTGAACTAGTCTTATTTCAGTCTAAAAAGAACAAAGAAATACTAAGGGTCTTGTGTTAGTTAATTCCTGGGAAGCCTGTGGTTCTCCCCTGTCCTGGAAACATCTGTTCCTAAGCCAGAAACCCTACAAGCAGCACCCAAGCTTTAGTTTAGGGGAGATGCTTTCTGGATAGATGGCCTGGCTGATTGGAAGGCCAGTTTTTAAAGCATAGACGTAAACCCCATGATTCTGTACACATTGTTAATATAGTTTTAATGACTCTCCAAACCTATAGCCAAGAGTTAGACCCTGGCCTCTGATCATTACACTGTGACTAAATATTAAGGAGAGAACAGAGGCAGTCGTGCATACTTTAGGAATGGTTCATCGATTCTAATATCTGGGTAAAGTCTGCTTCAGTGGCTGGTTACTGTGCTTTCTTTGTCTAGCACAAGCCAGACCTGTTTTCTAATCCTCCCAGTTTAAACAACGAGAGAGGATTTCAGCAAATATAAGGGATTTAAATTTTGAAAATCTTACAGATAACAATCTGTCATATACCAACCATTCAAAATGTCAGAGGCAAAAGGGCCCCAGAGCCCAATTTCTGTCCAAGGATGATGCTCCTGTGGAGCAGACCTGGAGCAGAGCACCACCCAGTCTCCAACTTTGATGGGATTCTTTCACAGCGTACATTCTGTAGGATTTAATTGACAAGCCAAGGGAAGTTAAGATGTTTTAGAGGGCTAGCGTCTGGATGACGCCTACAATCATCTCGGAATTGCTTTGACCCATGTATATTGCCTCGTCTACCTTAATCAGCCCACCCAGTCCAGACGCATCTATGAAACCTATCGGAAGTTTTACCTTCAAAGGTCAGGTCTGGTTGTCCCAGCCCTGAACTCATCTCTTGGGTGCTCACGCCGCGGAATAATCCATAGGTGATGAGGATACTTCCGTTGGAGAATCTGTTGTCGCTGAATTCAATCTTCCCAGTGACCCACTGGGGCATAGCCAGAACAACACATACAGTCGCCAGGGCCCCCAGGCTGGTCAAAAAGCCCGACGAGAACATCAGCGTCTTCCGCGTTGTGGGCATTTCGTCTGAAGTGAAGGGAGTTTCCCAAGTCGGAGGGTCGTCTTTTCTAGCTCTTAGTCTCCAGCTTCCTCGGGGGTGCCCTGTGTTTTCAGGTGGCTGACTTAAGCTGAAAATGGAAAACCCGGCCCTTAAGGAAAAAACTGACAGCAGCGAACTTTGTCCCATGAGCGCTGGTCATAAAGGGTTGATGTCGCTGTACTTTGGTCCCCAGAAAGACGTTGCCACAGCTACAAGCAGGCGGTGATGATGAAGGTAGGTGGCTCTTGCTCCCACTTCCTCATGGCTGATTAATCTATTACTGCCTTGCCAGATGCTACATAGCCAAGTTCATTCCTGTCGTGACAGGCCAGGGAGGAGAATTATGAAATGAGTTAGGAAAGGACCGACCTGCAGGCAGCTCACAAAACTCGTGGCTACAGTGAAAGGATGTGGACATCCTGGTGATGCTCAGATTCTGAAAGGCCTGTTCTGGCCAAGGAGTTGCCCCTTCGGAAGGGTTTTACCCATTCAGAAAAGAAACTCCTGGAACGCGTGGCTGCATGCCAACATCCCCAGGCTTTGTGGGTGCACCACCTACCATCTCAAAGTGCAATCCGTCCAGGCGTTCATAGTTCATGAGATCAGAGGATCTTAGATGTAGGCACAGAAGGGACTTTTAAGGGCATTCTGTTCAGTCACTTCATTTTTAAGAGATCAAGAGCAGAGAGGGCACAGGACCATGGAAGGGGGAAGGGGGCAGAAAGAAGGAAGGAGAAGAGGAAGGGGAGGGGGAGGGAGAGAAGGAGAGACAGGCTGATGAAATCTCAGGCTCAGTCAGCCACAAAGTATTTATTAAGTGCCCAGTAGGTGCCAGGCACTATTTCAGGCTCAGAATTTATAGAAGCATGCACAGAAATACACAGCCGCCTCCATATCCACCTAGACGGATACACAGTGGAAGCTGGTTTTCCACATTTTGCTATTTTGAATAAACTCCCAAGCATTTCTGTTTATACACAGTCCAGTATGTGCACAGTTTGACTATAATTAAAGACTGTTTTGGTAAAAAGGTGACCTTAAGATTTCCCTGACATTCCCATACAGAGGCCCTGTTTTTTTTTTTAACCCAAATGCCATTCTGGGTCCATTCATGCTTCAGGGCTCCTAGCCAAGCTATGAAATCCCAGCTCTGTTTCCTTCTGGAGAGTCTCAGTTGGTTAACCAAGTCCTTCATTTTTGGGTGGCACCTAAAGACCCCATATCCACTATAATGCCAGCCTTTTCTTTTCTACTACAGAAAACAGAGAACAAGCTGTCAGGCAAAGACTAGCCCAGCAATGCATCATGGCGCCTATGGGAACGGGACCATTCCACAGTCAGCCTGTAGATTAAGGCCATGGTGAGAGACAACAAACTCAGCTTAGTCTCTGCCAGGAACTGGAGGAGTCTGTGTAGCTCTTCCAGCAGACTGGGGGAAAAAGAATGGAGGCAACCTTTGGAGAAAAGGTTTAATTTTCAAAAGAGGAAAAAGTTAGCCTCCCTGTGGACTTTGAAATGGGCTGAAGCCAACCATGCTGGGGAGCTACAGTGTTAAACCACAGATCTTTCAAGGGGATCCACGTCAGAGTTTAAGCTTTGAGACATTGAAGGTGAGGACTGCATTTTCCTTACCTCTGAGAAAAATACACTCTTCACATCATTTACCCGGGTAAATAAAATGGACATCAGCCCACGCGTTTGAAGAAAGATCCCAACGCATCTCAAAACTTCGCGGAGCAATGCGGGATGCTAATTACAGACCTCAATGATCTTATTTCATTGCATGCCTTTCAAGGTGGCAGAATCCAAATAATTGAGCATTCACTCATGCTTACTTTCACCAAAGATTTAAGCAACCACAATGCATCAGACAGCTGTGAGGATGACAGGGGAAATGGCCTGGGATATGGTGTAAGGACAAGACCTGGGCCCTGCCCTCTATCAGCATCAGCTAAACTCTTATTGTAGTCCTCGTCTCTGGAAAACGTTCAGTTCAGAAGGCTGGAGGAGCCTTGGGGGAGTAGAGAACGTTCTGCGCTTGCGTTAGCCAGGAAGGTCATTCGACAGATGAGGAAACAGGAAGAGAAGGAACCACACCTACTGTCCCACTCACCCAGAAAGGAAGGTGCAGAGACGGGTTTCAGACTCAGCCAAGAGGCTCCATCAGAGCCTCACACGCAACATCCCCTAGTCTTAGAGTCACTGGCTAACTACGGCCATCATCCAGTCCATCTGATGAGTCCTTGGCCTGGCATCCCTAGTCACCAGACTTTACCTGAAGATGTCCAGAGAATGGGAATCCACCAGCTCGGAGGCAACAGAAAGTGGAAGGAGAGAAAAGAGGGAACAAGCATTTATTAAATACCTACTGTGTGCTGAGCACCGTGTCAAGCACGTTACGCATATCTCATTGGACTCTCACAGCTGCCTTGGGAGGGAGGTACTGTTACTCCATTTTTAGTTGAGGAAACTGAGGCACAGAGGCTAAGTAACTTCCCCAGGGTCCCAAAGCTGGGAAGTGCCTGAGGCTGGATTTGAATTCAGATCTTTCTGACTTTTATACTAGCACTTTGTGCACTGTGGTGCCAGTCTAGTTCCACTTTTCAGAGTATTCCGTAGGCTTCTCGAGCTCCACATGGGGAGGCTGCACTCTGAGGCCCAACCAGACCCACCAGAGACCACCGGCAGGGGCATTTGCCCAAATGTCATCCAAAATAGCAGTGCTGGGATTTCCAACCAGGTTTTCAGCTTCTAAGTTTACAGCTACTTCTGGGCTAAAGAGTAGCATCTGCAGATGGGATGTGCACCTGCCACCATCTTTAAACAGACAAAATCCAGTTAAAATGACCCTCCAGGACGTCTTGCTGCTCCTCTCCATCTCCAGACTCTGGGCATTTGCCCTGGCTGTGCCCCCTGCCTAGAATGCCCTCCCTCTGCATCTCCGTCTCCTGGCTTCTTTCAAACCTCATCTAAACTCTTGCCTTCCACAGGAAGCCTTTCCTTATCCCCCTAAACACTAATGACTTCCTTCTGCTGGTAATCTCCAGCAGAGATTCTGCTTTAAATAACTTACTTGTACATAATTAGTTGTGCGTAGTCTCCTGCTATAGACTGGAAGTTCATTGACAAAGACTACTTTTGTCTTTCTTTGCGTCAGCAGAGCTTAGCGCGATACCTGGCGCTTAGTAGGCCCTTAATTAGTTTCGTTGACTTGACGGATATTAAAAAAATCACAAAGGAGAACAAATCATCCAAATACAACTTCCGACACTACGTAGCTCACCAACCCTCGCTAACCACTCGGCTTCCCAGTGCATAGAGTTCTGCTCATTAGGAAGTGCTCCCTCATCACCATCATCTCTCCCGTGTCGTCTCTTCTCCAGGATAAGTCCCCAGTTCCTCCAAACCATCCCCATACGGCTGCACGGAGGTCCTTCATTGGCCTCCTCCATTGGCCCACCCTTGGCCACCTCTAGACATCCTCCAGGTTATCAATATCCTTCCTGGGATGTCCAGCCCCGAGCGCTGTCCTGGAGATGGGGTCTGACCGGGGCAGAGGACATCCGGACGGTCAGCTCTGGAGCGGTGGACACAGCCTTTCTCAGTCACTGTAAGATCACTTTAGCTCTGTTGGCCACGACGCCTCGTGGACGCATAACCAGCTTGTGGTCTACTGAGATCTCCAGATGCTCTTCAAGTAAACTGGAGTGTGACCAGGGATCTCCTGTCTTCTACTTGCGAAGCTGACTTATTTTTTAAACCATAGTGTAAGATTCCATATTGTCTCCTGTTACATGTCATGTTGCTCCAATTGGCTCCAGAATCTGTCATCCCCACGTATTGGGCCTTCCTTCCCACCTGACGCCTTCTGAACAGTTGGTCGGCAGGCTGCCTCTGCCTTCAGCCGGGTCTCTGCCATCCACAGCCACATCTGTTCTAACCATCAGGCTTGGTCATAGGCACAGCGGTGAAACCTCGAGCTGGTTTGTCGCGTGCAGCCGGTGGCCCAATGGAGAGAGCGCTGGGTCTGGAGTCAGGAAGACCTGTGTTCAAATCCAGCCTCAGACACCCAATAGCTGTGTGACCCTAGGCAGAAGCCTCATCAACCTTCTCTGCCTCGGTTTCCTCGACTGTAAAATAGTACCTTCTTCTCAGGGTTGTAGTGAGGCTCAAATGAGGTAAAGTTTGGAAGGTGGTGAGAACATAGTAGGTACTTAATGAACGATTGTTTCCTTTCTTCCCTTTTACCCCCTCTTCTGCCCCTCCCCCCCAAGAGCTCCTGATCCTCATCCATTTATCCACCCCTCCATCCAATCCACCCCAACCCCAGCAAAATCTGCTCTTAGGAAAAGATCTCATTTCAGTCATCGACACATCCATGAGAATAAATGTATCAAAATGTCACCTGCCCCTTCCAGGGTCAGTGGTGGGTTTCCCCAGATCTCTTGGATTCTACTGGGCAGGCTTGTGTGTTGGGGGAGGGGGAAGGCCACCCAGCACCCTATGCTCAGAACTTTTCTTGCTTCTCCTTCTTTTACATTCCAAGCACATCAGCCTCAGAAGACCTGAATCCCAGTCTCAGTGCTCATGCACCCATTCCACCGAGTCTTCACATACTTGGGGTAGACACCCCCTAATTCACCGAAGGGTTTGAGACCCCTCAGTTCCCCTCCTCCCTCCTGGTTGAGCTTGTCTGCCGAAATGGCTTACTGGGGTGTGGTTGCTGTGCCTGCTCCAGCTTCTTGGAGCCACAGGTGAGAGTTGGGTGAACGTGGATACTGAAGGTGGATGAGCAGCCTTCACCCCAGAGGGCCTAGGCCTCCCTGAACACCCCATACGCCCAGATTCTAGGTCTAGGGCTCTCACCTCTAAGTTAATGATACTATGAACACAAGGACACTGGAAACCCGGCCCCTTCTCCCTCCCTTCACTGTCCCCACAGATGCAGCAGCTATGCCCGGAGCGAAATGCAAATATTTAATCTTGTGAATTTATGCTTCTGCACATTTTTTTTAAAAATCGGACTTCCTGCATTTCTCTCCTTGAAGGGAGGGCCTTCTGGGTTGTGGACACAAGCCAAGTGGTGGGAATCTCCAGAAGAGAAGGAGGGAGAGAAAGAAGATGGCCCTGCTAGGAAAGTACTAAGAAAAGAGGCTGAGGGCTAGGAGGAGAGGGATGGAAGGCCTCTTCAATCTCATTGCATCCAGCTTGGGTGCTTGAGCAAGGGAGTGACTGGGTGCCAACTATTTTTGAAAGAGATATTTGAGTTATTCACCAAAGTGGGGGTGGAGCTGTGGGGCTTCTCTCTGAGACGACCACACCTGCCTGCTTCATCCCTCCAAAGTTCTCTCTTGGCTCCTCAGGGCCATGTTTTTCAGTCCTTTCCAAATCTCTGTGACTCCATTTGGGGTTTTCTTAGGAAAGATACTAGAGTGGTTTGTCATTTCCTTCTGCAGCTACATTTTGTAGGAAACTGAAGCAAATAGGTTGAGTCACTTGCCCAGGGTCTCACAGCTGGAAAGTGCCTGAGGCCAAATTCAAACTCAGGTCTTCCTGACTCCAGGCCAGGTGCTCTAGCCATTGAGCCACCTAGCTGCCTCCTGACAGTTAAAACCAAAACAAAGGACTCTTCACAGCGTCTGGGGCCTGAGCCATTGGGAGATGCAGGGCTGTCTCCTTTCTCTCCGGCCCCACCCCCATCATCACAGGGCTGTGGCAGCCACCCCACAGGCAGACACCAGAAAGAGCCCCTGACTTCCTTTCTCCCTGAGTGGGACAGAGGGAGGCAGAGATGGAGCACCCTCCCCCCTCGGCCTCCCCTGCCTCGACACTCTTCTGGATTTCCCTGTTCCTGGTCCAGCATCATCTCCCAGACGGCCTTGGCAGCTCCTCTAGGTCCCTTCTCCCCACCCACTCATCTGCCGTCCTTAGGCCTCCTTCCCTTCTCAGCCTCTGCCTCAGTCTCACTTTATCTTTTCATCAAATCAGGAGTGAGACACAATAATCATTCCCATTTTATAGATGAGGTAACTACTTCATCCTGTTCCATGGTCTCACAACTCACCTGTCTGGATTTGAACCCAGGTCTTCCTGACCCCTAGGGGCAGCTAGGTGGTGGTAGTAGGCAGAGTACCAGACCTGGAGTTAGGAAGACTCATCTTTCAGACTTCAAATCCAGCCTCAGACATTTACTAGCTGGGTGACCCTGGGCAAGTCACTTCAACCTATTTGCCTCAGTTTCTTCATTTGTAAAAGCAGCTGGAGAAGGAAATAGCAAACCGCCCCAGTAACTTTGCCAAGAAAACCCCAAATGGGGTCACGAAGGCTGAGACACTACTGAGAACAATGCACTTCCGGACTCTAGCTCTGCACGCACCACGCAATTAGCCAGCTGGAAAGAGTCGGATTTGTCAGGTCTCTTGCCTCTGCTCCACTCCTCTCTTTCTTCTACACCACAGGGTCCTAGGGACCAGCGTTTGGCAAAGCTAACTCCGTCCCTACCTCCCATCTCCAGGCATGTTCCTGGTATTCTTAATGAGCCTACACAATGTTCTCTTAATGAGCCTAGGCAATGATTACCTTCTAAATGTCAGCTGCACATTAAAGCCAAGGCCTTGGCAGTAAGGGGATGGAATGCTCCATCCCTACAAGCTGAAAATGGTTCTTCTTTATAGTAACTAAGATTAAATGTTCCTGGAAAAGCAAAACCTGCCTCTCAAGAGATGAACTCAAGGGATGTAAACAAATTATTCTCAAATGAAAAAATGCATGCTAGCAGTGACCACAAGAAAAAAAGTGTTCCAGGTAATTTCTGCAAGAGAAATGTAAATTAATGTGACTGAGAGGTTTTACCATATACCCATCAAATTGACAAAAATGATTAAAAAAAGTTTTTTTTCTCTTCTTTTTGGGTTTTGTTTCTTCTTTCTCATGATTCATTCTATTGGTCATAATTCTTCTTTACAACTTGACTATTTGTGTAAATAAGTTTAATGCAAAGTTATATGTAGAGGATATATCGGACCCCATGCCATCTTGGGAGGAAGTGGGAGAGGGGAGGGGAGGCAGGGGAAGAAAATTTGGAGTTCAAGAACTTGTACAACTGAGTGTTGTCAACTAAAAATGAAAAATCGAATTTTTCTTTTAAATGAAGAGGTATCGGAGGAACTGGGGGAAGCCAGGCCTACTAATACACTGTTGGTAGAACTGAGAACAACCATTCAGGAAAACAATGTGGAATTATGAGAGAAATGTCCCTGGGGCGTTCACATCTTTTGCTGCAGAAATCCTATTACTGGGGATATAGGCTAAGATCAAAGACAGAAAGGTTCCTTATAGACCAAATTATTCATAGTAACCCTTTTTACGATAGAAAAGAAAAAGAAACTTAAATGGATTCCCATGAATTAGGAAACGGGTGAATAAAGTATGACACATGGCTTTAATATGATATCAATATATGATCAGAGACGATGAACATGAAGAATCCAGAGAAACCCTTTGTTCTGAACTGATACAGAGGAAAATAAGCAGAAGCTGGAGAAAAACCTCAATCTCCCACCTCCAGGACTTTGCTCAGCCCTTCCCAGGGCCTGCCATGCATTCTTTCCTTATGGATGCCTCTTAAAGACTTTTTCTTTTTTACTTTGAAGATGGAGCCCAGGCACCATCTTCTACAAGCTCACTGGGAGTATGGATGGCTTCATTCTCTGTACTTAGGACAGTTCCCATCCCACTTTTAACACTGATTAGCCATCCCACATCTCTGAGCTCAGCTCCCTCAAAGGAAAGTGCTTGGTTATTGTAGAAATGTGAATTCCTATTCTCTGTCAATATTCCAATGGATGTAGGATTTCCTTGATGTGTGTGTAGCAGCCCCTCTGAGCTGTTCCCCCAGCTCCCACTCACTCGTGCATGTGGGTCAAGTCCTCAGACAGCCCAACCTTGGGTTCTAGGACACTTTGTGGGTCAATTCTCTTAATGCTGTCCTATACTCTGTCCCATTGACTAGCCGGCTTCATTAACATTCAGCAAGTTTAGCTTAATGGCATTCAGCATAGTCATTTCCTAAGATGGCATGGTGAAAATAGTAGCTATAAGCATTCTTCACATAAATTTGCAAGTCACACACTCCCCAATGCACCGGGGGTCTAGAGAAAGAGAGGGCTCCATCTTAGAGTACCATGGTAGCAAAGGCAGCTCCTAACAGCTGCTATCAGAGGGCCTCAAAGTCTTTTCGCTAAGTCTTTACCCAGCTCACCTTGAGTGCAGCCAAGTTGACAAGCACTTATTAAGCACTTACTGTGTGCTGGGCACTGCACTAAACAACAAATGTCAAAGACAGTCCACCCCCTCATGGAGCATCCACTCTAATGGGGGGCACCCCAGAATGACTCCAGAAGACAAGACAAACAGGATGCCATGGAAGGGGTTCAGAGGGAGACCCCGGCATGAAGTAGGAGAAGGGAGGGTTTTAGGGGAGGCTGGAAGGAAGCCTGGAGGTGGAGCTGGGGAGGGAAGGCATGCCTTGAAGCTCTTCCTCCCTCAGGTGAAGTCTGTCTCTGTCATCAAGTCTTTCAGATGTTTGGGTGTGTTTTTCACAAACTCTCTTGAATTGGTAGACGGGATGTCTCTCACTCTGCTGCCAAATGCCGTGGCCAGTTGGGGATTAGGAGGAGAGAAATGGGCAGCTGGGTGGAGCCATAGTGCATAGAGAGCTGGGCCTGGAGTCAGGAAGACCTGAGTTCAAATGTGGCTTCAGATACTTACTGTGTGACCCTGGGCAAGTCACTTCACCTTGTTTGCCTCAGTTTCCTCATCTGCCAAATGAGCCAGGAAAGGAAATGGCAAAGCACTCCAGTATGTTTGTCCAGAAAACCCCAAATGGAGTCAGGAAGAGTGAGACATGATTGAAATGACTGAACAACAACAAAAAGAGAAAAATCTCCTCCTTCCTTCCTTCCTTCCTTCCTTCCTTCCTTCCTTCCTTCCTTCCTTCCTTCCTTCCTTCCTTCCTTCCTTCCTTCCTTCCTTCCTTTCTTCCTTCCTTCCTTCCTTCCTTCCTTCCTTCCTGACTTTCTTCCACAAAGTGTTCCCAACCTTGGTCTGGGACTATGGGAATTCCTGCAAGACTTAGCTATCTGAAGTCCCCATGGCTAATCTTTTTGCTCTTCTGGTCTATGTGTCCCTTCTTGACTCTATCAGAGGTCTTCAGTACCTCATAAAGGTGTCACCTATAGCTGAATTTTTAAATAAACACCCCATTAAAAAGCTATGATTCTATTATAGGTGTGCTGGCCTGGGGGGGGGGGCGGGGTTGGCCAAAGACCAACCTTCTTCCAGAGGCAGTCATTGCAGCCACATGGGTACAGATCTCAAAGAGAACCACAGACCTGAAGGGACCTCGGCATCCCAACCTGCGGCAGAACCTTCTGAGCTCGTGTTGGTCTGATCGGCCACAGCCAGACACACTGTGCCTTGACCCCAGCATTGTGATGTCATTTTGGTCCTCTTCAGAATGAAAGACAACAACCAAGTGATGGATTCTTCCTGAACAACAATCCTGCGCTTCTGGCCAATGGCCGTGCAGCTTCTGGTCAAGCCACCGCTTCTCCAGGAAGCTCCTTCTACTTCACTGGGAGAAAGCCTTTTCTTATAATGAGCCTCAATTGGCTTGTTTTCTTTTGACTTTCTCTAAATGTTCCTGGTTCTGCCTTTTAGACCAGGCAGATGTGACAGGCCCTTCCAAGATGTAAAGTCAGCTTCCATGTCAATCGGTCAAGTATTTATTAAGTGCCCAGTGTATGCCAGGCAGAGTACTGGGTGCTTCGGATACACAAAAGTAAACCTCTCTGTCCGCTGAGAGTTTGTTGTCTAGCCAAAGAAACTATGGGTGTCTGATTTGAACTCAGGTCTTCCTACCTCCAGGCCAGGCACTCTACCCACTGTGCCACCTAGTTGCCTGGATTTTTTTATATGCAATTTAAAATAATTTTTAATTTTTGTTATTTCAAACCGCACAGACGTTAAAACGTGAAAAGAAAAGAAAAACAAAGTATTGCAAATAAAATGGAGAATCTCTGTTATGTTCAACTTCTTTTTTGAAAAGGAGAGAAAGCAAGAGAGAAGTATTTATGATGCAAGGCACTGTTCTAAGAGCTCCACAAATCATTTGATTTAAAATATGTGATCAATTCAAGTAAATTTGAAAGCAGTCTTATTTGTCCATATTTGCCTCCAAACTTGTATGCATTTTTAAAGCATTTCAGTGGCCCTCTTTTTTTCTTAGCATCATATCCCTAGCCTTCCTCCTCTTCCCTCATTTTTTTAAAGCACACCTTCCTTTGTTTAAAACCAGTAAACAAATCCACACTTTTGGCATATCTGACCATGTCTGGTCAACCACCCGGGCTTCATCAGTGGTCCTCTAGAGCTGTGCTTGGTTATTGAATGGATCAGAGTCCTTGCATCTTTCAAAGCTAGTTTGCTTTCTCATGTTGTTCTCTTGGTTCTGCTCACTGCATTCTGCATCAGTTCACTAAAATCTTCCCAGATTTCTCTGAATCCACCTTTTTTTGCTAGTTCTTAAGGCCCAGTAATATCTTTCCCTCTCATGGTAAAAACTAACCCACTTTCTTTAATGATCAGGCATGTCCTTAATGATGTCCCCTCCTGGTAATGAGTTCTTGCTGGTAATAAGCTTTTTTTTACCTGACACAAACCTCTCCGTTGGCTTTCAGGTCACCCACAGGCCTGGTCCTTCTGGAGTCTTGGTGCTCCATGGTGCCAAGCCACGGAGTGTGACCTGGAGAATAACAGTGTTTGAAGAGATGAGCTTTGGCCACTGTGCAGTTTCCCAAAGGCAGTTCAGCCTTCTCTTTTCCACTTATGCAATTCTGGATTCAGATCCTTTTCTATCCTCAGTGTCTGTCCAGAATCTATGAGCTGATGGACCACCTCTATGGGCATCCGCCCCATGTCAGTCTGGACAACAGGCATTTTTTTCATCCACTTTGACACATATGTGGGTTGCTATGCAAGTCTCTTCTGAATGGCTACATATCAGACTGAGATGACCTTAAAGTGTTACCGAGCTCCATAGTAATACATTTCTCTATTGTTTCAAGGTTTTACAAAGTCATTTCCTTACGACAGCACTGTGAGGCTGGTGATACAAGTGGTACAAGTTTCCTCATTCTACAGATGAGGAAACTAAGTTTCCGAGAGGTGACATGACTTGTCCATGGGCATACCACTAAATGACTGAGGTGGGATTTGAAATCAGACATCCTGCAGCCAAATCTGGCACTGGACAAGCAACATTGTCACCTAGGTTTGGGAATATTGGAAATTTTTGTCACCTTCTACCCCCACTCCATTTGCTGTGTGTATATTTACTTGTTTATTTGTGTTCATGTTGTTTCCTTATGATCTCTAGATTAGAAGCTGTTTGAGGGCAGGAACTATTTCTTTTTTTTTCTCAGCACACAGGACAGTAATAGGTATGTAGCAAATGTTTTGAAATGCTTGACCACAGATTTGTAACAACTTCTTACAATAATTTGCTCCCTTAAACCTTAGGGGGTCTGTGGGGGGAAGTTAAATGGTCCCCAAGGTCCACATGGATGAACCCCCATTTAGGAAAATCTCTAATGTTTAGGCAGAGGTCGGGCTTTCTTTCTAACTTTATATCTCTCTCGTTAGCTCCTGGCATCTTGGTGATTGAAGTAAAATTGTCTTGCTAAAAATGTTTGGGCAATGAAATAGTAGATTATATTATGGTGTCTGTGGATAGATGGGTACTGGGAGAGGAAGTCAGAGAAAGCACCAAGATTGGCGGTGGTAGGGGCAGGGGAGAATTTCCCTCAGCCTGGGTCTTCTGCTCCAAGATGCCTGTAGAGCTGATTATGCTGTCTATATCTCCCTTTTCTACCACATCTGTCCTCTCTTTGGTCCTCAGGGATGTGCTAGAATGCCAAGTTTGCTCCATCCTCTGGAATCCAGACCCTCGAAATCTGTCCCTCTGGTTTCATAACCAAGTCTTTCATACAGTGACTGATTCAGGTAGGCGTATGAGCCCTGTTCATTCTTAGTTTTGATGAATTCGATGTATTTTTACCTAACTAGGTAACTACTTTTAAGTGGGTCAAACATTGTAGCTTCAGCCTTACAGATCTATAAGGAATTCATTCTCCTTTCGCACTCTGCTTGGGACCTTCTTATGAGACAAGTGTCAGAGTTCAAGCCTGGGAGAGTCTTTGTAAAGGCACCTGGAGAGATGGAGACTCCCCTCTTCACCCTAACTCTTAGGATCCTTCAAGGCTCACTTGGGTGCTACTGAATGAATAAGAGAGTAAATACAGTGGTGGGGAAAAGATGGGAAAGAAAGACCAAGAATGTAGAAGGACTGTTAAACACACACACACACACACACACACACACACACACACACACACACACACACACACACACACACACACACCCTACTTCTGGTGTAACTTCCCTCTTCAGAGAAATTCATTCTTATATCCTTATTTATTTCGGTCCAGTCCAGTAAATGTTGAAGAAATGAGGGTGGAGAGGCCGAAAGCCTTGGGTTCAAATCCTAGTTTTGGCACTTGGGATCATGGAATTGACCATCCTTGATCAAATTGGTTTTACTGGTTGTCTGACCACATGCAAGTCACAACGTGTTTTTGCAATGAGAGGGTTGGGGCCAGATGATTTCAAAGGAGAGCTCTCAGGATTCTCATGGCCAGTCTCATCACCCAAGAGCCTTGGATCTGTAACCTGGCTCTGAACCCCCCTCTGTCTGGACTCTCGCTTCCTCTCCCGCCGGGCAGGACAAAGGGCTCGGACTACGAGGCCATCTCTCGGGGCACAGTCTAAGATAAGGCGGCGCCAGGTGAGTCTCTGAGCCGGAGCCGGGCCAGAGAGGGTGGAGGGGAGGCCGGCCGCAGCAGGTGAATCTGGCCGCTGCGCTTCTCTCCGATGGGCGCCAGGCGTCGCCCCCACTCCTCGGGCCGGCCGGCCACCCCGCCCGCCGGCATCGGAGCCACTCCGGGAGGGGGAGAGGAGGGGAGGGGGAGGAGAGGACCGCGGGGGGAAGGGAAGAGGGAGAAGGGAGGAGGGGGGAGCCAGTCCACATTTCCTGCGTCCTCCGACTCGCTCGCTCTCTAGCAGGCACTGAAGAGAAGGAGAGTGGGAAGGCAGGAGGCCTGAGTCGAGCACAGCTGGCCAGCTGCAGCCGGCCCCCGGGGTGTGTGCATGCTCCTCACTGCGCCGGTGCCCTCCCTGAGGCCGCGGGCGGCCTGGGGCTGAGCCGGCCCGCCTGGGGGGGAGCTGGCGGCACCGGCGCGGCGGCGGGAGATGCGCAGCGGCCGCGCTCAGCTGTCCGAGGAGCTGCCCGGCTGGACGCAGGGCCCCGAGGTAAGGGAGAGGGCCGGGGTGCGCGGGAGGAAGGGGAGAATGGGTCCCGGGGAGAGGGCGGGGGCCAGCTGGGATGTCCAGGGTACCTATTGACTGAAGAACTGATTGACTATGGAGCTGATGCTCGGGCTCCCGGGCACCGCCCCCAGCACCGGGGGCCCTGTACCCCGACCCTCACCCAAGCCTAACTTCCTGCGCTCGTTCACCCAGAAGCGGGCTGCCGCCTCCCCCTCCCTCAGCTGCCGAC
>CM053624.1:5830068-5842121 GCA_028646595.1 Phalanger gymnotis | reverse complement strand
GTGGGCTTGTCTATGTGTGTACATTTGGGGAGTGTGTGAGTGTGCGTGTGTGTGTGTGTGGAGGGGGCCCTGCCAGCGCGCGTGGGTGGCCGGGCTCCGACAGGCTTGGGGAGAAAGTGCGGACTGGGCGTCGGGCCCGTAGTCCCGGGTGGGGGGTGGGCAGCGGGCAGCGCCAAACCTGCCCTGGCAGCCCTCCTCCCTCCCCAACTGGAGAAAGGGGGTGTGGGCACAGCTGCGACACACCCATCTACCCACAGACACATACACACCCACACACCGTCACCCCCACCCACCCACAAACACCCACACCCACACACTTGCATCCCTCAGCCAAAGTTGGGAGCCGGCCGCCTCTTCGGAAAACCAGCCCAGCCTGTGCCTTGCCCCACCCCCACCCCGGGGCGGACCCGGGGAGGGGGGAGGGTGTTCTCCTGACCCAGGACCCCTCCCCATCGGGGTGGGGGGCGTAGGGGTCACCCACACACTAATGAGAAGAGGGTCAGAAGTGGCCTGAATTCCTTTCAGACACGAATCGTCTTGTTATTTAAAAAGAAAAAAAGATAATTCTTGAGAAGTTGAAAAGCCGCTTGCCAACGTCCAGGGTTCGGTGCCGAGCTCCCCGCCGAGCCCAGGCCACGCCCGGAACTGGTCTCGCTCGAGCCGGCCCAGGGCACCTCGGAGGGTTTCCTAGGATCGCGTTTAAACCGATGCCGAAATGAACCCGGGGTAAAGGAGCCGGGTCCGAGCCCCCGGGCGCTGTTCGAAGCCCCAGGGTCAGCCCGGCCCTGCCTGACACTTCCTTCCTAACGCTGAGTCAGCCACTTGCCGCGTCTTTGTTTTTTCCCAACTGTACAAAGAAATGCCATCTGAGGAGGTTTGTCAGCCCGCCGGCCCCGCGTGGGGCAGCGGGGCCGGCTTAGTGGCCAAGCTCCAACGCGGGAGCTGCTCAGGGCTGTCGGGGCATCCGGGAACCCGCCCCGGAGTTTATCCCTAATCTCGCTGTGTGCTTTGATGGTTTTAAAATCATCACGTGGGGAGTGCGGACCAGGACCTAGAAAAAGAGCCTTGCCACGGACGCTCCTAGTCGTTTCCCCTTTGGATGGGTCCTCTCGAGACAGCCCCTGGAACCTTAGTTCTGTATAGTGCGTGGAGTACGAAAAGTCAGCCGGGCAGTAAGCATTTATTAAATGCCTACTGTATGCCAGGCACCGCGCTAAGCAAGCCAAGGAAGGCAACCTCTGCTCTAATTGGGGGGAGCACACGCGAAAAGAGGAGGAGGTGGAGCCTTGGCTATTTCCTCGGGATGGGAAATCCCCAATGGAAATGCAACCCTGCGGAGAACATAGCGTTAAGTGAGTGCCTGGCTTAAGGCTGCGAAGCTGCTAAGTCGGAGGCATAGTCTGAACGCAGGTCTTTCGGATTCAGAAGGCCAGGTTCCCTCTTCATTCTTTTTCCACAGTTAGAGCAGGGAATACCCATGAGCCTACCCAAGACCATGCCCCCATCTTGTGTCTTGGAGCACGGAAAAGTTCAGAGACTTGCTCCAAGTTACACGGATCGTATGTGTGCGTCCAAGGAGGTTCGTGGATGTATGTCCAAACGTCCAAGGGGGCTATCTGGATATGATTTGCTTCGTTGGAAGCCAGATTTAGGCACGAAAGCAGTCAGCTTTCTTTCTTCGTGTGTTATTTATCGATTTACATCCATGAAAGTGCCCGTTAGCCTACTTTCTATGTCCAAGGAGTGTCCCAGACCCTGGAGCCTCGTCTGTGGTCCTTCGGAGTCCCCCCTCCCCCCTATTCAAAGTTGGCCTGTCATCTGTCCCATTTCTTTAGCACCTTGGGCTTTTATTCTAAGATAACAGCCAGTTAATCTGATCATTTATCCATGTTAATATGTTAATGGCCCTAATGTGTTAATGAGCTCACTTCTCATCCTGGGTAGCATCTGTTTTTAATAACAGGTCTTTGAGAGGGACTTTCATAGTGGGATCTGGGGGTGATGTGAGGGCTGCTCAGAGAGATACCCTGAGCAAGGTGGGAGGGGGGTGAATTTTGTGTTGCCTCCAAGGTGTCTTTAGATCAGTGGGTCCTTGTTGTTGTTCAGTCATGTCCAGCTCTCCATGGACCCATTGGGGTTTCCCTAAGAGATTTGCTGGAGTGGTTTGCCATTTCCTTCTCCAGCTTACTTTATAGGAAACTGAGGCAAACAGCGTTAAGTGACTTGTCCAGGGTCACACAGCCAGTAAATGTCTGAGGCCAGATTTAAACTCAGGATGAGTCTTCCTTACTTCCTTACTCCAAGTCCACTGCTCTGTTCACCTCATCACTGAGCTAGTGGCCTTTAGCCTTCTCTGTGTGTTCAGAGTCTGGTGCGGTAGGCCAGACTGAGTAAGCTGGACTTTAGTGAGAGGAAATGGATTCTGACCAGGTACTCTGAGGCATGATAGGCCACCCTCTGTCCTCTGGGGAATCATGAGGAAGCCCAGATAGGAATGTCAGTGGCCCGAATTCTATTAATACACATAAAATCTAGACGTCTTTAAAAGTCCCTCAGATGTTTCCATGTTTTTCATTCTGAATTCAACTTTGCCTCTTGATAACAAGCCACTGTGACTTAATCTCCCTTTTAGCCACAAAAAAGTATATTTAACAGACAGAAGTTCTCTTCCTGGTGTCCTTAAGGCAGAAGAGGGAGGAGCTCTGAGTTGATGGGAAATGCCAGACTAGAGGTAGAAGGCCTCCCAATAACCAAGGACCTTCAGCAGGGAGAGGGATTGGTTCTACTCTGATCAGAACTGGGTGTGAAAGATGCAAGTGATGGAACCACCCAGAACCTCTGTGAAATATCAGAAGGCTGGTGATCTGGGCTCTGCAGAGATGGAGGGAGCAGTCTCTGGGAGGAGCAGCAGGGGAAAAGCTTGGGCCGGCTGACTACTACTCAGAATGATGTCTATCAAGGGATTCTGGTTTAGGGATGGGTTTAGGGATGGGTTGGCCTTTATCAGGGGTCAGCGCACTGCTATTGGCACACAAGTCCTGGCTTCTTTTGAACACCCAAGACCTAAGAATGGTTTCTACATTTAAAAAATAAAGTTTTGTCATATTTAAGAAGGTAAAAATTATTCTTAGCTTGCTGGCTAACTTTCACTTTCAGGCTGACCTCTGGACTGGATCATAGCATCTTGCAGGAGAGTCAACAGTAACAAACGTTTACTAAGTGCCTACTATGCGCTACTACTTTATAATCACTGAGGATACAGAGAAGGGCAAAATCTTGTCCCTATTCTCAAAGGTCTTAGGGTCCAATGGGGGAGACACCCCACAAATCACCATGTACATACGAAGTACAGATGGGTTAAATTAGAGAGAATTTCTATTAGAAATTACATTATATTATGTATATTATATTATATTATATATAATTATTATAATTTTATAATATAATATTTATATTTCTATAATATATTTCTATAATATTATATATTATATATATATATCTAATATTCTGTTCTAAATTAGAGAGAAGGAAGGCACTAACGTCAGGAAGACTGGGAAGAACTCGTGGCATATGGTGGAATTCTAGCTGGGACCTGAAGGAAGCCAGGGAAGGCAGGAGGAAGAAATGAAGAAGCAGCCAGAGAAAATGCCAGCAGTTTGTAGCTGGAATGTCTTGCTCCAGGGAATAGCCAGAAGGCCAGTGTTACTGGATCTACCTGTAGGGTGGGGTGTAAGAAGACTGGAAAGGGAGGAGGGGGCAGGTGAGGAAGGGCTTTGGTGCCAAACAGAGCATTGTATGTTTGATTCCTGGAGGCAACAGGGAGCCACTAGAGTTTATTGAGGAGGGGGTGACATGATCAGACCTGAACTTTAGAGAAATCACTTTGTTGGCTGAATGGAGACTGGACTGGAGTAGGGAGAGACTGGAGGCAGGCACCCCCTAGCAGATACTACAATGGTTCAGGCTGAGGGTGCCCACTAGAGGGGAACTGGAGGAGAGAAGAGGGGAGTTCAGGAGATTTTGCAGAAGTGAAACCTGTCAAAAATAGCAAACACGAAACTCCTAGTTTTGCACCTACCAGATTAAAATGTAATTGGAAAATAACAAAAATTTTAAAATATAATAAAGCATAGCTAACATTACATTTTAAACTGAGGTGATCCAGGGATCCATCTGTAGCGGTGAATGGCCTCTCATTTCTCTATGAGTTTGACACCACTGATATACAGGACTTGGGCCATAGATCAGAAACAAGAGGTGAGAGCCTGGTTCAGGAGTGCCATACAGCACAGACCAGACAAGTGGGGTGGCCTTGTAGGAGGCTGGAGAGGGGGCCAGTACCTGAAGGAATGGCTCTAACTCCACCTGGTCTAATACCCTCACTTTACAGATGAGGAAACTGAGACCCAAAGAAGATAGATGACTTCCTGTGCCCCATCCACCTTGTGATCCTGTCCCTCAGCTCCTTTAAAACTTGGAGATTATTTTTAAATCTGAGATCTAATTGTTACTTTCTAGCTGCTTGACCTTGGACAAATCACTTCTGTCCCATGGGCCTCAGGCACTTCCAAATAAAGTTGGGGGGGGGTGCTTGCCTAGACAAGTCCTCGAGCCCGTCTCCTCTGCTAAGCCCAAGTGTCCCCCAGGACTTCCTCTTATGCCCCTTTCTTTCCTCCCTCTTTCTTCACTTGGGGATCTCTTCAGCTGCCGTTGATTCAGTGGTCATTTCCCAGCTGCCGGTTCTCAGCTCTCTTTAGTCAGCCCTAATGTCTCTAGTCTCCAGCCTCCTACCACAAACTGGATGCCCTGTATACACCTGAAATTCAGCATGCTCCAAACCTGAAACCTCCCTCCAAACTTCCCCATTCCTGTCGAGGAGACTATGGCCCCTCTCATCCCCCAAGCTTGTCCCCAGGTGTCATCTTCGACTCCCCATTCTCACCCCTCCATATCCAATCAATTGCTAAGTCCTTTATAACATCTCTTGTACATGCCCCCTTTTCTGGTCTGGTGTAGGCCCCCATCACCTCAGCCTGGCCTATGGCAGGAGCTGCTGGAGGGTCTGCCTGCCTCAGTCTCTCCCCACTTCTGTCCATGCTCCATTCACTAACCTCCAGCAGCTCCCTCTGGCCCCCAGGATCAAATAGAGAGCCCTCAGTTTGGCTTTTAAGGCTGTTGGTAGCCGGGTCCTTCCTACCTCTCAGTCTGTTGGGGTTCACGCCTCATCAGTGTGCCATGTGATCCAGCGACCCTGGGCCTTTTGCCAAATTTTCTCCCCCACTAAACCCTGAGTTCCCATGCTTAATAAATGCTTGTTGACTGCCTGACATTTTGTGATTCGCTGACCACTGAACTGCCATGGTCCTCTCTCTCCTGACCTGTGGCTTTCCTGATCTTGGGCAGCGCAGATAGAAAGGAGGTGTTTTCTTGCCACCACCCGCTGCCTGGGTATTGTTTGCTGCTGCTTATTATGGGAGGGCAGGTTAAATATCTGAGGGGGAGGTTCTTGCCTCCATGGAAACAAATCAGGGAATGTTCCCCAAACTGGCCTGATTTCTGCAGAAGCTGTCTCCCCAGCCTCCTCTGAGCCACCCAAGCACTCCATGTGAGTTTACAGATCATTAATGACAAAAGAGGGCGAGGGATGGGCAGGAGAGGGGAGCAAAAGCCAAGGGCCTGAGCAATTCAAAGGCTGAGCCATGTTGGCCATGACTAGGTGAGTCACTGGGAGGCAGGATCCATCTTCCCAGAGGGTGCCTCATACAGAACAGTAAACTGTGGATTGATGCAATGTCGGGGCTGGGGGGAGTGGAAAGAACTCTGACCGCCTGACTCTGCTGGTTAATTAAGTCCTCTGCCCCTTACTGAGTGTCCCCGTAAGCCACTTTACCCATCTGAGCCTCAGTGATAACTAATCTGTGTTAATGTGTTCATGCTCTTAAATGGCTAATGAGTTCTCCTTCCAACCCTGGGTCCCACATCCTTCAGAGCAATTGGACCTTCTGGATGCAATTCCCTCAGTCCAAAGAATGACTTTAACAGTGGCATATGTGGCCAGGGCAAAGAGGTCAGGCTGTTGGGGAAAGCCTCATCTGTAAAATGTCCATAATCACACACCCACACCGCTTAGGGTCAGTGTAGACTTCATGTATTATATAAAGGCTTCGCAATTCTGAAATGTTTATTATTATTATCAATTATAGACCAGGCTTATGACTTCATTACTAGGTTGAGCGAACCCCCTCTACCCATGCAGATCAGCTGCTGAGTCACACAGCCAGCGCCTGTCAGAGGCAAGACTCGAACCCAAGGCTTCCTGCCTTGGGACCTCAGTTCTTTCTCCGTCCTGCTGTGCTGCCCTTCCATTGCTGATATCTTAGGGAATGTCTGATGGATATGAGTGGGGAGAGGGGTATGGCTCTGGAGTGGGGGGCACTGCTCTAAATTCCTCCTGGAGAGTTTGTCAGTGTGGATGTGGCAAACCCTCGCTCATCTACTCACTACTTGTGTCTATTAAGCACAGAAAGGGTGCGTTCATCGGTGAGTGCTGGGAAGCCAAGTCTGGACCTGAGCAGACTGAGCAGTGTCAGCAGGGTGTTGGCCTCAAACTGCCTCTGCTGAGCCCAGATCGGCTGTTTTGTTATTGATTGTGGATGTTTTTCCTTTCTGAGATCACTTGGCCTTCTCATTGCCCCACTAGAACCTGTCCTCCAAAGGGCAGAAGCAGCCAAGGGGGAAGGACTGACTGGGGCTTCCACGTGCCTGGAAACTCCCTGGAATGAGATCTCTTCCTAAATGGAATGCTCCATCTTCACTGCTAGGGTGGCCATTGGGTGGCTTCAAGGAAAGGCTGGATAGCTGATTGTCGGGGCTGTAGTAAAAGGAATTCCTGTCCATATGGGGGTTGGACTGAATGGCTAACAGGTTCTCATCCAATTCTGAGATTCTGTTATTCAGTACAGTTCAATTAATTCTGTTATCTCACCTTGCCCGGCAGCGTTTATACCGTTCTGCCCCCTGTATCACCACCTTTCTCAGCGTGGGAGGGAGACCTGCTTCTCCATCAGGCCCCTGGATCAAGAGGGTGTGTTCCATTCATCTTCCATTTCTATTGTTGTCGGTGTCTTGCCCTCCTCCATCCACTTTCTCCAGTTCTGCATGGATTCCTCCAGCCCTGCGCTGTTTCTTTGGGTTCCTCCTACTGCTTTCTCAGTGTGGCAGCATCCTGCCCTATTCACAGAGCGCAGCCACTGCCGAGGTGATGGATACCCATTTCCTTGAATTGCTGAGGTGCTGCTGCCCATATGGGGGGCTTTCTTCTGTCTTGGACATCCTTCCCCCATATCACTGAGCAGAGGCCCAAGAGAAGCCTAGCCTACTGTGAAGGGTCGAGGATGGGACTTGGAGGAGCCTGGGCTGCACGGCCCCTTCTGAGGATCTTGCCTTTATATACAAGGCGAGGCTAGGCAAGGCAGGCCATTCATTTTCTAACAGAACTCCATTGCCAGTGTCTCCTATCCAAGACTCATCTGAGCTGACAATGGCCCTCACGCTGTGGGAGATCCAAGTGAATGTTAATCATTGCTCCTCTGCGTCCTTGTTCTCCGCTCTGTGGAGCTTCTTGCCGGGTATGTGCCGGCATAACCTGACTCAGAAGGTCCTTTACACAGAGCCTGTCTTCCCTTTCTCTTTCAGGCCAAAAGGACATGAGCCTTTCCTGCTGGGTCTCTCTGCTCAGAGGGAGCCTCATGCACCCTGGGCCTTTATTGGGTCTGCTCGACTCTCTCCCAGGTGCTTATTTAAACAGAGCAGTGCGCCTGGGGCTGACTTCCTCATAAACAGTGGAAATAATTGGCCCAACTTCTGAGACCCAGGCCAGACACAGGGCTTTTGAAGCTCAACTCGCTGGAGTCAGGGGCATGGTGGCAAACAGGAGATGTGCTGGGGCGGCCTCCTGGGAAACTTCTCATTGAGTCACTCCTGTTTGCTCTGCCCTCCCCCCAGCTCCAGCCTTCAGCCCTTGTCATGGGATGGGACTCATCCCCCTGACGGGGATGGGCAAGGGGCCTTAGGAATCATCTAGTCTGTCCCTGAGGACAATGAGACCTCAGAGGACATCTCCCTGTTTCGACTGTGGGCTCCTTGAGGACAGGGACTGTCTTCTGCCTTTTTTTTTTTGTATTTCTAGTTCTTAGCTCAGGGCCTGGCACATAGTAGGTGTTTAATGAATCTTTATTGACTAACCTACTGAGGTGAAGGCCAAGCTCCCACAGTAAATGGCTGAGCTGAAATTTGAGCTCAAGTGGCAGATTGGAGTTCTCCATGCGGAAGAACTCCCTGACAACCAGAGAAGGCCCAGAAGGGAGCCCTGAGGCTCCTGGGAGGCTTCCTCTCCTTGTGGGTCTTCAAGCAAAGACTGGATGCCTACTTGTCAGGTATGAGTGAATGAGGATTTATTAAGTATTCACCATGTGCCAAGCTCTGTACTGAGAATACAAATAGAAGAAAGGGGAACACAAGAAAAAGCAAGGCAGCCCCTGCTCTCAAGTGACTTATACTCTAGTTGGGGGAGGCAACACATAAGAGAAAATTCAACTGCAGGGCAGATGGCAAGGCCCAAGGATCCTTGGGGATCAGAAAGTCAGGTGGCAGTGCCCACTCTGCTGAGCATAGAGGCAGGGTGATTGTGGTCCTACATCTCATTCTAGCTGTTTGAACAATGAAGCAGCCTCAAGGGGTTCTTAGTGGCCTGGAGGTGGATATAGAAAAGTGAGGGATGAGGCAGCTAGGTGGCGCAGTGAGTAGAGCACCGGCCCTGGAGTCAGGAGGACCCGAGTTTAAATCCAGCCTCAGACACTTGACACTTAACACGCTTACTAGCTTACTAGCTAGCTATGTGACCTTGGGCAAGCCACTTAACCCCAATTGTCCTGCCTTCCCCCCCTCAAAAAATTTAAAAAAAATGAAAAAAGTGACAATGAAAAGTGATAGTGGCTGGTCTTCCCACCACTTGACTGCGTTCTGGGACAGTCTAATGATGGGGAAAAGATGAGGGGGATGAGAGGAATGCCCATGGTTCTTGGCTCATCATTTCCTTCAAGCAGAAGGCTTCCATGCTCCTCTTCTGTCTTTAAGATGGACTTGGGCCTGGTCTCTGTCCAAAACATACTCAGTCCTCAGTGAAGGAATGAGGTCTAATCATAGCCATCTTGTTGACAGGTGTTTTTCAATTCAGTTCAGCAAATATCTATTAAGCTCTTACTCTGTGCTCAGCACTATGCTAGGCTCTAGGATTAGAGAGGAAAAGTAGGATAAATTTTTGACCTCAAGGGCTTGCATTCTACCAGGGGTGGGTATGGACACACATAGTGTACAAGAATTAGTAAAATACAAGGTCATTTGTGGAAGGAATGACCTGAGGGGATTCTAAAAGGATCAGGCAGGAGATTTCACCTGAGGAGGCCCTTGGTAGAAGCTTCCATTCTTTGAGGTAAAGGGGAGGGTGGGCTCTAGTTTGTAGGAAAAGGACGTACAAAGACCCAGAGGCTAGAGAGGTTTGTGGAACAGTAAGCCGGCTAGGTTCTTGTATGCTTGAAGAAGAGTAGTGTGAAATAGGACAGAAGAAGAAAATGCCCATTACCCGTATTTTATTGCAGAGGTACTGAAGAGTTAGAGAAGGTTTATGAGCAGAGGGTGGTCACAGTCAGACATGTGCCTTAGGAAGATGGGTCTGATAGCTCTGTGGACTGAGAAGGCTTTAGAGAGGAGAGAAGCAAGAAGCAGAGAGACCCAACTAATGAGGTAACGGCCTCTTGTCCTACATCAGAGCCACAGACCGGATGGAAGTGGAGGGAACGAGTTCAAAATGAGAGATGTTTGGGGGACCATCAGCTCAGAGTTTTTAAGCTCTGAAAGTTCTCATTCCACTGCCCAGCCAGCTTATGGCCACAGAGAAGAGCCCACAAATGAGGAAAAACCAAAGATGCCCTCTGGGCCTCTTGTGACATGAGAGATTAGGAAGTAGTTGCTTTACTTCCAGAGTATTGATTCATCACCTCCTGTGTCTGGTTGGGGGCTCCATATTATAAAGACTCTTTTCAAATGGCAAACTTTACATGGCATTTCTCCCCAGTAGAATATAAGGCTTTGAGGGCAGGAAGTTTTTCATTTTGCTTTGAAAGCACAGTCGACACACCACACAGTAGCCAAATAGCTCTCTGGATGGATACTACGTGGTGGTGGAGGAGCCACTGAGGGGTGTCTTCCCAGGGAAGCACCTGGGACTCTCAAATGCTTTGGGAAAGGCTAGCTGTGTTCCGGTGAGTTTGCAGAACTGTCTGGAGGGTGGTTCAGTAGCTCTTCTCATTGTGTAAGGCCAGGTTGGGCAAGAACTCCTAGCATCCTCTTTCTATCTCAAAGCAGAGGAAACTAACGAAATTGGGGCCAGTGATGAGGGCTATCTGTGCCAGGGAAGGAGACTTGGTCAACAAGGCTTTTAAAAGCAAAAAGCGAATTGTCTCAGAGCCAGCGGAGATTTCAAAATGAGGATAGACCCAAGTGGGTCAAGTCCAGTCATCCATGAATCGAGTGGCACAAGATGGCCCCAATCAATGCTAGTTCTGTCTAGGGCTGTGGGAAGCTATTTTCATATGCCACTGAAATGTCAGGTTGTATTGCTGCATTTCTTTAAAGGGTCTCATTTTATTTCCTCTTTTCTTTCTTCCATTATTTTGTTCACATGTAGAACTTAATCAGGGTGATGAATTCCCAGTGTGGTAACTCCTTCCCCCAGTGCAGATTGCAACTCTTCTTTAATCAGTCCATAGTTTTCCTGAATTACTGAGAAGTTAAGTGACTTGGCTAGGATCTCCCAGCTAGTATGTATCAAAAGTAGGACTTGAACTCAGGTCTGCTCGAATCCAAGCCTAACCCTTCTACTTACCACAAAAGACTCTCTCAATTTTTTTTTTAACCTGAAATAGACTTTACGTAAGTGCCCTCCCTTGTAGCCACATGAAAGATTTCTACCTAAACCTCCTGTTTTGCAGCTAATTCAGGCCAATTCAACAAATGTGTTAAATGCCTCCTGGGCACAAATCAGGGCCCAGGCAATGGATTGTGGGAACTGATATTTGGTTAGTGTCTTAAGGTTCACGGTGTTTTTTGCATTTTTCTCCCCTTCCAGTCTCATAACAGCCTCTGGGAACTACATTGAATTGTGGGAGATTTTTTCATCATTTATTTATTTTTAACATTCATTAAAAAAAATTGACTTCCCAGTTCTTGCCCTCCCTCCAGCTCCTCTCCCACCCATTGAAAAGGCAAAGCAATATGCTATCAATACAATGGATTATTATCCCATTTTGCAGCTTTGGTAAGTGGGTCTCAGAAAGGTTGAGACTTTCAAGGCTCACATGGCTCTTAAGTATCCTAGGCTAGATTTACACTCAGGTTTCTCCAGATTCCAAAGGCAGTGATCTTCCCATGGCTCCATGCCTCAACAGAATGGTCTAGGAGATGGGAACCTCTGTGGAATGAAGGCAGAAAGGCAACCATTCTGTCAGATCATTCATTGGGCTGTTTCCTCCGGGAGATCACCTGCTCATTTTAGTGGAGAGAGAAAAGAAAAAAAGAACATGGAAAAAGCAAGTGGGCAATGTCTTGCTGTATCGACGCCATTGTCCGGTCACCACAGATGTGAGCGGTAAGCTGCCTTTTTTCCTTCCATTGGTCGGGCCTTTTTAATAATGATTAGCATTTACATAGCACTTTAAAGTTTGTGACGTGCTTTATATGTGTCAGCACATTTAATCTTCACAACCACCCTATGGGAAACTGAGGCAGACAGAAGTTCAGGGCTTGGCCAGGGTCACACAGCTCATGTCTCAGTGTTTTTATCCCACTTACAATTATGGATTGTCAAGAGTTGAAAAGGACCTTTAAGGATCATTTCTTTTTTTTTTAATTTTAATTTATTTTTAATATGTTTAGTTTTCAGCATTGATTTTCACATGCGTTTGAATTACAGATTTTCTCCCCATTTCCACCCCCCC
>CM053624.1:5773105-5829568 GCA_028646595.1 Phalanger gymnotis | reverse complement strand
CCTTCTCATTTCTCTTCCCAATTTTTCCTCTACTTCTCTAACTTGCTTTTCCAAATCCTTTTTGAGTTCTTCCATGGCCTGAGACCAGTTCACGTCCCTCTTGGAGGTTTTTGTTGTAGGCTCTATGACTTTAACTTCTTCTGACTGTATGTTTTGGTCTTCTTTGTCACCAAAGAAGGACTCCAGAGTCTGAGACTGAATCTGGGTGTGTTTTCGCCATCTGGCCATGTTCCCAGACAACTTACTTGATCCTTGAGTTTTTCAGCGGTGTATGACTGCTTGTAGACTAAAGAGCTCTATGTTCCACGCTTGGGCGGATGCGCTGCCTCGCCAGCACTCCTCAGTCCCCACAAACCCCCTACCCAGACTGGGCTTAAATCTTTAGCAGGCTCTGCACTCCTGCTCTGATCAGCCACTTAATTCCTCCCACCAGGTGGGCCTGGGGCCAGAAGCAACTGCAGCTGAATTTCTAAAGCTGCCCCACCTCCGTTGTCTCAGGGGTGGAAGCCGAACCTCAAACTCCGTCCTGTCCTGCCGCTTTTCCCACTAACCTTCTGTGTTGTCTTTGCTGTTTGTGGGTTATGAGGTCTGGTATATGCCACAGCTCATTAATTCATCATGCTAGGGCACTCTCTGCTCCACTCCTGGTCTCGTCGGTCCGCGGTCTGCCGCGCCGCACGCGCTGAGCTCTGCTTGGCTCAGCTCTGCTCCCCTCAGCTGGGGGCTGGGAGTTCCGTTCGGAACAGGCCTTACCCCGAGACCATCCAGGCTGTCCTGGGCTGGAGCCCTGCTTCCCTCTGCCACTTTGTGGGTTCTGCAGTTCTAGAATTGGTTCAGAGCCATTTTTTTATAGGTTTTTGGAGGGACTTGGTGGGGAGCTCACGCCAGTTACTGCTTTCCAGTCGCCATCTTGGCTCCGCCCCCCTTTAAGGATCATTTCTAAAATTCCTCATTTTATACAAGAGGAAACTGAGGCACAGAGGCTGCTATTTTGACTCTTCCCTCTCTCTCATCCCTTCTGTCTTAACTCCAGTGACTCCCTGTTGCCTTTGGTGTCACAGATACCTCCATTTTGCTTTTAAAGCCCTTTATACAACCTGGCTCCCACCTCCCTTTGCTGCTCCTCCTCCCCCCTTTCCTGCCCCCCTCCCTGCTTGCCTGCCCCCTCCCTCTTTCCTGATTTTCCTGATCCCCCCTCCCTTTCCTGGTCACCCCTTCCCCCTTGCCTGCTCTCCTTCCCCCTCTTGCCTTCTCCCTCTCCCTTGACTGCTCCCTCCCTGCCCCCCCTGCCCTCACACATATTTGGTGCTCTGGCCAAACTGGCCTTCTCTCAAATCGTCACAGAGTATGTACCATCTCCAGTCTCTGCACCTTTACAGTGCCTGCCCCTCTACATGGAGCACCGTGTCTCCTTGCCTCTGCCCCAGAGGCCCTTTGCTTCCTTTCAGATGTAGCCCAGGAGCTGCCTTCTGAGTGAAGCTTAGCTTGAGCTCTCCTGCCTCAGCTAGTGCCCTCCTTCCCAAAGCGCCTTCTACTGAACTACTTTGTATGTATTCCTATTTCTTCATCTTTGTGTTGGGTGTTTTTATGATGCACATTGCTCCATTAGAATGTCCAGTCTTCTGGAGTAGGGAATGGCTCCTTTTCCTTCTTTGTTCCTGTATTTCTGGTTCCCAGAACAGTGCCCGGCACACAGAGGGTACTAAATAAATGCTTCTTGGATGGTTGTTTTTTGGATCTCCAATTAGTTAACATATCCTCCACAACAAATCTTATAGTTGCCCCTTCTCTCCACTCACACACTTACCCTGTGCTATTATCAGACCCACTGTACAGATGGGGGAACAGAGGAGATGGTACAGGGAGGGTGATCGAGCTGGTGAGGATGTGAGATGATGAGATCCACAGCTGAGGCTTCTTGACTCCCCAGCCTTACAGTCTGTCTGAGAATCCTGAATCTGTCACCCCTCTGGCAGGCAGTGGGGAGCATGCTTCACCTTTGGTCCTGGGGTCAGGAGTTCTCAAGTCCTTCAGAGCTATTGGACTTTACAGGGGTGCGGTGAGTGGAGAACCTGTTCTCCTGGTTCTGCTCCCTTGTCTTTGCATCAGTTCACAGTGTCTTCTGAGGTTTCTCCAAATCCATCCCTTTTGCATTACATTCCTATACCCTCATGTATTTCACCAGCATTTCACGGAGACCTGCTTTGTGTATAGTTCCTTGTATACAAAAAGAGCTTCTATAAATCTGTTTGTACACCTGGTCCTGGTCTTCTCTCTTCGGTCTCTTGGAGGTATTGCTGCCCTAGTGGCATCACTGCTGGATTCAGGTGTAAGCACAGCATAGCAACTTTGGGAATATAGTTCTAAATTGCTTTCCAGAGAGGTTGGTGCAGTTTGTGTGTTGGTGGAAGGAGGACAGACTGGGCAGTACTTTGAAGCAAGCCAGGTGACTGATATGCACGGTGTGCATGATGGTAGAGTCCATGGAGTCCATCCATCATTCTATCTGTCTTCAATGGACAGTGAGCTGGGGCCACAACTGAACAGCAGTAGGAGAGTGGGCTAGGTGGCCTCTGGGGAATTCTTTCTAATTCTTGGAATCACTCCAAGCTTCTCCCTGAAGTAAAGACCCGTTTTTATTTGACCAGTAGTCTTCTAGGGATATCTGATAGCAAGCCATGGTTTGCCACAGTTTCTGAAGAGCTAATAGTGGAGATCAGTCATAGGGCAATTAGGAGGCGTACCAGGTTGGCCATGGCACATTGCAAATCTAGAATTGGGCTGGAGAAGTGGCGTAAAGGAGGTCATCAGAGAAATGTATGACAGGGGGAAAAATGGGCCAGTCACGTAGCAAGAATGAGGGATGACAGATGGACAGCCTCAGGCTCCAGCTCATCATTGCAATGTCCACAGAGCATGAGGCATTATGGTACAGTGGGAACAGCACTAATGAAAGAGTCCAAGGTCTTGGGTTCAAATCCCACCTTGGATGCTTACTACCTGTGTGATACCCAGTGACACTTCATTTTCTTCATCTTGGCTCAGATGGCCCCAAGGGTCATTTCCTGATACTGTGACCTCAACTCGTGGGATGACCCTTTGGGGAGGATTTATTTGCAGGAGGGCATGGACAATAGTCATATAAGAAGAACAAACGTGAGCAGGTCTCACTCTGGTGTTAGAGAGAATGCCTACATTGATGAGACTGAAAGTTGGAGTAAGTAAATTATGAGTATAATGTGATCCAAGAGCGTTCGATGAGAAGATTTGCTCAAAATTAGTTCTTTGGTCTCTTGATGGTTACTGTGTCTTGCCCTTAGATGGCCATGCATGAAAATGGGATTTTTGCTTTCCAAGACTCTCAGGGCTATGTGAAGCTACAGATCTTTGAAGTACGTAATTATTTCTTCAGCAATCAGTCCCAGAGCACACGGAGATGTCACAGCCCACATGTCACCCCCAGGGATGGGCCATGCAATTATTACGGAGAGCTGTAATTTCCCACAGGCTCTGATGAGCAGCCGGCAGGAAGTATTAATTGGGTAATGCTTGTTTTCCACCTGTGTGTTAATGATTCAAACATTGCTTCCAGTTCTTTCTTCCAGAAAGAAGAGCCAATCACACTCGGAAAGCTGTTCCCTGATGGCCTCGGTCTATGCCTGGCTTCTGTCTGGTCCCCTAGAAGGGACTCATTTTGCTTGTAAGCTCCACTCCCTTTATTGTGTGTTCCTTCCGGAGCCACAATTTCTATTCTCTTTCGATGATTCATTTGTGAAGACTATAGTTACCTACTCTATTCGCAGAATCTTGGCGCTTAAAGGGGAGAGGAGCCTGGGATGTCATCCAGATCCAACCCCAATTGTACCGGTGAAGGAAACTGAGTGTTACCTAAGACCACACAGGTCACAGGCATGACCCACATAGAGCTAAGGAACCAAGGCACAGGGATGGTCAGTACTTTACCCAAGGTCATCCAGGGTATAATTTATTTCAGTTCCACAAATATTTATTAAATGTGTTTTCTGCTGAGTTAGCAAGCACCTGAGATGGGGCTTGAACCCTGACCCTGTGACTCCCCGAGCCATATTTTTCCTCTTCTACCATCCTGCTTTCCAGAAGAGAACTGAGATTGCAGCCTAGGTCCAACAACAAACCCTTTGGGTCTTACTCCATAATAACTCTTCCTCTCCCTTTACTCAGCCACCCTGTTCTAAGTACTAACCTTGTGCCAAGTACTGGCCTAGGCTCAGGAATACAAAGAAAGAAAAAGGACTATTCCCTTCCCTGAGGGAGCTTGCCTTCTGAGGGAGCACAAATCCAGAAAACAGATCACACAAGATAAATAGAAATGGAACGTCAGCTTAGCCAGGGAAGGGCTTTGCATCTGGGGGGGGGCCGGGGGGGGACCAGGAGTGTACCCCTGGAGGAGGTGGAGGCAAGAGAAGGGGGCTCATTTGAGGACCCAGCATGGATGAGCTGTATTCTGTGGAGGGCAGGAGGACGGTAGAGGACTGTGAAGTAGCAGTGAGTGGCCAAGTCACTAAGGGCTTTAAATGACCACAGTCTTTTTCCTTGATCCTGGGGATAATAGGGAGCCAGTGGAGTGAGTTAGGAATCATTCTGGCAGCTGGGTGGTTGATGGTTTGGAGTGAGGAATGACTTGAGACAAGAGATCAGTGAGAAAACTCTCTTGCTTTTACTTTCTAATGAGTCCTCAGAAAGCCTGCACTTGACCTCCTCTTCCCCAGCCTTCAGATTGTTCGTGTTTCTGGCGACAGTTTTTCCCCTGGGCCCCCCTCCTCTGTCCGGGGGCTGGCTGTGGTTGTTTGCCCTTCGACCCCTCCTCAGGGGGCTTTCCCCCAGCTGCCTGCCATTGAATTCCCCCCAAAGGAGTCCTGTCAGCCTTGGTATGAGGAGCCCCTCACTCTGACTGCATCCGTTTGGAAGAGTGCCCACTCTCCTCTTGCTGTCATGAGGTGACCTAGGAGGCTTCACTGGGCATCTGGCTTTGCCACTTAAAACCTCCTGCTGCTTGGTGTTTAGCTCTTACGGTGGCATCGGAGGACGGCCAGAGGCCCAAGAAGGATTTTAAGTAGAGCTTACAAGGGCAGATGGGAAGCCATAGAGATGGGAAGGATAATGAGACCATTGACTCCTTTGCACCTGATTTGAAAATCTCTGGGAAGCCTCTGTTTGCCTGCTCTGAAAGGACCTGCCTCCCGAGGCCTGGGAGGAAATAAACATTTTACTTTCATTTGATGGAAAAGTCCATATATCTCTTACTACTGGGCATCCTGACAGGTCCTCTGGGTGCAACAGGACCTTTGGATCCACCTTGTGCCAGCCCTGGTGTACTTAGTGTCCCCTGGCTCACTTGGAGCCCCCTGGCCCACCTGTACTTGGCTCCTACTGGCCCCCCCTCTACTTGGCTCCCACTGGCCCACCTGTACTTGGCATTCACTGGCCCACACATACTTGGTTTGCACTGGCCCACACATACTTGGTTTGCACTGGCCCACCTATACTTGGCTCCTAGTGGTCCCCCCTCTACTTGGCTTCCACTGCCCACCTGTACTTGGCTCCTAGTGGCCCCCCCTCTACTTGGCTCCCACTGGCCCACACAAAATTGGTGCTCACTGGCCCACTAGTGCTTGGAGCCCACCTGCCACAAAGGGAGGCCACCAGGGCTAACCGAGGTAATGTGTAGAGGGTTTTACAGACCTCGATGCAGAGCATTAATGTCGGCTCTTATGAAGAATGACGTGCACTGGGGCTTTGTCTTCATCCCCTGGCTCTCTTGGATTCTTGGGGCTTCTCCCTCCACCACTACCATCGCCTTTCTTTTCTGTGTTGCCTTGTCCTTTCAGCCTGCGAGCTGCTTGAGGTCAGGGTTTGTCTTGCTTTTGGCTCATGTTCCCCAGTGCTTGGCCCACCATCTGACCAATTCTGGTGGCCTTGACTTATTGACTTGCAATGGATGGAGAACCAATCTCAAAGTCAGAAAGACCTGGGTTCAGGTCCTGCCCTTGACCCATAATGTGTGACTCTGGACAAGTCACTTTCGCTCTGAGAGCTACAGGCAGCCACCTGATGTTATAAGCGCTGAAGAGTGTGTCTGTCGCTTCCGCTCCTCACTAAGAGGAGGAAATTCTCACTGATAAAATTCGAGTTCTGGTAAAAAATATTAAGTGCACCAAAAAATGATTAGGTGGCATATAATAGAGAGTGTGGCATGGTGACAGAAAGAATAACGCCTTTGGAATCCAGAGACCCGTGTTTGAACTCTGCCTGTGATACTGGGCTGTGCTGTGAAATGGTAACGGAACCCTAGATCTGGACCTTTGACATCTTCTCACCCAGTGCCTTTATTTTCTAGATTGGGAAACTGAGTCCCAAAAAGGGGCAATGGCTTGTTCAGGGTCACACTGCTAGTTAGGGGCAGAACTAGGATTAGCACACAGGTCCTTGGACTTCATACCCAAAGCTCTGTCCACTCTACCAGTCAGTCAGTCAGTCAACAGACGTTTACTAAACACATACTATGTGCCAAGCACTGCCCTAAGTGCTACCACCCTGTTGCTGATTGAAATGAGATAAAGCATTATTTTAATGCCAGCTATTATTACTAATTCTTATTAAAGCTTATAAAACACTTTCCTAACAATAGCAATGCCAGTGCCATCCCCACTGCACAATCGAGGAAGCTGAGTCTCACGGCTAGAAAGTGTCTGAGCTGGGATTCAGCTATAAGCCTCCTGACCCATGGTACAGGGATGGGTGGAGGAGTCAGGGCCTGGGTTCCAATCTGACCGTGCCAGCTCCAAATCCATACCCCTGAGTCTCTTCAAAATATCCCGTTTGCATGTTGGAGATGGACAAATATTGAATTTGAAATGGGCTTTGCATTTTAAACGGGAGTGAATGGTGGCATCTGTTGGATCTGACCAGCGAAGGTTGGCAAACCAGCACACAGGGTGATGGGTAACACCAAGCAGACCCTGGGGTCCCAAGGCTCGCCAGGCTGGCAGAGCCCCAGAGGAATAGGACCACAACTGGTATAGAAGGAGGCTGTAGCCACGCTGCCATAGCCCGAGCCTGGGCCTGGGCCCCCTTCTCTGGCCTTTGTTCTCAGAAGCTCTGCTTTTCTCCCGGAAGTTTCTCTTGGACCCCTCCTGGGGAATGCTCTCCCTCTCCTCTCCCTCCACTCTCCCAGTTATCATTGGAGGTTTACATGGAACTTCAGAGCACAGACCAAGCCCAGGGTCGACCTGCTATTTTCCTCAGGAGGATGATTACTCCTATTGGCCAACAGCATTGAAGTTTGCAAAGTGCTTCCAGCTGTCTCTATCGATGCTCGCTTGCAGCAGCCTTTCAAGGGAAGTTCTTTCATTCCACCAACACAGAGTCTGGGGCTTGTCCAGGGTCTCAGAGATAGTGATGATAATAGCTGACATTTACATAGCACTTTAGGTGCACATCTAGGGTGCTGAGCTCTTCCACAACCATCCTGGGAAGGAGGGACTATTCTGATCCCCATATTATGGTGAAGGAAACTGAGGCAGGCAGAAGTTAAGTGACTTGCCCACTGAGGCTGAATTTGAACTCAGCTCTTCTTGATTCCAGGCCCGACCTGGACATTGTACCACCTAGATATGAGCCGACATCTCCATCCCAGTCCTTTGCAGGGGTGGGAGGTCCACGGCTATAGAACGTCACATAGATTTTTAAACTTTTTTAATATATTGATTGGTCTTGGTGATTAGTTTTCTTTAAAAATTTTATTATTTTGGGTGTTTCTCTAGAAGGGGGAGAGAGGGATACTGTTAAAAACTCTGGGGATGTAAAAACAAAAGAGCAATAAAAATTTATTTTTTAAAAAAATCCTTTACTTAAAAAAAAAAAACTGAGTGATTTCCAGGGCTGGAGATGCACTGGTTTGGGGACTGGGGATGCACTGACAGTTTGTGGAGAGAGTGGGAATGATGGTCAGGAAGCAGCCTGAGGAGCAGCCTCTTACAGAAGGTGGTACTTAAACCAGACCTTGAAGGGCTCTAGGGATTCTCTGGGTAGGAAGCAGAAAGAGCAATGAAGGACAAAGAGGCTGGAGAGAGGACATCATGTAAGAAAAAAGCAAACATGGTTGGGACTCTCCTGCGGTGGTGGTGACCCTGTCTCAAGAGCCCTTCCAGTGGCGAGCAATCTCTGCTAGTCCCTCCAAGCTGGAGAAACTTCGAGCCTGGATCTGGTGGCAGGCTGTGAGGTTGACTGTCCCAGGACCAGCTGAGCTCAGTCCTGAGGGGCTCATTGCCAGGATGGCCCCAGGGTTTCTAGGCTGTAGCAGCAAAGAGAGGCCATATGCCCAAGACTGGAGGTCTCGATCTATGTCAGAAGAAGGAAGGAACACACAGAGAAAAGGCTGGTCCCTGAAGTAGAGTAACTGGGAAACTAGAATGTTAGCAAGCTACAGGAAGCGAATCCTCCAACTTGGCTCTTCTAAAAGAAAAAATCCATAGCATGGTAGGAAGGAGAGTTGGAGGGAAAAGATGAGGCTCCCGTCCTTCCTGCAGCTTACTGCGGGAGCATCTTGTGGGCAAGTCATGGAACCTCCCTGAGATGCATCTTCCTTCTCTGTAAAGCGGAAACGATAACTCCCGTGTGCTTTCTGTACGTGGTTGGTTGTTGGGAGGATCGAGTGAGCTGCTCTGGGTACCACTGAGGCTCACAGGAATAGCATCGCTGGGGCTGCTCCAATGCTTCCTTTAGGGACAGAGTGACCCCTCTTTTTTAAGCAAACAAATACTGTACCTTTAAATCTTGTAGACTTGTCTTTAACTCTGGAGAAAAAAAATTCTGATTAGGAGAAAAAAAATCAATGGATTCTGCAACTCCTACTAGAGGAGTTATCGATTCCATCAGCTGTGATTCTATATTGATTTGCCGGTTCTGTGATTGGCCCGAGTCTTTCCCTTGGATTTGCAGGGACAGCAGAACTTTGCACGCTCCCCTCTCCCCTTCCACTGTGACACTCTGCTTCTCTTGGCTAGGGCTCAGTTCCCTTGACTCATCCATCCTGTCTAAACAAACTTTAAAATCCCTTTTGCTTTTTCTGTTTCAACGTGGCTTTTTCGAGCCGTCCTTCACATTCTGGCTCCCGAGTCAGGCTCCTTCTTCTGGTAAATCTCCGGCACTATTATTGACAGGACTTGTTTGTTTCCTCCCAGACTGCTGAAAAGAGGAAACATTCTTGGGAGGCCACGAGTAGGAAGCCAAACCAGAGAAAATAAACAGAGATCCGGCTGGGCCTCTTGCTTCGAGGGTTCTTTAAGGCTTTCCACAGCTGCACCGTCTCTTCCTGCCTCCGGTGCCTGGGTCATCCATCCCTTCCCTTCCCTCTGCCGAGCTCATTTCTCTACCATCGCCCATTCTTGGGCCCATACAGAGGATTTCTTCCCTTTGGCCCTTTGCTTGCACTCCTAGGCTCCAGCTCTGGGCTTCCTCAGTTGTTGACTTGACATAATAAATGGAGCTTGGTTCCATTCAACATTTATTAAGCATGATCAGTGCAAGACGGCAAACTGAAAGCGCAGAGGAGATGGGCGGAGATTCCTCCCTGGTAGTCCCAGACTTAACCTCTCAGGACCCAGATAATCAATCTGAAAGCTTCCATGAAGTACTTGCTCTGGGCCCCCCAAATCCAAGACCAGTCCTTGTCCGTAAGGATCATACTTTGTCTTCCTAAGGCTAGAAGTTTGCAGAGCAGTTTTGGAGCTCTTTCTCTGAAGGGAATTCCCACACTAGGGAGTTCTAGCAAATGGATGGAATCATAGGTCAGGAAGGAAAGAAGGAAGGAAGGAAGGAAGGAAGGAAGGAAGGAAGGAAGGAAGGAAGGAAGGAAGGAAGGAAAGAAGGGAGGAATGAAGAAGAGAGAAAGAAAAGGAAGAAAGGAAGGAAGGAGAAAGAAGCCCTATGATTGCTCTATATGTATATTTACATATATATACACATACATATATATGTATACGTATAGATAGATTGATGTCATTCAAACCTTTGATTTCATTGGCAAAGAGGTCTCGCAGAGAGGAAATTCCCCTGTTTCCTTCAGCAATACAGTCAGGTACCTGCTCTAAAAGTTCTGTTCTTAGAGAACTGAGAAGTGACATGGATTGTCCAGGGTCCCAAGCCAATATGTATTTGAGGTGGGGCTTGAAACCTGTCTCCCTGCCTCGGAGTCCTGTGCTCCAGCCACTGGGCAGCACTGCCTCTCCCATAGCCAGTGTTCCCATAGAGCACTAAGGTTTCCTAGCAGCCACCTTGTTATTTGGGCATAAAACCCAAGGCCTTCCTCCAGCCCCATCCACCCATAACTTCCTGATGGTCTCTGAAGCGCCTCCTGGGATCTTTTATACAGGATGGAGCCACAGCTCCAGGGGTGGTCATCAGGTTCCTCCTCTTTTTTTCTGCCTTCCCTCTGGGAGGCACATGGGAAGCTCCCTGAGCACAGGGATGTGTGTTCCATCTCAGTGGGTACCCTGATGCATCCAGTGCTGCAGGGAACCTGGAGCCCCTGTGGACCAAGCCCCTTTCACAGACCAGTAAAGGAGGTCTGGTGGTGACTTGTTCCAGGTCCCCAGACTAACTAGTGGCAGAGCCAGGGCCTGACCAAAGTAAGTATTTAAAATCCCTATGTGGCGCAACCTTTTAAATTGTGCTGGTGTGATGTGATGTGATGTGTGTGTGTGTGTGTGTGTGTGTGTGTGTGTGTGTGTGAAATCTGAAAGAGACCCTCAGCACCATCCAGCCCAGCCCACTCCTTTCCTCACAGGTCTGAGAGCTATCCTGCCAGCAGGCAGGCAGGCAGGAAGTGGGGGAGCCTTGGAACCCTCAAGCCCAGCTAGGTTCCAGAGCTCCAGGGCCAGATGTAGACATCTCTTTCTGAGAATTCCATAGAGCATCATCCCAGGCACGGTGGCAGGAGTCCCCTGGGGGGTGAAATTGCAGCAAAGGCAGCCCTGAATCCGAATTTCCTTCTCTTCCCTCCAGTCCAAGTTGTGCTGAAGCAAACTGGAAACTGAATCAGGAGAAAGGTAGGGACAGAGCTGCCTTTCTGCTGAAATGGCCCAATGCGGGAGAACAGCAGACATCGCTGGAACTGGTCTCCCTGGGACGACTCCGATGTTTGTTTGTACTTGTCAAAACCTGGCTAATTTGAACTTGCCAGCTAGCGCCGCCTACACTCCCCAATCACTTCTGAATTATGGGCGTGCAGACACATCTCGCCAACAACAAGCTCCATCCCTGAATGGAGCAGGCTTCCAGCCACCCTGCCATTTTCCTCCTGGCATTGGCTGAAACCCTGGAGGGTCCTCGGTAGGCACAGGGGCTTATGTAATGAGGGGGAGCCCACTGGGCTTTCCCATGTGTGTTCATTCATTATTTATACACCCTAAAAAAATAAATGCAGTGGAAATTTCTGTGTAGCCAGGGAAGATTCCGGAGAAGGCTGAAGATAACCAGTGTGTGGATTTTTTTGTCTAAGTCACTAAGAGTCACTAGTATGAATAGGGTACAGCAGAAAAGCAGCTGGTTTAGGAACCCAGAAGACCTGGGTTCAAATCTTTACTCTTCTTCTCACTACCTAGGCAACCTTATACAAATCACTTCCCCCCTCCAGGCTTGTTTGCTTGACTGGAAAATGAAGGGGTAGAGACAGAGAGGCAGAATTAAATTAACTTCAGCAGCTAAGTGCCTGCTATGGGTACAGCTTAAGGAAAAAAAAACATAGGATTGGGAGTCTAACGATCCACTGACATTTATTAAGCGTCTGCTTATATACCAAGCACTATGCTAAGTGCTTGGGATACAAAGAGGCAAAAGACAGTCCCTGCCCTTGAGGGGCTTACACTCTAATGACAAATACACACAAAGCAAGCAGGAGATGATTAGCAGAGGGAGGACACTGGAAGAGAGGGACTGGGAAGGCTTCCTATAGAAGGTAGGACTACAGAAGCCAGGGAGGTCCTAGGTCCCTGGCTCTAGAGCTTTCCAGAACTTCAGAAGTCATCTCATCCAAGCCTTTCCCTTTACAGAGGAGGAAACTAAGTCTGAGGTTAGGTGATTTGGCCAGGGCCATTCTGTAGTGAGTATCATAGGTGGAATTTGAACCCGGGTCCTCTGGCTCCAGATGCATTTCTCTTTGCACAATGCCCAGTGCCTCCGAGAGGACCTGGGTTCAAATCTCAGTTTTGTCACTCACTCCTTGGGGACCTTTGCCTTGTTGTCCACTTCTGTAAAATGAAGAGGTTGGATTGAATGAATATGTAATCTGATCACCCTGTGACTCTGAGGTGACTTCTGAAGTCCTGGCTGCCACTCACAGCTCCTTGAGAGGATCGAGGAGAAGAAGGAGAGGGGAAAGGAGACTCTTCCTTGTCAGTGTGGTCACTCTGATCTCCTCCTAGAAAGAGCTTAGGACATGAAGTCAGCCTACCTGTGCAAATATAAAACCTAAGCAAAGTATCAGAAGAGCCTGCATGAAGAAGGGGATTAGCCTTCACAAAAGCCAAAGATTCTAGAGGGGCAGAGGGAAGGAAGGAGAGTTATTCAGGCATGGGGGGCTGCCTGGGCAAAGGCTTGGAGACAAAAGACTAAATGTTGCACACAGAAAACAGGTCAGTTTCTTCACACATCCTATCTCTTGAACTCTGAAGTTCCATTATAAATCCTCACTTGAACTTATCTTCCAGAAATAAGCAATGTTTGCAAACATTTACTGAGTCCTAGATGGGAGAGGCAGTGAGCTTCCCATATGTTCTGGGATTACCCTTACATCCTCTTGAAAACACTTGTGGCCTATGGAAGATGCACCCCTGGGTTTTTGGTTCAGAAATGCCTGAAGATGTCAGAGGCAAATGTCATTTGGGGATGACCTCTGCCAGAAATAGCAGCAGGCATGTCCGGAGCTCACATTCTTCTTGTGGTCAGTTCGTATTTCTGCTTTGTGCTTGTCCCTTAGTCAGAAGGAGGTCAATGCAGGGGAGCACTGCAAAGTTCATGAGTCAAGAGAAGTCTTCCCAAAGTCCAAAAGAAACTAATGGGAACCCAATGTCAATATAACCCTGATAAAGGAGGGCCTGCAGAGTCAGTCCACAAGCATTTATTAAGCACCTACTATGTGCCAGGCATTGTGCAAAGCACCAGGAATGCAAAGACTGAAAACAGGCCCTGCTCCCAAGGGGCTCCCAGTGCAGTGGGGAGAGCAGCATGCAGCTAGCTATGTCCAAACAGGATGTGGTCCTAAAGTGTAGCTATAGATACAGGACACATATCTGCAGAAGAGCTCAGAGAGGAGGCCCTGAGATGAAAGAGGACCAGCAAGGGCTGCTTGGAGAAAGTGTGGCATTTCTGTGAGATGTGAAGGCAGGCGGGGGGCCTGGAGGCAGAGATGGGCCGGAGAGCATTTCAGGCCACTGAAGGTTCTGGGAGTCGGGAGGTGGAGAGTCTTCTTCTAGGAAGAGCTGGAAGTCTCGGGCCACCGAGTCACCGATTACATGAAAGAAGACTGGAAAGGTAGGACAGGGCAAGGTTTGTGGAGGGCTTTGAACACCCAACCGGATTTTCCATTGGATCCCGGGAGTGATAGGGAGCCTCTGGGTTCGATTGAATGGGGGGAAGGGTGAAAGCTTCGTGGAGGATAGAATGGAGAGAGGGGAAACTTGAGGCTGGCAGACCCCCCAGTAGGCTATTTCAGTAGTCTGGGGGATGAGGGCTGGCATGCAGCAGGAGGTGGCACTGTCACAGGGGACAAGGGCGTGTATGTGAGATGTTATGAAGGTACCATCATCCAGAGGCCTTTGGCCATTCACCAGCTCACCTGAAGAGTGGCCCTTTTTCTTGCAAAGGCAAGCCTGTCTTCATCTTGTCCTATCTCACTCATCTTCCATCCTGGTTCATCCTGGCCATAAAGTCACCCACGTTGCCGCCATATTCAAACACTGTTCACTTGATCCATCTATCCTTGCTAGTTATCACCCTATGTTTCATCTCTCTTTTGTGTGAGAAGGTCATCTATGGCTCTACTCTCTTCTTACCCCCTTACCCTCTGGCTTCTGACATCGTTCCACTAAGACAGCTCTCCACAAAGTTACCAATGACCTCTTCAGGGTCAGTCTTTGCCCTTCTTGGCCTCTGCAGCCTTCAATGCTGTCTATCACCATTTGCTCCTTGACATTCCTTTCACTCTAGTCTGATGGCACTGCTCTCCTCCTTCTCCTTCTACCTTCCTGACTTCTTCTTTCCTGCCTGTTAACTATGCGAGTCCCCAAGGCTCATTTAGAGCATACCACGGAAGGGCCTGTCATTGGCAAACAGTGATAATTCCTCTTTTCTAACATCCTTTGGAGTTCAGTAAAACCCACTATTCTATATACGATGTGTGGTTTTGAATAATGTGCAAGAGTACAAGGAGAAGTGTATGTTACGTCTGTCAGCCACATGCCAAGTACCTTATGGGGCTTAAGAAATCCAAGGGGAGGCCCGTGCCCTTCATGTTAGGAAATAAAGCATAGAAACAAAACAATAGTTTTTGGGCTAAGAAGCCACTGAGATCAAATCCCTCTTCTGACACTTATTACCTAGCCTATTACACAGTGCCTCAGTTTCTCCATCTGTGAAAGGGTGGTTTGATGTAGATGGTTGCTAAGTCCCTTCAGCTGGAGACCTAGAATCCCACCTCATACCACTCTCAACTGTGTGATCCTGGGAAAGTCTGTTCACTTCTCTGGGTCTCAGCTTCCCTGGCTATAAAATGAGGAATGGCAGTGCCACCCAGCAGGATCATGGGGAGGTTGAGATCTGCTAACATCCTGTTTGTAGGGAGCTTTGCAAAGCCTAAGGCCCAACACAAATGCCAGTTATTACTAAGCACACTTGAAAAAATCTTGGATTTGGCTAATTTTCTCCTCAGCAGTTGTGGGGGTTGATGGAAGCTATGGGGGTTTTGTTGTTTGTTGTTTCCTGCGGTATGTCTTTGTGGCCCCTTCTGTGAATTCCTTCCTTCTGGAGGGAGGAGGTGGGCGGTAGTGCCTATACACACACACACACACACACACACACACACACACACACACACACTCTCTCTCTCTCTCTCTCTCTCTCTCTCTCTCTCTCTCTCTCCACCATCGCCTGTTCACAGAAATACGAGTATTTCATGTTACACCAGTGGGAGGGTGGGCCGGGGCTGCCCAGCACCCACCCAGATTCATTTCTGTACTTGGGCCAATGTGCTGTGAGAGAAATAACTAGAGGGGAGTTCTCTTCTGCCCCAAATGTGTCTGTCTTCCTCCTCCTGCTGCTGCGAATTAGCCACATCCTTTTCCGAATGCTGTTTGCATAAATAAGATAATTTCTTCCTCAAACATTACGGACCCAGCACATGTTCTGGAGGAGAATGGGAGCTTCTTCCCCTAAGAGGCTCGTGGGAGGATTCTGCTGAGAGATAAAGATGTGATCACACGAGGGGCATCTTTGAAAGGATGCCTACCGTGCTTCTCCGAGCAGGCACCGGTTAATAATAAATGTGCATTTCGGTAATGACACTTGAGGGTCCTTGACATTTCAGAGAAATGAAGTCTTCCTATGGATCCGTGGGGAGAGCAGGGAACAGAAGGGCCTTCAGAAGCATCTGTTTTCCAGTCTGAAAACCACTCCCCTCCCTCAGCCTCTCCACATTGGGCCCAGCAAGATTTCTTCTTAACACCTCCAACACATGCACTCTTACCCTCTCCCCAAAGTCTCCTGGACCCTCCTGTTCTGGGTCAGTGCTTAGACATGCAGGTGGAGGCCTGAAGAGTGGATGGGACTTGGAGTCGGGAGATTCGGGTTAGCTTTGGGAACCTAGCCAAACTGCTTCACATATGTGCCTCAGTTTCCTCATAACACTGGTGCAAGGTTGTGGGCGAGTGCGATAAAACTGAGCCATTCTGACATCTCAGACTGTACTTTGGTCGTTGGCATCCACAGGAATCCAGCTAAGGGTCCATCACTAGTTTTGGCCAATCTCTGCCTCTTAGATAGCCAGCCTTGGCCCCAGTGAACTAGGGAATGGGAGACTTCAGGATGATGGGAGAGAAATAGATCGGCCCACCCTTCCCTATGTGGTACCACCTGGGTTCAGTAGGTATTGCTGGGTGAACCGGGCCACATGGAGGCTGGAGGCTCGACCTGGTCCTTGCTATCAAATGTATCACAGGGGAACCAGTCTGATTGAGGCTAGGAGCCAGAGAGTAATGGTATCGCAGACAACCGATATTTTTTCTTAAATTGGAAGTCCATATTCACTTGTTTTAATAAATCAAAATACCATCTCAGCCTCTCAGTAGAAGGGGAGGCAGGGGAGTCCAGGCCCTCTAATGGGAACTCTTGGGGTTTTTGTCCCAGATAGGCCACCAACCTCTCTCACCTCAGCTTCCTCATTGGTAAACATGATGAGGCTGGACAAGGGGCCTCCAGGGTCCCTTCACATCTAGTTGTTTTATGAGTCTATGACAGAAGATTTTCAGGAGACAAACCTCACATTCAGGCAGAATAAAGATAACCTACCTCTTCTGAGATGTTATTTTTGTGACAATCCATCTAGCCCTAGAAGAGGGCTCCCTGGCCATCTAGTCCAACGAACTTATTTTGCAGATAAAGAAACTGAGTCTTAGGGAGGGGAGGTGACTTAGAGCTGGATATTACGTCTAGGACAGTCGCCCATCTTACTTGCAAGGAAACTGAGGCCTAGAGGGGGTGGTGATGCCCAAGTTCACACATCTGGAGTTAGAAGGACTCCCTCATCCAGGCTCCTCCTTTTATAGATGGGGAAACCAAGGCCTGGGGCCCCAATGTGACTCAAAGGATCACAGAGCTGGCCTTGGCAGGAGGTCCAAGGTCACCCGAGGCCCAACAAGGTCGAGGGACTTGTCCCAGATCATGGAGGCTGTTTTTAAAGATAGATCCATCAATGGAATAGCATCAGTATTGTCACTAACATTAGATCACTTTTACCACTTCCAAGTTTGCAAAGGTCTTTTACAAAGATTATTTGTACCTCAATCAATAAATGTTTATGGAGCACTTACTATGTGCTAAACATTTATGGAGCACCTACTATGTGCCTGGAACTGTGCTGAGCTCTGGGGATACAAAAGAGGCAAAAGACAGGTGCTGCTGTCGGGGACCTCACAATCTAACTGGAGAGACGACATGCAAATAGATATACCCAAAGCAGGGATAAAGAGGAGATAATGACCAGAGGGAAGTCACTGGGGTGAAGAGAGATTGGGGAAGGCTTCCTGGAGAAGGTGGGTAGAGGCTGTGATGAACCCCCATTTTGCAGAAGCTGAAAACCTAAATGTTAAAGATCACCCAGTATCCAAGGCAGGATTCACACCCAGGACTTAACTCTCATCATCCTCTTGACCGTTACTATTAACGAATTGTCCTAGGTAAAGCTTCCTCAGTGAATAATTCTAAAATGAATTAACAAAGGTCATGTAGAATAAGTAAATGGCAGATCTGAAATTTGAACTCAGGTCCTCTGACTCAAATCCACCGGCCCACACCGTGCCAATTTTAGTGTTGGACAATGATAACAATCTAAAAGTCCTGTGTATGGTCAAACTCCTACTCTGCACCAGGCTCCTGGGGGATGGTAGAAGGCATTAGGTGTGTGGGCACCCAAACAAAAGTAAGGGGGCGTGTTGTGAGTGGGAGGCTGAGACCACCAGAGAGAACATCTCAGCTGCTCAGCTCCTGAGGGCATGTCTGGCTGTATGGTCACAGCCCCCCTTTCCTGCCCACTGCCCCTCCTGCCATGTGGAGGTTGCCTTAGGAAATGGTCAGGAGAGAGGCAAGGTCAATGTCTTCTTCTCCTTTGGGGGCGCGTCTTTGAAATCGGAGTCTTAAGAAACGAGGCGGATCAGTGTCAGGAAACTGCGTTCGGATGTCACTCCAAGGTGAAGAACTTAATTTACTGCAGAGATGGTTTGGGGATCATGTGAGATTTGGAATTCTGTCTTCTTTCAAAGGCTTGCTTGGGCCGTTGATTGACTCTCAGTAGGAGACCTAGTTTTTAAATATAAAGCCAGAAGTCTTTCAGAAGCACTTGCCAAACATAGAAATGCAGTCACGATTTTATTATCAGAGTTTACAGGGAAATCCACAACTTTCCTCTTTATATTTGGTGAAGGGGCCCGAGAGGAGCCAATACTGGCAGCTGCAGGATGCTTATTGTGTGACTAGTACTGACATCGAGTAATCCATCAGTAGGCATCAATTAAGCAGGTACCTGGTACCGTGCTAAGCCCCAAGAATACAAAACAATCCTTCCCCTCCTTACATTCTAATGGACCTGGCCATGTCGGAGATGTATCTGAAGCAGAAGCAACCTGAATGGGAAGGTATTAACAGTTGGGGGAACCAAGAAAGGTATCCTGCAGGAAATGAGAGGGGAGTCTTAGAGGAAGCCTGGAGTGGTAGCTGTGAGGAGGCAAAGTGTTCCATGTGTGGGGGAAACTTGTGCACTCTGGGCACAGAGATACAAGAAGCAGGCTCTGCACAAGGGGACCTCAGACAACAGCCAATAATAGAGAACTCTTGGGTGACAGGGTAGATTGGCACCTTCTGTATGACTTCAAGTTTGTCTGGGACACTGGGCAAGTCAGCGACTTGGCTAGGGTCACAAAGCCTGTCTATATCAAAGACTATATTTGAAGCAAATGTCACCTCTGGACATCAGGGTGATGAGAGGATTTGGCTCCTCCAGCCTCTTGCTTCATTCTTCCCTCTTCTAGCCTATGGCGTCTTTGGGTCCCATATTTACAGATGAAAGGGGCCCCTTGTTTCATAGATGAGGTCTACAGAGATGAGGCCTTTCCTCAAGGTCTTCTAAGTAGAGAGGGAGCTAGAATCCATTCCCTGTTGTAATAGGGGAGATGGAGACAGTTGGAGAGGCTTACTTAATGTGCATCAACCAATGACCCAGCATTTTTCAGGCCTAGTTCATTCTTACATTTTCAATGAGCAACCCCGAGTGTGCCTTTTCTCTTTCCCCAATTGGAAAAGCACTGCTTTGCCATTTGTAAGACTCCTCGGAGCATCAAATAGGCTTCTTAATAAGGATCGTCTTGGTTTCTCGCTTGTGAAATGTCTTTGTAATTGTAAACAATATTCCACTCCCCACCAGGGAGGAGCTCTGAAGTGGTGGTGGGGGTGGTTGGGGTCCCGTGGCTTTCCTCCCCATTGCCACAGAGGCATTATCAGCCTCTGTGGGGTGCTTTCATGGAGCCCTCAGTAGAATTGGTCGGGTCCCAAGGAACAATCAGTTACTCCATGGCTTTTCTTGGGAACACTCTGGGACACTTGTCACGGGCATGAGGAGCCTCGCTTCTCTTCAGTCCTTAACTGAGAGAGCCTTCTCATGGAGCTCAAGGACTTTTCTGGGGTTCATAGAATCTCCCAAAGGCTTTGAAGAATCAGCCAGGGAGGGACTTTTACAACCCTTGGCTTCATAGGATCAAAGATTTAGAGCTGGGAGGAGTTTTAGAGATCATCTTGTCCAACTCTCTCATTTTATGGAGAAGGGAACTGAAGCCCAGAGAGAGTCACACAGGAAAGAAGTGACAGGCTGGATTTGAACTCATCTCCTGATCTGAATTCCCTGCCCTTTCCACTGTACAACCTAACAAGGAATCCACTGTTTGGGCCAACAAATGGTCATCCAGTCTTTGCCCAGAGACAGCCAGTGATGGGGAACTCACCCAGCCTTCCAAGGCCATCTGTTCCATTTTAGAAAAGCACTAATTGGCAGAAATTTTACCAAAATATGATTGACTTTGCACATTTCCTTTGTTCATGTTTTAAAAGTCCCAATGATCTGCTTTGTTTTTCCCGTAAGAAACGTCTTAGCTAAATTACAGAGCTTTTAAAAATTGACGTAGCATTCAAAGTTTGAGTTTTCCTAATCTGAATGCTTATACTCCGTATTCAGCTTTCAGTCTGGTTTGGGGACAAACAGTACTGTCGAATCACCAACAAGAGCAAAATGTAAGGATGAAAGCCATTGTCTCCTTTTTCTGTGGACAAAAGGTAGCAACAGTAGAGATTTTTACTGATGGGGTGTAAATCCCAAACGTATGATAATAAATATTTATTTACATAGACTGTAACTGGAGTTATTTGACAACCTGTATTTTTATAGGAAAACAAGACCTTTCCCATCGAAACCAGGTTCCAGAGGCACATTGCCCTTAGGGGTTGGTTTTGGTCCAGTCACATAAGGCATTTGAAAATACAGTGGATTGATTCAATGTCAGGACAGACCAAGGTTCAAACGCGATTTCTACTATTCTATCCCATCTCTGTTTCTTCTGTTTTCCCTCCCTCCTATCCTCCTTCACTCCTTCCGTCCTCCCTCCCCCTCCCTCCTTTACTTCTTTTCTTCTTTCCTTCCATCTGTCCTTTTGTCCTTCCCTGCTTCCATCCATATATCCTTCTTTCCTTTCTTCCTTCCTTCCTTCCTTCCTTCCTTCCTTCCTTCCTTCCTTCCTTCCTTCCTTCCTTCCTTCCTTCCTTCCTTCCTTCCCTTCTCTCTCCCTCCCTTCCCCTCTCCCTCTTTCCCTTTCTCCCCACTTCCTTCATTCCTCATGCTCACCTCTGCCGCATTTCTGGCATTTTCACTGCTAGCTCCTGCTGCCTTTGCATCGAAGAAGTGTTATTTCCTTTGAGTCAGAACACCAGACCACATCTGCAGCTTCTGCCCATCTGGTGACCAAAGGGGTCCTCAGGGAGCCAGCTGGCGTGCCCCTCCCCCCTGAAGGTCTATTACTCCTTCTGTCCTATCCTAGCTAAGTCAATTCCATGAATTATTTTCTTTTTTCTCTACTTTCGGGTACAGAAAGCTTCAGCACCTCCCACTGAGTCTCAACTAAATGAGAGCCTCTTTTGTGCTGTCAGCCCCTCTCATAGCCTTGACCTTACAAAGACCTTGACATCCAGAAATCTGGAAGATCAGGGTCAGTCTAGTGGCCTCCATGACCTTGGAGGTTCCTCGCAGCTCAGAATGTTGGATTCTGTGGAATTAGGTCATCTTCCAGAATTACTCTTCACCCAAATTCCCTCTTCCAGAGGCAGCCCGGTGATGGATGGAACTTCAGACTTTGCTAGGCTGGCCCTCAGACCACAGACAGGACCCTGGCAAGCTTTCCACATTGGATGTTCCGGAGCTTGTCCTCCATGGCAGGTTCCCTCTACACCTTGATGAGGGATCAGAGGAGGACCCAAGGAGGCCCATTGACTGTCCTCAGGAGAAAAGGAAGTAAGCAGCATTGTCTCTGCCTCCACAGGCACATTTGTATCAGATGTGAAATCTGCAGAGACCAGGGAGTGCTGGTTCCCTGGCATCATCTCTACGGGGGCTTGTCTAGGTTTTTCTCAGGCTCACAGACCCAGGTTTCCCTCTTCTCTCCCCCTGCCTCCCCCCCTCCCCGTGCCATTGCCTCCTGGCCCAGCTGGGGAGAGAGGCTGTTGAAGGCCTGGGCTTCTGCTCTATTGACCTGTTGCCTTCTGGTCCACCCTCAGTCTTGTGAAGGAAATCCTAAGCTGTGGCTTTCATTCCCTTTGAGGACCAACTTTTCCCAACTAAGCCTGAAGGACTTTTTCTCCACGTCCTCTGCCAGGACCCTTAGCTTCTGGAGAGAATTGGATAGGGCAGAGGGTGGCTGTCTGTAAGGACCATGGACTGGGGAGTCCCAGATAGGGCAGCCAATCCCAATGTGGGGAAGGTCCCTTCCCATCACTGCAGAGTTATTTCAGACTGCTGCTGAGCCTCGCTTCTCTTCAGGTTTAAAGGAAGGGGTAGAGAAATGAGTTAGTAACTCTCTGAGAAGGCCTACACAGTGGGACCTACCTGTCCTGGGTTGGGGGTGTAATCCTGGCCTTTTAATGGCTAGCTGATCGTAGAAGGGTCTCCTCTTTGTCTGAGTCTGGTTTGTCACTCTAGTCTTCCTTCCCTTTTGAGGATGGTCAGCTTCTTGGTGCCCTCTGATACTTCTCAGTGATTGGGGGAAGGCCTTCTCTTAGGACAAAAGTTACTGGCATCAAATGTAATACAGAAAAGGAAACTGATGTAGCCCCAGGACCAGCTGACTTCCTGCCCAGGATCCGGTGTTGGCTGGGAACCAGAGGTTGTCCACACACACGTTACAGCTCGGACTCTGGGAAGTGGGTCATGTGTCCTCCACTTCATGAAGAGGAGCAGGGGCTGTGAGAATTCTTCTCAGGGCCTGGCTGCTGCTGGCCAGTCATCAGCTTATGTTTTCACCAGGGATGCATTTCCTTCCGGAAGGATTCCTCCCATCCCCTGCCTCTCCCTAATCCCTGCACATCGGCTCTGACAAGGGAGAAGTGAGTCAGATGGCTCCACAGTTTGTTTTTTAGCCTCAGACATGGCAGCCATTTTCCCTCCCCAGTTTTCCTACTTACACCCTTGGCCAGTCTCCATTAGAAGGTCCAAAGAAAAGAAGATGTGGTAAATTACCTCCTTTTTTTCCTCTGAACCAAACCAGGTAAGATTCCTTAGTGGACATAACCACGGAGGCCATATTGAGGGTGGTATAAAACAGAGAGATCCAGGCTCACTAAACCGGGGAGGAGGGGGCAGCACAGTCACGGAGGACATTTGACACAGACTACAAATGGCAAGGGACTCTCTTAGTGAAGATGACAAGGCTGGTCTCCTTTGAGTGGCTGTGGGTCTCATTGGAGAGGCATCCTGACCCAGAATATTCTGGAACCTCCTCAGTAAGGCCTCAGACACTCAAAGGAGACCACCCTCCCAAATGGGCACAGACAAAGAGCTCCTTTTGTCCGGGTCTTGTCCTGGTGGCTGGCCCATCTGTGGAATGTGTCCATCAGTCCATAAATCTAAGGCATGCTCTGATACCGACTGTCGTCTGTACCCACGATTGAATGGGAAGAAGACAATAGGGAGGGCTGTATCTAAAAATAACGTGAAATTCCCAGTGATCCCTAGCTACCTTGTGCCTAAAGCCCCTTTTCAATGCCTCTATTTTCCCAAGTGATTCATATGGCTACAGATCTTGATACATACTATGGTGATGTCCCTCCCCTCCTCAGTAACCTTCAGGGCTCCCTATCACCTCCAGGATCACATAGAAAATCTCTGGCTTTTAAAGGCCTTTTATGGCTGGTTCTGTTCCCATCTTCTAGTCCTGTCCTTCCAGATCATACTCCGCTCTATGGGCTCTATGATCGAGTGGTGCTGGCCCTGCCTGTGCTTCCTGGCACAAGGCAATTCATCTCTTGAGTCTTTTCACTGACTGGCCCCCATACCTGGAATCCTCTTCCTCCTCAATCTCCACTTCCTGGCTTTCTTGGCTTCCTTTAACTTTCAAATAAAATTCCACCTGCAAAAATATTTTTCTGGCCATTCTTATGGCCAATGTGTTCCCTCTGAGATTATCTTCAATTTATCCTGCATGTACCATGTATGTACATAGTGATTGCATGCTATATCCCTGCATTAGCATATGAGCTTCTTGAGGGCAGAAACTGTCTTTTGGCTTCCTCTGTACACCCCCTGCTCATCACCGTGCTAGGCGCATAGCGGAGCTTAATCAATGCTTTTTGCCTGCCTTCAGCAGTGACAGGTTTCTGCTCCCTGCCTTGCTGGGCTCTGAGATACTAAGAGAATTCTATTTCATTGTGGATTGGGTTTGATGCCCCAGATCCCCTCCTGTTCTGGGCTTTGGGGGACAGTTCAATTACATTTCTCATTTGAGAGGAGGGAGGGAGTGACTGGTCCATAGTCACACAGAAAGTATAAGGATGTTCATTAATAAAATGATGCTTCTTTTCAGATTTCTGTAACTTAAGTGAGGGCTTTGGGCACTGTGGTCACTCAGGTACCTCCCTGCCAGCTCTGACTTGCTGTGAGTCCAGAGGTGCTAAGTTCATTGGGGCTCCTACTTTTACTACCTGATGCCTGAGTGCCTTGGACAAGTCCCTTCTTTTTGTCCTCCATAAGATGAGGGGGGAGGGGTTCACTAGATGACCCCTAGGTTCTGCCCGTCCTTAATCCGGCATCCTTATTGTTTGTATGACAAACAAACAGAGAGACACTTTTTCTTAATGTATAACAGCCCTCCAGTGGGTACAGTCAGTTCGGAGAGCTGGAGAAGGTTTGCAGCCTGTGGTCTTGCAGATGCTTTTTTAAGACATTATTGTTGTCTAGGGAAGAGGTGTGAATGATCGATGTGAGGGCTCCCGGGTGTCTGCTGGCCACTGCTCTTAACCTCAAATGTCACACAAATAGGTGGGGGCTGCCTCTCTCTGCTGACCTGACAGCTTTCTCCTTGTCATTCCCAGCCTTGAACAGTGGGGCCATTGATACTCTGGGCTAGAGGCTGAAGCCCTCCTCCAGAATCCAGCTGTGGGGCTGGGGCCAGAAGGCTCTGAAAGCAGAAGGGATGACCTGGCCTTCTGGGCCACTGGCTGGAGGCCGAGGAGGGGCCTAGGAGGAGCTTTCCCTTGGAGAAAAGACAAACCAGGGGTGGAATCCTTAACTGCTTTGTTTGGGGGTTTCATTTTGTGGAAACTAGGGTGGGGGCAGTGTTGTTGTTTTATTTTTAATTTACCTCTATGCTAAAAGCCTGTATAAAGCACTAGCTTTGTGCCAGGTACATGCTAGGTAAAGATGCCCTGCCCTCTGGGAGATTACATTCTATAGGCTTAGCTATTTTATAATGCATCAGATTCTACCCAAGGGGCTTTTCCTCTTGCTGGACCCTCCCTCCTCCCTAACCTATCTGATATTTATTCGGTATCTACTTACCCCTGTGCCTATATTGTCTTCCCTAATGGAATATTTCCCTTTTCCCTTTTTCCTTTTCATCTAGATTGATTGATTGGTTGAATGATTGGGGTGGGGTGAAACAACTCCACAACTCCACAAGGATAAACAAATACAGTTTTGCATAAAGTAATTAAATGGAGGTAGTCAGAAAATGCTTCAAAGAAAGCTGGGAATTCCCACTGTGAGCAGCTTCAGGAGTCAGGGACTGCTTATGCAAAGGCATGGTGATCAGAGATGAACTATCTTGCATGAGGAACCACAGGTAGGTCAGTTTGGCTGGAGTGTAGACCCTGTTAAGGGGATTGATTGGTGTGAAATGAGTCTAAATGAGTCTAAAAAGTGAGTCTGGAGAGTGAAGGGTGTTAAGAACCTTAGAAACAATAGAGAGCCACAAACTTCTTCATAATCTGTCATCAATGATTTGGCTGCTGTGTGGAAGAAAGGGCAGAGACCAGTCTGGAGGTTGTTTGGGGATAGCCCAAGTGAGATGAGAGGTTGTCATTAGGGCATAGCTATGGGGGGGGAGAAGATGGGGACAGACCAAGGGTGGTCCTGGAGATGGAGGGGACCCCATGTGAGGGCAGAAGGAGAGGAAGAGCCTTTGGGACTCCTTGTTGACTCCTTTTGGGGGATCCTGAAGCCCCATGGTGTTGCTTGAGCCTTTTTTCATCTGAGAATGCTCATGGTACAGCTGAGAGCACCTGGGGTGGAAGGATGAAGACAGTTAATGTGTCCGACTCAGGCACTTGTTATTAGATTCTCCTTTTGGGGAAGATCTCATGGGCTAAGAGATCACAGAGGCCTCGAGCCCTTGGCTGTGGACTCTTGAACTTCCTGCCTCAGTCCTCCGGCACATAGCGTTCATGGTTCATGCAGAGAAGCTCCAAACGTGAATCCTTAAAAGTCATTAAAAAAACCCAGGGGATTCCATCACCTCAATAAATGCTGTGCCTTGGGCCAGGGATCAATAGGACTTGAGTTCTAACCCTGCATCTGTACCCTGTGAACCTTGGCTTCCTCATCTGTAAAATGGGGGAGATAAGGCTTGTAGTGACCACTCCATAAGGTTGGAGGGGGCGGGGAGGGTTCCAGTGTAGCGCTCTGTAACATCAGTAATGATGAAGCTATGTATTGCCTCAGTGAGGGGTCATCCTTCACCGAAACTGATTGCTGCCCTTCTTGTGCCTCAGTAGACACTTTTTGTTGGTTTTCATGGCCCAAAGGTCAACCCTGAAAACACCGTATGTGCTCTGTCTGTGGTGCAGAATCTCTGAGGTTGCTAGCCTTATGTGTGGATGGCAGAAGCACACTGTCCATCGATGGCCCATACGTGAAACCTTTCCCTCTAAGCAAAACCAGCCACAGTTTTGGGGACTCCACATATAGCTCTGATGGTCTTCCAGTCCCCCCCTTACCTAAGGGAAACGTTGGAGGAAAATGTTAAGGGGAGATATCAATGTAGGGGGAAGAGAATAAGCATTTCTATAGCCCTACTATATGCCAGGCACTATGCTAAGAGCTTTTTACAAATACCTTGTTTGATCCTCACAACAACCTTGGGAGCTAGGTGCTATTATGATCCGAGGAAACTGAGTCAAGTAGAGGTTAAGTGACTTGCCCAGGATCACACAGCTGGTGCCTGAGGCTGGATTTGAACTCAGATCTTCCCTACTCCAGGCCTAGCGTTCTACCCAGTATGCCACAAGCTTCCCCCAACTCTGAATACATTATGTAGGACTTTCCCCATTAGGCGCGTGGCCTTTTGTGTTCATGAGTTTTAGAGAGAAAGGCAAAGCTGGATTCCCCACTTTGTTTTTCAAAGCAGTAACTGTATGGTCCAACCCCTGCTGGGTTTTCATTTTTATTTTTTTATGAACGCTTCATTGCCTTGTGGATAGTAATCTGCAGAGTGGAGAGATGTTCCTCAGGGCACTCCATCTTCTCTGAAGGGGAGACCTGCCTGACCTTGGAAGAGAGAGAGCAGCCCCTTGGCTGTGGCAGGAACACAAACATCTCACATTCAGGGCAAAGTGGGGTCAAATTCTCCCTACTCGGCATCCCGATTGAACCTAGAGAGAGAATGGCCCCTCACTAAACAGCTGTAACCAGCTGGGCAGAAGGATGGCATGGGAGGGGGTGTGAAACGAAAAGCCGGGTGGGGCCTATGTGTTGTGAAATTTAGCAGTACGGATCATCGTTTGTTAAGTTTTCTGCTCCGAGCAAGCTTTGTTCTGGAGCTGGAATGGAAAAGTGAAAACTGCCCTCCAGGAGCTTCCCTGGAGGTCGGGGTGCAGCTATACCAACAGAGCACAAAGTAGTTCTGTGTGGGGATGAACACAGGAGAGGGTGGGACACTAGCTGGAAGGGTTGCCCAGGGCCCAGGGGCAGTCAATGGGAACTCTCTGAGGAGAGTTTCTCTCCACATCAAATCAGGGGGTTGGCCATCTCTAAGGTCATGTCAAGCTCTCAGATTCTCCCAACAGTGAAGCTTTCAGCCTTCATCTCTTCTATTTCTGTGACCTCTAGAAAATGTTTGAGTTTTAAAAAAATGGTGAAATGTCATTTTCTCAGCCTTTAAGACACAACTCTAATAACAGGCAGTAGGTTTTGTTTCTAAGGAGTGTTCTCTAAGGTTCTTTAAGAAATTCGAGATTCCATAATTACCCAATATTTCACAATTAATTATTAAAAGGTAATAAATGGATACTGTCTGCTTTAGTTTTACATACCTAAATGTCAGAAAAATGGCAAAGATCTCTAAAAGGCAAAAGGATTCTTTAATTACCCATTCCCATGGTAACTCAGACCCTGCATTGTCTTTGTCTTTGCTGGGGGTATTTTAAGTCCTTTTAACGAGTAGAGGCCCCTCTTATATCACCACTAAGGTCCACAGTGTAACAGAAAGATCGGCTTGCTAGAATCTCAAAGACCTGTCCCCCTCCCCACATTGAGAGAGGACAATATTCTAACTAGGAGGGAAAGAGAAGCTTTTTGTTGCCTGCAAAAGGTGTTTAACCTTTCCAGAATTAGCAAGACCAAAAGGCATGATTTCCCTCTACACCCCATTTGTGGATAATATCAAAGCATGAATATAAACTCACTCCAGCGAGCTAATCTCAGAGCAGCTCCCTCAAGACAAAGAAAATGGCTGTAATTGGGGCTAAATATAGACTAGCCTACTCTGATCAGGTAATGCCTGATGCTCACAGGGCCATTTAGAGTTTTCAGTTTCTCGTTTGGCCTTCACAGCAACCCCCTATGAGGTAGGCAGGGTGTATCTCCACCTTACATACGGCAACACAGAGCCTTGTTCGGGGGAGGGGAGATTTGTCTAAAGTGATGCTGTTGACTTGGGTCTTCAAGGCATATTTTTTGGCTTTGTCTTTGTACCCTCACACAGCCTTGAAACCTGACTAATGTGGAGATAATGATGTTTATTCCAGTCTTGTTTTAGGGAAGTGTTTTGTAAGCCTTAAGGTGAAATACAAATGAAAGTTGTTCTGAAGTCATTGTCTGAAGTCTGAAGTTCTGAAGTCATTGACCATTGACCACCATTGATGGTACCTTGACACAATAGATCTGATGAAATCAAATGAACAAATGCAGTTTGAGGCCCAGTCACTAGCTATGAGGCAGGTAGAGACCACCCATCAGGTCTTCATCATGTGCACATTATTCTTCGTGATATAGAGACACCATTCTGATTATGTTTTGTTTTTTTATCACTAACATTAAAAGCTGTTTACATGCCATGAGTTGCCTTCCATTCCTGTTTGGCTATCCAGACACGGAGGCAGATAGGATGATGCAGAGCGCTTGGTCTCTGCAGTCAGAACTCCTTCCTCACAAGAAGCCGACATTCAAAAGTAAATGACTAGGATTGTTTTTGTGGACCAGTCTCTGCTTCCTTTCAATAATTTTTTAAAGGAAAACATAGCATGGGGCCAAGATATCTTCCATGAGCCCCAATCCTGTTTCAAATGGCAGATTATCAGCTGCATAAAGAGGTGCCACATTTCAGTAACAAACTTGGGAACCTCATAGTTAGCACCTTGTCAGCGCTCATACCTGAGGAATGAAGTCTTTTCATGACATTGGTCATTATCCCCCATCAGATCAGAGTCTAAGACACAACAGGATTATATCCTATGGAAAACTGTGTTGTGGGAAGCAAGAGAGGGCATGAGTTGGCACATTGCTCATCTAGGAAAGGAAATCAGATTAAAAGGAAAATGACAGAACAAAACCTAAATAACACCCCCTTCACACACATACACACATACATCTTTTGCCCTCCTCTCTGACTGGCCCAAGCTTCAACAACCATTTTGGTGACAACCCCAGATCCTACCTTATTTCTATCATTTACCCCCAGGGCTCTTTTTCCTCTGGACTCCTTGTGTTCACAATCTGAGTCTCAGACAAGAGTCACTTACAATATACTGTCTTGAGTTTGTCTGCCTTGCCTTCCCATGAGGACCAAGGGCAGAGACCTAGTCTCGTATCCCTCTTTTCCTGGATCCTGGGCCCCCTGAGTCTCCTGCACTGGCCAGATCCAGCAGTCAGTAATTGATCTCACTTCAGGCCCGAAGACAATACTATGGTGCAAGTGGCCTCGCTGCAAATGAAATTATCATTGTGGATTTCCTCGTTTAAACAAACTTATTAAATATCTTTTCAGCACTACAGCTGCTACCGAGGATCCACAGACTCAGCCGAGGAGGCTCCTGGAAGGCAATGAGCATGGCGGCTCACACGTGTTAGTGGGTTATGTGTTTGTTGGAGTGAGTTGGATGGGTTCCACTTAGTAAGTCTCACAGTGAGCTCAAAGTCAAGGTTTTAGACAATGAACACAGTAACATAAAGGAAAATGATGCTTGCAGACTTGAGAGCTCAGAGCAGCGACTGCCATTGGCTTCAGAGGATGATGGCAACGCTGGAGATCTGCCTCCCGGCAGAGGGATGGTCCAACAGAGGAAGGGGCAGGACAGCTGGGTTTTTTGCTGACTTTTACTTCTTTGTTACAAGAGACAGGTCTGTGGCAGGTTTAGGGGAGCCATTGGAAGTGATAGTCACATTTTAAGAAGGAAGGATAGATGAAATCTTTTCGGTTTTTGGTTGTTGTTTCTTTCGAAATAAGAAGGCAATGACTTGGTTTCTATGAGGGTGGAACTAGGAACGCTGAATGGGTAAAAGAATAGAGAAGCAAATTTAGGCTCAAGATTTCTTCCTGAGTGGAGCTGTCAGACAATGAGCTGGGCTGGGAGAATATATTGCAATGGATTCCCCCTCAGCTGAGGCCTTCAAACAGAAGCCCACCCACTGGGGAGGTGGTAGAGGCAATTGAAAAACATACAGGAACAGACATGAGTTGGATTGGATAGTCTCTGAGGTCCTCTCCAACTGCGAACTTCCCTGATCCAGAATCTAGAAGTGTTTGGCACACAGCGGGTGATTAATAAGTGCTTGTTGACTCGATCCAGCAGCATGCACTTATCAGTAGAGATTTCCCCCAAGTATGTGGTTGGCATTTGTCACTGAGGAATTCCAGTCCCATGGGATATTTCCCACGACGTTCCTGCCCAAACGGAGACAATTATTGGTGAGAGGTCATTTCACTTTATATACGCTACTTTTCATCATCTAGTCGTTTTTAATTCAAATGTTCCCCAAGTGAGTTGTTTTCCCCCCTGGATTTTGTTGTGGGTCAGGTTTCTGTGTCAAATCAGTAAAATCAGGTTGCTCCTTATTCTGTCCCTTTGCTGGGAAGGATCCGTATTGAACTCTTTTAACTGTTTGTAGCCAGGTACCAGTCATTTAACATAATCCAGGGACGGTCTGGAAAGCCAGACTAGAAACCTGGGATACTGTGGCCTGGGGATGTGTTCCCAACAATTAACAAGCGTTAGGAGCCGAAGCCTCCTTCTTGTGATTGAATGCGGCAGGAGTTTACGGATGGATGCTGACTGCCGAGCCCAGGAGTTCAGCCAGCGCTCCTCGGTGTCCGGAGTCCTACAGTGGACACCAGGATTCCTCTCTAAGTTACGGGGATGGGGAGGCAGTGGTGGGGCAGCACATTGGGGCTTGCTCCCTCAACTGCTGGTGGGACTCCCCTTCTCCAGACCTTGGTTTTCCCATCTGTGCAAACAAAAGGCTTGGCCAGAGGCTCTCTCAGGCCCTTCCGGTCATGAATCATAGCAATGGTGCATATAAAACGGAGTCATGAGACAGGGAGCTCCAGGAGGATAAATGAGAGGCCAGAGGGCTCTCATTCAGCCTCGCTCTGAGGGTACTTAAATCCTCATACGACCATGTGACGGCGAGCCCTCATTTTCACCTCTGTGCAGACGACTTCCAGATTTATACATCCTGCCTCATCGGTCTGCCCTCCTCTTGGATATTTCCAACTTGGTGCCTCGTGGACATCTCACACTCGACATGTCCAAAGCAGAACTCGTCATCCTTCCCCTAGCCACCCCTCTCTTCCCAATTCCCTTGTTTCTAGGCAGCTGGGTGGTACAGCAGGTAGACAACTGGGCCTGGTGTCTGGAAGACCTGAATTCAAATCCAGCATCAAGCATTTACTAGCAGTGTGACCCTGGATAAGTCATTTAACCTCTTTAGCCTCTGTTTACCCAAATGTAAAATAGAAATGTAACAGCACCTCCCTCCCAGGGCTGTTCCAAAGATGAAATGAGGTGATATCTGTAAAGTGCTTAGCATAGGGGCTGGTCCAAAGCAGGCACTTAATAAGGCCAGACTCCAGACCCCATGCTCTTGCCACCGCCTCTTCTCCCACCCTGGGTTATAAAGGACCTCCAGTGTTGGGAACCTCCTCCATATCCATTTGAATGTGGGCCTTCAAAGATCATCCTTGTCCAGTAAAAGGACAGGAGGAAAACGTCCATGTGCCTGTGGCTCTCGGGGCAGGCAGGCAGGGCCAGGCTGACCTCTCTGAGTCTGGCCCAAGGAATGCCATGTCAAACATCACACTCGGGCCGGGGTTTGTTGTAGCAGAATAGAAGCCACATAGCTGCCCATAATGCCCCTCTTGTTTCCTGCATGAAGGCCGCACTGTTCTCCTCTGCGGAGGAGCGATTCAATACTCGCTCCAGTGGACGGGGGGGAAAATGAGTGCCTGTCTATGGTGATTCCTATCTGGAGGAAAACCACTTGTGGGCCTCCTCTGAGGGATTTCTGTGTTCTCTGGGACTCGGCAGAAGCAGAGGTTTGAGATTTTCATTTTCATTTTGAAAGGAGGAGGTCATATAATTTAATCCCCTCCTGAAGCCCTGCTCTGATTTCTCATGGGGGCCCAGAGGTGAGCTTGAGTTTTTTAAGGCTGTGCCAGCTGTGCATAGATCTGGTAGATGTGACTATGCCGGTGATACTGGGAGTTCAGGCCCAGGAACCAACTGCCTGGGCCTGTGGTCTGAGGACCAGCCCCTCCAAGTTCTGCAGAGCCACAGGAGGAAGGATTATGGGGCTGGGTCTGTCCATCAGAGCCACGGCAGGGTTAACATCGGCATCGTCGGAGGGAGCCCTGACGCCAATCCCGGCTCCCAAGAAGGGAAGCTCCTCGAGTCCTGAGCCTAGCCATGGATTATAGTTGTAAGAATTCCAGATTTCCTAAGAAAGCTGCATTGCAGATTAGGGGCTGGTCGGCATTAATCAGGCTAGTTCCTCACCCACGTCTGCTCCAGAAACAGATTTTCTCTCTGTGCCTAGCCCAGTGACTGACACTTTTCAAGGAGGTCTGGGGGATAAGGAGAACAGGCCTGGAATTTCATTTGGTGCAGGGAACTCCTAATGAGGATCATTCCTTTCCCAGTGCAGATCAGCCTTCGGCAACCAGAGCCAAGACTTCCTGGTGTGAGGCCTCCCTCCAGCGATGCAGGCCCAGAGCTGTGATGATTTCTCTGCACCATCCTGCACTTCTAACCACTTCTGGGTTCAAGTCAGTCCAAGAACTATTGAAGAAGTGGGCAAGGCACAAAATTGTGGGAGAGAGAAAAATGGAAAATGTCACCCATGAAGAGTTGGTCGGAGGGGATGTGATGTGTGTAGGAAAACACGGTGTCTCTCTCGCCAGGCCCCAACAGTTGCAGCTGAATGAGATCCATGGCCCCGATGGAAACCTCCTCAGCTTGGGGGAAGGGAGGGTCAGAGGCAGCTGCAAAATCCTTACACAGGCCAGCATTAGAAAGGCAGCTTGAATGGGCCAGAATCTCAAACCAGGCAGGGGAATGATGAGATGAAGGGAGAGGAGACAAAATAGAAGCTGGATTAAAAAAAAAAACAATGAATAGAAAAAGAATCCCAAGTCTAAGAAGGAATTAAGGAGGCAACAGTCTGAGATTGAGACAACCAGGACTTGACAATCCCCAGGGGTCAAACCTGGAGGAAGAATGAGTTCTGTTTCTTGCCTTCACATTAGATAATATTTGTAAATTGCTCAGTACAGGCACACTGTAGGTACTTGATTTCCCCCAGCGCTTTGGGTGCTCAGCCCTGCCTTTGGGCCTTCTGAATTTCCATCATCTGGAGAGTCCCCTCTGCTGTGACCTCTGGCCCAAGAGTAGTCATGGAAACCAGGTGGCAGTAGACAGAGGGTCTTATGTCTGTTAGTAACACTGTGACTCTCCTACTCTCCCAACGATGGAGTTGCCTTTGACTCTCTCTTCTCAGTTAGCTCTTGGTCCTCATTGGTCCCTCCAACAGCATCTCCTATGTGCTGAGGAGACCTGTAGTCACTGAGTCCTGCTGATTGCACCTCCCCCATGTCCCTCCCTGTGGCTATCATCATGATTGCAGCCCTCATAGCAGGCACTCCTCAGAGGAGGCAGGCCTGCACACCCATTTCACAGAAGGTCCAAAGGAAGCTCAAGTCTTCTGGAACAGGAGGCCTGGCTCTCCAGCCAGAGGATCTGGGTTTCAGCTTGGTCATTACTGCTAAATACCTGGGTGACCTTGGGCAAGTTACTAAATGTCCCAGGCCCCAGTTCCATCCCATATAAAAGAGGACTTGCACTGTTTAGACTCTAAGCTCCTTGAGGGCAGAGACTGTTCTTCCTCTCATCGATGTGTCCCAGCGCACTTAGCTCAGTGCCTCACTCATGGTGGACGCCCAGTTGATGGTCCCTGGAGTTATGGGACTGGACTCTGCCTCGGCTGTCCCTTGCAGCAGCCTTTGGCCCTGCTGGTCTCGGCAGGCCCTGTCGCCGCCTCTGTCCGTTCCCGCCATGGTTTGGTTCTTGTGGGCTCCTGCTCTCGGCTCCCTCCTGTCTTAGGCAGCTGCTCATATCCTCTTTGCCCCACGCTTGGCTTGGTCTCCTTTGCTCAGGCTCAGGGGCTTGGCTACTCATCGCGTCTGTCTTCTCTGCAACGGTCCCATTCAGCTGCACCTGCTGTGGGGCCCTCTCCGTTGTCCCCCGCAGGCAGCCAGCCGACATCCTTCCCCTCTGTGCCTGCTGGGGAATTTGGCCTCCTCTCCCCCTCCTCTGTCGCTCCAGCTGTCGGCACCCAGGACTCTTGGCCCACCTCCAAGGCTCCCTGCCGTCCAGGACGCTGTTGCCCTCTGCTGACTTCTGAGGCAGTTGCAGGCCCAGGGCGTCACTCACCCGTTGCAGCTCCTATAGCCCCGGACGCCTTTGCCCTCTGACTTGGGCTAATGTTTGGAACCTGCGTCTCTGCCTCCAGCCTGTCCCCTCTCCGCCAGATTGGCTATCTTAATGCGGGTCACTTCCCTGCTCAAGAAGATTCCATGACTCCCCTGTGCCTGCTAAATAAAGTCCATAGCCACAATCTGCCTTTCACCTGCCCTTGTAGCTTGGCCCCATTGCCTTCACTTCCATTATATGCTCCACGAGCTGGCCAGATCATACAGGTCACTGTTCCCTGAGCCTGGCTAGCCCCTTCCCATCCCAGAATTCCTGTCTGTGCTTTTTTGTTCTTTAGTTCCCTCCCCCTATCTCCATAAAAGGTTACCAGTACTTAGCACAGTCACTAACATTGAGGGAAAGGGGATGCAGCTGAGAGCCCGGGCTCCCAGTGAGGAAACTCCCTCTGCCAGTGTAGATTGGTGCATGCTCTGCACCTCAGAGAGCTGCCTGGGGCACACCGCCAGTGTGTGGCAGAGAGCGTCTTTCTGGCTCTCAGACCCTCGCACTATCCCCCATTCCGTGCTGCCTCTGATGGCAGCATCATTTGGCTCCTCAGCCTCATTATCCAAGTAAGCATTCATCACACCTCCTGGGATCTACTTCCTGCCATCTCCTTTTAAAATCCCAACCCCTTTTCAAGACCAAAGTCTGGTACCACTGCCCCCATGAAGCCTTCCCTGATTCCCCCAGAAACAATGACCTCTCCCTCCTTGAAAGTCTCCTGGAGCTTAGTAATTTTGTATGCACTACATGGTAGTTATGTTCTTAAATACTAATGAGCTTTATCATTACTTAGGAATATTGGGAGATAGGATCTGGGAGTTGGGGGTGAGTGACCTTAGAAGTCCTGGGAGTCCTCAACTGACAGCTCAGGAATTGACTAATCTGGCCAAAGGTGGGAAGCAGATGGGATCAGCCAGCATCACAGTAAGCCCCAAGGTCTCGTTGGACCAGCAGAGAGCTGCAGCCTGACTCCAGGTTGCTGATGAGCCATCTACCCAATGCTGTGACATGAGGAACTTCAAGAGAGAATGGGGGAGGGACATAGACCACCAACCTCCAACATGAATTAAAGTATTCTGCCCCATAAAGAGCAAGAGAGCTCCTGTGGCAACTGAACAGGGTGGGCAAGAGAAGGGAAGGGCCAGACCATTACCAGGAGTCTTGGAAAGATCTCGGGTGAACGCGAAATCGCAGGATAGGAGAAGGGCAGAAGGGAAGCGTGCAGAGCCTCGAGCTATGTGGAGGCCAGTGAGCTCCATGTCTAAGGAAGGAAGCCTGGGCCACAGAAAGCCTCGATCACCTCAGCAAGAACATATCATGACAAATGGTTTTTAGGACAGGTATAAACCCTAGTCAGTGACCAGAGAAAGAGCTACGCATCACTGGTTGTAAGAAAAAGACAAAGAAAACACCTGAAATTTATTTCCCCTCTATCTGAGTGGCAAGGTTAATGAACACAGGGACAGTCTATGATGGTGGGCCGTGAGGAGAGGAACACAGAAGATGATGTTGGTGGAGCTGCACGTCGGTCCAACCGCTGCCAGATTACTGGAGAAAAGTCCCCAAATTGGTCACATCCTTTGACCAAGCGCTCCCACTAGTGAGCAAATGTTGTTGTTTGTCCTTTGTTCTCGAACAGGACCGAGGACATCATGGGTGATGTTTTGATTCATCTATGAATTAGATTCGAGGCAGAGCTGCATAAAGTCTCAGCCTCACTCTGTCTTCCAGAGTCATCAACATCCAGTGGCAGGACAAAAGTCAGGATGACTGACCGTGGCCCAAGACGAAGTGGACATCCTTGGCGTCTTCAATGTTTGAAGCAGCTCTAAGCGCTCCACAGTGCCTGCTTCGGCTGCCTTCATGGCCATTGGAGCAGATTGTTCTCATCAATCCATACCACTGGGGGAAGTCTTCACATGCACAGGCTAGACACCCCACAGCTCCCTGATGGATCTGAAACCCATCGGTTACCCTCAACCTGAGTTAGCCCATCTGCTGAGATGGTTTACCAAACTGTGGCTGCTGCCCATGCTACAACTTCTTGGAGCCTCTGATGAGAGTTGAGTGAAAAGTGGACACCAAAAGTAGATGAACAGCCCTCACTCCAGAGGTGCTGGTCCCGAGCACCCCATACACTCCACTGGGCTTATGTGTCCCCAAGAAAGGTTCTGTCGTCTAAAAAATAGTCATAGCGCCATCTTGGTGTAGAAAAAAAAAGTAAAAGCAGAATATTCCTTTATTGTAGTGTGGCAGTCCAAGATCTGGTATAGAAATATAGTGGAACGTTATTGTGCCACGACAGATAGCAAAGATGGAAGTCAGAGAAACAAGGGAAGACTTGCAGAGTAAAGTAAGGAGACCCAAGAGAATAGTATGTACCCTGACTAGAACAACCCCCCAGAAGCAGTCAGCAGCTGATGAATTATAATGAGCAACATCCACCCTGGAGAACAGAGAGAGAAGTCTGCCTTCCCCCTCTGTCAGTGGGACGACAGAGCCGCCTGTACTCTGGGCCGAGCTCTGCTTTGTTGGCCTTGGGTTCGGTGCTTCTCCTTTGTTACCTGAAAGGGATCATCAGAGGGGAGGAACTAAGGAAGAATGCCAACTCTGTTGGGAAAACAAAAGGCAGCCAGAACACTTCAGAAAACAAACCAAACCAGGTCAGGTCTGGCTTGCCTCATTTCCTTTTTTCCCAGACTTACTAATCCAGGAGGTCGTTATTGGTTTTGTTGTTATCAAGGGAATACTGTAGATATCTATGTTTTAGCAAAGCTTTGAACGAAATCTCTTATCTCTTTCTGTGGAAAAGATAGAGAGATCAGGACTAGAGAGTAGACTAGCTGGGTGTACTTAAAGCTGGGGGAATGACTAGATCCAAAGATGGTTCAATGTCTTCAGGGAAGGAGGTCTGCAGTGGAGGGCCTAGGGGATCTGTGCTTGACCTTGTCCAATCTACCATGACCTGAATGACAACGACAAACATTTAAAGGCATAAGTGGCATCCTTATCAAATGTACAGTTGCTGCTAAGCTGGGAGGATTAACTAATACAACAGAGGTATTCTGGCAGGCTACATAGATTACTGGCTGAATCTAATCCGATAAAACCTCACATATAAAGTCTTACACTTGGGGGTCAATCTCAATTTCACAAGTACGTGATGAAAGAATGTGCTTGGGCTGTAGTTTATCTGGAAAAAAATATGGTTATTTTAATGAAGTGCAAACCCAGTTTGCATGAACATGAGAGTATGGCAGCCTAGAGCGACCGTAAGAGAGACACAGCGTCTGCGACAAGAGAAGTAGGGATCCTGCTGTACTTGGTTCCGATCAGGTCATTTGGGAGGGGCCTGGATAACCTGGAGAGTGTCCAGAGGAGGATAAATGAGAGGCCAAAAGGCACTGAGTTCATACCATCTGAAAACTGGTTGAGTGAGTTCGAGGTATGAAGGCTTAGGATGACAGGTGTCTGATAGGTGTCTACAAGTGTTTGAAGCGTGGAAAAGGAGCATCTTTGAGCCCAGAGGGAAGGACTAGGAGCAAGTATTGCTGGAAGCTACAACACAGAGACAGGTGAGCTTCGATATTCGAAAATTCCTGGCTTTTAGCCTTATCCCAAAGTGAAATAAATGGGTGATCTCCGGGGGTAGGGAGCTCCCACAGACTAGAGGTCTCCAAGCAGAGGCTGACCACTTGTTGGGAATGTTGCAGAGGGTCCCCCTCCCCTACTCTGGGTTGTACTCCTTGGCCTCTGAGGTTCCTTCACAGTAATAGACTCTTGAAAAGCCAGAAACTAAGGTAGTAATTAGGGCATGGTGTTGAGTATGATCTTGGGGCCAGACTCACTCTGCTTTCTGAAGACTAGCATCGTGGGATATGGAGAAGCTCGCCTCCAATGGGTTGGACACTGGCTGATGAGTTCTTTGGTCATGATGACCAAGGAAACAAAAACATAAAATGGCAGTCAGTGCTGTGCTGCCCCTTCTGCTTTCACTAGGATGGTGGGATAAAGTGTTAAGAATCCCAGAGTTTTTAAATGCTCAAGAAATATTAACTTTGTATAATCCAATTCTGAGATATCCCATGACCAGTTAATCCATAGACTCAAGACCTGAATCCATATTGTAAAAAGCAGTCACCAGAATAAGGAGGCCCCAGGGGCTTAGAAACCCCTCTATCCAGCAAACACTGGGTCTTTTTTGCCAAGGAGAGACATAACAGCCTGGGGCAATGCCATTAATTAGACTAAGAGCTTCTTGAAAGCAGGGCCTGGTTTTTTGCCTTTTTTGTATCCCCAGCACTTAGCATAGTGCCTGGCACATAGCGGGTGCTTAATAAATACTAGTCGACTAAAGGACAAATTCATTTGTAAAATACAAAAAAGGTTAGAAGAAGAGTACAGGAAAATTAGTCCACGCGAAAACAAGCCTATACAAATCTTGGTGTGAGACCAACTGAGTCATATCATCCTATGGGTATTCAGGAATTAAACTGAAAAAAAAAACAATCAGAAAATGAAAAAATAAAACCTCATCATTTTTTCAGCCTTTCTAATGCTGTCCTTTATCATCAGTGGTAATGATGTAACTGCTACAAATTTAGGCACTTAGTGCCTAATTAGTGGTTGTTCATTCAAGGAAGTTGATGTATCACTTAAGGTCAAATTGGGAATGGTACCTGGACCAGACCATGGACACACTGAAGAAATCCAGGGGGAAGCAGCTCAATCTGGGGAGCACCGGGGCTGTGATTGACAGGAAGCCTTGGGAGAAGAATATACCAGAATGGTGGAACAAACCATAGACAACATCCGTATGCAACATTCCATGTGCCTCCTTTTCATCACTCTAAAATTTTGATGAGAATAATCCTAGCAGATATCAGAACTCTTAGTGATGGAAATAGGAAAAGGGAACAGATAGGTTTTTGTAAATTGTTCTGCACGGAAGAAGATTCCCACCTCTTGGCAGCCCCACCGTTGGTTAAAAGATGCAGATCGGGCTAGCCTGTTGGGTTTGTTGCTTGCTGAATGTAAAAACACATTTGACCATGTAGAACAAATACAACCTTGAGTCTCTGATCCAGGAAGGAGCTTCCCATATTTATGAGATCACACAAGATTCTGCCCTATGTATGCAAGCACAAAGAGGATGGCGTTGACCAACAACCCTCTGATACTAAGTGAGTCAAAAAGCAGGGAATTCTGTGCTTCCTGACCACAAGCATTCACCCCTACCACCCTCAACGCCCCCCCCATCCCCCTGTCATGGAGAATGTCGTTGGTGCTCCGTCTGTCTCCGTGTGAGCTCAGCAGGTCTGGAAAAAGCCCTCAGTGGATTGAATGCACTCCAGCCCCTCCAGCTCAGGGCTGATTTGTGGGAGGACTCAGACAAGAGTCACAAAGGGCTAGGTGGGCTGGTATTCACCCTGTTGGAGGGATAGCTGCCTCCTTGATGTCTTAAATCCATCAGATATCAGAAAGACAAGGTGAGAGAAGAGAAGCAGTATACAATGAAGGGCACGTTCCAAGACGACACAGAGAAAGGGTGGCTCCCCGAGGATTTGGAGGTGAAGGAAGGTCCAGGAGGTCCTGTCTCCGCCTCTCCCCTGACATCGCAGTACTAACTGTACTCTAATACTTTCACTACAAAATTTCAAATCATTCTTTGAAGTCAATAGCTCCTTATTAATAATAATTAATAATAACATTCGGAGAGTGCTCTTGTCTGTCACAGACTGGGAAGGCAGAAGGCAGTGCAGTGCAGTGGTAGAATACTAGATTTGGACTCAGAGGTCCTGGATTTGAATCTTGACTTTCTTACTCTCTGGGAGACCTGGGGCAAATCATATATTTCTCCTTTCTGTTTCTCAGCTTCCTCCTCTGTGAAATGGGAGCAGTCAGCCAGGTGGTTTCTCCTACGTGGGGGAACATAAAGCATCTTGCGGCTGCTGTTTTCAGTCTGACCCCGTGTCCAGGATGGGTGTGGGGCCATGGTGTGAACAGGAGGCCCAAACCCTCTGAGTGAGGTGGGCAGGGGCTCCTTTCTCCTTTGTTCTTTTACCCTTTCAATTCCTGGAAACTTGAGAAAAAGCCTAGAAAGTGAGCAGTGAGACAGCTGGCAGAGCTGGAGCAAGAGGTCGGGCTGGATTCTCGAGAAGCTTTTGTCTGGGCACTTTCCCCCTCAGCGTTTCAATGGCCACCTGCCAACAAACTGATGGAAGGCAGGAACCCCACGTGGAAGGGCCGGGGGTGGGTCTGGTTGACTTTCATCATCGCTTAGTGAATACACAGATGGCCAGATGCAGGGTGTTTTCTTGTGCCTTAGCTGGAATCATTCCTGTTGTTCTAACATAATTCGTAATTAAATTAATCAGTCATCCAACAGCCAGGTACCATGAGATGACAAAGATAAAAGTAAAACAGTCCTGCCCTCAAGGAGCTTCCATTTCAACATGGAACCAACATGCGCATGTATCTTAAAAATGACTTTTCCTTTTCCTATTCGAATTCAGGTCTGTTAGGATGTTGACTGAGACCTAGCATAGTGCAAGGGGAGGGGGCTGGGCCCTGGGCGAGTCACTTAGGTCATCAGCAGGCCCCGCCTTCTTCCCCTCTCCCTGCAGCCCACAGAACTCCCAAACTGAACCAGATCCTAATGTAATTGGGAAATGTTTAACAAAATAAATCAACATAAATAAATAACAAAAATAAAATACAACCTGGATAATGTTAATTTGTGCTAAGTCCTTGTGTAACTGGCAGTTTCTATTTGAGTGTGACATCAGTAGTCTAGGCAACTTTGCAGAGAAAATATTGACCTGTATCGGTAGATGGCGTTTCCCCACCTAGGAGTTCTCCATACCCATGAAATCTCAGGTCCAGTGCCTCTCCTCTATGCTGCTTTCCAGTCTCATCCTTCAGAATCTTTGGGGTTGTCGTAGACCAGGTTCTGTGGTCTTTCTTTGAGCTCCTGAGCCTTTTTGGCCTCTCTCCTGCCCTTCTGGCCTGCTGCCTGCCTTTCTGAGACCTAATTGCCTGTCCTGTCCTGTGACCCTGGGGCCTCTCCATTCCCAGACCCCAGACCCCACCCACAAGTATGGCTTCTCCCATTGTTCTTCCTCTTTGGGCAGCCTTGGCCTTGACCTTTAAGCCTAGGATGCTGTAGATCACCAACCTTGACCTCTTACTTTTGCATTCCCAGAACTTTCCCTGAGATGAAGCTTTTAATTCTTTAGATCTTGTCTCAGTTCAACTCGGACCTTAGCAAAAACGGTACAAGGATTCTCAGGCATTCATTGGATACTTCTTCCTCTTTCTGAGCTCAGGGCTAGATGCCCTCAGTAGAGCTGAGAGGGGCAAGGCCTGGCCTTGCCCTAGAGGCCATCGCATTGCCCAAGCTCATTGAAGATTTGTGGCCAGGACATAGGTAAGGGCCAGATGGGAAGGGACCCTGAAGTCCCTAGCTGCATGTGACGCCTGAACTGTCTGCCCAAGAGGGTGAAGGTTCTGCCCAGTCCTGAAGACCTAGGAATAGGAGTCCTCCACACGCTTCCAGACTAGAGGAAGGCTCAGAATTCTGTGAGCCCTGACCCCTTGGGGAAGGCTGTGCTTTACTGACTGTCCACAGGGCCCTGGCTTTGATGTTCTGTGCCAGGTGGGCTGGCACTACAGGGACAGGCTGGCATCAAGCAAAACGTGGGTTTCGTTTAGGTTTTGTCCGGAGTATGTTTGAGGCTTCTGGCTTTATCTTTATTTGGAACTTGTAACAAAATCTAACAATTTGGTTGTAGCAGGAACAAAATAAAAATAATGAAACTGGCCAGATGGGCCCTCAGGCCCTTCCCCCATCTAGTTCCAAGCTTGTTTTCTAGACTTTTCTCACATTAGTCCTCTTCACACGTCTGTCTTTCAATGAAATCGGACTCCTAGCTGCTCCCCAAACCCAGCATCTGGCTCTCTGCCTTTGTGGGTACTGGGCTTCATGCCTGGAAGACTTTCCCCTCCTCATCTCCAGCCTCAAATCCTTATGTTGCCTCAGATCTTAGCTCAGGCTCCTTGGTCTCTATGAGGCCATTCTGATCCTCCGGCCCTCTCAGATATTCCCAGGGCTTTTGCTCACTTCTCCAGCCCATTATCCTATTCTGTGTCTGTGTGTTGTAGATGCAGAGGTGATTTCCTTTTGGTTGTTCTATCCCCTGTACCAGGGAGAGGACATGTGAACAACATGGGACGTTCAAAGGTGGGGACAGTGGAGAGGGACTCAGCAAGAGTTGGGCTGTAACAGGTGGCAGGAAGTCAGCAGGCTGGGGGGGGGTGCCTCCCTTCCCTCATCGGCCTGAGCAAAAGCATGGAGGAAGGAGTGGTGTATGGTCGATGAAGGAGTAGCTCGTGTTGGGTTTGGCTCCCAAGTGGAAGAGGAAATCAGGGTGAGATAAACTAGCAGGGCAGAGAGGTATCACATTGTGAAGGACCTTGGACAGGGCTGAGGAGTGAGGGCTTCACTAGGAAGAGCAGGAGCTAGTGGAGGGTAGGAACCAAGAGTGAAGTGACTTGTCAGTGATCTCAGTAATGGAAACCTCCTTGGCTTTGGAATCCACAGGCCTGGCCTGAAATTCCAGCTTCATCGTCATCTGTCTCTTCCTGTGTGACCTTGGTCACTTACTCTCCCAGCCTTAGTTTCTACAGTAATAGACTAGGTGGTCTCCAAATCTACAATCCTCCATATATAAAGAGGAGAAGTTGGGCAGTGGCTAGAAGAGTGGAGGGGGGTGGGTGGGAGAGTTGAGGCAAAAGGAGCCAGGTGGAGCCCCTAGGGCCTGGTTGGTTGGTTGTTGTCCTTCTTTCTCCAAGACGACCAAAATGACATCACCATGCTAGAGTCAAGTTTCAGTGAGTCCGACCATGGCTGATCAGACCAAAAAGAGCTCAGAATGCTCTGCCACAGGTCAGCACAAATAGTCCGTGTGAACATTTGAGATGGATTCTCTAAATTTGCCCATACCGCATTTCCTTTAAGCTATTTCAATTCTGCTTTGCTCATAGAGCACAGCACCTTCTCTGATGTGGGCACACCATGCTGAGCAGTCCTGTGCCAGTGTCTCCCACGTCACACAATCAATTCCAAAGTTCTTAAGAGAGACCTTGAGAGTGTCCTTGTATCGCTTCTTCTGACCACCATGTGAACACTTGCCCTATGTGAGTTCTCCGTAAATTAGTCTTTTTGGCAAGCGTACATTTTGTATGGGAACAACAAGTTCACCAGCCCATCAGAATTGGGCTGTCTGCTAGAGTTTGAACGCTTAGCAGTTTAGTTCGAGTAAGGAGCTCAGTGTCTGGTACCTTCTCCTGCCAGGTGATCTTCAGAATCTTCCTAAGACAATTCAAACGGAAGCGATTCGTTTTCCTGGCATGGCGCTGGTAGACTGCCCAGGTTTCACAGGCATACGACGATGAGGAGCCCTCAGGGCCTATTCTGTATGGGAAGGAGTAGATTTGTGCAGAGTAGATCTGATGATCTCAGTGGCTGATGGGAGGTGAGGGAAAGGGAAAGTCAGGCACAACCCCAGGACTAAGGCTGTGGGCACTGGGGGAGGGGGAGCAGTGCCATGGGCACACAAACAGTGAAGCCAGAAGAGGGAAGTGAAAAGGTTTAGGGGAAGGAGATGAAATCCTTGGCTCTTCCTCAGGCTGAGTCTGAGGTCTCAGGGCACCTCTAGCTAGCATGGCTGTCCTCTTTGTGCATCCAACAAGGCTCCCTACTCTTCCCAACTATATCTTAGGGGATATTTACACTTTATTGCTCAGTACATCAGGTATGGAGGTGGCTGAGATGTGATTCTCCTCGCACCATAGCTGCTGAGACCAGATCATGACCAAAATACCAGGTGTCCTAAGGGTGAGCCGTCGGTTATTGACTGAGGGCAGTACTAATGGCTGTCATTTAACAAGTTCTCCAAGGTTTGCAAAGGGCTTTACTTAATTTCATTTGAACTTCACAACAACTCCATAAGGGAAGATCCCATTATCTCCATTTTACAGATGAGAAAACAGATTAAGGAGAGGGAAATGTCTTGCCCATGATCACATAGTTAGTAAATGATAGTGGCAGTGTGTGAATCCACAAGTTCCTTATCCAAGCCCTGAACCTTCTCTTCTGCTTCAGGCTGGGGAGGGTTCCCTGCCATGTCTTGGTGAAGCCAAGGATGTATATTTTTTCCTCTAGAAAAAAAGTCACATCCCACTGAATTGCTGGGTCTGGTTCTCCCCATTCTGACTTCAGATGTGCCTCCCTGATGAATATTTCCTCCAGGCCAGTTTGCGAATCTACATGGATATCTGCTTCCATGATACTTAGGTGTGATATCTCCTCCCTATGGAATGTGCCAAGAAACATCAAACTTTGAATTTTAAACCCTGGCATCCTCCAGCGTTGGGATAGATACTGGCAACATGGTCTGGTGGGCTGGACTTGGAGACAAGAAAGCCTGGGTCTGACCTGCCCCTAAGCCTGCTCCAAGCCTCGATTTCTTCGTTTAAAAAATGGAGAGATTATTTTGCCTGTCTGCCCTACAGGGTTTTTACGAGGAAAGTGCTTTGGGATCTTTGTGTGAGCTATGATTATTCAATGTGAGCTGTTGTTAATATTAACAAGGGTAATTCAGTGATACAAAAATTATTGTTCATGTTTAAATCTTCCCCATGGTGCATAGTACCCAGCCTCAGCCTGGGAGAAGCCCTGGATAGGTCTTCACATTATTAAAGCACAGTCAATATTCCTATGTCTCTGTCATATTCCGCATGGGGCACTGTTCTGTGGGCTCTCCCACCCTTGGTACAGCTTCCGGTCTTCTATGACTGAATGACAAGCATCTGTTAACCATTTACCGTTTACCAGGCCCAGTGCTGAGTGCTGGGGTTAGGGGCAGGAAAGTGGGACAGCTGTTCCTCCCCTCAAGAGGGAGCCATCTTAATGGGGGAGCCAGAAAATGTTAGGGAGTTCCCCGAGGCTTGGAAGCTAGAAGGCCCCGGGGTCACATGGCTGTGAAATACAAAGGAGGGGATTTTGACTCAGATCTTCCTGAATACATGTAGCCCTATCTCTACGAGAATGCCCATGGATGTATCATGACTTGTGAGTGAAATGAGCCTCTTGGGAGGTCCAGGGGGCTTGAGATGTGGTTTAGTGAAAGACAGGGAGGGGCCAGAAGCAATGGAACATCAGGAACTTTGCAGAGTAGGGGCTGGGGCCAGAGTGGACCCCATGGCAGGCAGGCACTCTGGATTCCCATATCAGAGAGCCAGCGAGAGGACTTTTGGGGCTGGCTGATCAAAACAGCTCTGGAGAGTTAAACTCAGGTTTTCTGGAAGGGTCTGGGAGCAGCAGGTGGCACAAACAGCCCAAGCGCCATGGTGGCCAAAAACCAGTGTTGGGCCCCAAGGAAGACAGGGGAGCATCAAAATTTGATAACTAATGTTTTAAGTCCAAAGACTTACTTTCTTTTCTCCTTTATTTTACAGGCAGAAGCCTACTCTTCTTCTTGGTGAGTAAACTGGAATTTTATATATCTGAGTCAAAATGTGGAGCCCGACCAGATATGAACTCTATAGGGTATAAACTCTAGAGAATGACCTTGTGGGGGATGAAGGCCATAGGTGAAGCAGAACATTGGCTCCCTGTGGCTTTCTCTGGAGTTGTTTTTTCAAGGCTACCTTTGGGCTTGCCTGTTTCCTATCACGAGCTGAATGCTTTGGGATGTGAGTTATACAGATGTGTTTATCTTCGGACAAAGGCTGACTGGGGCCTTGTTCTGGAGGCAGGCAGGGGTTGGGAAGCCATTAGGGAGCCCAATGTCAGAGATCTTCTGGGGTGTGCATGGCAGGTGTGTGTGTGTGTGTGTGTGTGTGTGTGTTGATGGGGGTAGATACTGCTGGAAAAGAGATAGTGGACCTTGGTATTGGTGGCTCTGAAATCTCATGCATTTTGTTTTCAGGTAGTAATTAAGGGCCATGGCCTAGGTGATCTGGTTCTTAGGGAGGAAGAGACTTTTGAATGGTATAATCACTTCTTTTCATCTTCAGTTAAACCAAAGTAGTCAGGTCAAGCTATCCTGAAAACTCCATTTTATTGGCCATGCAACTGGAAAGGAGATAAAATAATAAACATTTCATTCTGTCTCTTTCCATGGTCAGGAGTTCTTAATCTGGGGTCCACTGGAAATTAATAGATCCATGAACTTGGATGGGGAAAACAAATTACATCTTTAGTTTTACTGACCCCTAACTAAAATTGAGGATTTCATTCAATTATGAATTAAAAACCAAACCCTCAACATTATTCCAAGAACGCAAAAATGGTGAAGGACCTTTTGTGACAGGTCTCCATGCACAGTGTTGTAGATGTGAACTGAACCAAGTATGAGTTTCCTCAAAAAATTGGAAGAATCCAGATAAAGGATTCAGCTACAACCAAAGTCTGGCCCAGATCCTGCGGGTCCATAGGCATTTCTGATTTCCTTTCTGATAAGGGGGAGGGTTGTCTGTCTGCAGCTGCCTAACCTGACCTCTCCCACAGCTTGCCTTGGGCTGCTTTCAGCTTCCTCTCATTGTCTGGTCTTATCTGTGCTTTCCCCAGGCTTTCTGACCTCCACTTCTATATTTCAGCTGTACTTAAATGTTAGTGACTAATACTGAAAAGCTGGAGGCTGTGACCCCGACTCTCTCTCCCTGCTCAGCTCTGAACGATGGATGTATGTTCATGTGCTGTACAGAATCCCTGGGATGGAGAAAACCGGAACCGGCCCCTTGCCTTACAAGTTAGTGTCACAATGTCTGCTTTGTAGAAAGGCAATTGGACACGCTTTGATTTCCAGTTTTCTTATACCTTATTCCCCAGCCCGAACTCTGGCCTATTGCCAGAGCCCTGGGGTTGGGGCGGGGCGAGTCTGCTTTCCTCAGGTCTCTCTTCTCTCCCATCTATCCTCTGTTTTCCTACAGCACAGGCTGAACCATTCTCTCACCACCACCACCACCACCACCACCACCACCATGCCCTTCCTCCCCACCCCACCCCCACCCCACCCCACCATTAAAGCCCATTTGCTTCCTGTCATCACCAGTATCAAATACAAAATGCTCTGTTTGGCCTTCCAAGCCCTTCTCGACATGGCCCCCTCTTCCCTTTCCAGGCTTTTACTCCCTGAAGCATCATATTCCATCCAGTGACACTGGCCTCCTAGCTGTTCGATGAACAAGACCCTCCAGCTCTCAGCTCCAGACGCATTCTCTGGCTGTCCCCCAACCTGGAGCGCTTCGGCCCCTCCTCAGCTCTGATCATGGCCCCTTTGGCATACTTCATGTCTTCATGAAAATCTCACTTTCTACAAACAGCCTTTCCCAACGTCTCTCAGTGACAGAGCCTGCCTTCTGTGGATCCTTCCCAGTGGGTCTTGTCTGCAGCTTGTATGTGCAAAGTTTGCTCCATTAGACTGTGAGCTCCTTGAAGGAGAAAGATTGTCTTTTGCCTTTCTTTGTATTTATCAGGGCTTAGCACATACTGGCACATAGTAGGTGCTTGATAAAGGATAATCGATCCATTGATCAATTGATAGATTGATTGACTTACTGACGTCTTGAATTATGCCAAATACTGGGGGAGGCACTGGGAATAGAGACCAAAAAAAATGAAACCACTTCCTGCCCTCCAGAAGGTTACCTTCTAGTTTCCTTCAAAACCCATTTTGAGTCCCACCTCTTTCAGGAGCCCTTTCCTGATACTTCAGCTGCCAGCACTTCCTCCCTCCCCCACTTCCAGAATTAACTTGGAAATACTTTGTAATAAAATATAGATAGTTGTTGCTTCTCTCTGTAGAAAGTAAGCTTCTTGAGGACAGGGAATGTTTCCTTATATCTTTGTATCCCCAGTGCCTAGTGCAGAGCTTGGCACATAGTAGGCCCTTAATAAACAATGTGTCCATAGACCAGGAGATACAAAGTAGCTTCAGAGTGAGTACAAAGTCACTTTTGGTGGAGGGAAGCATTAACAATGGAGTGGATCAGTTCAGGAAATACCTGTCGGAGGAGGTCGTACTGGAGATGATTCCTAAGCGGAGGCAGGAATTCTAGGAGACAGAGATGATAAAGGAGAATATTCCAGGCAGGGGGGATATGACAAAGGGCCTGGGTGAGAGGAGCAGTACAATGCATATTTGTTGTGGTTCAGTCATTTTCAGTTGTGTCAGACTCTTTGTGACCCTTTTTGGTAAAGATACTGGAGGAGTTTGTCATTTCCTTTTCCAGATCATTTGACAGATGAGGCAACTGAGGCAAGCATGTGAAAAGAATAGGATTTTTATGTAGCTTATTCATTTATTTGACACTCGTTTATTAAGTTCTTGCTATGTGCCAGGCACTGTGTTAGGTGACAGGGATGCAGTGACAAAAACAGGGCAGGGACTGTCTTTTGCCTCTTTTTGTATTCGCAGCAGTTAGCGCAGTGTCTGGCACATAGTAGGTGCTTAATAAATGTTTATTAATGATTAATTGTGTCCTTGCCCTCAAAAAGTTTATATTCTATTGGAGGGAAATGACATATTATAATGCCTACTGTTAATGGTACAAAATGACCAGTTTTAAAATATTAATGTACTAATTATTTATGTGATACATTGTTAATATATTACATTAATAATAGCCATTATTTATGGAGGACTCTAAGGTTCAAAAGGCACTTTAAATCCTCACAACAAACCATGGGATAGAGGTGATTCTTATTCCTTCAAGACTCAGCTTAACCGAACCTCCTGCAAGAGCACTTTCCTAGTCTCACCAGCTGGCTGCTAGTGCCTTCCCTGCTGAGATTTCCTTCCATCTTCTCCGACTGTGTCTTGAACACTCCTACTGACATACACGCCATCTCTTCCATTGTCATCTTGTCTATCTTTGTATGTGTTCATTATTTAGCCTGTCACCTAGTACACACTAAACGCTTAATACAGATTTGGTACTTGACTGATTGTTATCCCTAATTTAGAGCTGAGCAAACAGGTTCAGCGACTCCCCAGAGTCACCGAGTGATATTCACCATAGTCAGAGATGGCATTCACACCCGGGTCCTCCCGATTCCAAGCCCAGCACCCATTCCATTCCACTCTAGTAATCAGAGTTCTTCAGCTGCTGAGAATTTGCCCAAGACTGATGGCTCAGAAGGAATGGCTGTTGTGCTGCAGAGAAGGCTGAGTTTCCTTTGGCAAGAAGTAGCTGTTGATCTGTTGTTAGAAAAGGAAAGTGTTTATCGAGAAAAATCTCCTGTTTACCGCTCAGCTGCTACATATCCTTAGTTGGTCCCCAACACCAAAAGGCTCTTGGAAGATGTACTTGGAGAGGGGGAACATCTCCTAGGGCTGCTGGGAGAATTGGTAGTGGCCTAAATAGTAGAGGCTCAGGCATCCCCTTATTATGGAAGGAATGTGGAGCACAGACCATTAAATGTGCCGGGGAGCGAACATGGCACCTGGCTCTAAATCTTGCCTGCTGCTTTCCACCCGCGGGACCTTTGGACCAGAGGGCATCAAGAATGGAGCTGCCCCAGCATCCACGATTTGGTACCTCTAATGAGAGGGTTGGTTGAAATGATACTCAAGAAAGGATCTGATGCCACATTTTAAGACTGAGCCCTTTTGAAGTTACCTAATAAACTAGAAGGAGATTGTACAGTATAGCTCCTTGTGGCTCTTCATGTTCATTTTCCTTTCCCTCTTCTGATATTGGGAGGCAGTTTGCCCTAAGTGGTGATACAGCCTTTACCTCATGACTTGGTGGGGCAGAGCAGGATTTTCAACCTCCCAAGGTAGCCCGTTTTACCTGGATGGCTATCAGATTATTAGAGAGTGAATGATTAGAGAGTGCTTGGCCACCAAATCATCCTACTCCTGGCTTCTCGTTCTTGTTCTAGGGCGTGGGGGTGGGGAAAGAAAAAGCTGAGTCCTTCTTCCCCAAGTGGAGATAATGACCAAGCCCCAGGTCAGTCTTCTGTCTTCCGCTCTTCGCCTCTTCCCTGACCCTTTCTGCATATCTGTGTCTGTTAGCCTCAATTCAATTAAACAAGTGTTTTATTGAAAGGTAGCAGCAGCAGGAATTTCTCTGAAGGCTTGGTAGGAACAGTCAAAGGCTCATGAGCAACCCTGTTCGGCAAAAGATGATGAAAAACTGCTGAGACAGGAGTGTGTGTGTGTGGATGTGTGTGGGTGTGTGTGGGTGTGAGAGAAAGACACAGAGGGATAGAGACAGAGCCAGAGACACACACAGACAGCAGACAGAGATGAGAGAGAGGTAGAGAAAGAGGCAGAGAGAGAAAGAGCCAGCACATGCACATACCTGTCTTGACTGCTCTAGTCAAACCTACAGAAAGCTCCCATGGAGGGAATTCTCCTTCTGCCTGCCCCCATCCTTAGTTCCAGTTTAATTTCTTCCTTTGAGCAGATAGGAACAATTGACTCACAGCTTCTTTTGACTCTTCCATTTAGAAGTAATCACGGGGCTCTGTGTATTATGTCTTTAGGTCATTGCAGGGGAGGGTCATCCCTGTTTTTCTCCTTTTTTAAGGGTCCCTTCTTGGAGTCCATGAGCTCAGCCTGGCCCATCCATGGGCAGAATTTGCTCTTCCCCACGAGAGCAAGGTGCTTTTCCTTCCAGAGATTGAAATAAGAAGATCCTGGGAGACTGGAAGAGCTGGCCCAGGCAGAAGGTGACTTAGGATTTTCTCCCATCTTGTTTCCAGTTCTATTTTCAGGAAACAAGTTTCTGTCCCATTTGAGGAAGACAGGGCTCCTCGAGGAACGGTGCTGGTGATCACATGGGCAATCATGAGTCTGGTAGAAGTTATAATTTCCACTTAGGGGAAGTCAGAGCCCAGAGTCCTTTATAAACTCAAGTCTGAGCCTCACCCCAAGACCCAGCCTTGAGTGCCACTCCATCAGAAGAAGGCTTGTTTCTGACTGATCAGAGGGCAAAAATGAATCCACTGCTGCCAAGATGGGTCTTGAGCGTGCTGGTCCCAGCAGTCAGCAAGGTAAAGAAGAAGGTACCTTAGGTATTGAGAACAAGGAAAACAGCGAGCTTGGACTTGTTCTGTCTTTATTTGGTAGATATTCGCATATGTGCAGGTGGTCTCCTTTGGTGGAATATAAGCTTCCAGAGGGCAGGGACTATTTCATTTGGGTCCTTGTGCCCCTGTGGCTCCCAACACTGTGCCTTGAAGGTAGCAGACACTTAACCTATTGATTGATAAACAATCTATTAGGACATTATTTTAAACAGATTTAAATTGATTCCAGGATACTTGCAGGGAGCCTTCAGTAAACATAAGCCTTGGGAAGCATCTGCATTTCTTTTTTTCTAATCTTTGGGCAGGAAATCTGGAATTTGAGGTTCAGGAAACAATCTCTCAGGTGACAGGGCTGACCAAGGGCTGGGGGTAACCAAGGCTGGAGGGAGTCTGCGCCCCCTGTGATGTTTACTTTGGGTCTGGTGTGGCAGTGAGGATGCCAAAATTCCAGACAGGGGGCAGGGAGAGCCCTTAGGGGAACAGGTGTACCCAGGAGACACCAAAGGGAAAATGCCTGACTTTCCAGAAATCTTGCAGTTCTCCTGAAATACTTTCCCTAATTCAAAGGAGCAGGAGCTGCCGTGATGTCATAATGAGCATAGAAATAATATGCATTACCTCTGAGGCTTTGGGATCCACAAGGTGATTCTCATCCTTTTGTTGCATTAGAACCAAAGAGAACAGAGGCAAGAGGCCAGCATGCCCAGTACCCCATTAGATGGAGCCCAGTGACTCCTGGTGGATCCAGACTAGGTTCAAATCCCACCTTCTAGTGACTTTGACCTCTCTGTTGTTGTTATCGATCAGTCCTTTCAGTCCTGTCTGGCTCTCTATGACCCCATTTGGGGTTTTCTTGGCTTAGACACTGAAGTGGTTTGCCGTTTCCTTCTCTAGCTTGTTTTACAGATGAGGAAACTGAGGCAAAGAAGGTGACATGATTTGCCAGGGTCACAAAGCTAGTAAGTGTCTGAGGCTGGATTTGAATTCCTGAAGATGAGTCTTCCTGACTCCAGACCCAGCGCTCTGTGCTCTGTAGCGCCCAAGCTTCCCCTTGACTTCTCTAGGACTCAGCTTTCTTGCCTGTCAAATGAAGGCACTGGAGGATCTGGCCCTGAGGTTCCTGCTAGCTCTAAAGCCTTGCGAGTGTGTAACCCTAAACATAGGTCCTCCCTCAGTGGAGGTGTGCAGTATTCTATGCCCTGCTTCTTTGTCGGTTGGTTTGGGGGGTTGCCTTTGTAATAAGGGAGGGTTTTCTGTGGGTGTAAGAAGGGAAGATGAGTGTACCATAAGAAACATCAGTGAGACTGATGCTTTTTTCTTTTTTTACTGCCTCTCTTAAGTTAGAAAAGTAGAATGAAGGAAGGAGGGAGAGGGGCAAGAGACATCTAGAAGCAAAGAGGCAGAGACCCAGAAACAGACTCTTCCACCACACAAAAGTAAGGTGTTAAAATTCCTTAGGTAGAAAGGTTTGTTACCCACCAACATGATTCTTCTGTTAGGATGACAGCCTCACAGACTTAGGGAGGATGAGACCTCCGAGGTCCAGGCCAGCCTCCCCCACAAAGTGAAATGAGCAGGATTTGAACTTAGTTCCTCTGACTTCAAAGCCAGTAATCTCTGCTGTGCTTTTCCCTGATGGCTTCTTCCAAAGTAGTGTTTAGGTAGAACTGAGGCCCCACCAGTGGGGCAGGCTTACTCAGAGTGAATTGAGGGGGAGGCCTCTGCTTTCAAGGTGGGGAGCCTACGTGTCTCTCTCCATGGTCTCGGCAGTGCCAACTGATGGCAGAAACAGATGGCTTTGTCAGAACCATCTTCCCTGCCAACTGCCTGAGTGAGTGGGCGTCACAATTCACACTGAGGAGGATGGGGGATGGGAGGTGGGGGTGGGGATCGGGGAGAAGGCACAAAATAGAGAAGCTATCCTTCAGGCAGAGGTGGGCAGACTTGTCACTAACCAGCTGGAAAGTCAGTCAGCGCCCCCTTCATACAGGGATCCACCTTCAGATTCATTCTGCAAACCCACCCCCACCCCCCGAGGAGTTCTCTGGATGGATGCTGGGCTCGATGCTGAGCACTGATCCTCCCCATGAAGAGGATAATGGGAGCTGCTCGCCAGCCCCCAGCCATAGGCACAGGATGGCCACTGACCCTGAGGGACAATGCCAGGGCTGGCAAATGGCAAGGGGCTGGCAGGCTTCTCGGAAATATGGAGGCAAAAATGTGTCTTCTCCCAGATTCCCTGCATAGCAGCCCTCCCCCGCATTTGGACAGAGAGTGAGTAGACAAACAAATGTTGGGATTGTCCCATTCCTGCTCCTGGGGGGGGGGGCGGGTCTTGGCTTGTCTCCCCGGCCCCCGCCCCCATGGGATCTCCATTCTCCAGCTGGATGCAGAGAAACCATATAGTGTGTGAAAGGGACCTTGGTGGCCATGGAGTCCAACTGCCTCATTTTACAGAATGAGACACTGAGGCCTAAAAGGGTTAAGTGAATTGCCCAAGGCCATACAGCTAGCAGGTGTTTGAGTTAGGATTTGAACCCAGGGCTCTATCCTTTACACCCTCACCTTTTTTTAAAAAAAAATCTCTTCTCTGGCTGAGACATGAAAAGCCAAGAGCAAAGTATAACTGAGAGAGAATCATGACAGCATAGATCTAGATATGGAATGATACTCTATCATAGCAAAGATAAAGAAACTAATGGTCATAGAGACTAAGTGATTGACCCAAGGTCACTGACCACCGGGTGGGATTGAACTCAGTCCTCTGAGTCTCAGGTCAAGTCTCTTTCAGTCAGGTCCTTTTGGGAGGCCTTATGATATGGTAGAAAAAAAATGTTGGATTTGAAATCAGAGGACCCCAGTTTGAATTCTAACTCATAGATTCATAGGCTGAATCTGGGAGAGATCTCAGAGGCTGTTTGACTGCACCCCCCTCATTTTACAGAATAGGAGACTGAGCCCCAAGGAGGTGAAGACATTCATCCCACATAGACAGGCTCCTGGGTCTGAAGCTGCAAGGGATCCCAGCTCAGCTGGTCCGCCATGTCCTTGTACGGTGGAGGAAACTCAAGTCCCTTCCACCTTTTACTGCCTTGTGACCTTGGGAAAATCACTTGGACAAATCCAGGATTACCCCGAGTATCACTTTGCTCAGCTCTAAGAAGAGGGGCCTGAAAAGACACCTCCCCCTACTTACGCCTTGGCATGAAATGTCAAATCGTCGCACACATTGATTGGTTTTGTTGGGTTTTTCTTAAAGAAATATTTGTTATAATGGATGGATGGCTCTTTGGGAGGGGGCAGAAGGTGGGCTATAGAGAGAAATCTAAGTTAGTAAAAAGAAATATCAATTCAAAATCTTTTTAAATAAGATGTGAGGCAGGGGGTAGGGGTGGACTGGGTGACCCAAGCCTTCCTCCAGCTCCTAATTGTGACCCTGTGACCTGTTCTATTGCATTTCCCCAATGACATCATTGTCTCTGATGTTCCAGAGCCATCAGTGAGGGAAATGGGTCCTTCCAGGATGGCAGGCAGAAAAACAGGGTCCTTGGGGTTGAGGGTCTTTGCAGACTTAGGGAACAGCAATGGATATAACCAATGACAGCAGCTTGCGGACTGCACCTTGGGAATTCTGGAGAAGTTGTCCTGTTCAGACCTGGGCAGGGTGGTCCTCATGGTGGCTCTTGGAATTATTTCCATTCTCCATTGACCTCATGACAGTAAGCAAGTTTCCAAGATGGCGACACTCACTTTGGATGGTTTCTTGCTTATAAGACTGAGTTGAAAATTTATATTTACATGGCCTGAGGCTAGGTGATCATCCCTTGAACTTGTGCCTGCTTTTGTCCCCTTGAGGAAATAATTTGTATTGTGCTAGCCTGGGAGGTGTGACCTGGGAGAGGTGCCAACCGGGCACCATCGCCCACCCTTGGTCCTCGGCATTATCAGTACCAGAAGATGGCTGCATGGAGAGGCAGGATAGTCTGGTGGGCAGGGCGCTGGTCTTGGAGTCAAGAAAGCTGCGCTCAAATGCTGCCTCAGACATTCACCAACTCTGTGTGGCCCTGGGCAAATCTTTTTACTGTCTGAAACTCAGTTTCCTCATCTGTGCAATGAGGAGTATAATAACCTCTGTCTCACAGAGTCATTGTAAGGCTCCATGTTCTTATTATGTTATTGTTAATATTATCATTATTGAGGATGAGGATCAAAGTTATTGCAAGGAGCTAATGTCTGTAAAGTGCTTTACAGTGAAAGCTGCATAGAAATGTGAATAATTGGTATGGTATAGACAGGGGCCTGGATTGGGAGGTAGAGGTCCTAGATTCAAAACTGGGCTCAGTATCTGTATGACCTGTGTAGCCTGGGTGATGTTATAGCCTATCCATGCCTTATAACAAAAAGAACAAAAAATACTTAGCAAACTCAATTAATGCATAAAAGCCCTGACATTTTCTGCCAAGGAGTGGGGAAGGCATCTTTTCCTGCCTCCTCTTTGGCCAGGCCCCTCTTCTTAGAGCCAGACAATCCCCTCTCAGGATCTTGTTCTGTAAAATGAGGAGACTGGGTTGAATGATCTCGGGGGACCCATAAGATAATGGCCTAAAAGGTCTTGGAGTTTTCTTTGAATGGACATGATCTTTGGAATTTTATAATTTCTTTTTCCTTGTTTGTGTCTGTCTGCTCTGTCTCTCACCTCCTCACCAGCTGGTTCTCTGCCTTCCCAAGCAAATAGAAACATGTAAATGACTGCTTTCACCAAGTATTTGGGAAATCCTTTC